>CM075778.1:33375000-34575000 GCA_037974665.1 Ehretia macrophylla | reverse complement strand
CGGTTTAGTGGGAGTTTGTATTTTAATGCTTTGTGTATGATTTAGGACACACTTTATATTTGGTATTTGGATATTTTCTACATAAATAAAGTATTCAGTTCAGATTCACTATATTGCATTATGTTCGGTTTTGATCTCACTAAAGTAGGACCAGTTGGAAATAAATATGTCTAGATCATATTTCATGTAATTTTCCATGCTACGCATCCATGATTGATCTATGTCATTTGGTTGTATTGGTATACGTAACCATTGATGGGTTTAGTTACGCTAAATATGACGAAGACCGCTTTGATCCTATATCAATATAGTCAATAGACGAGATTGTCCGGATGTACCCTAAGGTTGTGATAGCAAATTTTGGATTTGATAAAGTTAAACGCATTTGTAAGGTTACATATGTGGCCCAATAGGAGATTGTTCAAAAATTTCAACATGTGGGGCCACACATGTAAATATTTAAATGCATTGTGCTATCTATTAATTAAGCCTAATTAAAGTGATCTAATTAAGAATTAAGTTTAGGCTTATGGGTATAATTGTCATGGAATTAATGTGTAGATACCTTAGTAATATTTCTAATTTAATGAAGGGCCAAATTAGAAATATCTAAAACTTATAAGTTATATTAGGGTTATGGTCCTCAAATTGTACGTACGTTATTTTTATCTGCATCCCCATCAACAGAGAAAAGAGGCCACACATTTGGTAAAAGTTCGTACCAATTTGGAAGATCATTACCCATTCATCTACCTCCGGCAATGGATTCAGGTACGCTTCCGCTTTCTTCCTTATTCTCTTGAATTGAAGTGGGTAGTAACATGTGTATTAGGATTTGTTGAAGAACTTATAGAAACATGCTTTAGGTCTCCTTTGGGTATGAAATTATTGATATTATTAGGGACTGTAAACATGTTGATTATTTTTGGCAAATCCTAACATCCTATGGATAAAACTAATATAACTCACCAAAAGTTGACATACTACCTACAATTGTTTTGGAAAGAATGAAAATAATGTTTGAATTTTTTTTTCTAAACTTTATATAGAAATTTATGGTTTGTAATGCAATCTAGTCATTTTTTTGCATAAGTTGATGATAGTGTGAGATATTGTTTTTTTGAATAAATTTAGAATATGTTAAAGTGGCCTTTACACTATCCAGTACATGAGGGGTATTAAGTAAAGATTTTCATAGTTATTATAATGACATAGCTAGGCTTCTTTCGCAATGTCCAAACAAATTTGAGGATAATTTTTTTCTTTTTCAATTGTTGAAAGTGATTAATGTTTTACTTTTGTTTTGCAGATCCCAAAATAGAACAAATATTTGAGCGCATAGGCAAAGACATAGTACGCAAATGTGGTTATCTTCCTCTAGCAATCTCTATGATAGGAGGAATTTTGAGATATAAGACTTCTCTGGAGGAGTGGGATATAATGAATGGAGACATTGACTTATATTTAAGGAAAAGAGCATGTAGCGAAGAAGCAAATGGATCAGAGCTTCATGTATTGGCATTGAGCTATGATGAACTTCCATATTATCTGAAACCATGTTTTCTTTATATGGGCAATTTTCGAGAGGATGAGTCCATAGAGACCGAAAAGATATATCAACTATGGATAGCAGAAGGGTTGATCTTGTCAAAGCACTGTAGAGAAGGAGAAACAACAATGGATGTATGAGAGCGCTATCTAAATGAGTTGGCCTTAAGATGTATGGTTGAAGTAGAAATGGATAACCTATCAATAGTTCCAAGGTTTGAATCATGTCGACTTCATGATCTCATGGGAGACCTTTGTTTGGCTAAGGAAAAAGAAGAAGACTTCTTCAAGGTCATCAATATCCACGGTCAAGAACTGCCTACAATGTATTAGGAAAGAATCATATCAGTCCATAAATCTTGGAGATAATTATTCATTATCCATCACAATCCTACAATCGTAGGAGCAGATCATGAGTCAATACGTGTAGATATTTTTGTTTATTTCTTTCCATGTAAAGTTTGTAGTTTTCTGCATATATATAGTGAAAAGCTGTATCAATAAAATACACCATTCTTCCTAATACTATACTAAACTCATTATGGTATAAGAGCCTTTACACTCTGACGAGTCAAAATCGATCCAAGCCTTTGCTTTCTTTCTTCCTAATGGAAACAGAAAGTTTAGCCTCAACTTTCACAGGACATGTAGTCCAAACCTTGTCTGATACCCAAACACTTTCCAATCAACTTGTTGCTGTAAATTCCAGCCAACATCCACTCAAGTTGAAGCCCTCTGCTTATCCCTCATGGAAGGCTCAATTTGATGCCTTACTATGTGGATACGATCTCACAGGCTATATCGACGGTACAAATCCATGTCCGTCACCAACTATTGAGAAGAATGGAAAGAAAGTCCAAAATCCTGCGTTCACCTTTTGGGTACAACAAGATAAATTGTTGTTTCTAGCAATCATTGGTCCACTCGATCCATCAATTATTCCATTGGTATCATCTGCGAAAACTTCAACCCAAGCATGGGTGAAACTTGAAAGCAGGTATGCCAATCGCTCATGAACTCGAATCATGGGACTTCAAGAAAGTCTATTAAAGATGTCTTGGGGTTCAAGTCCAGTTGCTTACTATCCCCGATTTGTTAAAAGTATTGCTGATGAGCTTGCACTTGCCAGAGCTCCTCTTGATAACCTCAACCTAGTAATGCACACACCCAATCAGGTCCAATTTTAAAGAAATAACAACTGCCATACGTGCAAGAGATTTTGTTATCTCATTCGAAGAGTTGTACGATAAACTCGTAGATTATGAGTCATTTCTTAAATGAAAAGAGAATCAATCATTCTCTATCATAGCCAATGCAACCCAGTACAACAACAAAGGTAGCAATACTAATCGTAAATGAGGTCATCATAATGGTCAAAATCGCTCTCAAGGTAGCAATAATTTTAAAAAAAATAGAGAGCAAAACTTCAATAATAAATTTGGAAATTCCTTCAATGAAGGAAAAAGTACTAATGTTTTCTGCCAGTTTTATGAAAAAAGGACATACAGCTCGTCAGTGCTAGACTGCAAAGAAAATATTGTTGCGAGAAAACAACAATGCTCCTATTGTTAATCACACAACTGCATGTGGTAACTCTTCTTCCAATTGGCTAATGGATTCCGCTACTTCACATCATGTTACAACTGATTTGAGCAACTTCTCATTACATCAACCATATGAAGGACCAGATGACATATCCATCGGCGATGGTACAAGACTCTCTATTATACACACTGGTTCTTCCAATCTAAAATCCCCGTCTAATTCATTTTCTTAATCTAATGTTCTTTGTGTACCTACAATACAACAAAACTTTATTTATGTTTTACAATTTGTAAATCAAACAAAACATCTATTGAATTTTTTCCATCTTATTTTATTGTGAAGGATCTAATAACGAAGGCAATCCTCTCGCATGATAGACAGGGAGCTTCGATCATGTAAACATTCAACTTCAGCATATAAAGTCAATTTCCATTTCAATCTAAGCTGCACCTGCAGTGGGGGGAGAAAAGATGGGGAGCTCTTGGAAGCTCAGTGAGGATAGAATATAAGAGTTTGAAAACATTTATGGTCAGTCTCTTTTGCAAATCATGACGCAACTTACGTACGGTAGTATAACAAATTATCCACATATAACAAGTAGAAATTGCTATCCTACTTGAGTCATATATCAAATAACGGTAACAATTTTTAGATAGATAATCAATTTATAATGCATTAATAATTACATTTAGTGGCATATACCTACATCACATATCAGCCTACTCTCCGAGGGTGGAATGCCAAGCGAGAATAGAACACTACTCTCCGAGGGTGGTACCAAGCGAGAGTAGGAACAAGTCGATTATTTCACGAGGTGGTCAGCCCTGATCACAATTCCAACTTCTTATATTTCCCAAGAGGGTACTCCGAATTGTACCCGAATTCTACGACACAACTCTCCGAGAGTGGTACCAAACAAGAGAAGGAATAGGTCCACGATAGACACGGGAGCACCGGCAAGCCCTATGCCGCCTGGCGTTTGTGCAAGCTATCGAACCTGAGGTTGCAACCCCCAATTTTAAGAGCACACAGGCATGCACAAGTAGTCATAGAACACACAACAAATCATATGGAGATCAACTAAAGTGGTTGTCCCGGGCAAGTAATAAACATTTTCTTGGCAATTCAGAGTATTATTTCGATAGAGTAACGACTATAAGAAAGCAATTTCCAAGTATAAATTGAGTATTATGACGGCATGCAAATAACATGTATAACATTCCTGGAAATAGTTGGGCAACATCTCTGCTTATGCTAAAACAATCAAATAAATCGGGCAGTATATATTAGCAGTTAACTGGACAAATTTAAGCATAACAGAGATATACTTACAACATATAGATGCCGTGAATAAGTAAAGCAATAAAACCCTTGCCTAAAAATGCCAAAAATTGGAGAAGACTCGAACCGATTTTAGAACTTTCGGAACGTTAACTAAACTGAATCGATATAATTTAGTAGAATCGGGCCAGAGAAAAGTGTCTCCTGCCTTCTCTTCTCATTTTCAGGGGGTCAAGTGACCTCTTTATATAGGCCTTCAAGGCCGACACAGGGAGGGACACATGTCCCTCTACGTGTCACGCATGCGTGGCACATCCACACATGTATGACACGTGTCCCAAGACACATGTCACTCCCCGAGAATGACACCAACGTTTCATTTTTTGTCCGTTTCGAGCTCAGGTGTCCCGATTTTCGTATTTTCTGGCCGGGATGCAATTTTGCCAAACTTCGCCATTAAGTAGTACAAGTTAAAGGAAATCCAATGGCATATGCCCCTTTTTTGGGGGGAAATCCCCATTTTCGTATAATTAGCTCCGAAGTGAAACCCTTTTTCTGGACCAAAAACCCCTAAAATCGGGAAAATAGCTGAAATGGCCCGAAAAGTTAAAGGAAATCACTCATACTCTTGTAAGCAGCTAAAAAGTTTTACTTGGTCATAATATGGGGCTTTACATCCCTGTAACAACCCTAAGCTTAATGTTAATTCATGCTATAAGAACATCTAATAATAGGTTACTATTAATCATAATACCAATTGATTTTTAAATATTAAGCCAATTAACTATAGATTAAATGCAAACAAATAATCACAAAGTCACATTTTTTAAAAAAATAATGAAAGAAATAAATATAGATAAATACTTGTAAATGTATGGTCGGGCTCGGGTATTACAATACACTCCACAACATATTGTTTCTGCTGAACACCGTCATCAGCATATTGTGGAAATTGGATTGTCTTTATTACACAAAGCCTCATTTCCCCTTTCATTTTGGTCACATGCTTTCCAAACAACTATTTATTTGATTAATCGTTTACCAACTCCAATTTTACAATTTAAAACTCCTTTTGAAAGCCTTTTTCAAACTATTCCAAATTACAAGTATTTGGATGTCTCTGTTATCCTTGGTTGCGTCCTTATAGTCGTCATAAATTGGAATCCCAATCAAAGCCATTCAATTTCTTAGGCTACTCTAATATTCACAATGCATATAAATGTTACGATCCTATTGACAAGAAAAATTTTATCTCTCGGCATTTAGAATTTATTGAGGAACACTTCCCATTTTCATCATCCCAAATTCAAAAAACATCATCTTCTGACTTTTCTAAGTAGACCACGGCATCTCCTTCTCTCACAAACCTTGCTCACATTTACCATACCCACAATCCGTCTAACCCACAAGTATCCGAAACTCATGCCTCCACTCCCTCTAAAAGTAGACACCGTTTCACTCAAAATTCACCGATACCCAACCCCTCACATTCACATGCGTCTCCCACTACTACTACACATCCTTCTCCTATCATACCCTATTCACCTCCATTGTCAATGACCAAGTCTAGTGCTACAAATGCATTGCTCCCAGTGGATCTCATTATGGCTACTTCTACCATGACTATTCCTTCCTCCTTACATGCGCAGGACATGCCCCCACATTCTTCTTCACAATATCTCACCCACCTTTCAATTATTCATAAGCCACCATCTGATCTCAACTAACACACCATGCAAACTCACTCCAAGAATCATATTTTCCAACCAAAAAAAAATTAATCTCACTACTAAGCACTCAATTCCCGAATCTTCTGAACCCACATGTGTCTCTCAAGCCCTCAAAGACCCTCAATGAAGGAATTCCATATGTGATGAATTTAATGCTCTTTTAAGAAATAGTACTTGGAGTCTTGTCCCTCGTAAATCAAATCACAATGTGGTTCGTTGTAAGTGGGTGTTCCGAATCAAACAAAATGTTGATGGTGGCATTGAATGATATAAAGCTCGACTTGTCGCCAAAGGGTTTCACTAGAGGTTTAGTGTTGACTTTCATGATACTTTTAGTCCTGTAGTCAAGCCAACCACCCTTCAGTTGGTTCTCTCTATTGTTATTCACAAAGGATGGCGAATTCACCAACTGGATGTGAATAATGCATTCCTTCATGGTAGATTGTCTGAGGAGGTGTATATGTCTCAGTCCCCAGGCTTTATTGACAAATCCCGTCCCTCACATGTTTGCTGTTGTGTGAAATCTACGCAAGTGCACGTATAACAACAAGTAATAAAGTAATGAGTAAAGATCGTTCCCACGAGGACTATGATTATTAACTACCAAAATTAATTTTGTTCTAACTTTATTCGGACAATCAAAATTTGAGTATTTGCAAATAATGACTAAAGAATTGACGGAACTTATAAAACTAGCAACTAACGCAATTACGAAATTAATAAAAAGGGTAATTCAATAATTAAACGGCTCTAGGGTTCCGATTTCACCAAGATTTATCCCACTCGAATCTGCTGATTGAATTCAATTGGCGACTATTCCTTATACTGTTAGCAATTTCGCCAAGGTAATTATTAATCTTTCTCAAGCATTAATAACATATCCCGATAAGCAAGCTACCTACATCTTTGTGCTAACTGTGAACTTATGAAACTCATTAAGCCATAGAAATTTAAGTGTTGCATTAGATCTCATAACTATCTCTACCATATGACGATTTAATGGTATTTTATACGGGGTCTAGTTTGATTATCACTTCTCAGTCTCAAACCAAACCACAGATCATGCAATTGTTGGCCAAGCAATCATAAAAATTAAATTTAGAATGAAATACTCAATATAAAAGAGGAATAGTTCATCAATCAATTAAATCAACATAATCCAAGTATTCAAAATCTGGCTACATCGTACCCCTAGAAGAATAGTCTAGCACATCATCATGAATGTAAATAAAGTTCAAAGTTGACTGAAGTTCATAGTAAGAGAGAGAGAAAAACTAGGAATTTCAAGAGAATCGTGGTAAAAGATTGTCTCTAAATCGTCCTTTGTCTCCAACTTGCAATCTTCTCACATTTCTTCTTTCTCTGGAACGTTTCTTTTGCTCCAAAAACCAACCGCCAATCAGCCTCCATTTGCTTCTAACATTTTTCTTCTTTTTATCCCTTAGGGTTGTCTTCTTTTTTCACCATTTTACAAAAATAACCTCTAAATTTCCAGCGACGCAGTGCAGCTGCACTATGGCTGGCGTAAGGGTATTACAACTGGTTTACGTCAATTAGCACAAGTTTCTTAACACTCAGCATACACCACACTTCAATACACGTCCCAACCTTTGTATTTCTCCCATTTTTGCTCAGAAAACCAGTCTTTCTCACAAAAGTTACCTGTGTCATAGGACCAATGCAAAAAAAACCATAAGATTGCCCAAAAATCAATCGAGAACTAACAAGATATTAAGTAAAAATGTGTTGAAATAATATGTAAATTAAACACCCAACAAATACCCCTAAACTTAACCTTTGCTTGTTCTCAAGCAAAAGACTCAACAAAAACGAAATCAACCGTAAGACTAAAGAATTAACAAATAACTCATAAAAGTAATGCTAGAGGATAGGTCATTTTCCGAGGCCTCAGTAATAGTTTTCAAAATTTACTCGTAGGAATCTTTCAAAAATCGTGAGCACAAAGAATATCAACTTCAAAATAGATTTCATTTTACTTCAAATCCCCCAAGTGAGTGTGTGTATAGCCTCTATCCTAATCAATTGTACCCGGATGAGTTTATGCAAGCTAAGTGAATGGGCAATGTTGTTCTTTTACTCTTAATTCCTTTAGGACTTCATAGGCTCACTTTTCATGCCACTCTCCACTAATGTAGGTTAGTCATAGCTTCAAAGATCATTAGGACTTTACATTTGGTTATAATGAATGGCTAGGGTCAAGGTGGGATAATGGATATCAATGTAGGGCTAAACTACCCGTAGATACACATTTAATCTAGGATTGTCAATGGAGCTCATGCCAACTCTACTTCTCATACTCAAAAAGGTTCTCACCATATCTCTTTTCTTTCTTCTTTCTTTCCACTTCCTCAACATTCAACCTCAACAATTACAAAAGCACAGAGAGCTCACACTCCCGCAAATTTGTATTTTTACATTAACTACAAGGGGGTATGGCTCTTTTCTTTTCTTTTCATTTTCTTTTTAGATTTTCTTTTACATACTTTTTTTTCAGCTTTTTGATTTCTTTTTTTTTTTTAGAATGATCAAGCACATTCACATAGGCATAACACTTCCCATCCTTGAACACAAACATAGCTCCAAATAATCCTCCTAGAATAATCACATACTACGAGTAGGAAGGTTATTATTTGGGAAAGTAAACTTGAAAAGCTAATGAAGCTATCACGTGCTACACAAAGAAAGAAAAGTCTAATTCAGACTCAAAGGGGTAGACTAGGGATATTCAATTATTACACGGGTTGGCATGAAATGCTCAAACTATCCAAAGATGGCCTAAATCATCTCTTTAATGCTATGTAACCTAGGATTTCGCCTCAAGTGACAATTAAGCAAGTTTTAAAGTCCTATGATCATGTTTCTGTTCACTTAAACTCACATAAACCTTCTTTAAGTAACAACATGACTAGGTGAGACTAAATGCGCAATAGGTGAGGATTTTTCGTAAATGAAACTATGTTTCAGTCAATTATCCTTACTACTATCATGTCATTCTTATTCTACTCATCATTAGCCTAATTTCTCATCCTTCCAGTATTACTTTCATTTTTTTTTTGAAATATAGGGGAAATAACAAAACACATAGAAATGAAAAACAACACAGAGAAAAAAACAACTAATCAACTAGGACTAGACAGAACAAGTAAACAAGGTAGAGCACCCCTAAACTTGAGAATCGGCATTGTCCTCAATGGCAAAAGTAAAGAATAGAAAGTAGAGGACTTCCCTAAAATTCCACGTCAGTGATTGTCGTAGGGCCCTTGGGATGGAGCAAGAGAAGGTGTGGCGTAAGGGTAAGAGCTCGCTGGTGGAAAAGTGAAAGGGTAGTAAAGAGCGCAAAGACGCTATGTATAGCGCAGCTGCGCTACGTTGAATAAATACCACCTAAGAGCAATGGCGCTGTAGATAGCGCAATAGCGCTACATCAAAGAGATAACGCCCAAACACTATGGCGTCGTATCTAGTGCAATAACGCTACGTCATTCATATGCTGAAACTCCTGATCCACTAGCTCTTTTTAAACAATAGTCGAGACACTCCCCCAAACTTGCTCTGAAGCTATAACAAGTATGAGAATCAAACATTAATAGCATGACTAAGGAGAAATACAATAGAACAACGACGACTACTAACTAAAAGAAACAAAATGCTAAAGAAAGAAAATTAAGAACACTTGGGTTGCCTATTGAAAAACGCTTGTTTTAATGTCGACAGTCCGATGTTGTTTTTTTATGTGGAGTTGAGATGAACACTTGTATTTTGCTTGTCAAAACCATTATCCCAATAAATCTTCAAACGTTGCCCGTTGACTTTGAATGTCCCTTTCTCTAGATGAGTGACTTCTATAGCACCATAGGAGAATACCTTAGTTAGAACAAAAGGACTTGACCATCTTGACTTGCATTTTTCAGGAATCCGTGGGTTATAAAGGAGTACTTGTTGCCCAGGAGAGAAATCTTTTCCCAAAATAGGTTTGTCATGTCATTCTTTTGTCATCTCATTGTAACTTATTGCATGCTCATATGCTTTATCACGGGGTTCTTCCAGCTCATTCAATTGCAAGCATCTTTTCTCACCTACAGCTTGCACATCCATGTATAGTTGTTTAGTTGCCCAATATTCCTTGTGCTCTAACCCCACTGGAACAAAAGAATCACATTGCAACACGCTAGCCTCCAGGGGATCCAATTGGCCTCCATGGTTAGACAGTACAACTTAATGGCATCAATGCGAAAACAACTATCAGTTGCTTCTAGGTACTTAAAAGCCTTGAACACATTAAAAGTCACATCTTCTTCTTTTACTCGCAGTCGAAGCTCACCCTTTTGAATATCAATTAGAGCCCTTCCTGTTGCTAAGAATGGTCTTTCAAGTATAATTGGGATATCATTGTCTTCCTCCATGTCAAGTACTATGACATATGCAGGAAAGATGAATTTATCTACCTTGACGAGCACATCTTTAATATTTTCTCTAGGGTACTTTAGCAAACGGTCAGCCAACTGTAGTATTACTGTCATTGGTCATGCTTCACCTAAACTAAGCTTCCTGTAAATAGATAAAGGAATTAAATTAACACTAGCACCCAAATCACACCAAGCTCGTTAAAAAATAACATGAAATTGTGAAACTCTCTGGATTCTTGAGTTTTGGTGGTAACTTATTTTGCAAAATAGCACTGCACTCCTTTGTAAGTGCAACTATCTCGTAGTCCCCAAGCTTTCTTTTGTTTGAGAGAATATCTTTCATAAACTTCACATAATTGGACATCTGTTCAACTACATCTGCAAATGGTATATTGATGTGAAGTTTCTTGAAGACATCAAGAAATTTAGAGAACTGGTTTTCGAGCTTATTCTTTTTTAGGCGTTGAGGGAACGACACTTTCAGATGTGGTTTTTTAGAAGGTCTCGTTAGATCTTCAACTTTTTCTTCATCTTTCTCCTCATTTTTTGCTTCATCTTTTTCGGTCTTTTTGGCTCTCATATGTTCCTCTAGCTCTTTACCACTTCTTAAGGTGATTGCTTTGCAATGCTCTATGCCATATCTTCTGCAATTCACCTCAGAAGTACTAGGTAAATTTCCTTGTTGCCCTTTAGAAAAAAAAGTCGCTATTTGACTAAGTTGTACCTCCAAGTTCTTTATCTGTGCTAATTGGTTCTGAAGATTAGTTCTAGTTTCATTCATGAACTGAGTCTGCGAGTTCGCCAACTGAGTTTGTGAGGTCGCTAATTGAGTTATAACTTCTTCCAGATTCACATTTTTCTTTGGTGGAGGGTTATTCTGCTCAGGCTGCAACACATTCGAAGTATTTCTCTAAGACAAATTAGGATGGTAATGCCATGCTGGATTAAATCTATTAGAATATTAATTGTGTTGCTGCCCATTAAAATTTCCCACATACTGTGCTTGCTCCAACATAGCCTGCACAAATGGATTACTAACTTGACATTCTGAACTATAGTATGCACCACAACAAAATTCACATACCACTGTCACCGCTTGAATAACATGAATAGGCTCTTGATTGTTCTGCAGTTGTTTAGCTAAACTATCAACTTTTGCTGTCAAGGCTGTTATGGCATCAATCTCGTGAACTCTAACTGTCTTCTTTGGTGTAGTTTTCTCACTCACACACTGAAGATTATTCAAGACAATATCTTTAAGCAACTCATAAGCTTCATCTGTTGTCTTATTCATCAAAGCTCCTCCTGCAGATGCATCAATTAATGTCCTCATTGCGCTTATCAACCCATTGTAGAAATTATGAACTTGCATCCACTTGGGAACTCCATTATTAGGACACTTTCGCAACAACACATTATACCTTTCCCATGCTTCATAAAGAGTTTATCATTCATGCTGAGCGAAGTTATTGATTTCAATGCGCAGCTTCGCTATCTTGCCAGGTGGAAAGAATCTAGACAAAAATTTATGCACCAAATCGTCCCATGTGCTGATTGAATTTGAAGACAACGAATTCAACCACTCTTTAGCTTGATCCCTTAAGGAAAAAAAAACAACCGAAGGCGCAAGGCTTCATCTGTGACTCCATTGTATTTAATAGTACCACAAACTTCCAGAAAGTTCACAATGTGCTGATTAGGATCTTCATAAGACAGTCCATGAAATGGGATATTTTGAATCAACTGCAGAGTTACTGATTTCAATGCAAAATTATTTGCTTGAATCTGGCTTTACAATCATAGGCTAAATATCAGTGGGTAGTGGTGCATAATCTCGCAATTGTCACGCCCCGAACCCAACCCATTACTACGCTAAGGCTGAAACATGACATTCGTGACGCTTAAAACCTGAGATTAACAACTTAGCAACGTGACCATTCACTTTCATTCCATAAAAGTTTCAAGAGATTGTCAAGTCCTCGGCCTTAAGGGATTACAACAATCTGTAAAATATTCACAAGACCTCGAATCACCTGTTTATACATAATAACTAACCAACATTCAGGTTCCTATGTCTCAAAAGGATAATAATCTACTTGGTTACATCATAGTTGTCCAAAAGAATAAGTTATTACATCAAGTAATTCATCAAATATATCAACAAGCAAGCTCATTGAACTCAAAAGTAGCAATCCGACTCATCCCGTCAATGAAGCTCTTGATCAACCTGAGGGGCCGCTCAGGCTTAACCTCACCTGAAATGATCATAAAGAGGGGTGAGCTACACCTAGCTCAGTGAGGGATAATGGGAAAGGGAGTTTTCACAAATATTTTATCCTTTCGAAGTCATTTGGAAAATCATGCCATGCATACATGTTCAATTAACAAGATAACAACAACATATAACCCAACTCTCTAAGGGCTAAGGCTCTTGTAGGAGTGGTAACACAAAACATTAAATGGATACAGTTGTTCTTGCAGTTGTTGGAGACGACTGACCTTGTATCAATCAACAATCTCAACCACTTTACTCCAATCATATGGTAATCCGGATAAACCCAATTCTTATGACCCACCTCTTCGAGGATCAAAAGCCAATCAAGAGTAGGATTAGGGTCCATGGTAGTTGAGACCTACTCGCAAGCCCGATGCCGCCCAGTGGAAACGAACGCTACCAAGCCCATAGAGATTGGTTGCAACCTTGTCACGCCCGTAAATGATTCTTAAGCAATAGAAAAAGTATATTTAGAGGACAACAAAGTTGCCTCCGGCACATAAGCATGTACAAGCATTTCAACCATATCTTCATATAACATATCATGTAATCATGCAAATGTGTATCAACATTAACATGTTAACAAGTAATGATGACTAAAGAGTTCGTAGGAGAATCAAGGTGTATCAAGTAACCCTTACACATCATAACCCGAATGTGATGCATGAATAACTATTATGAACCCTTTCTATTATGCCATCCTATCCTATACAACATTCCTTGATTCATAGTAGCAAACATGCAAGGCGATCATTCCATAAAGCATTGCAAAATGGACATTTTGAAATAAAGGAGTTGGAGAAGTCAGATGAGGAGTTGGACAAGTGCCTCGTCCGACTTGCCTCATTCGACTTTTTTAGTGCATGTCGAACGAGCCAAGTCGGATGAGCTATTCGTCGGACTCCTCGTCCAACTTGGCCTAGACAGCACAAGCGAAAACTAACATTTTTCATGCTTAGCCAATGATTCTAACCTTCTAATCCACCCCAAGCCATCACATACCATCTTCTAATAATCCCAACTCCAACACAATCACCTAAACATGCTAGAACTCAAACCAAAGGCAATCTAAACACAATCAACCAAATTATAAGCAAGATTAATTACTACTCATTTATGAATCAAATCAAGGCTTAACACTTATTAAGGCACAAAATAGTTTCTTTAACCCAAGACATGTGTAATAGACTCTCACACAAGCATTATACATATATGATCATACCACATAGAAGAAACTATGACTTAATGCATAACTATTACATAATATAGCATTACCAACTAATGTACAGCCTAGCATACAGGAAGCAATTGTGATATAACAAGCACTCAAAGCATACAGTACACATGGAACACATAGGCACGTTGATCATATAAAACACATGGTTCACTTAACATCTAACGCATGTGCATATATCTTTCGAGACAATTGACATCAAGACTTTTACCTAGGGATCATCATTCAAAACGTAGACTACGCTAACTAAGGCTAGCTCTATGCTAACTAAAGTTAGCTTTGATACTACTAAAGGTGTCACGCCCCGAACCCAACCCATCACTAGGCTAAGGCCAAAACATGACATTTGTGATGCTTAAAACCTAAGATTAACAACTTAGCAACTTGAGCATTCACTTTCATTCCATAAAAGTTTCAAGAGACTGCCAAGTCTTCGGCCTTAAGCAATTACAACAACTTAACAACCTAAGCATTCACTCTCACATAAGCATTATACAATCCTATTATCAATAAGATCAAGCTAGAAGTGCACTATTCATGTTCTTGAAGCCCTAGAACACAATCTCAAGTTCAAATGTACATAATAAGCATATCTACTCCAAGATCATTCTCAATAATGCATAAGAACTCTAAAACATGCTTCATGCTACCTTAAAAAACATTTGAAAAAAAATCCCTCACCTTTGTCTTAAATGAAAAGCAAGAAGTGATGTTGAAGATGTAAAATGAAGCTTGCAAATGCACAATGAAGCTTGAAAATGGTTTGAACTTGCTTAGTTATCCCTTCTTCTTCCCCATTTCTTTCTTTTTTATCTCTTCTCTTGGTTGAAAATCTGAGTGTGTGTGTGTGGTTTATGTGGTGTGTGTTGTGTGTGTTTTTGTTTTGGAAGACACCAAATAGTGTTAGGATATTTTGCAAATTTTGCCTAATTACTAGAATGCCCTCCAACTTACTTGTATATTACTTTACCAACTAATGTACAACCTAGCATATAGGAAGCAATTGTGATATAACAAGCACTCAAAGCATACAGTACACATGGATCATATAGGCACATTGATCATATAAAATACATGGTTCACTTAACATCTAACGCATGCGCACATATCTTTCAAGACAATTCACATCAAGACTTCTACCCAGGGACCATCATTCGAAACCTGGACTATGCTAACTAAGGCTAGTTCTATGCGAACTAAAGTTAGCTATGATACCACTAAATGTGTCACGCCCCGAACCCAACTCATCACTAGGCTAAGGCCGGAACATGACATTCGTGACACTTAAACCCCGAGATTAACAACTTAGCAACTTGAGCATTCACTTTCATTCCATAAAAGTTTTAAAAGACTGCCAAGTCCTCGGCCTTAAGGGATTACAACAATCTGTAAAATATTCACAAGACCTTGAATCACATGTTCATACATAATAACTAACCAACATTCGGGTTCCTAGGTCTCAAAAAGATAATAATCTATTAGTTATATCATAGTTGTCCAAAAGAATAAGTTATTACATCAAGTAATTCATCAAGTACATCAACAAACAAGCTCATTGAACACAAAAGTAGCAATCCAACTCATCCCGTCAATGAAGTTCTTAATCAACCTGAGGGGCCGGCTTGGGCTCAACCTTACCTGAAATGGTCATAAAGAGGGGTGAGCTACACCTAGCTCAGCAAGGGATAATGGGAAAAAGGAGTTTTCACAAATATTTTATCCTTTCGAAGTTATTTGGAAAGTCATGCCATGCATACATGTTCAATTAACAAGATAACAACAACATATAACCCAACTCTCCAAGGGCTAAGACTCTTGTGGGAGTGGTAACACATAACATTAAAAGGATACAGTTGTTCTTGCAGTTGTTGGAGACGGCCGACCTTGAATCAATCAACAATCTCAACCCCTTTACTCCAATAATAGGGCAATCTGGATAAACCCAATTCCTACAACCCACATCTCCGAGGATCAAAATCCAAGAAAGAGTGGGATTGGGGTCCATGGTAGTTGAGACCTACTAGTAAGCCCAATGTCGCCCAGTGGAAACGAACGCTACCACACCCATAGAGAATGGTTGCAACCTTGTCGCGCCCGTAAATGATTCTTAAGCAATAGAAAAAGTATATTTGAAGGACAATAAAGTAGGTTGCCTTCGGCACATAAGCATGTACAAGCATTTCAACCATATCTTCATATAGCATATCATGTAATCATGCGAATGTGTATCAACATTAACATGTTAACAAGTAGTGATGACTAAGGAGTTCGTAGGAGAATCAAGGTGTATCAAGTAACCCTTGCACATTATAACCCGAATGTGATGCATGAATAACTATTATGAACCTTTTTATTATGCCATCTTATCCTATACAACATTCCTTGATTTTTAGTAGCAAACATGCAAGGCAATCATTCCATAAGCATCGCAAAGCGGACATTTTGAAATAAAAGAGTTGGAGAAGTCGGATGAGGAGTCGGACAAGTGTCTTGTCCAACTTGCCTCGTTTGACTTTTCTAGTGCATGTCGGACGAGCCAAGTCAGAGAGCCATTCGTCTGACTTCTCGTCCGACATAGGCCAGACAGCACAAGCGAAAATCAACTTTTTTTCATGCTTAGCCAACAATTCTAACCTTCTAATCCACCCTCAAGCCATCACATACCATCTTCTAACAATCTCAAGTCCAACACAATCATCTAAACATGATAGAACTCAAACCAAAGGCAATCTAAACACAATCAACCAAATTAAAAGCAAGATTAATTACTACTCATTTATGAATCAAATCAAGGCTTAACACTTATTAAGGCACGAAATAGTTTCTCTAACTCATGACATGTGCAATAGACTCTCACACAAGCATTATACAAGCCTATTATCAACAAGATCAAGTTAGAAGTGCACTATTCATGTTATTGAAGCCCTAGAACACAATCTCAAGTTCAAATGTACATAATAAGCATATATACTCCAAGATCATTCTCAATCATGCATAAGAACTCTAAAACATGTTTCATGCTACCTTAGAAAACATTTGAAAATAAATCCCTCACCTTTGTCTTCAATGAAAAGCAAGAAATGATGTTGAAGATGTAAAATGAAGCTTGCAAATGCACAATGAAGCTTGAAAATGGCTTGAACTTGCTTAGTTATCCCTTCTTCTTCCCCCTTTATTTCTCTTATCTTCTTCTCTTAGTCAAAAATCTGAGTGTGTGTGTGTGGTGTGTGTGTGTCGTATATGTGGTGTATGTTGGGTGTGTTGGGTGTGTTTTTGCTTTGGAAGACACCAAATTGTGTTAGGATATTTTGCAAATTTTGCCTAATTACTAGAGTGCTCTCCAACTTACTTGTGTATTACTAGTTTCTCATTTAGTTCCATTTTAACTAGTTTAGTTAGCTATTATGATTTAGTAGGATTTAATTAAATACCTACGACACCTATATCATTCAATGCACGTTAAACGATACAAATGCACGTAAATCGAGATAAATGCACTTTAAATGATGTAAATGCATATTATGATTTAGTAGAATTTAATTAAATACTTACGATACCTATATCACTCAATGCACGTTAAACGATGCAAATGCCAATAAATCGAGATAAATGCACTTTAAACAATTTAAATGCACATAAAATGATTTAATTATGCATTATTTAATCTAAATGCATATGAGGTCTCGTGCCGGATCTCACAGCAATGTTCTAGGCGAATTTTCCTAGTTAATTCCTTCCTGTCCTAGCATGATTTCAGCCATGGTCGCTTGTAGATGATGGCTATTAGCTTTTTTCTCCTTTATATTCTTTCGACAGGTACGTTTTATCTCAGGATCAAAAGGTAACAATTTGCCACTTCCCAACTTTCGCATGCAACTAAAAAGAATATGTTCCTGAAATGTAAGTAACATAAAATAAGAAAATAAAAAACAAAATAAAATAAAATCAAAATTAAAATTAAAGCTATTTGATATCGATATTAATAATTGACACAGTCCCCAGCAACGACGCCAAAAACTTGTTGTGTGAAATCTACGCAAGTGCACATATCGCAATAAGTAATAAAGTAATTAGTAAAGATCGTTTCCACGAGGACTATAATTACTAACTACCGAAATCAATCCAGCTCTAAGTTTATTCGGACAATCAAAATTTGAGTGGTTGCAAATAATGACTAAAGAATTGACAGAACTTATAAAACTAGCAACTAACGCAATTATGAAATTAATAAAAAAGGTAATTCAATAATTAAATGGCTCTAGGGTTCCGATTTCACCAAGATTTATCATACTCGAATCTACTGATTGAGTTCAATTGACAACTAATCCTTATGCTGCTAGCAATTTCGCCAAGGTAATTATTAATCTTTCTCAAGCATTAATAACATATCTTGATAAGTAAGCTACCTACATCTCTGTGATAACTATGAACTTATAGAAATTATTAAGCCCTATAAATTTAAATGTTGCACTAGATCTCGTAACTATCTCTAGCTTATGACGATTTAATGGTATTTCATACGCGGTCTAGTTTGATTATCACTTCTCAGTCTCGAACCAAACCACAGATCATGCAATTGTTGGTCAAGCAATCACAAGCATTAAATTTAGAATGAAATACTCAACATAAAACTGGAATAGTTGATCAATCAATTAAATCAACTTAATCCAAGTATTCAAAATTTGGCTACATCGTAGCCCTCGAAGAATAGTCTAACACATCATCATGAATGTAAATAAAATCCAAAGTTGGCTGAAGTTCATAGTAAGAGAGAGAGAGAGAAAAAAACTAGGAATTTCAAAAGAATCGTGGTGAAAGATTGTCTTTGAATCGTCATTCATCTTCAACTTGCAATCTCTTCACATTTCTTTTGTCTCTGGAACGTTGTTTATGCTCCAAAAACCAGCCACCAATCAGCCTCCCTTTGCTTCTCACATTTTTCTTCTTTTTATCCCTTAGGGTTGCCTTTTTTTTTTTTCCATTTTACAAAAATAACCTCTAAATTTCCAGTGACGCAGCGCAGTTGCGCTATGGCTGGCGCAAGGGCGCTGCAACTGGTCTACGTCAATTAGCACAACTTCTTTACCACTCAGAATTCTCCATACTTCAATACACGTCCCAACCTTTATATTTATCCCATTTTGCTCAAAAAAGCAGTCTTTCTCACAAAAGTTACTTGTGCCATAGGACCAATGCAAAAAAACCATAAGATTGCCCAAAAATTGATCAAGAACTAACACGATATTAAGTAAAAAGATGTTGAAATAATATGTAAATTAAACACCCAACATTTGCTGACTTCACAAAGCCTTGTATGGCCTTAAACAGGCACCCAAGGCATGGTATCAAGAGTTGAAATCCTTTGTTATATCCTATGGTTTCACCAACTCCAAAATGGATACCTCTCTCTTTATTTATCGGCATCAATCTGAAGTTGCTTACTTCTTAGTGTAAGTTGATGATCTTCTTATTACAGGCAATTTTCATAAGCTTGTCAGCAGGTTTATCAAGGCACTCTTTCAACAGTTTTCTATCAAGGATCTAGGAGATCTACACTTCTTTCTTGGTGTTGAGGTCATTCCTACTCCTCAAGGAATTTTTCTATCTCAACACAAATATATTCGCGATTTACTTGAGAGATTTAAAATGGATGGTGCAAAAGCTGCTACTACACCATTGTCAACCTCTACCAAACTTGTTCTCAATGACGGTAGCCCGTTCACGGATGTTACCCTATATCGGAGTGCTATTGGAGCCCTGCATTATCCCTTTTTAAATCGTCCATATATTGCTTATTTAGTGAACAACTGACTCAATTCATGCATGCTCCATCTAATATTCATTGGTCCGCCGTCAAACCCCTCATTCGGTATCTTAAACATACTATCTGCTATGGTCTTCATTTTCAATGCCATGGCTCTCTAAACTTGATTGCATACTCCGATACTGATTGGGCTAGAAACCGTGATGATTATACTTCAGTTTCTTCATTTCTTATTTATCTCGGAGGTAACCTAATCTCTTGGTGTTCAAAGATCAACGCATCGTTGCTCGCTCATCTACTGAAACAGAGTATCGATCTGTTGTATCTATTGTCGCTGAGCTTTCTTGGCTCCAGAATCTACTAGTTGAACTTGGCATTTCTCTTCCAAACAAGTCAAGACTCCTATGTGATAATTTGGGTGCGACTTATCTATGTGCTAATCCCGAATTTCACTCCCGTATGAAGCAAATTGCCATTGACTACCATTTTGTCCGGGATCAAGTTGTCAATGGTTCATTTAAGGTGGCTCACATTTCTACTCATGATCAACTTGTCGATGTTCTAACTAAGCCCCTATCTAAGTCACACTTCATTGATCTTCTTCCAAGCTTGGTCTCTCTGACAGAAATTCCATCTTGCGGGGGCATATTAGGAAAGAATCATATCAGTCCACAAATATTAGAGATAATTATTCATCATCTATCACAATCCCACAATCGTAGCAGCAAATCATGAGTCAATATGTGTAGATATTTTTCTTTATTTCTTTCTATGTAAAGTTTGTAGTTTTGTGTATATATATATATTGAAAAGTTGTATCAATAAAATACACCATTCTTTCTAATACTATACTAAACTCTTTATAATGGACATTTCTCGTGTCTCTGATAATGGACGTAGATTGGGCATCTACTTCAGTAAAGTTGAACAGTCTGAAGTGAGAAACTATAAGATGTTCTTTGAACAAGTGAATGGTCAATTCCTTCGCAATTTTTTTGTTCATCAGGACCATTCAATGGTTATTGGGTCATTGGATACCTCTGTTTTAAACATGTTCAAGTTGCTTAGAGTTGTTCGCTTAGAGAAATATGAATTCAAGTTGCCAACAGAAATCAGTCAAATGATCCACCTCAAGTATCTGAGTCTCCTAGATTCTACAGTGAAATAATTTCCTTCATCTGTGAGTAATTTGCCATATTTACAAACTCTTCATTTGAGGACATATGATGAAATTAATTTACTTAATATATTTTGGAAGATGAAGCGGCTAGGATATATCCATTTACCATTTTTTTATCGTGGACTAAAAGGATTACAATTCAACGACTTTAGTGAGCTAGAGACTTTATACAACTTTAGATTTTTAACGAATGAACCTGTTGATCTCTCACAATTGGTTAATCTTCGATCTTTCAGATGAAGACTAGATAACTTTGCCTTGTCCCAAAGTATCGATCAGATTAATCACTTTAGAAAGATCAAGTGGATGGTGATTTAAATGTTTCCATCCGGTTTTATGAATGAAAATGATTCATATCTTGTGAGAAAGTTGCTCTTGTGTGAAAAGCTTAATTATTTGTTTATAGACAATCCTATAGGTAAGTTTCCACCATATGAACCCAAATTTTGCCCAAATCTCACGAGTTTAATATTGAAAGACACCAAAATGGAGGAAGACCCTATGCAATTTTTGAAGAAACTCACCAACTTATGGAAACTATTCTTGTTTAGTGATGTCTTTGTTGGGAAAGAGATGGTTTGCAATGGGATGGGTTTCCATGAACTCATAATTCTTGATTTATATGGTTTGCCAAACTTGGAGAAATGGAGAATAAATGAAGGTGCCATGCGCAAGCTCTTTCATTTAACAATTTATAAATGTCCTAAATTAGAGACAATAACAGATGGGTTGAATTTTTCAGCCCTAAAAAGATTTGATTTGTTGAACATGCCTGAAGAATTCACGCAAAAGTATACAATGCTTTATGAGCAAGAAAAAAAGAAGTTAGATGGTTGAGAATTGTTGATAAAGAACTCATATTCGTGCATTGTGGCACAAGTTTTGGTGCTTAGGAATAGTTGAAAAATTCGTGTTTAGGTAAGTTTATTTAAGTTATTTCTTGTAAAATTGGAAGACATATCGTTTTTCCGCTTATGAGTGATGGAATTGAATCTTCTACCTGGTTGGGCTTCAAGTGTTTGAGGATATGCTTGGGCGAGACCTTTACAACTTTGGACACTAGAGGTAAGTAAATGACCTTAATTCTGGTTACTTTCCCTAAATGAGACCATGCTATTGCATTTGTTTGTTTTCTTTTTTTCCTTTTTTTGTGTAAACTCTTGAAGCCATTGATGATCTCTCTTGTTGAGTTGCCTCATTCTTTAGACATATGCCAAATGATGAAATTCTGTAATAATTTGTGCCATTGGTACTCCTTTTGATAATCCTCATTCCGATTGAGCGAGCTCGATTGCATATTCAATTGTTACTTTGTTTTTAGAACCCAAGATTTAACTCAAAAGCTGTTGTTTCACCTTTAAATCTGCAAAGTGGATACATTATATCATTCTATATTATATAGGGCTATTATTTGCTAGCTTGCTCTCAAAACTTATTAAGAAAACTTTGTCGATGGCCTTTAATATATGCACAAAGTTGTACACATTATAGTTGTTGAATTGTCTTGTGAATCAACATATGAGTTCTTTTCTTTTCCATTTCTCGAATTTTTTTTCAATCTGATTATCTGTTTCTTCTTTTAGTTTTCAATCTATTTATGAGAATGTTTATGCTGCGATCGTTGAAGATGTAGAAATTTCTGTGGAAGCTACTTGGGGAGCGTTTGTCACGCCCCGAACCCAACCCATCACTAGGTTAAAGCCGGAACATGACATTCGTAACGGTTAAAACCTGTGATTAACAACTTAGCAATTTATACATCCACTTTAAACACCATAAAAGTTTTAAGAGACTGCCAAGTCATCGGCCTTAAAGGATTACAACAATGGGAAAAATATTCACAAGACTTCAAATCACCTATTCATACAATAATAGCTAACCAATATTCGGGTCTCTAGGTCTCGAAGGAATAATAGTCTACTTAGTTACCACACATCATAGTGATCCAAAAGAGTAAGTCATTACATCAATAATACATCAAATACAAAACAAATTACAAAATAGTAAGTTATCAATTATACAAAATAAGCTCGTTACAATAAGAAACATATCCTTCAAGTAAGCATGTGAAGCACAAAAGTAGAAGCTTCGATTCAACACATCAATAAAGCTTTCTATCCATAAGTAGGCTTGCTTAGGCTAATCTTTACCTAAAATTGTCAAAAGAGGGGTGAGCTATACCTAGCTTAGCAAGGGATAACAAGAAAGGGATTTTCGCAAGTGTTTTATCATTTCGAAATCATTTGGAAAGTCATGCCATGCATACATGTTCAATTAACAAGATAACAACAACATATAACCCAACTTTCCAGGGCTAAGGCTCCTATAGGAGTGGTAACACACAATATTAAAAGGATACGGTTGTTTTTGTAGTTGTTGGAGACAATCGACCTTGAATCAATCAACAATCTCAACCCCTTTACTCTAACCATAGGGTAATCCGGATAAACCCAATTCCTACGACCCACCTCTCCAAGGTTCAAAATCCAAACAACAGTAGGATTGGGGTCCATGGTAATCGAGTCTTCCTGGTAAGCCCAATTCCGCCCTGTGGAAACGAAATGCTACCATGCCCATAGAGCGGTTGCAACTTTATCGCGCACACACAATCCTTTCATAATTGCTTAGTATAATAAACAACAAGAGAGAGGGCAACAAAATAGGTTGCCTCCATTAAACCAGTATGTGCAAGCATTTGATCAAATAAAGGCATCAACAAGCATGTAGAAGTATGTGTCTTATATACAATCATGCATCAAATGTATCCCACACTTAAGCTTTTCATGACCCTTGATAGTTCATAAAGTAGCCACATACCAAGGAGGGTACAATAGCCCCTTAGGACTACTCAAGGGAGTAAGAAAACGCGAAACAAGCGACACTACATTAGCCTAACTTAAATAGTTAAGTTTCCTATTTTCCAAACTCCAATTAATCTGATTTTGGTTTATAATTAAATCTTATCAAAATTAGATAGTTCTAGAATCAAACGGAACTCAATTCGGAGTTGAATTGACTGAGATATGGCCTTCGGAAAAATATTGCGCAAAGCTATCAAACATCCGGTTGACCGGATCTGACCCTAATCAACCGGCAGTGACATAGATCAACTGATCCGGTCGACCGGATCTGTCAACAAAATGCACGAATCCCTTTTGTTTCTCTTGTTTGCTAACTTATTACCCTTGATTCCAACACCAATCCAACACTTAATATACACAATAACATTGCTAAACAACATACACGAGCTCAAAAGTCATGTATTATCACCTATGAATCAACCAATATTTCATAAAACATCCAAACACTATCTAAGCCCTAATGTCTTTGACTTCCCTTTTCATTCATTGTAAGACAATCAACTTTCTAACACATGAGTACTACACCATTTAGCACATATTATAACTTCTAAGTTCATCAAGTTCATCAAGGCACAAGTAAGACAAAACCCTAGTTCAACAATCCATAGCTAAAGCTTTCTCAATAGCACATGTATACACATAGATCAAGCTAGATAAGGAAGAAAAATTTCTAAACATACATAATATGACTTTTGTAAAACCTTTAGCAAACATCCATCACCTTTGTCTTGAGTTATAGAAGCAAATAGAGCAAGAAAACACTTGGTGACAACTAGAACATGCAAAGAATGGCTTGAATCTTCCTTCTCTTCCTTTCTTCTTCCTCTTCTTCTTTATTCTTTCTATTTTCTCTTCCTCTCTTGATCGTGTATTGTGTATATGTGTGTGTATGTACAGATCATGTGTATGTGTGTGTATGTGTATAAGTTTGTTTTGTAGAGATTAGTAGGTAGGATATTTTAATTTTTAGGCCAATGACCAATTTTCCTTCCAACTAAATGCTTATTTTCTAGTTTGCCCTTCTAGCTTGTTTCTAACTAATTAATTGCTAGTGTAATGCGATATGATTTAATTATTATCTACGTTATCTAAATCACTCAAAAGCACGTAAGTGGACACAAATGCATGTAAAAGATGCAATTGCACATAAAACCATTCAAATGCATGTAAATAGATATAACCACATATTAAATGATATGATATGCATATGGAGTTTTGTGCGAGGCTCTACAGTGCTGGCCCAAGACTGAGACTTCATGTATTTGATGAGATTGTAACTATATATGCTTGCATATGTGTACTGAAACTACTAGCTATTACCTTATGGTTTGGGGCATATACATGAAAATTTGTCTGTCAATTTAGTTTATGTCACAGGGATTGTAAATGTTTTATATCATTTTGTCGTGAAGAATTGATGTATTAATTATTCAATGTGCCACTCATTTTAGTATACTCATTTTTTATGTTTCATTTGACATAAATTACTTATAAGATGAAGGTTAATCATCTCACCGTTATATGTTCAAGTACTTGTGCTCTGCATTTGCTTGCATATAATAGAGAGAAAATCTGAATTCGTAAAACTTAAATGCTTGTTCTTGTCATCCCAGAAGATATTGCAACATGTTTTGAATACCATGCAGGCTTGCTGTGGCTTTGGATAGTAGGGACTATTGAGTTGAAAACTGCACAAGCATTGCTCTTATTATCTTATTTTCATCACCCATTTACCAACTCTTATGTGGATGTTTAGTTGGCATACTAAAATAATAAACTTTTTATTTCTCTATTTTTTTAGCATGCCTACTAAGAATTCAAATAAGAAGTGATAAATAGGTGCATGGTAGAAAAAGAGTGATATATAGCATTTATCTGATTACTCCGTGCAAGTGTTATTTTTTCTGGTTTTACTTACAAAATATTATACTTCTCATCGTTCTTCATGTATCCTTTGTGTATCTTCTTTCTTCAAGAAACCATGTAGAATGAGACAGGAAATAGAAAATGTGTTCATGTCTTCTTTTAGATCTTCTTACTTGTTGGTTGGGTTAAATAATCTGTGAACAATTTATTGTAATAAACATCAAAGCAAAATGCTATTATTTTCTAAAAAAGTCGTATTTCTCTTATTGAATCACAAATAATGGAATTAATGAGTAATTCGATGCACAAAACTTTTGCTATGTTCATAAATAATTTGGAGAAACATTGAACCTGTTGGGTATCAGCGCAGCGGAATGATATGGGATAAGCAATATAATACAACTAAAAATATGAACGAGAATTGTAAAATAGAGACATAAGATTTTTATGTGGAAAACCCTCAAATAAATTGAGGAAAAAACCACGGACAAGTATGGGAGGATTCACTATGATATGAAACTATTTTACAACACCTTCTCTCTAATAGAAGGAGATAACAATATCACTCTCTTTAATAATAGAAGAAACTAAACTCTCACTCAAAGAACAACAGAAGAAGGAAAGAACACTCAGAAGAAACTACATGTATTTTCTCTCTGTTTTGGGATGGATTTGATGGTGGAAATGAGCCTCTATTTATAGGCTCATTTAATTACTGTGTAAATAATGTTTTCCAATTTTGTCCCCAATTCCATCATTTCCCTTTTTCTTATTTTTTCAATTTTTGACCACTTTTCCACTAAAAAGTTGATTTTACTTTTTGGTGGAGTGGTTGGTGCAACAATCTCCCACTTAAAACCAACTTTTTGGTGGACTTTACAGATCTTTCCATACTTTCCATTTCATGTTGTTTACGTCTTTGCTAGGCCACAAGAAGATCTACTCCAGACAAACTTGTCAACATTGATTGGCTTTGTCATGACATCTGCTAGGTTATCGTTGGTATGAATCTTTTGCATATCCACACTTCGTTCCTCTACTACTTCTCGAACGAAGTGATATTGAATCCCTATGTGCTTTGTCTGCAATGAAAGGCTGGATTTCTTGCAATGTGCAAGGCACTTTGATTGTCACGAAACAAGGAAATTTTCTCTTGTTTGTTCCCAAACTCCTCCATCAACCGTTTAATCTAGATTGCTTCTTTGTAGGCTTGTGTAGCTACCATGTATTCAACCTCTGTTGTAGATAGAGTAACAACAATTTGTAACTTAGATATCTAGCTTATTGCGCCTCCTGCAAGTGTAAACACATAGCCTATAATGGACTTTCGTTTGTCAAAATCACCTGCAAAATCTGAATCAACATAACCATTAACAATAAATTCTGATCCTCCATAACATAATGCAACATCTGAGGTTCCTTTGATATATCTTAGGATCCTTTTAACTACATTCCAATGCTCTCTACTAGGGTTTGCATGAACCGATTGACTGAGCCGACTGCTTGAGCAATATCTGGTCTAGTATATATCATAGCGAACATAAGATTTCCCACTACTGATGCATACATTACTCAAGACATTTTCATCCCCTCTTCTTTATCACTAGGGCACATACTAAGGATAATTTGAAATTAACATAAAGTGGGGTTGAGATTTCCTTACAGTCTTGCATGTTAAAGTGCCGCAAGATTTTCTTGAAGTATTTCTTTTGGGAAATCCACACTTTCCTGTCTTTTCTGTCTTGGTGAATTTGCATCCCTAAAATCTTGTTTGTCGGTCCCAAATCCTTCATGTCAAACTCCCTAGCCAATTGTGCCTTCAATTCTTGGACTCGATCTTTGCTGGCGCCTGCTACCAACATGTCGTCCACGTACAACAACAGAATGATAAAATTATCATCTCCAAACCCTTGTAATACATACAGTGGTCTGCTCCAAGTCTATTGTACCTAAGGCTAATTATGAAGGAATCAAATCTCTTGTACTAGCATCTCGGTGCCTGCTTTAGACAGTATAAAGATTCGGCCAACCTGCAAATTAAGTTTTATTTTTCTTTCTCAACGAAACCTTCTAGTTGGAGCATGTAAATCTCTTCTTCAATTTCACCATGAAGAAAAACTGTCTTTACATCTAATTGTTCTAAATATAAATCAAATATAATACACATGGCTAAGACTACTCTGATAGTTGTAAGTCTAACCACAGGAGAAAATATGTCGTTGAATTCAATACCTTCTTTTTGAGCAAATTATTTCACCACCAGTCTTGCACGATATCACTCCACTTAGTCATTACCATCTCTCTCGATTTTGTAGACCCATTTGTTATCAATGGTTTTTCATCCAAGTGGTAGTGGAACAAGCTCCTACGTCTTGTTTCTATGAAGTGCTTCAATTTCTTCCTGCATTGTTGTCATCCATAGAGCAACATCAGGGCTATTTACAGCCTCGTGATAGGTAGATGGTTCTCCATCCTTTGTTAGAAGACAATATGCAGCATTGTTCACTATGATATAGTCCAAATGCCAAGCCGGTGTTGTTGTTTGACGTGATGAATGTCAAACATCTATAACATCAACCTCATATGTTTCTTGTTCCTCGTGCTCCGGTGCAGTTTCAGAAGAAACATCCCCTCGTTCTGACACATCCTCTAACTATACAATTGTAGTCTCCTTTGAAGTGTTACTGTCATCTTTATTTTGCAGTCTCCGATGATAATCTTGCGGGCAGTGGGATCCCATAAGCGATACCCCTTAACACCATCAACAAATCCCAAGAATGTGCATTTCCTAGACTTTGGATCCAATTTTGTTCTTTCTTGGGGACCATACATTACGTATGTCGGACATTCAAATATGTGCAAGGTAGAATAATTTGCAGGTTTTTCGGTCCACATTTCCATTGGTGTCTTCAACCCAATTGTAGTTGATGGTAACCGGTTTATCATGTAATAGGTGGTTCTGGCTGCTTCTGCCCAAAATGATTTGGTTAGTCCTGCAGTTTCCAACATAGCTCTTATTATTTCAAGAAGAGTTCTGTTCATCCGCTCTGCCACACCATTTTGCTGAGGTGTATGTGCAACAGTGAACTGTCTCTGAATGCCCTCTTGCTTGTAAAATGTCAAAAAATTCATGTCAGTGTATTCTCCTTCATTTTCCATTCTCAAACACTTGATCATTTTCTCTAAATTCAAGTTCCACCAGTGCTTTGAATGTTTTGAATACTGGAAACACATCTGACTTGTTCTTGATTGGGTATACCCACAATCTCCTGGAGTAATCATCAATAAATGATACAAAGTATTTTGCTCATCCTATGGATAAAATTAGTGATTCTTAAACGTTTGAATGGATCAAGTCTAGAATATGTTTGCTTCAGGCAGTAGATGTACCAAATTTCAATCTATTCTACTTATTGGTAACACAATGCTCACAGAAAAATATGTTTATCGATTTAAGCCCAGGTAAGAGCTTACATTTTGAGAGAATCTTCAAGCCCCATTCAGTTATGTGGCCCAATCTGAGATGCCATATTATTGTTGATTCTTCTTGACCGGCTAATGCAACTGATAAATCTGTCTCCTACAGTATATCTCCCAAAAGCAAGTATAAATTTATAGCGATCTTTTCTGCCTTTATCACCACAAGCGCTCATTTGATGACTTTCATAATCCCTCCTTCAATTTGGGTCTTGTAGCCAAGGTCATCCAATATGAATGAGGAGAAGCCTCTAAATAGTGAATAAGGCTTCTAGAGGAGTTTGAAATTCAAGGAATAGAGCTTTTTTCAAGGTATTTTGGAACCACTTGAAGAAAACAAGTATATTGTTAAGCGTAATTTCTTTTTGGAATAAGGGATGCAGCTCTTTCTAACTATAGAAAAACACTCTTTTCTTTCTCAAACATGGCGCAAAAGGAAAGGGTCCCGATAGCTGCCTGAGTTTTTATTCCCTTCCACGATGCTCGATTCCAAATCAAGCGAAACAATCTATTAATCAGACCAGTAGGCGTTAGTAAGGGACGTCTTCTTTCTTCGGCATCTACCCATAAAAAAAGAAAACCAATCAGTTGTCGGCGAGATAAAAAAAAAGGCATTCAAACAGGCAGGAGCCTCCCCACCTCTTCAGGTGGGTCTCTTCTCGGCAGTCAGGGTTTTATCCTTTGACCAAGAGGTTCAATTAGTCATTTAGTCAGCCCAAGCGAAATACAATAAAAAATTAATCAACTAAGTCAGTGTCGCAGTCAGGGATATAAGGCACGTAAAGAAGGGAATCATTGGCACCCCCTTGTTCAATTCAATTCTTCAATCATTCCGGTCGGTAAGGCAGCCAGTCAACAGTCAGGTTGAGATGAGCAGGGACGAAAGGAAAACAAAGAAGAAAACGGAAGGCTATTCTAGTTTCAAACTGGGATAAGGAAGGAAAGTCAGACCGTACTAAAAAAAAGAAGCAGAAAGAATTAGGGCTAATTCTGACCTACCGGTCATATGAACGAGTGGGTGGCTATGAGTTAGTTGGCTTCCTTTTCTTTCATGATAGAGTCTCTAAGAGAGAATGTGATGGTTCAACCTGAGTGGATTGAGGAATGATTTACTATTTGGCTTATAATACCTTAGGGGCTTCTATCGAACGTTTTCCTTGACTAAAGTGATTGGGTGGCTTCCTGGCAGGCACTGGAGAATATGAACTGAGAGACGAGAATGATGAGCCGAGTGAAAAATTCCTGTATCCTTACTGATTTGAGTTGAGTCACATAACTCTATATATTTCATAGGTTGCCCACTGAATCTTGTTAGTTATTATGGAGAGCCTTCTTTCATTCATATTAAGGAGCAGCCTCTGTAAGGATCATAACTATCCCTGTTCTCTCTTTCTATTCTTAAGGGCCATGGAATTTCTGGGAAAGAAGAATGAATCTGATTCTCAACTGCTTTCTCCATTGAAGTATGAACCCTAACTGTCTTAAATCACCGAAAATTTCATAGATCAATAGGGTAGGTCTATGTCAGTACAGGTATCTGTCTAGTCCAGTCTCAGTCAGTAATGGATGGGATAGTCCAGTAATGAATGAAAGGTTTGGAAAGTAGAGGCGGTTTCCTGTACTCTTTCTTCCACCCAAGAGTAGATAGCACACATAACCAAGCGCACCACCAAGAGCAAGGCATCGAGCTCAGTGAACAGAGTAAGGCCAGACAACTTACCATTACCTAGTCCATCTGAGTCCGGAGTAGCATCGTCGGTTCTACTATATCCTATGGCCTCTCTTTGGGCAAGGTAAGCCGTTCACTTCATTGCATGCCTGTCTTTCTTTATAGGGTGCACTATCTTCCTTTATGAAGGAACCGAACCCAGAGGCTGTATGTCTTCGCTCCAATAGACATCGGAAATATTCATCTAATTCAAATACTATACCGCCCAATGGTTCCCTGTACCCTTTCTACAGCTTCTTGTACCCCTTTCTTAACAATGCTGGAAAAGATGTTGCGCCAGCTTAACGCTCGTTTACCCCTTCAACTTCTTCCATTCCAAAGTGTGTATCTTTTATTTACTTTTAAGTGACAAGGGGGTGACAATGACAAAGGGTATACTTTCTTCTCTATGTCACCGTCTCATCAATGAGCGTAGATTAATATATATGGCTTTTGTGCCTATCAATCTGTATCATATTCTTCAGGTATCGTTTTCTTTGATCTCAGATCGACAGTGATCTGTCCTTTTTTCCTCTTTCGTCATAAGGCGTAGTCTGACTCTGATAAAAACCATTCATGTGTTTAGGTCTCTACTAAGCAGAATTCATAAACTATGCAAAGGCTATTTGAATACTTATTATTACAAAGTGTTTAACAAAAGCAAAAATAATTCTCAACACCCTTACGAGGTAGTGATGGGTTAAACTACTCGTGTTGGCATAGAAGTCAGCCTGGTAAACTGATTACATTCTGCTACTAGGGTTCCAAACCTTTCCCTTAGCTCTATAAATAACTTTTCTTATCAAGAGATGCTAAAGCTATTTATAGTTGGTATTTCTAAGTCGGGATGAGGGCTTTGGACAAAGAGCAACTCGAAAGTACTTGACTTGAGTCCTAGTACTGAAAGACGTGACGTCAGGAGTGGATTTCGATTTCGGAAGAAAAGACTTCGTTTACTTCCTGCAAATTGCTTACGTAAGAACTAGTAGAAAGAAAGAGATTTTTCAAAAATCAGGCAGCATTGATAGACCGTTGAATGAGAATGCTTGAATGGGAATCGTCTTAGAAACTGGCTATAGACATGAGTCAAAGCAGCCGGGAGAGGAGAGAGAATTTTTATGAGAGAGGGACGAGCAAGTGACAGATTGAGAAGAAAATAGGTAGGCCTTCTGAGTGGTCATTTAAGCGCCTTGTTAGCGGCCCATCATTTTTCCCTAAGCTGTCAGAGTCTGATCAAAGCGAGCAAGAGATAGAGGTTTAAAGATGCTCGACCGATAGGGAGAGGAATGGACGCTCATATATGTGAATTGAGAAAACAAGCCCTAATTCTTTTTAATTAGGCTCTATATTCTGGTCCCTGTCCATGGTAAGATCTGATTGTTATACGTAAGTCTTGTTTTGACCACGGGAAGGTGAACTTTCCAAAAGTGCTTATTTGGTTGGGAAAAATAAGACTTCTGACTCCAAGCCTACCCTACCCGAAAAAAAGTTTCAGCTATTGATATAGTCTCTTGTCGATACTAGTAGTCTTGTCGTTACCTACTAGATAAATCCCTTCTATACTACTCAACAGAAGCAAAAATCCTATCAAGATAGATTGAATCGACGACCTATACTTCAACTAAAGGCACAAGGGAATCAAGAGTTCAAGAGCACAGAATAGAGGAAATGCACATGGGTCTCCTTGAAGAACGAAGTCTAAGGTAAAGAAAGAAACGTAGAATGGGCGTACTTTTGCTCTGCTTGGATTGGCATGGCTGTCCCCTTTTGCTGGTTGAGGCTCGGCCTTTGACTCCACTTGCCTATACTTTTCTCATGTCAAGCGTACAAGTGTAGTTTAGTGGGATTGGCTTCTAAAGACATGAATCCTTTTTCATCTCCCCTGTATAAGTCGACGTCTTAACCTGACTTCCTGAGCTTAGTTGATTGTTAAAACAGTAGCTCTGGATCGAGAGCTGGATGTTTACCTTATTAGAAAAGGAGAAAAAGTTTTTTTTTAGATTAAGAGGTGAGTAAGGGGGGTTTGCTGGCTTGCTGGCTAGCTCGTGCAATCAAGATTTTTCTTCATTCGCGTAAAAATAAGTCCACCTTCTCCCTATCGGTCGAGCATCTTCAAACATTGACGGCCTTAGTAAGCTAGCTTTGGTTACTAAGCAAGCCTGGTTCTCCGGGCACTAGGCTAGGATGTGGATCGATCATGATGAGAATGGACTTCTCCGTAATGTAATGTAATAAAAGAGGTAGAGTCCAGTTCCCTGAGCTTTCTCCCTTCTCGACCAGAAGAAGGAGATATGAATTTTATTCAGGCGGGTAAGGGGTTGGCTTGACCCTGTGTTCTCTCCTGGTTGGGTCAGAGGCAAAAATTGGAAAGTAAATCATTTAGTGGTAGGGTGTTCATAGAAAAGAAGGCCTCGCCCAATGAGTGGCAAATTTGGAAATAGTCTCGCTCATAGAGGAAGAGTACGCGTGCTACGACTTAGGTAGTTGATTGGATCAGATAGCCCTTCGAGCATCCAACCGCACATCAAATTCCAATCAAGTAACTTGGAGGGATGGTTAAGTAGCTTAAGGCATTGGTTTGCTAAATCGACATACAAGAAGATTGTATCATGGGTTCGAATCCCATTTCCTCCGACACGGAAATGAGAGAGGCGGGCATGAGAGAAAGAACCTATTGGTGGTGTCCAGTCCCCCGGGGGACAGAATAGCACTACTTAGTGACTTAGAGCGAAGAGCCCGTTGTGCCTTGTTTTTCTTTGACCGGCCTATCATCTTTCTAGTTGCAAGCTCCCTCCGACCGTCCAGGGACTGGACGGCTCTTGGTTCTTGAGCATGTTGGGGATTAGGCGGCAGTTGAATGAGCTGCTCGAAAGCTTGACGAACAAGCAAAAAATAGATATATCTAATTTATAGATATTAGTAAAGGGATTTTCGAGCGCCTAGCAGCTTGGTAGGGCACTATTCGATGAAGAAAGCATACTTTAGGAAAGTGGTTCAGGTAGCTCAGCTGGTTAGAGCAAAGGACTGAAAATCCTTGTGTCAGTGGTTCGAATCCACTTTCAAGCGGGCTTTTGATCCAAAGGACACGTAGCCTGGAGCGAGCCGGATTTGGAAATTCAAGTGAAAAAGTAAGCCAAAAAAAATGTGAGCGCTCTTGTACTATACGGCTTGTAGTGCCTCGCCCTATCTTGCTGGAGGTAGATTTTCTAAAAAAAATAGCGATTGATTACTCGGATTGGTTCTCGCATCTCTATGCCCAAAAGGATGGGTGAGTTCGGTTTGAGTGTTCATTGATCGAGTAGATCTATATGCTCCAGACGAGGTGTAGAGCAGTTTGGTCAGCGCATCTGTTTTGGGTACAGAGGGCCATAGGTTCGAATCCTGTCACCTTGATGTGGTAGCCTTCTCCGTGGTCGGACAGTAAGGCAAACAACGCAAAGCAAAAAGAAAATATAGGATGAAGAGATATCTACTTATTGTATTTTTGCCCCTGCTTGGTAGTTCCGTAGCAGGTTTTTTCAGACATTTTCTAGGATCAGAAGGAACCGCTATAATAAACATAAGCTCGGCCATTGACGATCTTTCTTGTTGAGTTGTCTCATTCTTTAGACATATGCCAACTGATGAATTTCTGTAATAATCTGTGCCATTGGTACTCTTTTTGATAATCTTCATTCCGATTGAGCATGCTCGTTTGCATATTCAATTGTTACTCTGTTTTTAGAACCCAAGATTTAACTCAAAAACTGTTGTTTCACCTTTAAATCTGCAAAGTGGATACAGTATATCATTCTATATTATATAGGGCTATTGCTTACTAGCTTGCACTCAAAACTTATTAAGAAAACTTTGTCGATGGCCTTTAATATATGCAGAAAGTTGTACACTTTATGGTGGTTGAATTGTCTTGTGAATCAACATATGAGTTCTTTTCCATTTCTCGACTTTGTTTTCAATCTGATTATCTGTTTCTTCTTTTAGTTTTCAATCTGATTATGAGAATGTTTCTGCTGCGATTGTTGAAGATGTGGAAATTTCTGTAGAAGCAGCTGGGGGAGCACTGGCCCAAGACTGAGACTGGATGTATTTGATGAGATTGTAACTATATATGCTTGCATATGTGTACTGAAACTACTAGCTATTACCCTATGGTTTGGGGCATGTACATGAAAATTTGTCTGTCAATTTAGTTTCTGTCACAGGGATTGTAAACCTTTATATCATTTTGTCGTGAAGAATTGATGTATTAATTATACAATGTGCCACTCATTTTAGTATGCTCATTTTTTGTATTTCTTTTGATATAATTTACTCATAAGATGAAGGTCAATCATCTTACTATTATATGTTCAAGTACTCGTGCTCTGCATTTGCTTGCATATAATAGAGAAAATATGGATTTGCAAAACTTACATGGTTGTTTATGTCATCCTGGAAGATATGCAGGCTTGCTATGGCTTTGGATAATAGGGAACGATGAGTTGAAAACTGCACGAGCATTGTTATATATTGTCTTATTTTCATTACCTATTTATCATTTCCTATGTGAATGCTTAATTGGCATGATAAATAACAAACTTTTTAGTTCTTTATTTATTTAACATGCCTACTAAGAATTCAAATACGAGATAATAAATAAGTGATAAAAATAAAGTAATATATAGGATTTCTTTCACTCCACATAGGTGTTATTTTTTCTAGTTTTACTTACAAAATACCGTACCTCCCAACATTCTTCATGTATCCTCGGTGTATCTTCTTTCCTCAAGAAACCTTGTAGAGTGAGACATGAAATGGAAAATGTGTTTGTATCTTGTTACGAATCTTCTTACTTGCTGGTTGGGTCAAATAATCTATGATCTATTTATCGTAATAAACATTAATGAGTAATTCGGTTTTTGCCATGTTCGAGAATGTGAGGAAGCATTGAACCTACTTTACGGTCTATTATAAAATGAAAAACAAATAAATTTCACATTCAATAAATATGGCTGCAAATGAACCATGTTTGTAAATGGTAGAGTACTTGATTCAATAGCATTAGGACGAGTCAATATCCAGCTCAATCTTATTAATGTAAATTCACTAGACTCGTATGAATCACTTAGGGTATCCTTGAGAGTCAACTCTTCAGCGTGAATTATAATTTGATTATCTTAAAATGATATAAGATTACGAAGTTCATTAGTAATAGAAACAAATTTTCGGTTTAAAATTTATGAAACTTAATTATTAGGTTGCCGAAACAAGATTAAGTAAGACCAAACAAATTGAAATATAAGCAGAGATGTTTAATAATTACAAAAATAAAGGAAAATATCAGAACTAATAGTCATTTTCTATCATTTCAAATAAATCTGAAATTATTTTATTCAAAGTAAATACCAAATGGTCCACAAAACTTTTGATAGGACTTTATTATCAAAAAGTAGGAAAAGACATTTTTTTATTTTTTTTATTTTTGTCTAAGCAAGCAAAAGGAAAAATTAAGTCTTATTAATAATTCTTTATTGTTTTCCGCTCCTTAGTCAAACAGTGCTCCGACCAATTTATGCACACCTCAATTTGATCGACCCTTTTGCCTTCATATAAGTTGAACAATAGCAATAGATTATTTGCTTCCAATCTCAATTCTAACTAATGAAACTATGCCCTTGAATTAGCGTCATTAAAAAGTAATTTTAGGCTCTCATATCTACAATCATGATCCCAGATTATGATACTATTCGGATAACTACACAACTAAAGCCTTCTAGGGGCTATTATTAACTATTTTAAGAATGTTCCTACTATCCAAAGCTCACAGGACGCTGCTAACCCTCATAATAGGATAACGGTTGAGGTTAGATGGCTCAAGCCTTCTAGAAGTTCAAACTAAATGTGGATAACAGTACTTGAGAGATCCGGAACTCAAAGGAGCAAGGAGCATAATCTGTGACAAATTTGATCAATGTCTTTAAACAAAAAATAAAAAGTCTGCAGGCTCCTTCACCCCCCCCCCCCCCCCCCCCCCCCCCCCCGCCGCTTCCGATGACCCAAACTCGATCATGGTACTATTCGGATCAGAGTATGCCCACTACAAGTACTAGAAGAATAGTTACCAAAATCTTCATTTTAGAATAATAAAGGCCCACAACACAAAAAACGTCAATACTCGTACTTGCTAGTTACCACTTAGCAGTGGCATATAAAAATGCTTGCGTTGTTACGCAAAAAAAAAAACCATGTCATGCCTTGTCACCCAATTATTATCATCTCCTCTTTTCTCTACTACCAATAATAATCCTCTTCTCAAACCATCTCTCTCTCACTCTCTCCAGAACCCTCTTCATTTCTCTGTAATCTTTCTCAATATGTATATATATTCATGATATTTTTGTAATTAATCAATTAATTAATGGTTATTGATTTTTTTTTTTTTTTTGGTGGTGGTTTTAGAGTTTGTTGAGATCAAAATCAAGGCTGATAACATCTGGGTATTGTTTGGGTGGGGTGAGAGCTATGGCATCAATGGTGGGCGTGCAAGACCCAGAATCTATAACCTACTTAAAAGCAGCAAGAAGCTTCGGAGATTGATGAGATTCTAATGGGCCCACTTGGTTTCAGTGTTGATCAGCTCATGGTTAACTCTTCATTTTCTTATGTATTTATTTTTAATTTCTTTTAAGCTCTAGTTTTATTATTATTATTATTATTATTATTATTATTATTTTGAGTTTTGTTCAATTGATTCTTTTATTGTTCAAATTGTGTTCTAATTGTTTACAGGAATTAGGTGGTTTGAGTGTGGCCACCGCTATAGCAGAGGTTACTAACTTTTGAGCTACATTTTGTATTTCTGTACTAAATTGAGTGTGCAGTCTGCAAAATGCAAGTTAAGGCTATGTATAATGGACCAAAAGTAGTTTCATCCCTTCCTGAACCTATGTGCAAAGTAGGAGCTTTGTGCATCTCATTTCAGCTTTTTACATGCTTTAGGAGAGTCACATTGGGCCCAATTGTCGGCTCTTAATATCAATATTAATCTTTTACAAACTCAAATATGAGTGACTCCACGTTAAACCAAACTTGTGCTCGGTTTTGATGGTGTGGGAGTTGAGAAATGGTTGTCAAAACTGAATTGATGCCTTTTGTTTTCTGAACAAGGCACGTGAGTGAAAATCAAGTCATTATGCAAAAGACAACAATATATCAAGTTTCAAGAGAATAATGACAAAAAGAATGGTGAGAGAACGTCAAATTAAAGAGGAGAAAGAAATTAATGCAAAGAAGTTTTGGCATTTGGGTGGTCTTTAAATTCCAATGTAGAAAAATACGGGCACCTTCCCCTCATCTAGTCTGCTGGTGTATTACGATGATGAGAGGAACAAGAGTCTTGTGCTCATAACAAGGGGAGTCCCTGACGTGAATTAAGCATTGAGATTAACTCGTGACACGAATGTTTAAGGATATCTAGGATGCTAATTTCCTAGTTTTTAATGCTCCATGCTATATTTAATCTGTAAAAGATAATTTAATGATAAGAAGAGATTGAAATGACCATATACTTGAGAGCTTCCTGTTTGATAGAAAAACATACCTGTTGCTTTTGCGCATAGCCACAAATTCGCGTCAAATTCCGAGCTGCGCAGCCTTGGTGATATTGCGTTTTTGTCTGCCCGATCTTAGTAGCCACTATTATATATGGTATACCTTATTGATTGTAAGCATTGCTATATTAATTTCATTTTATATTGCGGGTAATGTGAGTTAAGCCATTTACATATTGATTAAAAAAGATTGCTACATTCACGCTAATGAAAAGGCAAGAATTCTAAAGATTGTTTTTGCATTTTTGAGCACTGAACCGGCCCTAAAGTTTCCATTCTACTCGCGCTTGCTTTTACATTTTTGGGGCTAATGTTCCATTATCTTAAAAGAAATGTTTACTGTATAATATGAAGATGTTAAGTTCATAATTTCCTTTGACAGGTCTATAACTCGAGTGAATATAGTCGTGTTCTTGCAATTTGTGGTCCAGGCAATAATGGTGGTGATGGTCTTGTAGCTGCTCGTCATTTACATCACTTTGGATATAAACCTTCAATTTGTTATCCAAAGCGTACTCCTAAACCTCTTTATAATGGTCTGGTGACTCAGGTATAGGCTTATACTCAACTTTCTAGAAAATCAGTTTACCTAGTTATCTTTAGCACTGCTTATGCAGGAGCATTTTTATAGCTCGAATCACTCTCAGTTCCTTTCCTGTCAGTGGAAGATCTCCCTCTGGACTTATCAGAAAGCTTTGACATTCTGGTGGATGCAATGTTTGGATTCTCATCCCATGGTAAACCTGGTTCTTGACATACTTTATTATGATAATCTTCTGTTTGGAGGCATGCCAGAATAAATCTATCATAGTGTCATAGTTAAAGTCATATAGATGGGGACAGTGAGACCAGAATGATAAAGAATTTCCACCTTTAGCTGGACTCGGGGTCCAGCTTAGTTAAGTGGTCTTAGTAGCCATAACTTTTTTTAGGGCATGCAAACGTACAATTGTGAATTCGCAGGACTCCACAAAGTAAAAAGAAAAAGAGCAACATCTTTCGTGTTTCTCCCTCTGTATATTTTATACTTACTCATGCTTGGTCCTGACTAGCAAGAAATCACACTTAATATAAACTAATCTAATCATTTCGGCAGATTGATATCTTCAGGGAATCTTTAGCGTTTTGTCAAATGTATTATTCGTTGGAAAATGATGAATTTTTGGACATATTATAATTCAACTCTGATAAGTCCAGAGGGAGATCAGAATGTCAAAGCTTTGACATATTGTAATGGCAACGGATAGGGTTTAAATCTGAGTTCGACGGGTATCCGACTTAATTATAAACTCGTTTACGAAACTGATGGAGTATCTGTTAGGGTTTGATTTTTACAAGTGATTACCGACGGGTAGTCCGATAGGGTTTGATAATAGTAATTTAAAAAAACCCGAAACCCGATAACCCAATTAGTAATTTAGTAAAAATAAATTAATAAAAATATTTATATATTCACATACATATACAAATAATATATTACTTAAGAAAAGATAATTTTTTTAATATTGGTCTAAGATTAATAGTTGTGGGCTCTAACCCAACTTTTATTATTTATGTTTACCTATTCTTTTTATCTAATTCAACTAATACAATCGCTCAATTACTGAATAATTCAAACGAGAATAATAATTTACAATTGTGACAATTACTTTATGTTCTTTTTTCTTGAGGTTATTTTATATTATTATGGAAGGATGATAACTTCTCAGCATAAAAATTTTGTTGAATGTTTTTATTAAGTTTAAGTTTGATAATAGACAACAAATTTAATTTACGTTTTCTAATCAATTGCGATTTGTCATTATTTTAGTACTTTTTTCATTTCTTTAAAAGCATTTTAAGTTTTTCTTTAAAAAAAAAATCTTTTTTCTATTCATTAACGGGTTGGGTTGGATATCCACGAGTTGTTGAATATTTAGCTAGTTCAGATTTGGTAAGCAAAATCTAAACCCGATGGGTTTCCGTCACAGGTTTAGTAAAATATAATTTAAATGGGTTTGAGTTTGATTTTATAAATTTTAGCTGGTATTTGACCTGTTGCCATTCCTAAGAAGGATGCTAGTTGCTCTGATGTACTATTTTAAGTGTATTAGTGAACGGGATATTGTATTGTGCCTTAGCGGACTTAGGAAGAGCGATCTTGTTAAGCCCGTGGCATCACGATCCCGTTAATGTTTTGTGAATTTGCAAATATTCTATTGTATCATATACTTTATTGATAGGGGATCATGACAGCTATTGAGTTGATTACTCTATGAGCAGTGCTATACACTTCCTGTTTCTATCACTCATTTATCACTTCCTATGTGATACTTAGCTGGCATACCATAATAATAAACTTTTTGAAATCTCTTTTCTTTTTCAACAATAAGGAATTTGAAATGAGATCTTTAAGTGAATACTTGAAAGTTGTGGTTGAGTACATAAAGAAGAGAGAGCCCTTTGTGGATTTAGTAACAATATGTCATATATAACTAGCTGAAGAGAATTAATGAGAAATATCTATTTGGTTTTAAAGATAAGGAAAAGGAATGAACTAAAAGTTTGTTTACTGGAGACTTTTTGCACTTAAAAAGAGCACGATGCACTTAGAAACGTTGTCGCATTTAGTGTATGTGCATGTCTATTGCTTTTACTTCCCTTAAATTCTTTTATTCATCATCCAGGAAATTGAGTGACTCCTTTGTTCTTCTAACTGAACCTACTGATAGATATGATCAACGAAATTATTTTTTCAAAAACATCATGAAAAAAAAATAATGGAATGAAGTTTTAAACAGCAGATAGAAACTCATTTTGTCGTATAGACAGAAAAATTATTACTTCTAAGAACTCAACGGTGCCTTTCCCCTCGAATCAAACAAAAAAAGAAGGGAATTCCATTGAGTTCTTACAATTTACAACTCAATTCATCTATTTATTATAGGGATGAACCCTATCCAGAATATGAACCATAAAAAAGTACTTATTAAACCAATCAAAATAATATCAGTTACAGTAACTATGATTCAAAGAGAAATCCTTCGAGTAGTATTGACCATTTACTGCACAATTTATTTATAACTTTTCGAAGTATTATGACACAATCAAGTATAGCTAGATGAAGCCAGGTAATCTTAAACAAAATATTGTGAGGCCAAGAGTGTAAACACTATAGGATTTAAATTGTTACACTTTTGCTATCTGCTTTGTGAACCTTTATCCTCTTTAATAATTTCGTAAATTAGGGAGAAATTTTTTTCTTAAACTTGAAGAACTAAAGTTTTAGCTGAACAAACTATTGGCTTTATCTGGTTGACCCCTTAAAAGGACAAAGCAATTCTAAGGAGCATGTACACCTCATCGTTAGTTATGATCTAATTGTCTTTGTGCTGAACTTGGAATTACTTTTTCATCTTAGGCAAGCAGACAAGGCCATCCGTTTGATGGATGCTTCCGTGTTGCAAACATGCCCTGGTATTTTTCCTCCATTTTCTTCCACTTACCATACATGTGGTTAGTCATAGAGTTAAATAAAACAGTGGAAGTTTAGAAAAGTAAAATGGACTCTCATAATGTTGTACGGACTTGCGGATTTTACATTCGTCCTTCCTGAACTGCTATTATATATCTCTAACTGGGAATGCAAGAGCCACACCTTCAATATTTTAAGTACTTCTGTCTTGTATGTCCATCATGGGACTTTGTAGCTACTAGTCTCTTCATTTCTGGAAGTTGGTTCTGGACATTGCCAAATGTACATTCATTAGATTAGGTACTGTATGAGAGTGTAATTTTCCTATTAGTAGTGATACTTGTAATTTTCTGAATCCAATGGAATCACACAGCAAATATGGTCAGAGAACTGCCATCATTTGTCTAAAGGACGCTCCCACCCCTAGGAATTATCCCCGTGACCCAGGTACTCCTGCAAGGTCACTATTCTAGGTAGCTAAACCTGCTTCTTGCTTGTAAAACTATCTATATGAAATTTAATGTGAACTTGGAATCACTGAATGCAAGGAATAAACATGATCTACCATTTTATTAATCTGTAGATCTGCAAGCTGATGTATCTGATGTATCATGTATATTTGACAAGTAAATGTTTAACTCTTCCAGTTTATAAGGCTCCCCTCTCTCTCCCTATGTGATTGCTTCTGAGTGCACGCACTTGTGCTTTGAGCACGATAAGAAATCATGTATTTTTACTCTATTAGGTTCTTACTATTTAGCTTTCATTTCTAGAGTTGAGATAGATGACAGTTTGGGATTCTTTTGTTTAATTGAGGAGTGAGAAAATTGAGAAAGAAAATGAATAGGTGATCTTGCAGGATTAATATACTATTCATTTACAGATGATCTTGTAGGCTTAACATTACTCACTTTCGACGAAAACTGGCTGGTTAGTTAGTTTAAAGGACTGCGTTTTCCTGACTTGACACCATTCACTTGTGTGATTGTATGCTTAAAAATTTCATGAATGGGAGGAAGTTACGATTCTTCATGGTTATGTGGAGATAATTGATGCCTTTCAATCATACTCTATTGTATACTCTATAGTTAAAGTGGATACATGGAAGCCATAACATAGTAAGTAGCGCGGGGGGTGGGGTGGTATTGGGTGTGCACCACATATGAAGGGAGGGTCTTTTCATGGTAAGTGTGTCTCTGTTATGCAGTTTATTTTCCTCGACAATAACTGTAATGCCCCGATCCTTTACGAGACTAGAGTCTTGATTTGATACTCGAGGTCACGAAAAATAAGGGAAGACGGACGGAATCTCCTCTATTTATAGGACAATTCGAAACCTGTTCAAGCAATTATATCCTCAAAACCAAAGTCCAACCTTCTTTGTAATTCCCAACTTCCACTGTCATCACATACAACAAACTCCTTAAGGCCCTCCGAGCTTTGGAACCCAACATTGAAGACATACAAGCATGCATTCACTAAATGTTGAAAGTCTATGTTTACAATTTTCACTTATCATACCACTCTAATATTATTTATTTACTTATTTACTTTTCTTATATTGTAAGTCATGCAACCAACTTCCACTAACCATACAAGCACACGACTACTAAGCAATATAGTAAAGCTTATAAGTTATTATAATCCAATTACTAACAAATCATACAAAACTGCTAACTTCAGAATACATTCCTCCAAAGCAATACAAACATATACAAGACCGTAAGGTCTCAAATAAACCACAAATAGAATATGAACACAATCTTCCACAACCAGCACACCGATTTAGCAAACAGGCCTTACAACAAGTAGTCCAACCTTAGCCCTACCTGAAACATGTTAAAACGAGGAATGAGCAACTAAAGTTACTCAGTGAGGGAGGGGATGCAGGTAACTGGGAATGTTCAAAAATCATTTCGTGCAATGCAAAAACTAAGCAAATAACCCAAGAAATACAAGTTAGCAAGACTATTGAATAAAGCATTAAAAACATTTAAAAATGATACGATTCATCTTTTTTATCTTCGATCTCGAACCACGAACCATGATCTTCGATAACAAATGTTGGCAAATCCCCTTATTCATCCAACGGGGTACTTTGGATGTACTCCAATCTTACAACCCATTCTCCCAAGGTAGGTCTGTATGCCCCAACGAGATGAACCATGCCTCTGGGGTAGGGGAGTATGCCTCAGCAAGAGAAAGAATAGGCACCATGGTAGTCGAGCTAGATCGACAGTCCGATGCTGCTCGGAGTTTCTCGACACAACCATGTCCGAAAAGATTACGCAACTCGATACGAATTTGAGAATTTACGAGATATCATGTGGTAATCACAAATAAACATGAGAAATCACAAGAAACCACAAAATATCAAGTAAATAGTACATATAAACTAAACTAAGTCATACATTCTAAAATCAATAAAATAAATTAAGATGCACAAAAGAAACGAAGACTCCCTCACCTCTACCGAGCTCCAAGATGCAAGATTGTACATCACTCTCAATCACCTTGTACCTAAGACCAAACATTACTTCAATTATCCTTTAACTACAACATTTTTCAATTATCTACCAGGTTAGCTAATTTATAGTTTCACTCATTTAGTATACAATATCTATTAGAATTCTATCTTTAACAAAATACTACATTTATATGCTTTAACTTAACATATGTTCCAAGTAACCATTCTAGTAGTCTAGTATACAAGTCTTAAACATAATTTCACCCATGCAACACAAAATACAAGCAATATAAATATTATAACAAGATATAAGCATTAAACATGAAAATAACTATATGTGCTCAAAGGGGTCATCAATACATTTTTTTCACAAACTCTACAAATAGCTCAAATATACTTCAGGAATGCATTTAAACACACAATGAGCAACTACAAGTTAATACAAGTGCCAAAACACCCAATTCTCACATTTCCTCTTTGTTAACCTATGCTATTTAGCTCTAAACCGAAAGGCAAGGTTCAGGATTCTCAATCGAGCTATTCTATTCTTCTAGTTACACATTATGACACTCTTATGACTCTCGAAACCAACCATTTACCCGCATTTACCGCAAAAGCCTCGTTTTTCTCTTTATACATTATAACTACAAGTACCTTATCCGTGAATCGATCTAGTGCCATAAAGTCATTTTAGGCTCCACCCTACTTATCTAAGACTATTCAACACCCTAAACTCAATCCCGGACCCCCACATCGACAGGCCATAATTAATTATGCAATTAATGTCTCAAAATTCAACTATCTCGGAATTCGATAAATTTTATCGAGTGGTCGTTTTAGCATCCCTAGTGTCCATAAAAGTGATTAGATCGAGTATCGGGTCACGTTTCATCGGTCTTGAATGAATAGTGCTCAAATCTTAACTTTAATTCTAAGTTCTAGCAATTCAAGCATTATCAAGCTATTTGAAGCATGCAATTAAGTTAATCTACTCCTAAATCAATCCTAAATAACACTTAATCCAACAATAATAACTTTTTATATAAAATCCCCAAATTTCATTCAAGAACCCTAACTTTAATTTAATGTTTAAGCATTCTAACAATCATCAAAGCTATACAATCACATAATCATGTTCTTCAAGCTTTATAAGGAATAAAATAAGCATAGATAAGTATAGATACAACATTATACAAGAAATCACAAATATCACAACAAACCCTAACTATTCAAGACATGAAAATGCATATCTCCCTTACCAATAGCTCTTGAAGATGCAAGGTTTAAGCTTAGGAGACTTTGATTCCACCTCAAACCACTTTGGAGAAGCACAAAAATGCTAGATTGTTGAAGAATTTTTTTTTGCTTCCTAGCCTAGGTTGGCCGTCGGCCTTGAGAAGGACATGGAAGGTATTTTTTTTTGCTTTGTTTGTATGCTATTATGATAAGTAGATGATGTTATGTGGTATATGTAATGTATATGTAGATAAGTTGGGTCAAATAGATGCAAGACCAAGGCAAAATCAAGCTCAAAGTTCAATTAAAAACTAGTTAGCTAGCATTTTAATGTTATTCAATGTTTTTACTATTCACGCGAACCGAAAACTATTTTTTCAAACGCGTGTTGCTAAGGTCTAATGGTCGAGTTCTCATTTTTCTCATTCTTCCTAAGGGTCATGTAACCTAGGAAAAATATTAGTTCGGGTAAATTAGACAGTCAAATTTATTATGAATAGTAACTATTCAAGAATAAAATAAACACTTCATAATTCACACTATTAATTAAAATAACATGTAAATATATGCAATTAGTCATTATTTACTATATGCTAGGTGTGGGCCATCACAATAACTCCATAATTTGATATACATACATCTTCTAGTTAAAAGATTTAATTATATATAGTTTTTTTAGTGCACTTCTACGACCGTTATATGTTTATCAAATATATTGATACACTATATCATTAAAGTAGAACGTTCCTAGAGAAGTATACTTCTACTCTTAAGTTTCCTCACTTTTTGGTTCAACTTTGTCGCTGTCATAAGCACAAAGATTTGATAAGAGACAATGTTAATCTGCAAAACTCGACCATTCCCTAACTTTCTACCCCCGTATAATGATATAGCTTAGACAAATTATTAAAATGTACTAATGAAACGTCTAAGTGAGTACACTTAGGAAGTGGTATTATATAGTTTCCATGCACTATGGCATCACGGGAAGGTTGAATCTTATGGTAACGAAAATCTCCTTTTTAGCCAGAATGAAAAAAAATCTTTACCCTCAATTAAAGTCGCATATCGGAAGTAAACATCTGCTAACACATATTGCACAATTGCATAGCATCGAGGTGCCTACATTCTATATAGAAGCCTTTAAGATTGTTTTTACTCAGTTTAGTTTAGATTTTTCCGAGAGTTGACCTCTGCACATCTTGAATGCATATCAAAATAAGAGTTTACTCAGTTATTTTCTTATGTTTGGAGTTGTCTATGGAAATAATATCTGAATGTACAAACTATAGACGCTGGAGGAAAAATTATCAGGTTGATTTGATTGCTAATGATAAACATATGAGTCATTTGACTGATCTACAGTCTTTAAGTATCCATCCATTCCTAGTGTTTTTTTGGGGTTGAAACCCATCCTAGTGTCGAACCCAGGGTCACCATCCATCCTAAATGCACCCGGTCATCATCTAACTTTGAATCTAGAAGCAAAGTTTGTTTTGTTATGGTCAATTAGAAGCATAGGTTAGGCATAAGAATCTTAAATGATTGGGAGGTGGAGTTTGTCAACTTCTTTTGATGCTTGAATAATTGTGCCTCTAATCAAGTAAGGAAGGATAATATGAGATGGAATTTGGTTAAAAAAGGGACATTCACAGCGAAATCATTCTATAAAGCTGTTGTTGGTGAATCCAAATCTAACATGTTTAAGGCTTTCCCGTGGAAGGATATTTGGAAGTCTTGTGCTCCAACAAGAGTAGCATTCTTTGCTTGGGAGGCAGCTTGGGGAAGAATTCTTACATTGGATATTTCCAAAAAAGAGGGCAAATTGTGGTCAATAGATGATTTCTTTGTAAACATGAGATGGATTATCTACTTTTGAGATGTATTTGGGCTAGAAGCCTTTAGGAGATAGCCTGTCTTATCACGGGTACTCAATGGGTTGCTTCTAAGTCTTTTTGAGAAGATTAAACTTGGAGTGGGATTGAATCATCCAAGCACAACAAAAAATGTCATTCGCTTGGTCCCACCTTGACATCATATGAACTTTATGGAAGGAATGAAATCAAAGAGCTTTTGAAGAGGAGGAGTCGACTCTTTTTTTCTTTAAAAGCCATTGTATTTATGATATTTTTTTTTGGACTAAAGGATTTTGCAAAGTCGATATAGATAGTATACAAGATTGTATAGATACTTTATATTGTCGATGTAAATAGCTTTTGGATTACACCCCATTTGGTGCATATTCATAAAATTTGTTCACTTCTTTAAAAAAAAAAAAAAAGAATTTACCTTGAAAAGTAGTCAAGGAGGAGAGGAGCATTAGTACACCCCAGTTGTGGCTTTCGAGTTCTTTTGATGCTAGAGGTGATATTTTAGAGGAATGGGATTTGAATGCCAAGGTGTGCAGTGTTATTCATGGGAGTGGCATGTCGTGGAGAGATAATATCCCTTTGTTAACATAATTGAGCAGAACCTCAATGGTCTCCTCCCAGCTCCAGATAGAGAGAGAGAGGATTGAGTATTTGTGAAGGCCTGTAATAAATGGTACGTAGCTTCTCGGTGTCCTCAGCCTAGGAGGTAATCAGAAGCACGAAGAGATTGTCCCGTGGCACTTTTTAATCTGGGAAAAGTTCGAAGTTCATAAGCACATTTTTGTTGCTTGGCTCGCAATCCAGGATAGACTTCCTACCAAATGGATGTGAGTTGATTAAAATTCACTTTAAGCCTTTGGTCAAAAGAAAACAAAAAGTAATGGAAAATGAAGAAAAGTATTTGGTTGTAAAGTTAGGCACACACAATTTTGGATTGATTTCACACTACATGTGAGAAGACTTTTTGTGCAAGATGAGCTTATAAATAGAGGCTCATTCTTCACCATTTGTGCATCACCAAAACATTCCAAGTTAGAGAGAAAAATAAGCTTTCTCTTGAGTATTTTTCTTCATCTTTTGTTGTTCTATATTTGTGAGTGAGAGTTAGCTTATCCTATTATTTGAGAGAGTGATATTGTTCTCTCCTTATATTAGAGAGAAGGTTATTGTAAAATACTCCACATCATAGTGAAATCCTCCATTACTTGCCCGTGGTTTTTTCCTCGATTTGTTTGAGGGTTTTCCACGTAAATCTTGTGTCTCTACTTTCTCTGTTCTCATTCATATTTTAGCTGCGTGATACTGCTTGTCCCGGACCATTACGCTATGCCGATACCCTACAGTAGTATCAGAGCCACTGGTTACGGGTCACTAGTATACATACGGGGTTACTGTTCATGGTTACTATTCACACATACAGTATAGTACTATTCTCTTATATGGTATCAATACTATTCTCGTATACGATTTTGGTACTATTCACGTATACGATACTAGTCACGTAAATAGTACTAGTCACGTAAATAGTACTATTCACAGTGAAATAGTGGGAGCCGGTTCAAGTTACGAAGCAGATCATCGTTAATACTATGGCGGCAAAATTTGAAATCGAGAAGTTCAACAGGAGAAATTTTTTCCTATGGAAATTAAAGATGAAGGCAATTTTGAGAAATGAAAATTGTTTGGCAGCAATTGGAGACAGACCAGCGGAGGTGACGGACGATAAGTGGAAAGAGATGGATGACAACACTATGGCTAATCTGCACCTGGCATTGGCAGATTCGGTATTGTCAAGCGTTGAGGAAAAGAAGTCAGCAAAAGAAATTTGGGATGCGCTGACCAAACTATATGATGTCAAGTCACTTCACAATAAGATTTTCTTGAAGAGAAGACTCTACACCCTTCGGATGAGTGAGTCCACATCGGTGACAGATCATATCAATATCTTAAATACGCTATTCTCTCAATTGACTGTAATTGGGCATAAAATAGCGGAGCTTGAACGTGCAGAAATTCTACCTCAAAGTATACCTGATTCGTATGATCAACTCATCATTAGTTACACTAACAATGTTATTTCAGATTTTGTTATTTTTGATGATGTTGCAGCCGCTGTTCTGGAAGAGAAATATAGGCGCAAAAGTAAGGAAGACAGAATCGAAAGTTCACAACAAGCAAATGCATTATCAATGGTGAGAGGTAGATCAAGAGACCGTGGCTCTAGTGGGAACAGCAACCATGGTAGATCAAAATCAACGAGTAAAAAGAATATCAAATGCTACAACTATGGCAAGAAATGGTACTTCAAGAAGGATTGTCGGGGCAACAAAAAGAATCCTGAGGTGACAAATTCTCAGGGATGTGTAGCGACTGCACCAGATGATGGAGATATTTTATACAGCGAAGCAGCAACTGTATCAAAAGGCAGAAATGAGCTCACTGATGCTTGGATAATGGATTCGGGAGTAACATGGCATATGACCTCTCGTAGAGAATGGTTCCACACCTATGAACCTGTCTCTGGAGGATCTGTGTACATAGGTAATGATCATGCCTTGGAGATTGCTGGCATCGGTACAGTCAAAATTAAAATGTATGATGGTACCATTCGCACCATTCAAGGGATACGACACGTTAAGGGATTAAAGAAAAACCTATTGTCCATTGGACAATTGGATGACCTTGGCTGCAAGACCCATATCGAGGATAGGATCATGAAGGTCGTCAAAGGAGCACTTGTGGTGATCAAGGCAGAAACGATTGTGGTAAATCTATACATGCTTTTGGGAAATATGTTGCAGGAGGCAGATGTATCAGTTGCATTAGCCGGTCAAGAAGAATCAACTATAATGTGGCATCGCAGATTGGGCCACATGACAAAACGAGGCTTGAAGATTCTAACTGAACGTAATCTCTTACCCGGGCTCAAGACGGTAAACTTACCTTTCTATGAGCACTGTGTTACCAGTAAGCAACATAGATTGAAAATTGGGAAATCTACTGCCAGAAGCAAACACATTCTAGACTTGATTCATTCAGACGTTTGAAAATCACCGATTTTGTCCCTAGGATGAGCCAAATACTTTGTATCATTTATTGATGATTACTCCAGGAGACTGTGGGTGTATCCAATCAAGAACAAGTCATATGTGTTTTCAAAATTCAAAACATTCAAAGCGCTGGTGGAACTTGAATCCAGGAAAATAATCAAGTGTTTAAGGACAGACAATGGAAGAGAATACACTGACGGGAGCTTCTTGGCATTTTGCAAGCAAGACGGTATTCAGAGGTAATTTACTGTTGCACATACACCTCAACAAAATAGTGTAGCAGAGGGGATGAACAGAACTCTTCTTGAAAGAATGAGAGCTATGTTGGAAACTGCAAGTCTAGCCAAATCATTTTGGGCAGAAGCAGCTAGAACTGCCTGTTACGTGATAAACCGGTCACCGTCAACTGTAATTGGGTTGAAGATACCAATGGAAATGTGGACTGAAAAACCCGCAGATTATTCTACCTTGCACGTATTTGGGTGTTCGGCATATATGATGTATGGTTCTCAAGAAAGAACAAAGCTGGATCCAAAATCCAGGAAATGTGTATTCTTGGGAAATGCTGATAGTGTTAAGGGGTATCGCTTGTGGGATTCCACTGCACACAAGGTTGTCATCAGCAGAGATGTGATATTTGCAGAAGATAAACTGCAAAGTGAAGACGACATCAACACTTCAAAGGAGACTACTACAATACAAATTGAAGATAAGTCAGAACAAGGAGATGCTTCTTCTGAAGCTGCACCGGAGCATGAGGAACAAGAACTAGATGAAGTTGAGGTTACAGAAGTTGAGGTTACAGAAGTCTGACGTTCATTGCGTCAGACAACAAGACCAACTTGGCATTCAGATTTTGCCATGGCGAGCAATGCTGCATACTGTCTTCTAACGGAGGATGGAAAGCCGTCTACCTTTCATGAGGCTATAAAAAGCCTTGATGTTACCCTGTGGATGACAGCAATCCAAGAAGAAATTGAAGCTCTACATAAAAACAAGACGTGTGAGCTTGTTCCACTACCACCTGGACGGAAAGCCATTGGTAATAAATGGGTCTACAAGATCAAGCAAGATGGTAATGACCAAGTGGAGCGATATCGTGCAAGATTGGTAGTGAAAGAATATGCTCAGAAAGAAGGAATTGACTTCAACGAGATATTTTCTCCTGTGGTAAGACTTACAACTATCAGAGTAGTCTTGGCCATGTGTGCTATGTTAGACTTACATCTAGAACAGTTAGATGTAAAGACGGCTTTTCTTCATGGTAAGCTTGAAGAAGAGATTTACATGCTTCAACCAGAAGGTTTTGTTGAGAAAGAAAAAGAAAACTTGGTTTACAGGTTGACCAAATCTCTGTACGGTTTAAAGTAGGTGCCAAGGTGTTGGTACAAGAGATTTGATTCCTTCGTAATTAGCCTCGGGTACAACAGACTCAATTCAGACCATTGTACGTATTACAAGAGGTTTGGCGATGATGATTTTATCATTTTGCTATTGTACGTGGACAACATGCTGGTAGCAGATCCCAGCAAAGATCGGGTCGAAGAACTGAAGGCACAGTTAGCTGGGGAGTTTGATATGAAGGATTTGGGACCAGCAAACAAGATTTTAGGGATGCAAATTCACCGAGATAAAGAAGGCAAGAATGTATGGATTTCCCAGAAGAATTATTTGAAGAAAATATTGCGGCGCTTCAATATGCAAGATTGTAAGGAAATCTCGACCCTGCTTCTTGTCAATTACAAATTATCCTCAAGTATGTGCCCTAGCACTGAAGCGGAGATGATAGAAATGTCTCGAGTACCGTATGCATCAGCAGTGGGAAGTCTCATGTTCGCTATGATATGTACGAGACCAGATATTACTCAAGCAGTTGGTGCAGTCAGTCGGTTCATGGCGAATCCTGGTAGAGAGCATTGGAATGCTATTAAGAGGATCCTAAGATACATCAAAGGGACCTCGGATGTTGCATTATGTTTTGAAGGATTAGAATTTACTGTCGAGGGTTTTGTTGATTCGGATTTTGCAGGTGATGCCGATAAACGGAAGTCCACTACAGGCTATGTGTTTACAGTTGCAGGCAGTGTGGTAAGCTGGATATCTAAATTACAGACTGTTGTGGCCCTATCCACAATAGAGACTGAATACATGGCAGCTACACAAGCCTGTAAAGAAGCAATCTGGATTAAACAGTTAATGGAAGAGCTCGAGCACAAACAAGAGAAAATTCTCTTGTTTTGTGACAGTCAAAGTGCCTTGCACATTGCAAGGAATCCAGCATTTTATTCCAGGACGAAACACATAGGTGTTCAATATCACTTTGTTCAAGAAGTAGTGGAGGAAAGGAGTGTAGATATGCAGAAGATTCACACTAACGAGAACCTAGCAGATGTCAACGTTGACAAGTTTGTTTGGAGTAGATCCTCCTTTGGCCTAGCAAAGACGTAAGCAACATGGAATTGACAAGTATGGAGAGATTTGAAGATTATCCAAAGTGAGCTTTAAGTGGGAGAATGTGAGTTGGTTAAAGCTCACTTTGAGCCTTTGGTCAAAAGAAAACAAAAAGCAATGGAAAATGAAGAAAAGTATTTGGTTGCAAAGTTAGGCACACACACAATTTTGGGTTGATTTCACACTACATGTGGGAAGACTTTTTGTGCAAGATGAGCCTATAAATAGAGGCTCATTCTTCACCATTTGAGCATCACCAAAACATTCCAAGTTAAAGAGAAAAATAAGCTTTCTCTTGAGTATTTTTCTTCCTCTTTTGTTGTTCTATATTTGTGAGTGAGAGTTAATTTCTCCTATTATTTGAGAGAGTGATATTGTTCTCTCCTTATATTAGAAAGAATGTTATTATAAAATACTTCACATCATAGTAAATCCTCCATTACTTGCCCGTGGTTTTTCCCTCGATTTGTTTGAGGGTTTTCCACGTAAATCTTGTGTCTCTACTTTCTCTGTTCTCATTCATATATTAGATGCATGATATTGCTTATCCTCGACCATTCCGCTGCGCCAATACCCAACAATGGAGGCTACTTGCTTGGGGTATGAATGTTGAAGGAAACTGGGAGTTCTGTCATCAGGTCCTGGAGGATAGGGAATACTTGTTCTTCCGGTGCGGTGTCAGTAGAAGTGTCTGGATTCAAGGCCTTCGTACGTGCCCCACTGACAGCGAAATGCTAAGTTGCGATAGCATTGTCCAATGGGGCAACCAGTACTGTCGAGGATCAGGAATAAAAGGTCTGTTGACTAGGGCTGCTTTTTGGTTATGTGATTTATAACCTCTAGATTGAGAGAAACAATAGATTACTATGGGCGAAACTCTCTCTGAGGAGCAATTGCAAGCAAAGATCTTTGCCACTGTACGACTAAAGATGTTTTTACCTTACTGTGAATTTAATAGGAGTATATGCAGAAACTGGAGAATTGGGGATATGTTTAGTCTAGGTTTTGTGGCTGACTTTTGTGTTTTTGATTTGCAAATTTGTTTTGGATTGTTAAGTTTAATGAATACACTTGCTTACTTAACAAAATACTTTACAAAAATGTGTGGGGATATTGTGTGTCTATAAATATAAATGTATATGTAACATATATATACATCACACAAACACAGAATACTCAGAGAAAAGGAACAAAAGAAAAAAAAAAAAAAAGATTCACCTTTAAACAAAATATATATATTGTATGTCTATAAATATATATGTATATATAACATGTATATGTGGATCTTTGTGTGTAAAGCGTGTGTGGGGAGAGAATGCATGTGTGTGTGATGATGAAGAAAAATAAAAAAGAGAAACGGAACAGAAAAAAGAAAAAGACTAATTTACTCTTGCTCACAATTACAATTCTGTTAAAGCGGCTAACATTTTTTTTAACGGTATGGACTAATTTGAATAAGTTTGTGGAACAATAGGGTTCTATTTAAATGAGTTGGAACCATAAGGCTATTGTAAAAAACCGTATCAACATTGGGGACTAATTAGTCCCCAATTGTAAAATTTATAGGATTAAAGATCTGAGAATAGAATACCACAAATATCTATTTATGTCAACAAAAAACATTTTGTTGGTCGAGCTAAATCTTTTTATTTGTTACAATCATCTCTTCAAGAATACTTCACAAAAATGTGTGGTATGGTTGATACATTTAGACTAGGTACTCAATCTCTTTCTCCCTCTCCAGAAGTCCTCTCTCTCTCTCTCTTTTAAAGTAAATAATTTGACCATTATGCACCAAAAGTTTTACATAAATGCAAACTTTTTATACAGTCTTGTATGTTGTCTACATCGACTTTACAAGAATTTTTAGTCCAAAACAAAAGATTATGAATCCATAGATATTTCAAGAAAGATTAGTGCTCCTTTCCCCTCGTTAATTTCATAAGGTCCAATTATATTAAGAGGGACCATGTGAATCATTTTTTAGTGTAATTGGATGGCTTGGTACCACTCCATATTTTTATCTTGTCACAAAAGAACTTGGAAGCAACCCATTGAACACTTGTGGTTCAAAGATCATCTTCCAAAGACATTTAGTTCAAGCTTTTTATCTAATAGATGTTCCACCATTTTGATATCATACTTTTTTTTGTGCTAAGCATTTTGATTTCATACTTGCGTAGAAAATATATTGGGCTTATTTAACAGTGTTCTTTTTTTTTTTGCTTTTTGTGGAATAGTTTTCAAAAACAATTTTTAAGAATAAAAGAACAAGAATTCTTTAATAAATATTATTAATTATTTAACTATTTATTTTTTAGTTTCTTATCAATTTAACATGAAATTATAATAAATATTATTAATTATTTAATTATTTTATTAATTAGTTTATTAGTCAATTATTTTATTGTTTATTGATTATATTTTTATTAATTATTTATTAAATTAAAATTAATTAATTCTATGTTATTCAATTAATTAAAAATGTGTTCAAGGGTGTCGGGGAAGGGAGGAGGGAGAACAAGAATAATTGAAAACATCTCAAAATGTGTTTTTGTTTTCTTCTTCTTGAAAACATATTTTCAAAGCAATTTTTGAAAAAAATCACAAAAAAAAAACCATGCGAAATAAGATTTTTAATTTTTTTCGTTTTTAAAAACAAAAAAAAAAAAAAAAAATTATTTTTTAAAACACTTCCGAATAGGGTCCTATTTTCCCTTTTCTCCGCTGTCCACAAATACATGTAGGATGGGTGCTAACTGTTCATCACTAAAGAAACGCTTTGTCCTCTTTTCGGAAGATTAGCCTACGTAAGAATTCTCCTTCCTGCCACCTTCCAAGCCAAAAAATGAACTCTAAACAAGCCATATGTACTCCAAATATACTTCCACGAAATATCTACAAGAATGGTGGGCTCGACTTCACCCACAAGAGGTCTATAGAAAGGCTTCATCGAGAATTTACTCTACTTCTAACAAATTTCGTTTCATTTTATACTCCCCCCTTGGACGAGGGCACATGAATGCAATGAAATTAATAAATTTTTCTATCTCTCAATCATTAGTGTCTCTTGTAAAAGTTGGCCCACAGTATATCATCGGAAAGCTCTTTGGGAGCTCTACGCTGGGGCAATCTATCCATTGCACACACAAAAAAACGGTAGCATGTTTGTCTTGAGCCAAAAAAAAAAAAAAAAGAGTATGAGAAAAGAGTCTTTGAAAACGTAGTTGAAAAACATTTCATTTATCAAAAGACCCTCTCCCCATTGCCCACGTTGAATGTAATGTGCTTCGTATAGGGGTTCTAACTTTTGGTGATGTTCTTCCATTTTAACAACTTATATGGAATTGAAAATTCATATTTATTGACAATCAACCTCTTAGAAGCAACATCGAATTAAAAACCCAAAGTTTGGCCATATTCGTTGAAGTTCTACTGTGAACCAATCCTTGCAATGAAGTCACAACTATATAATTGTATATTTTATAATGCAACTTGTTCATTTTTTCTATTGATGTTGTGCTTTCATCAGTATTATATTGGTGCTCTTCTTGTCTTTTGCGTTGAATTTTCTCCTTAAACTTGAGTTGTTATATATTCTGGAAAAAAAAAAGATTTTAAATATGACACATTCACAAGCTAAAATATATATGGAGGTGGAAAATCAGACTTATTGACAATCAACAGTCTCGAAGCAACATCCTATTTCAACAATTCGATATTCAGTCGTAGTCTCTGAATTTCTACGAAAAACCCAAACGTTGTTGTTAAGTGACTATCTCATCTAAAAGTTTAAATTATTAGAGAGGGGTTTATTGTATTATTTATTATATTCAATACGCCCCACAAGTGCAAGCGAAGTCATTTTTTTAGGCTTACACTTGGACAGTTTTAATGATTTTAAATGGGTGACTGTGAGTTTTGAACCCAGGACTTTTTTTTGGTACATAGGCTCTGATACCATGTTAAGTAACACCTCATCTAAAAGTTTAAACTATTAAAAAAAAATTTATAGTATTATTTATTATATTCTACAGTTTCAATGCATTCATAATATACTATCTGCACATCATATATATTTTAATCCTACTTGTTCATATTTTTATTTCATGTCCTTCTTGCAAGAGTGCCACTATATATCAACCAAATCAAACCGTGTTTGCGGACTCAAAGAAGCCATTAACTTCCCCTAAACTGTGCTTAAATCCGAGGTCCCTAACATGTTAGCTACCTAAACAATTTTTTGACGGTTTTGGAACATTTGCCACAGATAATTAATTTCAGCTAGCCTTTGGTACTGGCCAGTTTTGTTGGTTTCGGAACCCATTACAATCGCCCACAAACATGTAGGGCTTCGAGTTATTCTTTGTTTTTTCAAAACATAGGTATTTTTACGTATGCGTATTATCAACTCATCCTTCATGCACGAGTGATTAATATACTGGAGAAATGAGAGTGCTGCATTTTACCAAAGGTAACTGAAGATGTAAACTAAAAGTGGATTTTAATTATTAGTAAGGTTCGTAGTCATGAAGCTAAACGGTTTAGAAAATGCAAGGAATTTTCTAAATGCAAGAGTGGGACAGTGTCAGAATCACCAATTGATGTTAACGGCATTTCTAAATTCACCATTTATCACGACTTATTAGTATACCGAGAAAGGAAATAATAAAAAAATAATAATTAAGCGTACACATACGAAATGATAAGTAACTCATAAAAAATGGTGATATGTACCAAATTCTCTAGTGATGATATTCAATGTTAGCAGACTCTTATCATGCTAGTGTTATGTCATGTATTTAATCACTTCTTCATGAATGGCAGTAGATTGCCGTTTCGTCCAAAAAAAGGCAATATTGAGAGTGGATTTTGAAAATGACACGGACCAAACCAAATATGTATGTATATAGAATATGACACCTTCACAACTAATATGGAATTAAAAATTCATATTTATTGATAATTAGCCTCGTGGAAGCAACACCCATTTGAACAACTCAAAATTTGGCCATATTCGTTGAATTTCTACGGTAAACCAATCCTTGCAATGAGGTCACAATACACATTTTATAATGCAGCTTGTTCATATTTTATATTGATGTTGTACTTTGATCAGTATTACATTCGTAGTCCCCTTATCTTTTGAGTTCATCTCTTTCTTTAAATTTAAATTGTTATATACTCTTGGAAAAACAAGATTTTAATTATGACACATTCACAAACTAATATATGAAGGTGAAAAATCAGACTTATTGACAATCAACCGGCTCGAAGCACTATCCTATTTCAACAAGTGAATTTGTACACAAAAAAAAAAAAAAAAAATAGTCTTTGCAATGCCTTCATAATATACTAATTGCACATCAGCACTCCGGCTTTGATTCAATAGTATGTAACTTGTTATTTATACGAGAGATTGTAAGTTTGAGTTTTGTTAGTTACATTGCACGGCCTTATAGGCCTATCTGAATAATTAAAGAAAAAGCACATCATATGTATTTTAATGCAACTTGTTCATATTTTTATTTCATGTCTTTCTTTCATCAATGTTACTCTTACAAAAATAAAGATTTTGAATAAGACACATTCATAAGTAAAATATCGAGGTGGATTAATTAATGTTACTCTTAAAAAAGAAGGTTTTATATGTTACGACAAGTCTAGAGAGTTACAAGCGTGTCTTAATAGAAATGTGAACAACTCAATTTTGATCTAAAGAGTTAAATCATTGGACCTTGATTTGATCCTCATCCCCTTAGTTGATATGAAAAGTTCTAACAGAATATGACACATTCCCAACTAAAATATGGAGGTTGAAAATATGAAGGGTAGATAATCAATCATGTGAAATCAACACCCTGTATCAACCACCCAAAAATTTGGCCATATCCTTTGAGCAATCGTATAATATATTACGCATCTTGCTAACAATTTTATTTGGAGTTTTCCACCAAAAACGCGGTCTTAGTATACTATCTGTACAATAGTATATTTAAGATTGCCAAACTTTGCTCTTAAATAAATACTTTTTTCTTGCACGAGATATACTAACAATTATGATTGGCGGGAGGTCTTGACTGCTACTTACTCCCTATTTGAGACTGCCAAACTTTGTTCAAATCTATCCCAAATCCAAGAGAGCCTTAATCCCTCTTATTAACATCGCAGTAAAACAAATTAAGAATTAATATGGCACAAGCAGTTCTATCTGTTACTCTTCAAACTCTTCGTGATTTGTTGCTTGAAGAATCAAGATTTTTATCTGGTGTTAGCAATCAAGTTAAGGAAATTCAAGGGCAGCTTGAAATAATGAAGAGTTTCTTAGAAGATGCAGACGAACGACAACATAAAGAGAAGATTGTTCGTACTTGGGTAGAACAAGTAAGACGTGTTGCTTTTAGAACTGAGGATATCCTCGAGACATATGCTGTTGAAGTTGTTTCCAAGAGAAAGAAGGGCATAAAAACTGTTGTCAAAAGATTTGCCTGCATATTGAGTGAAGGCAAAGCCGTTCACAAGGTTGGCGAAGAGATTGCAAATATCAACTCAGAGATCACCAACCTCAACACCAGTCGAATAACTTATGGTATAAATGATTTAAATGAAGGAGAAAGCTCCAAAGAAGCAAAAGAAAAAGAGAGATTGCTAAGGAAAACTTACTCCAATGAGGTTGAGAAGCATTTTGTTGGTATGAAGGATGATATCCAGGAGTTAGTATCTTCGTTGACTGAAGATGAAAGAGACCATCCAGTGATTTCTATATGGGGCATGGGTGGTTTAGGGAAGACCACTCTTGCCAGAAAGATTTTCAACCATAGGATGGTACAACGTTCTTTTGATGCGTTTGCTTGGGTGTGTATCACCCACCAATGCCAATTTGACAAAGTATTGCAAGACTTGCTAAAGCAAATTCTTGGAAAGGACATGCACGGGGACCAAACAGCTTTACTAAGGGAACTTCACAAAGTACTAAAGGAGATAAAATGTTTAGTGGTTCTTGATGATATTTGGAAAACACATGATTGGGAAATTCTATGTCCAGCCTTTTCTCTTTTAGAGGCAAGCAGTAAGATCTTACTGACTACTCGTGAGAGAGAAGTGGCAAAAAGAGGACTTGTCTATGCACTGAAGCACTTGACAGAAGAAGAAGGTTGGGAGTTGTTATGGAGAAAAGCACTCAACAAACCAGACCAAACAGGCAAGTCTCTTTATAATATACACGCATTAATTTTAATCCACATATTGCAAGAATATTTCTTTTGATTTTTGATTTGAGCAATTACTTCAATAATATTTTGGATTACACCTGCAATATCTTCTCTCATTTAACATAATTATAGAGACGCTCCGTCTATTAATTTTAAGTACACATTCAGCCTCCCTTATAAGATTTACCTACAATAATATTATATTGTTAGTATTATTTTAACACTTTTGCTATAAAAATTGTATATTAAGTTTACAACTTATGAAATTTCTTCTTGATACGAAGTTGTTAAAGAAGGAGAGCCACACAATATATATGTTAAAATTGAAAAAGCATAATGTGATAATGTTAGGTATAAATTTTTTATCCAACCAAGTTATTCAGTTTGTCATGTTTTCACCCCCTAAATTATAGATGCGGTCTCGACCTGGTCTTTAAAGAATAGTGGTACATATTACTCTTCGGTCTAATTCCATAAAAATAAAATAAAATAAAATAAAATAACTTCTGGAAGCTTTTACGGCGCAAGTGATTTACTATTGTATTCGATGTTTGCTTCATTGATGGTTCACGAATGTTGTATAATAAAGATTGCCGATGAGTTATAATAAGTTGATGCCTTTCACTGCAAAATGCTAATTATGCAGAGTTTGACACAGCTATGCTTGAAGTTTTGATATTATAAAAGGATTAATTGTGCAAGACCCTCAGTGAAAAGTAACTTGTCTTATGGGCTATATTGAACACAAAGAAATAGTTTACAGAAGAATTATAGATAAGTTTGATCCTATTTATAATATAAGATATTTCTGTTGGGAAAAACTTGGATCGTGCACATACATGAATGAGATAAGAGACACAAAAAGATTTAACATGGTTCAACCTTCTGCCTATGTTCACGATCCACATCCGGGATAATTCACTATCACTCAATAATGGTTACAACATTTTTGGCTTTATGATCGGAAAACACTACAAGAAAGAAGGGTTGAGGCGATGGTCAAAATCCATAGCCTAGCAGTAGCCAAATTGGGATGGGCGACCGCTAGGCTATGGAATCTCCTCCGTAATAAAAAGTTCCGTGGCCAAATTGATATTCCGTAGCCCATCCGTACCCAGTTTTGAAAATTAATTTGTATTTATTTTTTATAACTTCCATAGCAAAATAGTTGTAGCTCATCTGTAGCCAACTAAAATTGTAATTTTTTTTATTAATTATTAATGTCCGTAGCAAATCTGTAGCTGTTTCGATTGTAAATTGTCTGTAGCCCACGACTACGGATTTGTGTTCGTAGAATATCAATAGCCCTTTTTCCGTAGCCCATCCATAGCGAACTAAAATTTTGATTTTGTTATTATTTATTAACCTCCGTAGCAAAGCCGTAGCTATTTCGATCGTCGCCCACGGCTACGGATTGTTATGGTAGCCAATTTGTAGCCCATTGTCAAAAAATATCTGTAGCCAATTGTCGCCAAATATCCATAGCCAATTGGCGCCAAATATCCGTAGCCAATCCGTAGCCATTTGTCACCACATATTGGTAGTTAATCTATTGCCCAATTCCGTAGCCATTTGTCCGTCGAAAAATGGTGGCTAATTTTATGCGGCTATTATGTCACGTAATAATTATTAATTACTCTAAAAATAATATGAAATGTAAAAATTTAAAAATAAAACAAACTTACAAAACAAAATTTAAAATTAAATATCCAAAATAATATTTACATAACACATCTTTCAAATTCATAAAAATATTAAAATATTGTTTGAAATTAGTTTATAAAATTATCCAAAAAGACTAAATCTTAAATGTACCATTGATCATGTTGATCGGGCTACTGTCGTGGGTGTTTTAGCTGATTAATCTCCTGTTACAATTCCCTGACAAGTGCCATTGCTTCGTTCACTTGTCATTGCGTCTCTTGCTGTACATTTCCTTGGTCATCAAGTTGTTGCCTCAAGGACTCTGTTGTTTCAGTGACTCGCCTATCGACTTCTTCTTCCAAGAGTCCAACTCTAATATTCATGGTCTAAATAAGAGGTACTTCCCTACCAATGCGGACTCCTTGCAAGCCGAGTCCATAGACACGCCCTTTTTTTGCCCCACCAACAGCTTGGTAGAATATCCCATCGGGATTAATGGGCGGCGCCGTGGGGTCTTCTTACGTCGCAAGTTGACATTGCTAGAGCATCTCCTCATATTGTGACTACAAAAACAACATTCATAATTTTTTAATATTCTTATATCACTCAATGTCACGCCCCAACTCGACCCCACCTAAAACAAAGCCGGGACACGACGAAATTTCGACATTATAACATTTATAATATGGCCCCAAACACAAAAATATAACCTACATAACAATTCATATAGCAACAACAACCAACATACAACCACAAATAAGTCAAATTTACAATCATGTGCCTCCAACAAACAACCAAAGGATATGTCATCTGTTACAACCACTTCAACATAATCATAAAGATACAATCTTCATAATGAAATACATAAGTCTAACAACATATACATTACAAAAGAGACTTATGAAATTCAATTTTTATAACCTTTTAAATTAAAAGTAGCAACCTAAACTTAACATATACATAATATAAATTTAACAAAATTAATCGACAGTAAAAGTAATACACTGTATAAATACTTATTATCGTCTGAGCAGCCTTTGGATCAGAGAATTGGATACCATCACCCCCATTTATTGTGGGCGACCTTGAAAACATCAGCTCTATGGACAAAGGCGTTTATTGTGTCCGCCTACATTATTAACTTCACAATTTGTAATTACTCAAAAACTAGAATATTAAGATAGACTAATTTAAACAGTCCTTAAATTTAACTTACATACCATCCTTCTCACAACCTCATAAAATGGGTAGTACCCGTGTAGTGTACCGATTGATTTTTTTCCCTATTTTTCTTGGCCGCTTTTGATTTCTCTATCTATTTTGGGTTGCGCCATCTTAGTTGTATTTGCTCACAATTTTCTAATGTCATCCACTTAGGAGGCTTGTCAAATTTACAAACCTTAGCCAATTGGTCTTTCATTCTCTCCGCCGCCTTATAATGGAAGCAATGTTTGATATGTGTCCTGTCACATGGATGCCACTTATAATCTCTCTACAACGACAAAAATAGGTAAATGCGAACATGTGTTAATTGAATACGCACGTATAAATGTACAAGTGTATAATATAATAGATATTGACTGCATTAATGTTTATAAAAACCTCAAAAGAGCAAAAACATCGGTCTTTGACATCGTCCCAAATTTCTCCATAAGTAATCCAGGGTTCTGTGAATCCGCTTGCGAATATTGACTTAAAATCTTTTACTACGGAAGCAGGTACAAATCTGTTAACAAGTATATCAATTATATAAGTTAGTCGCACTTGTATTATCTTATTATAACTTCAAGAACTAATAATAAACAATTAAAGTAATTGCTCTATAATTTTATTTAATTGTAATTTCACACGTTATTATATAATTGAGCATGAGTATGTCTATCCTCCAACCATGTGGCGTACTGATCGAGTGACTCGAATCCCATAGCATGCCAATTTGTTGTGCCAGCTGCATGTAATGATGATTATGGATGTTCCGTTTCATGCTCGACGCTCGTCGCGGGCGTGGTATTAACATGACGATCCTTATTAATCACTCAGATGTCAGACACAGGGATAGATAGTCCGATGGAATGAACTAACGACCCTGTAATGGTAGGGGACTCACTATCACCTTCACTACGGGATGCAAAGGACGAAGTTGATGGCATACCAAATCGTGTCTTATCTGTTTGCGATCTACTAGCTCTAACCATGATTGCTACAAAAAAAAAAAATCATAAGATACACACATATGTACAATATATTCTATAAATTAAGAGATAATATAAAAATCTATCATTATATTTTTCAATTATCAATCATACAATTCACATTCAGTTGATATACAAAATTTTCAATTTATAAGTACAAATTCTCAATCAGATAATTCAATGTATTAAAATTCTAAGTCATTATCAGAGTCACTTTCATATCTTCATCATCATTTTGGGCATAGTCCTCGTGCTCTTATTCTACATCTCTAACCATAGCAATGCATTCACTTGATTCAAGACAACGTAATACGACATCACCATGATCATCTGATTGTACCAATGTCACGTTCATCTCCCCGGACTGAAAAGCCGATTGTTCATCTTTATCATTATCATAATTGTTCGTACACATATCAAATTGGTTCCTTGATCTGATTTTGCATATAGATGACCAGGATACCTGACGTAGTATACTTGATGTGCATGCTCGGCTAAGACAAAGGGGTTCACAACCTCCCTTATTTATAGCAAATAAGGAAGGAGACAACAACTTTTAAGGGAAAGCACGAAAAACACCTTCTCTTGATTGAATCTATCAACTCATTTTGATTCATTGTTTTTCTTCTTCACAACCTCCCCTATTTATAGCAAATAAGGAAGGAGACAACACACACTCACCATTAGTTGTACCATGTTCCTTCATATGATGAAACAATAAGGCAAGTTGTTCACCTTTTCTTCACAGGGTGCAACTAATTAAGCTTTTCAACTAACAATTAATGGGATGCTTGGCACACTCCCAACAATATCATCCTTTTTCTAAAGAAATGTATATTGGGACTTGTACTATTAGATCATTTCCTTATAATATTTTCTTGTAGTTCCATTATGTGTATCTCACAAAAATTAGTAAATACATGGTGTTAATTTTGAACTTAACGCAAAGTTTCTTTCTATTTTAAATTGCAAAAAAACATGATTGACAGGTTGAAATTTTAAAAATAACAACCATACATTGTTTTGTAACAAAAACTCTATTAATTTGGTCAGTACATTGCTAATTCTTTGTCATTATTTTGAACCATTGGAACATAGCAATACTATATATCACTCCTTTATCCCATCACCCTTTCTTATATAGTAGAATTTTTATCATAGAGTAATACTATATATCATCCCTTTTTTCATCACTTTTTTATTACCTCCTACATGTCATGCCAACTGGACTATTTTTATTTTTCTTTCATCTTTTTAATTATTCTTATCTCTTCAATTCCTTTTTTCTCTCTTAATTAATATTTACTCAAAATATTTTTTTTCCTTGTTTAACTATATCATACCCCTTGACCAAAAAAAATATCCATATCCGACCCAAATATTAGAGAAACAACAATAAATAAACAGGGCATAAGAGAGAACCAGTCTTAAAGCATTTTTTTTCCTTTCTTGATGTGTATCGTTCTCATTGAAGAATTAACATATACTGATTTTTGCATCTTTCGGTGATATAATTACGTTTATATAAAAAATTAAATGTTAAGTGCATGCATTTAGTTAGCATTTTAGCATCGTTACACAATAAAAGAGAAAACAAGAGCACAAATTTCATATGGTTCATTAAGATAATGACAGCCTATTAATTACAGATCCATTTTCTAGCTTTCACATTGACAGGTTCTAAACCTGGAGAGTATAACTAAAAAAAATTAACGAATACAAGATCTTTATGGGCTCACAAATCCCAACTGAACCAAATTTAATCAAACTTTAAGCAACTTTATTCAAGATATTTGGAGAAACTAATCGTAAAATATTATGATATATATCAACATGATTTAATTTTGTTAATCACTGGAAGTAACAATCATTTATTTGAAGTTGAAGGAAAGAATAACACATTTGTCACCCAAAGTGTAGAATATACTAATAGTTATCAGTCTGATAATTTTACCGAAAGATGTAAAAATCAATATTAATTCTTTAATGCAAATGATGCACTGCAAGAAAGAAAAAAAATTATTATTATGACTAATTCTCTTCTTTTGACCAATTGATTTTTTGTTTTTTTCTAATAGTTGGATTTGATATGATTTTTTTTGGACAAGGGATTTGATATGTTAAACAAAGAAAGAAAAGTATAATTTTGAGTAAATATTAATTAAGAAAGAGAAAATTAATTAAAAAGAAGAAAGAGAAATAAAAATAGTCTACTTGGTATGTCATGTAGGATTCTATATAGGAGGTGATAAAAAAAAAGGGTAATATATAGTATTACTCGTATAGAAAATAGGGATTACTTCATTTAAGACCACTAATGTTAGGTATGTTTCATTTATATTTTTACCAGCTTTTAAATAGGAAAAGAGTAATGTTATATATTACTTTTTTTTTATCACTATTTTATCGCCTCCTACATGAGATTTTATATGGTATGCAACTAGACTATTTTTATTTCTTTTTATTCTTTTTAATTATTTTTCTCTCTCTTAATTAATAATTACTCAAAATACTTTTCTTTCTTTATTTAACTATATCACACCCCTTTGACCAAAAAAAATCATATCAGACCCAAATATTAGAAAAACAAGAATAAGTCTATCAGCCAAAAAAAAAGAGTTAGTCTTACATAATTTTTTTTCTTTTTTGTTGTGCGACGTGGTTTGTAACTGTTTCCTTTTTCTTTCTTGTTGTGTGTCATATTGAAACCATGATGAATGAAGAAGCTTAGAGAGCATAAAACCCGTTAAGGTACAAAGAAGACAAACAAATGTGGTGGTGGGTTTAGATTATAGTAAGAATATAGCTTACACGCATTGAGTTAATTGAGATTGAAGATGGAAAAAACTGCAAGCAATGTCTTTGAATAGATTATGTTTTAATTTCTTGTATCTACAACCATTACTTTTTTTTTTTTTTTGGTCAAGAGATCTGATATGATTTATTTTTTTGGAAGAAAGAGAAATAAAAATAATCAGTGGCAAAATGTATAACATTACTCTTTTTATACTAAGTACCTATCTTTCACAGTCCCAAATGAATCAGTGGCAAAATTTATTTTATCATGTAATGAAAGTGATTGGTATTTACTCTTTTTTTTTTTTTTTTTGTAGATCTCAAAACAGAGCCGACATTTGAGCATGTTGGGAAGGAAATAGTACGTAACTGCCGTTGCCTCCCTTTGGCAATCTCTGTGTTAGGAGGAATTTTGAGAGAGAAAAGTTCTGTAGGGAATGGCAGACAGTGAATGAACACATCGACTTATATTTAAGAAGAGGAGAGGAGTATGAAGAAGCAAATGGATTAGTGTTGAATGTTTTGGGTTTAAGCTATAATGAACTCCCATATTATTTGAAGCCATGTTTTCTTTACATGGGCAGTTTTCAAGAGGATGAGAAAATTTTCACAGAAAAGCTTTATCATCTATGGATGGTAGAAGGGTTGGTATTATCAAAGCACTGTGAGGAAGAAGAAACAATGATGGATGTAGCATCACGCTATTTAAATGAGTTGGCTTCAAGGTGAATGGTTGAAGTAGAAATGTATGATACGTCAATCATTCCAAGGATCGAGTCATTTCGACTTCACGATCTCATAAGAGAACTCTGTTTAGCAAAAGGGAAAGAAGAAAACTTTTTCAAGGTCATTGATCTTTATGATTTAAAGCTGGCCGGAGTTGATCTCTCTTCTCACTCTGATGAGTATGGACGTAGATTGGGCATTTACATACATAAACAGTTTGATTCGAATGGGCCTCAACATGCAGCACCTGTGAAGTTGTTTCAACCAGTACAAGGTCAATACCTTCTCACTCTTTTTGTTCGTTGCATACATTTTGGAAGACTTGACTTACAGGATATATCCTGTTTGAAGAAGTTCAAATTGCTTAGAATTCTTGATTTAAAAGATTGCCAATTCGACATGCCGAAAGAGATTAGTCAACTGATCCACCTCAGGTATTTAAGTCTTAGGCTTTCCTACGTGGAAAAATTGCCTTCAACTATAAGTAGTTTGCCATATTTACAGACCCTTGATTTGAGGACAAATTGTGAGATTTATTTACCCAATATATTTTGGAAGATGAAACGAATAAAACATATTTATCTTGGGGCTAGAGCTCGTGGATCAGAAAAATTGCAATTCAAAGACTTGAGTCAGCTGGAGACTTTAGAGGGCTTTAGGTTTTCAAAGGACGAGCCTACAGATCTCCAACAATTGGTTAATCTTCGATCTTTTAAGGGAACGGTTGACGGCAAGGCCTTGTCTCAACACATTGACCAGATTTATAGCTGGAGAAAGATAAAACAAGTTGGGCTTAATATAACTGGATCTGAAAGTATGAGTGAACAAGATTCAGCTGTTTGGAGGAAGTTGTTCTCGTGTGAATATCTTAATGATTTGTACATAGAAAGTCCTATAGCAAAGTTTCCACCCTACGAACCTCATTTCTGCCCAAATCTCACGTGCTTTGAATTAGCTTTCACTAAAATTGAGGAAGACCCAATGCAATTTTTGTCCAAACATCCCAAATTACGGCAACTGAGCCTGGGGAACCGTGCCTTTGTGGGGAAAGAGATGGTTTGTGATGCGATGGCTTTCCCTCAACTCACATATCTTCAACTATGTCTTTTGCCAAACTTAGAGACATGGAGAGTAGATGAAGGTGCCACGCCCAATCTATATGATTTAACAATTGGGTTATGTCCTAAATTGAAGACAATAACGGACGGATTGAATTTTTCTGCCCTCAAAAGTCTACATATTTGGGACATGCCTGAAGAATTTAAGCAAAAGTACCACAATGCTGTATGAGTGTGGTATGGCGGAGATTTCAGTGCTCAGGAGCTGTTGAACATTACGTATTTAGGTAAATCTTATCTCATTTATTTCTTGTAATATTACAAGGCTTTCCATTTTCTTGCTTATGAATGGTGGGAATTGAAACTATACTTGATTGGGCTTAAGGTGTTTTTGGATAAGCTTTAAGTGAGACCTTCGCAACCTTTTGGCTTGGATTCTTCAAATCAGAGGCAAGTAAAGGATTCCAAATTTGGTTAATCTCCCTCAACTTAGGCCATTCTATTGAGTTTGTTGATCTTTCAGAAGCTTTTGCTGCCATTGACGACTTCTCTTGTTGAATTGTCTCATTCTTTAAACATGTGCAAAATGATGAATTTCTGTAATAATCTGCCCCATTGGTGCTCCTTTTGAGTTTTATAATCCCTATTTAATTCAGCATACTATACTGGAAACGAAGTTTTAACTTATACTATGGTTTTATTTTTAAATCTGCAAATTAGGTGCAGTGAGAACAGAGCAAAAAAGCCATGACAATCGCAATACCAAGTCGGGCAGCTATTAATTGATGAAGAGTGGGGAGAACCCAACAAGAAAAATTGTATCCCCTGCACCGGAGAGATCATCGTTAACGGTTCTTTGTGTATAATGGTTATTTTTTGTATGATTCTGTCATATTGCCTATTGCTTCTTGGACTCAAAACTTCTTTAGTGGAAAACATTGTGGATGGCATTCATATATGTGCAAAGTTGCGAACTTTGAGGTTGCTGAATTGTCTCTTGAATCAACGTATTGGATTATTTCTGTTGTCGATTTTGTTTTGTCTGTTTAGTTCATTGAGCAATTATTTCAATCTAATTTTGGTTTTCTGTTTTGATTTTCCATATGTTTTAAGGGATATTCCTGCTACTACTGCTGAAGATGTGGACCTTGCTGGTGGAAGCTGCTGGAGAGCCCTGGCAGGGATGGAGACTTGATGTCTTTGTCGAGATTGTGACTGCATATATTTGGACTTGTGTACTAAATGATATAAGCATAAACATAGATCAAACCATCTCATTTGCGGGATATTTATTCAGATTTGTCAGTCAACTTTATAGGTCCAAGTAGTCACAGTTCGCACTTGCTCACAGATAACAGAGGGAAAGCTTGATTTTTCAAAATTTGAGGCAAAAGATTGTGGGAAACCAGCGGAGGAGGAAACTATTCAATAAGTTAGTGTGTTATTTCTATGTCTAGTGCATAAGGCTCATACGTTTCGAGTACAGTTAAAGGCTTGCTGAGGCTTTAGATAAGAAGTGGAAGACTCGTATTTCTCCTCCTCTGGAAACATTTTGGTGCCATGTTCAAAGGGAACCCATGGGGGTTATTGAGTTGATTATACCATGGTAGCTGACTTAGCTTCTAGTTTTACTTTTAAAACACTATACTTGCTATCATCTTCATATATCCTTTTAGTTCTTGTGTCAATGGCTACCTTAAGTCTGATATCTGCGATGTTAGCAGATTCTTATCACGCTACTGTTATGTCATGTTGGTGTTGGAAAACGAGGACACATCACACACGCACACACAAAGCACAAAACACAACAGAAATAACACATTATTTTAAACATGATTTGACATTCTGTCTACATCTACAAGTCAAAATTGAAAAATTTATTATGCATGAATAAGTTTAAGCCCAGACTTTTGAATTGACAGACACTGAAGAAAACCTATCTCACTCAAACTCCCTCTCCCACAGCCCGCCACGGGATCTGGCCCCCATGACAATTACTTGTAAACTAGAAAATCTTATTTAAAGGAAAGAAAGACATTTCTATAGGATTAGGATTTTCACTTCTACTCGGATTGGATCTCTACTCGAATTCATAATGGACTTGAGCTTAGATTTGATAAAAACCCAACAGTTGGCAAGTGGAAAATTCAGATTTGCTGATAATCAACCACCTGTATTCCTTGAATTTCTAAGTAAACCAATCATTGCGATGCATTTGTAGTGTACCAACGGTACAAGATATAGTATATATAAATTTTGATGCAGCTCTTTTATATTTTCATTTGATTTGTTCTGTCGACTCTCATCAATGTTATCCTTACACGAATAAGAATTTTAAAGGGCAAATTTTATTATTAGTCTTTAATGTTTTACCTACTTTTTCAATTTAATCTCTATTATTTCAAAAGTGATAGTAATAGTCCCTAATATTTTAATGAACGTTGATTGAAAACCTTGTTGAGGGGGATATTCCTAGGTGTAGCCATGAGGAAGATGACTCAAAATCGGTACTTTAGAAGCGGAAATTGCGAAAACTGAGGCCGCAGAAAGATTTCAAAAGGTCCTAAATCTTAGGAATGTATCTTCTTTTTTTGGGCAAAGTTGGAAGAAAATGGTGAAGTAGTAGCTGGCATGGCAGTGAGTCAGTGCTTATGAGCGCTGACGTGGTAGCAAGTGTGCTGAAGTGGATCTGCGGTGGTTGACTATGTGAACATTGACTGAATGACGTGCAATGCTGGCGTGTCCAACAAGTGGCACTGACTAAGATCATGACAAGTGACTGACACGTGTTGATGATTGGACAACACATGGCGATGACTGGCTATGACGTGGATGACACATGGTGCTGACTTGATGATGAGGTGGCTGACACATGGAGCATATGTGTCGCTGATTGTGGTGACAACATGACGGTAACTGGACAATGACATGGTGCTGACTGGGATCTTATTTTATTTGTTTTACAAAAAAATGAAATGTAGAGTGCCAATGCAAGACCTTCTTTTAAGTCCAAACGGTGCACTACCACTAAGCCAAACCATATATGTGTTGCACTCCAAGATATTAACGACTATAGAACAGGGTGTTGTGGTTTCTAGAAATTGCTGGAATTTTGCAGCACTGCCGCAGAAGTTTACGAGGGAGTGTAGGAGCGCATTTGGAGGTAGATTTCTGGGTGGTGTTGGAATCTTCTTTTCTAGAGATTTACGTGGAGTCGGCGCGTGCATCAGGAAAATGAGAAGGGCGAAGCAAAAAAGTTTCCGAACAGAGGTGATGATGGGAGATGTTTGATTTTATTAACAGATGTGAAAATGTTGAAGATGCTAGAGATGGTAACTTTGATATCATATTAAATAATATGTAGATGCAAGGAGAGATGCACTTAAGAGAGTATTATTATATTGAAGTAGACGTATATGACTTGTGTGTGTCAACATATTACAAAGAAAGCTATATGGTTCTCTACCTCATAACATTTACTCACTCTTGCTACCTACCTATATTATTACATACAACTACTAAAAATACTCTAAAACCTAACTCAATTAATTTGAAGTACATCAATTTTTAGATTAAGTAGAACCAATATTTTAACAATAATAAAATTCAAGAAGATCCAATGTAATTTTTGAAGAAACTTCCCAACTTAAGCAACTACTCTTTTGGGATGATGACTTCGTGCATGGGCAAAGGGATGGTTTGTGATGCAATGGCTTTCCTGAACTCATATCTTTTATCTACAATATCTGCCGAAATTAGAGAGATGGAGGGTAGATGAAGGTACCATGCCCAATCTACGTTATTTAATTATTCATGCTTGTCTCGAGCTGGAGAAGATAACGGATGGGTTGAATTTTTCTGCTCTCTAAACGTTTGATCCCTGGGACATGCCTGAAGAATTCAAGCAAAAGTATAAAAAGCTTTACAATCTAGAAAGAAACAAATTTCAAAAACTTCAACACCAAAGCAATTGAAGTATATGTCAAGTACCAGGTATTCTCCTCCCCCATTGACTAGACCATTTTATCTGCATAGTTGAGTAATTTTGGGGTTGTTTGAAATGTTGAATTATCCCTGGAAAGCTGCTTGGAGAACTCTGGACTGGCATGGAGACTTGATGTTTATCTATGAGATTGTGACGATATGTTTTTGTACATAAATTAAATCTGAGATGATATTATGTAAAATTCCAACTAGATCATACCTATGATTATGTTTTTGTATTCAACTGGATAACTTACTGCTAATCTGAATCTTCTGATACAATAGTTTAATTAAATGCTTGCTTCTGTATTCCAGCAATTTTACTAATATCTTATTAGGATTCTGAACAGCCTGTTAATGGCCACCTTGGCAACTGGAGCTCTATAATTAAATTAAGCACTAATTTCATTTCTTGCGTCAATGGCTATTATAAGAATGATATTTGCAATGTTAGCTAACTATTATCACGCTGTGCTATGTCATGTTAGCACGTTGTGGATGATTGATGCACGTTACCGGCGATTAAGTCTAATATCAATAAATATAACCGCTAACCCATCCGTATTGCTGTATATCAGTTGACTAAAGTTCGAATATACCTTCTAGCTAGTCTCGCTACTTTATTTCTAGCAGATTTTTTTTTTCTTTTTTTTTTTTATGGGAGGTTTTGTCGATTCCTAAAGATACAGTAAAACAAAAGTACTACTTAGTTATTTAACAATCAACTGAAAGATGTGTCCCCCTTCTCTCTCTCTCTAGTAAAGGGAGGAGACCGCTAGGTATCACAGTTATGATCACAATGTCCAAAAGTTGGAATAAGCCAAAATTTGCAACACGCAACTATTTGCTTCTCTATAGACATGTTTCAGACTGAAGTGAGGATGGTGCTAAAGGCACTTGTTTGCAATCTTCTATCATATCACCACGCGGGCAATAGGGATGTTTCTAGCAGATTTTACTCCCTCTTGTATTCGCTAAAATATGGAGGTAAAAAATTCAGAATTATTGATAATCACCCATCTAGAGTCAACACCGTGTATCAACCACCCAAAGTTTTGTTATATTCGTTGAATTTTAATAAAGCGATCGTGCGAGGCAGTCATAGTATACTAATTGTTGTATGATCCTTTATTTCATAACAGAGCTTATAATATTTCAGCTCTAGGCCCCAAGGGTCGGGGTATTATAGTGGTTAACTCAAAAATCGGGAATCGGAGATAGTTGTATATGCCTAAAATCATGATTTTGATGATAAAATATCACAATTTACTAAATTTGAACTAATACTTAATTTAAAACGCATTATAGTACAAATAGAGTCTTTATTGCATTATGGGGTTGACAAGGTTCCTTTTGCAAGTAGTATTTTCGTATATTATCTCGATCATTCCAATGATAATATGTAATTTTAGGGTGTAATTCAAAATCTGCTAGTAGATTTTCTAAATTGATTTTTGTTCGAGGGTGCTTTAAACAATTGTGCATTATCTTCAATATTGATTTCATAAGATGTAGAGAAAACCGTTGGTCAAAAATTGATTTTCTTTTATTCATGTCATATTCAACAAATAACAAGTTAGAATTCCAATTCAAATCAAGATTAGAAAATTCTAAGCATAATTTGTATAAATTAAAATAATAACCTCTATGTAAAATACCATTATAATTGGATCGACTGCTAGCTAAATTGAAAAACTTGTAGCAATTAACTAAACATAGAACAAGAACATGTATTAATTAAAACAGTAAACATTCATTCAATCTACTAAACAACAACTGCATAAATCAAAATAACAATTGAATAGAACAAATACAATAACAATAAGAAATAAAATGGATAACTAGAATAACAATAAAAAAGAGTAATTAAAAATAATAAAGAACTAAAATTATAATTGTTTACCTTGACAAAAAAATGTGCTTGACTAAAACAAAAACAAAAGCAAAAAAAGAAAAGAAGATTGGGGCCTAAGGCGGGGGGTCAAGTTGTGTGTATGTTGTGATTTTGTGTATGTGGGTGTTGTGAAGACTGAAGAAAAAAAAGATGGGAATGAGTAAAAAAGTACAAAATAGAAAATGAGAAAACAAATAAAATAAATGAAAAAATAAACAAAAGGGTGTAATGATAATTTCAATAGATTTTTTAACAAAGTTAACTTTCTGTTAGGTTTGACTTAATTTGGTCAAGGTAACAAGTGGCTAAAGTTAAACGTTAAGGTAATAAGTGTCAGCTCATATAAACATTGAGGGTACTAAGTGGATTTAACCCTTATTATAATTATTGTTATTATTATTATTATTGTTGTTGTTGTTGTTGTTGTTGTTGTTGTTGTTGTTGTTGTTGTTGTTGTTGTTGTTGTTGTTGTTGTTGTTGTTGTTGTTGTTGTTGTTGTTGTTGTTGTTGTTGTTGTTGTTGTTGTTGTTGTTGTTGTTGTTGTTGTTGTATGTTTATTTTTATTAATTCTGAAGACTATAACATATATAAAGGGTTAGTTTTGTAATATGTTTAATGCGCATTTTGGTCATTTGAAAATAAGTTTTATAATGTATTCAATATTTCATAAGACTATTATTATTATGATTATTATTATTATTATTACCTAATAACTATTTATTAAAATTAATATAATTTATTTATGTTATATATGATTGTTATTATCGTTATGTAATAATACTATGATTGTTATTGTTATTAATCTCAAGTGTTTTTTTCATTATGAGTAATCTCCAATTTCGGGAATCGCATTACCTACAACTTAGGGGATGGAATATTCATATTTATTATCTTATACTAAGCATGAAAATTAAAATAAAAAAGAATATATCATTCCATTCTCAATCTATTTCATTATACTAGTCGCCACCTAAGTATTAAATTCTATGAAAACGTCAAAAAAGTTAAAAATCACATGATACGTTAAGATTATTCTAACTGGCAATAATAGACAGAATGTTAGTGTAGTAATGGCCAATAGCACTTCTTTCTTACAATACGAACAAATAGTTGTTAGCACAATTGAACTAACAACTACAAGCTATACCACTAGGGTTTTAGTTTAGTGGTAATGTTATTCACTGTGTATGTGAGAGGTAGCGTGTTCGAGTTTTGCTGATTATATTATATGGCTTTAAGCCTCCCCTGAAAAAGAAGAAAAATAAAACTATGAGCTATCATGAGTCTCGAATTCAAAATGTTCTTTACAGGACCGTCTCAAACAATTTGGGGACTTTCGGCGATCATCTAAATAGGGGCCTTAATAATTAGGCTTTTCTCAATAAAAAAATTTTAAATTTTCTACTAAAATAATCACTACAAATAAAAGGACATTTCTCCAATGTTCTTTCTCTTTATTAAGTATTTCTTCAACATCTTTCTTGGGCCTTAATAATTAGGCTTTATTAAGTCTATTGTATATAAGAACAATTAATAAAAAAATGAATATAAGTAAAAAAGTTAATTATTTCAAGTTAAGATATATACAAGTATGTACAAAATATCAAAATTTATCACATAAAAAACAAAAAGAAGAGTTGAATGTATATCACTATACTTTCTTTCCTGAGCCGCCCTGCTTTTTTATATTATATGCAAAATTAATATCACAATAAACAATAGGAGACTTTAGAATATAAAAAAATACAAAAAGCATAAGAGTGAAGTGTGTAAAAAATTAGGAAAGAAATGATATATATACTAGAGCTTTACTTTATTTTATATATATATATATATATATATATATATATATATATATATATATATATATATATATATATATATATTTTTTAAGAAGAGGATACTGAACAGTCCCAAACAATAGTTAAAAATTCTGGTCGTTAGACTTGTTCGAGGTTGTTGCCATGCTGGCCATTGGGCCTTTAATAGTTCAAAAATCGTTTAAGTGCTGGCCGTTTGGCATTCTTTTACTAAGTTAGTATTATTATTATTATTTTTAACTTGAGGCCCCCAAGCTAAGGGGGCCTTGGGCACAGGCGCAAGCTGCCCTTAGCTTGGGCCAGCTCTGGTTCTCTAGCCGAGAAAGGATAATCAAAAGAAAGATGAGTAAACGACCTAACACTTCCCTGTATTTTGTCAAAAATCTACAATACCTTATGTGTTTTATAAATAAGCTGATTATCTCATATGTTTTAAAAATATAACTTTATACCTTCTATGTTTTAAAAATATAATTGAGTACCACTATATTTTATAAATAAATTAATTACTCACCTATATTTTAAAACGTAACTGAATACTTCAAAGTCACTATAAGTGAGTTCAATGAAGTCACGTAAGTGACTAGCCAGGTCTCGTCTATGGTAAATCTCGTGTCTGGTCACTCTTTTACCAGAGGCGTTGACACATATATATAAATATATGGATAGATATAGATATATATTCTAAAAATATAGATATTACTTCTTTTATATTCTGTTGTTCTTATTTTTCTTATGTAAAGAGGATAAAGTGATATTGAAAGAAGTTATTTTTTTTTTATTATTCCATATGATCCAGTGGTGAGATTAAATTTCTTTCGTATTGAATTTTTTTTTTTTTCATTAGTCATCTTATAATTTGTCTTCAAGTCAAAGAGATATTTTTAGAAATTATGTAAGTATTGTAATGACTTTCCCCGAACAGCCTCTTTTAATCTTTGTTAATATTGTTGGTTTTGGACTGAAATCTTTATTTTGTGACATTTGAGTTTAATTGTAATAATTGAGGGATTCATATCTCACTTTATAAGTATTTGGAGATTTAGACTGTATTTAAATATTTATGTCTTGATGGAAGATTTTCATACATTTGGGATTCTAGTTGCTCTAAGTTAATTGTTTAATATTTGTGCACCTAGCGGGTTTTAGGGGTTTTACCTTTTTAGCATGCGACATGTCACGTGTCGAGATCCACTCTAAGTTTGAAATTTGGAGATGTGACAGTAAGTGAAATTGATATTTTAAATAAAAGAAATAATTATTTGGACTTCTAATCTACTAACCCAGAATAGTTAACCTAAACTATTCTTTATTCCCACAATATCTACTTATAAAACACACTTATATAATATTATGATATCACAACTTTCTTTTCTTTTTTTGTGTCAATGTCTACCGTAAGACTGACATTATTCGCAATGTTAGGAGACCCTTATCATGCTAGTGTTATGTCATGTTAGCACCATCATGTGGAATCTATATTACTCATACAGATCTATATATGATTATAATCAACCATCTGGAACAAACACCCTTTATCAACCACCCAAAATTTGGCCGCATTAGTTGAATTTCTACACTTCAACAATCGTTGCAATGAAGTCACAATATACAAACTAATGAACTATACAATAAGTTGTTCATACATTTATCGATGTTGTGCTGTCATCAATGCTATTGATCTTTAGAAAAATATTTTTAAATGTGATACCTTCACAAACTAAAGTATAGAGGCAGAAAAGTCAGACATGTAGATAATCAACGGTCTGAAATCAACAATTGTATCAACCACCAAAAGTTTGACTATATATTTCATAATGCAAGTTCTTAATGTTGCTCAAATCCTATATAAGACTGCCAATCTTTGCAGAAATCTATCGCAAGAAAAAGAGAGCCTCCTTAATTTCTATGTAATCACATTTCTGCAAAAGAAAGAATATGGTACAAACTGCAGTTTTAGCAGTTTTGTCTGTTACTTTGGCAACTCTTCGCAATTTGTTGTTAGTTTAAGCAAGATTTTTATCTAGAGTAACTGATCAAGTTAAGGAAATTCAAGGGCAGCTAGAGATAATGAAGAGTTTTTTAAAAGATGCAGATGCAATACATCATAAAAAGGAGCGTGTCCGCACCTGGGTACAACAAGTAAGACGTCTTGCTTATAGAATTGAGGATGTACTCGAGACATATGCCGTTGAAGTTGTATTCAAGAAAGAGAGGGGCATAAAAAATGTTCTTAAAAGATTTGGCTGCATATTTACCGAGGGCAAAACCCTTCATAAGGTTCGCAAAGAGATTGGAAATATTAACTCAGAGATTACCAAACTCAAGGAAAGTCGTGAAACTTTTGGTATAAAGGATCTAAATGATGGAGAGAGCTCAAAAGAAGCAAATGAAAAGCAGCGGCTGCTAAGGCAAACTTATGCCAATGAGGTTGACGAGCATTTTGTTGGCGTCAAGGAAGATATTCTGGTGTCTTTGATAACTGAGAATGAAACAGACCACCCAGTGATTTCTATATGGGGCATGGGTGGCCTAGGGAAGACCACACTTGCCAGAAGGATTTTCAATCATGGGATTGTACAACGTTCTTTTGAAGCTTTTGATTGGGTGTGTATCACCCAACGATGCCAGATTGACAAAGTTTTGCAAGACATACTAAATCAAATTCTTGGAAAAGACATACATGGAGACCACACAACCCTGGTTAGGGAGCTTTACAAAGCCATGAATGAGAAAAAATGTCTGGTGGTTCTTGATGATATTTGGAAGATAGATGATTGGGAGATTCTACGCCCTGCCTTTTTTATCGAAGATGGGAGCAGTAAGGTCTTACTAACTACACGCAAAAGAGAAGTGGCAAAAAGGGGATTCCTCTATGAACTAAAGCTCTTGACAGAAGAAGAAGGTTGGAACTTACTACGGAGAAAGGCATTCACCAAACCAGAGGAAAAAGGCAAGTCTCGTTTCCATGCATTTAAAGATGTTTAGTCCACACATTGCAACATTTCTTTTGATTTTGTAATACCCCAATATCTCCTCTATTTTATCATATATAATTATAGAGATTTTTCCTCTATCAATAGAAATTACACAATTGAAGCCTCCCCTTTCAACTACATTGTTAGCAATATTTTACACTTTTGTCATTAGAACTGTATATTTAGTTCATAATTTATGGTATTGCTTCTTGACACTAAATTGTTGAACAAAGCGAGCCACCAGATATATTAAGATTGAAAAAATAAAATGTGATCATATTAAGGGTAAAAGTTTTTGGCCACCAAACAAAAGTGCTGTTTAATGGCAAAATTCCTAATTTTTATATTGAGGTATCTAGGTTTCCTTTCACGGTGCCCAAATGAATCAGTGGAAATTCTTTTCTTTTCCTAAAGATGAAAGTGATTGGTATTTAGTTCTTTTGCAGATTTCAACGTAGAACCGTCATTTGAGTGTGTTGGGAAGGAAATAGTACGTAAATGTGGCTATGGCTATCCCTGTGATAGGGGGAATTTTGAGAGATAAAAGTTCTCTTAGGGAGTGGAAGATTGTGAATGAACACATTGACTTATATCTGAGGGGAGAAGGCCACAAAGAAGCAAGCGAATCAGTGCTGAATACTTTGGCTTTAAGTTACGATGAACTGCCATATTATTTAAAGTCATGTTTCCTTTATATGGGCAGCTTTTACGAGGATGAGTTGATAGAGATAGAAAAGCTTTATCAATTATGGATAGCAGAAGGGTTGGTCTTACTAGAGCATTGTGGGAAAGAAGAAACAATGATGGATGTAGCAGAACGCTATTTGAATGAGCTAGCCTCAAGGTGCATGGTTGAAGTACAAATGAATTATAAGTCTAAGAGATTCCAGAGTGGAAGAATTGCCTCCATCCATAAGCAATTTGCCTTTTTTACAGACCCTTGATCTGAGAACATATAGTAGTACTTATGTACCTAACATATTCTGGAAGATAAAACGACTAAAACATATTTATCTTCCAGATGAATTTGATGTATCAGAGAAATTACAATTCAACGACTTGAGTGAGCTGGAAACTTTACAAAACTTTAAAAGTTCAGGGGACGAACCTATCAATCTCTCAGGATTGGTTAATCTTCGATCTTTCAGTGGAAGAGTAGCCAGCCATGACTTGTCTCAAATCGTGAACCAGATTCATAGCTGGAGAAAGATTAAATGGATAGAGCTTGAGATTTTTGGATCCGATCTAACGAGTGAGCCAGGTTCAACTCTTGTGAGAAAGGTGCTCTTGTTTGAAAATCTATATGTTTTGGAGATAAAAAGTCCTATAGGGAAATTTCTACCATATGAACCCCAATTCTGCTTGAATCTCACGTGGTTAATAATGAAATGTACTAAAATTGAGGAAGATCCAATGCAATTTTTGAAGAAACTTCCCAACTTACGAGATCTAGTCCTTTTGTCGGATGCCTTTGTAGGAGAAGAGATGGTCTGTGATTCAATGGCTTTTCCTGAACTCAGATTTCTTGAACTAACCATTTTGCAAAACTTAAAGAAATGGAGGGTAGATGAAGGTGCCATGCCAAATCTATCTCATTTAAGAATTAATTCATGTCTCAAATTCGAGACAATAACAGATGGGCTGAATTTTTCTGCCCTCAAAAGATTAGACATTTGGAGCATGCCTATAGAATTTGAGAGAAAATATAAGAGGCTTCATGCATAAAAAAGAAAGAAGCTTCACAAATTTCAACACCAAAACAATTGAAGTATATACTGGCGGTTCAACACCAGGTATTTGTTGTGTAGACCAACCCATGTGGGTTGGTAATAATTTTTTGCTTTTGCTTTTTGACCAAAAGAAAACAAAAAAAAGAGAAAAACAATAAAAAAAAAAAAAGGAATGGACAGACCAGCTGGTCTGTCACTTGTTTTTAAGAAAGAGAGAGTGAGTGAACGAGAGAGAGAGAAAAAGAAACAGAGAGAGAAAGAAGAAGAAGAGTGCAGTAATTTCAGCCTGCGCCATCTTCATCAAGTTGACGATCGGAAGGTCATTTGTGGTCCGATTGAGTTGAAATTTTACGTGCATGTTCACAACTCGTGGGTCTTCTATCTGAACGGTGGAGATCAGATTTGGAGCTCTCTACAACCCGTTTTTCTGACGTGAACAGTGATGACGTTTTTGGTGATTTCTCTCCTACTTCTTGGTTTAATCTCTTTTGTTGATGCAATGTTTGCAAGAATATGTTATTCTTAATGAATGTATTGTGTATTCCTCTAGTTGTAGCTAGAGAAGACTCTCTTGTACCCATTATTTGTTGATAGTGGAAGTTTTTGGGTGGACTACGGTCCCGTAGTTTTTACTCTCCACCTTGGGGAGGTTTTCCACGTTAAAATCTTGGTGTTGCTCTATTTTTTGAAATTTTCAGATTTGTGCATATTGTTTTTGGCTCTATTTGTTGCTTCCTAATAGGTTTATACAAGGTGGGAGAGTGCTATTTCCGCTGTGCATTTGTTGTTTGTATTTTGATATCGGGTTTTCCTCCCAACAGAGTGGCCTCAGAGTTTGGTTGTTGAATTGCTGTTTTGTATAAACAATGGAAGTTAATACAAGTAGAATGATATTTTTGAATGGTTTGAATTATGCCATGTGGAAAAGAAAAATGGAAGACTTGTTGTATGAGAAAGATTATTATCTATCGGTGTTTACTATTGAAAAACCCATGAGTAAAACTGATGAAGAATGGGAGTTATTTCACAAGCAAGTGTGTGGTTATATCAGGACATGGGTAGATGATAATGTGATGAACCACATTAGTGAAGAATTGTATGCATATTATGGAACAAACTTGAAGAATTGTATGCACAAAAGTGTGGGAGCAACAAGTTGTTTTTGATAAAACAATTGATAAGTTTGAGATACTAAGATAAAACCCCTATAACTGATCATGTAAATGAATATCTTGGGATTATAAATCAGTTAGCTGCCATTGGAATTAAATTGGATAATGAACTTAAGGGGTTATTGCTTCTTAGTACTTTACCGGACTCATAGGAGACATTTAGAATGTCATTGTGTAACTCAGCCCCAGATGGTGAAATCACTTTGAATCTAGCTAAAAGTAGACTTTTAAATGAAGAAGCTAGAAGAAAGTCACAAAATTCCTCTTCAGAGTCAGATGCTTTGGTTACTGAATCTAGGGGGAGGAATAAGCAAAAGGGTTCAGGAAATAGAGGAAGTAGTAGAAGCAAGTCAAGAGGGAAGTACAGTAATGTCAAATGTCATCACTGTGGAAAAATGGGTCATATCAAGAGATTTTGCAGAATATTGCAAAATGAAAATAAAAACAAAGATAATGATAAGAAGAAAGATGATGATTGTGGTAAAGATCGAGTTGCTACCACTACACAGGAGTTTTTCATTGTATATGACAGTGATGTTATTAATCTTGCATGTCATGATACATGTTGGGTGATTGACAGTGGTGCTTCTATTTATACTACTTCTCGAAAGGACTTTTTTATGTCTTATACAACTGGTGATTTTAGGGTTGTGAAAATGGGTAATGATGGTGTCGCCAAAGTTTTCGGTACAGGAGATGTTTGCTTGGAGACTGAAAATGGCAGCAAATTAATTCTTAAAAATGTGAAGCATGGTCCTGACATTAGATTGAATTTGATCTCTGCAGGTAGACTTGATGATGAAGGTTTTCTTAATACCTTCGGTAATGGTCAATGGAAACTTACAAGGGGCTCTATGGTTGTAGCCAAAGGTAAGAAATGCTCAACTTTGTATTTGATGAATTCAAAGGTTTCCAGGAGCATTGTCAATGCAGTGGAAAATGAAGATGCAACAGAGTTGTGGCACAAGAGACTGGGTTACATGAGTGAGAAGGGAATTTCAGTTTTATCCAAGAAGAAAATTTTATCGGGACTGACAAATCCACATATGAGAAAATGTGATCATTGTTTTGCAGGAAAGCAAAACAGGGTTTCTTTTTAGAGTCATCCACCTTCCAGGAAGGAAAATGTACTTGAGTTGGTACATTCGAATGTGTGTAGTCCGATGAAAATTAAAACACTTGGTGGTTCTCTTTAATTTGTGACGTTTATTGATGACCACTCCAGGAAGACTTGGGCTTACACCTTGAAGTCAAAAGATCAAGTGTTGGATGTATTCAAGCAGTTTCAAGCATTCGTTGAAAGAGAAACAGGAAGAAAGTTGAAATGCATCCGTACAAATAATGGAGGTGAATATTGTGGTCCATTTGACAGGTATTGCAAAGAGCAATGTATCAGGCATCAAAAGACACCGCCAAAGACACCACAGTTGAATGGTGTTGCTGAGAGAATGAATAGAACTTTGATTGAAAAGGTAAGATGTTTGCTTTCACATGCAAATCTACCACATTCATTATAGGGTGAGGCTTTGAATACAGTTGTTTATTTGTTGAATCTCTCACCATGTATTTCATTAAAGCTTGATGTTCTTAATAGAGTTTGGACAGGGAAATATGTTTTTTTATGATCATTTGCGAGTCTTTGGATGCAAGGCGTTTGTACACATTCCAAAGGATGAAATGTCCAAACTTGATGTGAAGACACGACAATGTCTATTTGTCGGTTATGGCCTTGATGAATTTGGTTACATGCTATATGATCCAGTTGAGAAGAAAATTGTCAGGAGCAGAGATGTTGTATTTGTGGAGGATCAAACAATTCAGGACATTGGCAAAGCAGAAAAAGAGTTACCCCCACAGTTAGATGAATTGGCTGATCTTGATATAGTGCCTTCAACGCCACCAGCAACAGAGTAGGTTGAAGATGATGACCAAGGTAATTTCCCTAATGATGATCAAGCAGAAAGTCCTACACAGGTTGAGGTAGGTGATGATGATAGTCAGCTTGAGACTCCACCAACAGTTCCACTCAGGAGATCCGTTAGAGATAGACAGCCTTCCACAAGATACTCTTCTGATGAGTATGTTTTATTGACAGATGGAGGTGAGCCTGAAAGCTTTGAAGAAGTTATGGATGATAAACATAAAAATGAGTGGATGGAAGCTATGCAAGATGAGATGAAATCTTTGCATGAAAATTGCACATTTGAGTTGGTGAAGTTGCCTAAAGGAAAAAGAGCTTTGAAAAACAGATGGGTTTACAGGTTAAAGCAACAAGAAAATACTTCACAGCCACGATACAAAGCAAGACTGGTTGTGAAAGGGTTCAGTCAGAGAAAGGGTGTTGACTTTGATGAGATTTTCTCTCCAGTTGTGAAGATGTCATCCATTCGAGTTGTTCTGGGTTTGGCTGCTAGTCTTGATCTAGAGATTGAGCAGATGGATATGAAAACTGCTTTTCTTCACGGTGATTTGGAGGAAGAAATTTATATGGAGCAACCGGAGGGGTTCAAAGAAAAAGGAAAAGAGGATTATGTGTGTAAACTGAAGAAAAGTCTTTATGGCTTGAAACAAGCACCTCGACAATGGTATAAGAAGTTTGAATCTGTTATGGGGGAGCAAGGCTACATGAAAACTTCTTCGGATCATTGTGTCTTTTCTAAAAAATTCTCTTATGATGATTTTATTATCCTGTTGCTATATGTTGATGATATGTTGATTATTGGCAGGAATTCTTCAAGAATTGACAGGTTGAAGAAACAATTGAATAAGTCTTTTGCTATGAAAGACTTAAGACCGGCAAAGCAGATTCTTGGCATGAGAATCAATCGAGACATAAATGGCAAAAATGTGTATTTGTCACAGGAGAAGTACATCGAGAAAGTACTTCAAAAGTTCAACATGGATAAAGCTAAAGTGGTTAGTGCTCATCTTGCTACTCACTTTAAGCTAAGTGCTCAACAATGTCCTTCTACAGATGAAGAAAAGAAAGATATGCAAAATGTTCCATATTCTTCAATAGTGAGAAGTTTGATATATGCTATAATGTGTACACGACCAGACATAGCACATGCAGTTGGTACGGTGAGTCGTTTTCTCTCAAATCCTGGGAGAGAACACTGGAATGCAGTGAAGTGGATTATGAGATATTTTCGAGGCACATCCAAATTGAGAATTTGCTTTGGATGTGAGAAGCCTATGCTTGTGGGTTACACAAATGCTGATATGGCTGGAGATGTTGATACTCGTAAGTCTACTTTAGGTTTTTTGATTACCTTTGCAGGGGGAGTTGTGGCATGGAAATCGAGATTGCAAAAGTGTGTTGCCCTTTCCACTACTAAAGCGGAGTTCATCGCAGCAACTGAAGCATGCAAGGAATTGATATGGATGAAAAAGTTTCTGGAACAACTTGGGTTTGAGCAAGATGATTATGTCTTGTATTGCGACAATCAGAGTGCAATACACCTTGGTAAGAATTCTTCATTTCATTCAAGATCGAAACATATTGATGTGAGGTACCATTGGATCAGGGATGTTTTGAATTTGAAGTTGTTGAAACTTGAAAAAGGTCACACAGATGACAATGGCTCCGATATGGTCACGAAGGCATTGGCAAGAGAGAAGCTTGAGATATGTGGTTTGGTTGCCGGGTTGATTAACCCACACACATGAGTTGGTGGGGGAGTTTGTTGTATAGACCAACCCATGTGGGTTGGTAATAATTTTTTGCTTTTGCTTTTGCTTTTTGACCAATAGAAAACAAAAAAAAGAGAAAAACAATAAAAAAAAAAAAAAGGAATGGACAGACCACCTGGTCTGTCACTTGTTTTCAAAAAAGAGAGAGTGAGTGAACGAGAGAGAAAGAGAAAGAAACAGAGAGAGAAAGAAGGAGAAGAGAGCAAAAATTTTAGCATGCGCAATCTTCATCAAATCAACGATCGGAGGGTCATTTGTAGTCTGATTGAGTTGAAATTTTACGTGCATGTTCACAACTCGTGGGTCTTCTATCTGAACGGTGGAGATCAGATTTGGAGCTCTCTACAGCCTGTTTTTTCTGATGTGAACAGTGACAACGTTTTTGGTGATTTATCTCCTACTTCTTGGTTTAATCTCTTTTGTTGATGCAATGTTTGCAAGAATATGTTATTTTTGGTGAATGTATTGTGTATACCTCTAGTTATAGCTAGAGAAGACTCTCTTGTACCCATTGTTTGTTGATAGTGGAGGTTTTTGGGTGGACTACGGTCCCGTAGTTTTTACTCTCCACGTTGGGGAGGTTTTTCACGTTAAAATCTTGGTGTTGCTTTATTTTCTGAAATTTTCATATTTGTGCATATTGTTGTTGGCTCTATTTGTTGCTTCCTAACAGGTTTATATAAGGTGGGAGAGTATTATTTCCGTTGTGCATTTGTTGTTTGTACTTTGATTTCGGGTTTCCTCCCAACAGTATTCTCTTCCCTCATTTTCTTTATGCATATTTCAGTAAATTCTGTTAATCTTTTTGTCCTAAAGTATGATCTAATGTCATCTAATTAATATCTCATAATGTAGGCCTCCTTTTGCCAATAGATGTTTGATTATTGTAAGATTTAAGTCCCAGAACACACACACAAACACACTAGCTTGTCTGGCACGTGTCTAAATCTTGTTTCCCTGCACTTCACAGCTACAATTCCCAAGATAGTAGAAAAAGGGGCACGGCAGCAATCCCAATACCAAGTCAGCAACTGTTCAGCAATGGTGAGTGGAAAGAGCACATCAAGAAAAATCGTATCCACTGAAGAGACCATCAGTGCAGTAATGGCTCTGTATACTTCTTTATTCATTGGAAAATTGGCCATTGCTTGCTTAGACAGAAAACTTTTTTGATGGCATTCAGTGTATGTGTGAAGTTGCAAACTTTGGGGTTGTGTTCTTTTCTGTTTCTCGATTCTATTTTCTCTCTTAGTTTATTGACTAGTTATGATTTGAGTGTAAAAATCCAACTAGATCATACCTTATGATTCGTGGGATGATCATATGGATTTGTCTATCCAAATTAGTTCATGTCACAAGGATTACAAACTTTTATCTCATTTCCTAGCAATAATATTGATGAATTAATGATATAAGTATGCTGAATTTTGGTGTTTCTTTAATATAATGTACGTATCACCATAAAAATAAAGAAAGAAAAGTGAGTTTGCTCAATTTTATATGTCCCACCAAAATCATAAGCCAATGACACGAAGTTTTCATTTCTATAAAATGTTTTTTGAAACAAATGTAGTGGCATTCCTTCTTTCGATCTTTATTCTCTTCCTTGCTCCCCTCCTCCTCTCTCTCCCCTTACTTATCCTAAATTGCACATACCTACTCATCACTATTTGCCTTCATTTGTGTCTACCATCCATAGGTGTTGAAATATGCATAAAGTTAGTTGACTTTGTTCTCGAGTATTCTGCTTTTGATGATTGCGTGATATTTAGTACATGCAGCAACTAATTTTGTACACATACTGTTCAGAAATGCATATTAGTGATTGTTTAGATTTTTTTGACAAAGATACATAGTTTTTACTGTGATAACCATCCAAAACGTTTGTTGTCTTGTTCAGGATGTTGTGTCAGTCCATGTGCTCAACAAAGAAATTGGAATATATTATGTAAGAGGTTTTATGGCTTCTTATTTCCAGATTTGCGTGGAGGTCTTTACAACCGTTATGATTGTTGCTTCAATGAAATGTCTGTAAGACAGTGAAGTTTATTGAGAGAAATTTTGAGGAGTTCGGCTATTTTCAATTATTGTTATTTTCTAAGAAGATGGAAACAGATGGGAACTTTCAACAAATAGAATCTTGTTATGGAAATAAGAAGCAACAATCATAACGCTTGTAAAGACCTCCACGAAAATCTGGAAAAGGAAGTATTTGGACCTATTCTTTGTGTCGAGACATATTGCAACAGAAGAAATACCCATCGAACAAGTATTTGGACCTATTCTTTGTATGATCAAAAGATCTTGAAAGATGCAAGCATAAGGCGAAGGTAAGAATTTCTCTGTTGAGTGAAAGCAAAGGATTTCAAGGTCAAGAACAGTCATTGTCACGCCCCAACTCGACCTCACCTACAATTAATCAGGACGCAACGGAATTTTGACAGTATAACGACAGTAATTAAGACACCGAGACTCTAAACCAACCTCTTCACAACTCATACAACCAACTCCACAAACATTCAACAATAAACAACCCAACCATATTAAACAAAAATCACTCATTCAATAATCCATTCATAGTTATAGCCTCCGTTCCAACTTAATACGTAGGCTATACATACATTTCAAAATAGATTATAAACTAACTTAGTAACCTATCATAGTCAAAAGAAAGACCACTAAGTTAGCAACAACTAGTTCATTATCATTACTACAACTTATACATCATTAACTATAAAGTAAATAAAAGACAACTAGAATAATATACAAGACTATAAGGTGTACAACATCTCTAACATCAAGGACAAGACTCTGACACATAGAACTCGTCCACATATGGCACATTCTCAGCTTTCTGAGGCACGTACCCGTAATCTTGCTCAATAACACCTGTATGCATGCAATAATAGAAAGTGAGCTTATATAAAACAAGCCTAATGAGGATTCGATAGATCTCTAACATTATTTACTAACTCCTTGGAAATAATCATTTGAGCAGTAAACACACAATAACATCAATAACAATATAATCACATAAACTATAATGACCAATCAATAATTGATACTCTGGTTGTTGTAGCTCCAAACGTCATTACGATCTCAACCATTTTTCTTATAACTCCCCATTACTCACGCACCCGAGGTACCTCACTAGCCTCGCCCTCCATGATACCTCCGTCATGCGAGCTGGAAGTAGTCTCTGGTAATCATGTCGTTATTAACCCGACAGTCCAACGCTGCACGAGATGTGGCACACACATACCAAGACTCAGCAATAATAATAAACGTCATTAACAGGAGGACAATCTAGAAGAATTGCCTATCTCCCGGTTCATCAATCATCAATCATCAATCAATAATCATCAATTATCATCAATATAACAACAAGTAATCAATTAAACAACAAACAACTAAGTTAGATGACAAAGTAGGCCATCCAACTTAACATGCATTAAACACACAATCAAACCCTAATCTAACCATTAACAACTTACAATTCAAACACTCAAACACCACCCAATCAACTAAAGGCACAATTCAACAATTTAAAGAAAGACAACCTAACTTCAAATAATCATAACTTACATTCTACTAATCCAAACAACTCCAAATCAGTTTCTATCATTCACCCATTCAATCAACTACATTAGCCCTCTTGGAAACTGACCAAAACACATCCAAATCAAGCCCAACAACCCTAAAATCCTAATTTGTCAAGGCTGAAATTTCTGAATTTTCACACAAACATCGCAATCGAAAATTCAGCATTATAACGGCGCTACCACGTAATTAACAAACTTTTAGAAATCGACGGCAATCGATTTCAACCACAACAACTCAAGATATTCATCAAATGGCCAAACTATCAACTTTAAATACCTGAAAATAAAAATTTATGATACAACGATTCAAATCTCACAAGAATACATATAAACGATCTCTAGCATGCACTGAGCAATAATATAACTTCAAATTAACATTCTAACGGTTCAATAATCAATTATACGCAAAAACATAAAAATGACATTTTGAGATCTAGAATTTTTCTCTCACCTTTGATGCAAACTAAGGCTAGAAATAGGTAGAATGGATGCCCAACAAGCAAAATCAAGTTTTGAATGAAGTGATTTGGACTTGAATTGCAAAATCTATGTGAAAAATGATTTGAAAAACCTTGAAAATGCCTTCATCTTTCTCCTACAAGGAACCACAGTTTTGTGTGTGTTTTTGGAGGTGTTTTGATTTGTTTTTAATGTGTGTTGATGATATATTAAGCAAATGTCAAACAAATAAAAGAAAGTCAAAGTTGACACTTAGTTATTTTTAGTATTTTTAGCCTTTTAATTCATTTTCTTGACTACTCTTGCTCAAAATAATTATGCAACACCTAAACTATCTCAAGTAGTTTATTTTTAGGTGACAAGAAGTTTTACATTCAAATATTTTCACCCAAGTCGGCTTAAAACTCAGTTTTTTGCAAAAGAAGATGAAAAATCATATTATTTGTTTTCAAATGTCTTTTGAATGCACAATTAATCTAAAATCATTTAATACCACATAAAAATACATTTATATTAATATATACAAGGTCAACAAAAGTCAATGCAAGAATCGGGTTTAGAAGAAATCACTATTTGGCTCAAGAACGCTACTTTTCGCCCGAAAAGTCTATTTAAATTACTATTCCGTTTCAGAATCAATTTTTATCAAACATGGATCTATTAATAATGGAGGACTAGGTTTTAAGACGTTTAAAATATCCGTGTAAAAATTTTAGTGGGCGTGCGTTTAAAATCACTATTCACTAAAAGTTGATGATAAAATTTATGATTCTGTTTTTGATAACAATTTCATGAGTGCACACTTAGCATGTATTAGGAGTATTAATCACAAAATTATCACATTCTAAGTAATATAAGACATAAACAGTTCAAATCACACAAAATGAGCTAAAAACATGCAAAACGAGGTAAAGACGAAAACTGGGGTTTCACAGTCATGGACTGCATAAGAGGTTCGAGATGACCTATTGCTAATCGTCTTTCCTTTGGATATTAGCAGGCTTTCCGGGCAGGGATTGTCTCGGTTAACTACTCACAGCCATGCTTCTGGGCTTCCCGTGTATTCATCCAAATCAGATCCATGAGAAAGTTCACTTTTCGCTTTGAAGGAGTAGGCGCTCAGATCAATGAAAAGGGAGACATAAGTTGATTCTTCAGAGAAAAATTCTCCATACAAATAGAGGCGCCTACAAAAAAACAAAAAAATACTTCAAAGGCTTCGGGATCGAGCAGCCCTCTTCGAGTTACTTACGATTAATCTTCGCTAAAATATCATATTTATAGCCATGCTTTAGATATTCCCCGGGGGACAAAAAGCGAGAGTGGTTTAACAGGAAACAACGAAAAATGAAATGCAAAAGCAAAATAGAATTATAAGTAAAAAGGTGTACATATTAGGAAAATGTCTGGTGGTTAAATAATACATTATTTTTTTGGTATATAAAGACATTTGAAAGTTAGTGAAATGCGTAAAATTGTGTTCCTTCACGAGTGTGCAGTGTATCTTGTACTCCTTCTGGGTCACAACTATACTTATGGGTAGGTTAGTGTTTCATCTTTCCCGATTTAGAAAATTTCTTTTGAGATAATTTCTTCTATGTCTTAATAAATAATGGGACAACATATGTTCACAAATTGGTGTAAGCTCTTTGCCTTTTCTGTTTCTAGTGCAGTTGTTGTTGAGGGGTTTCGAAAGGGTTGCAGGGGCCATTAAGCTATTGAAACTATGGAGAATCTTACCTTTTATCTTTGTGTGTTAATATCGGAGAATTAGTATTATTATTTTTTTTTGGGTATAATGTTAGTCAAAATTATGGTTTGAATTCGAAATTTTTTATTACAATAAGTTATTATTTGACCATTTTAAAAAATTACTAGAAAATTTCACTACTTTTGTTGTTAGTCATCTTACTAACTGAAACATAAGATGGAAGTGGAAAAGAAAAGGTGAAACAAAAACGAAAAAATAGTGAAAGTAAAGGCAAGCGACAAAAAAAGGAGAAAAGGGGAAAAATGAAGGATAGAAAATACATTTTGCAGTTATTTTGATAGAAAAGTAAATGTCTGTCTCTCAATTCTTTTTTGTGAAAAAAAATAAAAGGATTTACGTAACACATTAAGGGGTTTAGTTCAAAATTAATGCATGCCTTACCTTACTAACTGATATCATTGTCTCAAAGAGTTGGAGTTTGTTGTATCCATTAAAAGTTAAGAGTAAGTGATTTTTGGAGTTTGTTGTATTCATTAAAAGGTAAGAATAAGTTGTTTGGCCTAGCTTTTAGACCTTTAAAAGCACTTTTTGTGAGTTTAAAAGCTCAAATTTATCTGTTTGGCCTATTTTTAAAAGCACTTTTGATAAAAGCCAAAGCTAAAAAAAGCCAAAATACAAAAGCTCCAAATCGGAGCTTTTCAAAAATAGCTTTTGCGAAGCTCTTTTTACAAAATATGGGAAGCTCTTTTTTTTTCTTCTTCTCAAAAATACCCCTTTATATTTTTTAAAAATCCACCATTGCCCTTTAAATTTCTCAATACGTTTTATCCTAATATGATCATTTGTTCTTTCTCTCATATTTCAACTTTTTTTTCCTCCCAAAGAAGAATAGCATACTAGTAAAGAAGATCCAATCATTATCATTATTCTCTGAGGTAAGCCCCACGTCTCTTCTTTTAGTATTTGAAACTTGTATTATATTATGTTTATTTAAAAGTCCCTTGAATAATTTTTGTAGACTGTTATATATATATACATATATATATATGTATATGTATATGTATCTACATATATATGTATATATATATATGTATATGTATATGTATATACATGTATTATGTATATATCTATATATGTATATGTATATATATATACGTATATATGTATATACATATATATCTAAATATCTAAATATCTAAATATCTATATATATATATATATAAAATTACTTTCGGTCACAGAGAAAGTAATCCAGTCAAAAGACATTATCATCATGTCAAGACAAAAGATCTTTCGGCCACAGTAAATGCCAGACAAGATCAACAAGTCAAGACAAAACAAGATTCGCCCACAGTAAAAGCCGACACTATCCAGTCACTATTCATGAATAGTAAAATCACTTTTTACTATTGATCACTTTTTACTGTTCACTTTAGGAAAAGTTACTTATTGACTTTTCCTTTCACTGTTGTATTTACATATTCTTGATCCTATATTAGGCAGAGTCTGCCTCGCAGCTTAGGATCCGGAGATTCTTTCCCCTCTTTAATTTTTTTTTTATCCAGATCACTCTTTCACCTTGTACTCACGTACAACCACCAGTGTAGCACAGTTATCTTCCAGTACAACTAATAACAAGTAAGAGACATCGGTCTCCTTTTATCTTCATCTTTTCTGTATTTCATTTATTTACCTGTCTATTATCTGTGTTTATTCCGCTTTCTGTTATGTCTATCGTTATCTTGACAGACATAACAGAAAGCGGAATAAACACAGATAATAGACAGATAAATAATGGTAATACAACAAAGATGAAGATAAAAGGAGACTGATGTCTCTTACTTGCTATTAGATGTACTTCTGTACAACCAACAGTGTAGCAACCAACAGTGTAGCACAGTTATCTTCTAGTACATCTAATTGCAAGTAAGAGACATCAGTCTTCTTTTATCTTCATCTTTGTTGTATTACCATTATTTATCTGTCTATTATCTGTGTTTATTCTGCTTTCTGTAGATAGACATAACAGAAAGTTACAGAAAGCGGAATAAAAACAGATAATAGACAGATAAATAATGGTAATACAACAAAGATGAAGATAAAAGGAGATTGATGTCTCTTACTTGCTATCAGAATATCGGAATAAACACAGATAATAGTGACTGAATGAGCTCTTCCGAAAGCCAAAATGTCTTGCTGGTCTCCGAAAGATACATGTTTGAACGTGAATTCTGATATGAAAATCCACGTTACAAAGAAGATCCTGTAGAACACGAAACATGGGGGAAGGTAGGCTAAATGGGTTGGTGCCTTCCAATGTTCCGTGAAGTATTGGAATCCTTTGAGAATTGGTTCTGGTAAAATGTCTGTTATAGGACCAAATGATGCCCACCATTGGATAAACCAATTTGGGACCTCTAGGGGAAATGATTTCTTGAAAAAGAAAAATCATGACATATCATGTTTATCATTCTGGCGATTGAAGCATCTGAACCATGCCTGAATGTAATCATAATAGTTATAGTCTCTGAAGGGTACATTTTCTGGGATCTGTTTGGTTTTCTGTGGGGGTTGTGCCCATTGATCAAGAGTTAGCACATTCTGTAGTTTAGCCTTGACGTGGCTGTACTGGCCTGGTTGTTTGTCTTTGTCGTCTGGGACAAACTCTATGGAACCTGTTGCTATGAGAATTGCCTCATAGTAATTCTGTGTTTTGTATGTGTTGTCTGGGATGTAGTTTGAATAAGGGTGAAGAAATGCCCTGGCAAACTCATCTGGGGTGATGTTTGGGTTCTGTCTGAAATGAAATGGTTCTGTTACAAGAATCTGGTCAAAAACATTCTTGTATATGTATGAGGGGGATGCTAACTGTTTAAGTTCTAGGGTTACTGGTTTGGTTTTAGCAACAAGGGGCTGGAACTTGTTACTGACTGTCGTTTGTGAAGACGATGTACCTGCAGTACCTGCATGAACACCAGTTCACTGTTTTTGAGGGGTCAAAGTCCCCAAAACTGTGAGGTTTCTACCTAGGGGTGACTGGGTAGAATATGGTGTATATGTTATCTGTTTGTCTTCAACCTTGACTTGGGTTGATGACTGAGCTGGAGTGGCAGCTGGTGTGCTGGCTTTCTGAGCATAGAAAATGAGATCGAATGTTTTTTCCTTGCCTTTGTCTTTCTTAGGTGCCATTGTTACTAAATCAGGATTGAATGATTCCTGCAAATGGTTAGTAACAATATATAGAAAGAAATACGGAATTGAAAAATTATCAATTCTGCTTCTGTAACTGAAGTCTGTGTTTCAATCTACTTAATTGCGGTGGACTTGAAACAATCCATCTAAATCCACTAATTGGATTCTTGGTGTCCGCTTTTGTGATCCTGAAAAAGAAAACAAAATGAAAAGGTATTCCCGAAAGAATCTTATGTGATAGGCACATGGCCTGTTAGGAATTCTCTGGTTAGAAAATCAGGGATGGAATTATCCTCTCCCTTGATATACTGAATATCAAAGTCAAAAATTGACAGAATGGCCTGCCATCTGGCGAATATCTGTTTAGATGCTATATTCTTAACATCTTTTGTTAATACATCTTTGGCTGATTTACAGTCAACACGTACAATGAATTTCTAATTCAACAAATCATCCTGAAATTTTGATGTGCATTTAACAATGGACAAAATTTCTTTTTTAACTGTTGAATAGTTCTGTTGGGCTTTATCCCATGTTCCTGAATGAAAACAAACAATATGTTCTTTTCCTTCTAAAATCTATAATAAAATACCACCAAATCCTAATTCAGAAGCATCTGTCTGAACTATCTTTGGGGTGTCTGGTTGACATAGAGTCAAGACTGGTAAAACCTTAACTTGGCGCTTAATATCCTGAACAGCTTTTGTATGAACATCAGTCCATGCTGGAGGGTTCTTTTTAAGACGTTCAAAAAGAGGTTTACAAAAATGGCGAATGCCTAGATAAAAATCTGCAACATAGTTTAAAGATCCTAAAAATGTTTGCAACTGTGTTTTGTCACGCAGAATGTCTGGAAATTTTTCTGCAAAATCAAGGGTTCTTTGGATTGGGGTGATCTTCCCAAAGGAAATCATGTTTCCAAGAAATCTGATTTTTATTTGGAAAAACTTAATCTTGGGTGCAGAAACCACAAGACCATTTTCTTTGATGACTTTAAAGAAAATATGCAAATTTTTCCAATGCTGATGTATGTCATTACTGAAGACTAAAACATCATCAATGTAAACAATTGTGAAGTCTGTGAACTGATTAGAAATCTGGTTCATAATGTTTTGGAATTCTAAAGGTGCATTATTGAGCCCAAAAGGCATAACATTCCACTCATATTGTCAAAATGGAACGGTGAATGTTGTCTTATACCTTTCTGATTCTAAGACTTGGATCTACCAAAATTCTGATTTCATGTCAAATTTACTGAAGACATGGGCCTGATTTAATATCTTAAGGAGATCATTCTTGTTGGGCAATGGATATCTGATCCATTGTAAGACCTTGTTTAAGGGCGTATAGTTAATGACTAAACGAGGGACTCCTCGTTCCTGTTCTGCATGTTTATTAACATAAAAGGCTGCACACGACCATGGGCTTTTGTTGGGTCGGATTAATTTTTTATCTAATAAACTATGGATCTCTTTCTTACAAAGAGACATATATTCGTGGTTCATTTGGATGAGCCTAGCCCTGGTAGGAATATTCTGTTCTGAAAAGTCTTTCTCATAGGGGAAAGAGACAGAATGTTTCTTACGAGCCCAAAAGGCCGTAGGAAGTTTTGAACAAACTTCTCTTTCAAGTTTGGTATGGAATTCATTGATGGACTTCTGTTGTTTAGCAATCTGTTCATCAATTCTGAGACTTTTAGTATCTTGTTGAAGAAAACTGATTTGGTTTTCTTTCTGTTGGATTAAGTTTATATCTCTTCGCTGTGAAGGGAAATAAAACTCAAAAAGGATAGGTTTACCTAACATATTGGTAGATATACCTTGTTCTGTAACAGTCATGGGAAATAACTGTTGAAGGAATGGATTCTTGAGAATGACCTGGGAATTTAACTGTTTTATTAGCACGAAGCTAGTAGGAAAACAAATACCTTGGTTGCACACATGTGCATTAGGTAATTTGTACCTAATTTGGAGTTTTGTAGAGTCAGCTGTAGAAAGCCTCTCTCTGGTTTTCTCGAAGTATCGAGAAAGAATGAGACCTTCTTGGATGCAATTCATGTCTGCAGCTGAGTCTAATAAGGCAATGGTTTCAAATTTGAAATCATTAACCTTGATGGTTAACTGTACATACCATTTATGGTATGTGATTCTGTTTAGAAAATTAAGATAATCTTCTGCTGGTTTGGAGGTACTAATTCCTTCTGTTAGTTTGCCAATAGCAATCTGGGCCTGTTTATCAAGTTCATCATTCTGAGAAAGATGTTCTTGACGTTCTAGGGATTCTATTTGTAAGAGTTGGATATCTTGTTGGAAATGTTCATGATCAAGTCTGAGATCATAAATCTCTTGTCTATACTCTGGTCTGAGTTGCTGAATTTCTGTTTTTAATAGTTTAATCTCATGCTGGAGATCAGAGATTCCCACTGGTTGGGTTTTTTTCTTCTGGAATTGACTGAGTATATCAGAATAGTTTGTATTCTTGATATCAGTCTGATGTGTTATGGATAGAGGTTTCCTTTCCTCTTTCTCGTCCATAATATTTTTGAGTCTGAGAAGATAAGCTTGCTTTTCTTCTGGATCATTAATCCTACAGATCATATCGATTATAAGACTATGAGAATCTGTAAGGACATTTAGTCTTTTCTAATAGAAACATGCTCCTTTGCTGGGGCAAGCACATTCCTGGATAGAGTTGGAAGAACTACTAGAGTAGTAGTTGTCTGTTCAAATCTGATTAATGTTTTCATCATCAGAATATTCTGAAGAAGAACTGGATGATGATTCAAGATCATCAATGGACTAGAGTATTCTGCTCCTTGTAGCTTCATCTAATTCTAATGATTGAATTAGTGATCTGACTCTGCAATCCCTTTCAAAATATCCTGATTTACCACATTTGAAGCAACTTGTGGCTTTTTGTCCTTTATTATTTTTCTGATAGTTTGGTTTCCAATTTCTCCTTGGAAACTTCTGGTAATGTTTCTTTTTATGACTGTATGGTTTGTTGCCATACTTCTGGTTATACTTCTGTCCAATGGACTTGAAGTGATTTTTGTATTTTATGGAGGAAAGCCTGGATTTATGTGTTTTCTAAGTATGGGGTGGTTTAATTCTTTCCATGCCATACTGTTCACACAAATTTCCTAATTCTTTTCTGTTAGACTGTTTCTTTAGTTGTGCTTTAAAACGAAGATCAGTGCAAATCTCCAAAGCAGTCTTGTTAATATGTGATATCATATCACCATATATTATTAGATCATAGTCTAATCCTGGATAATCAAGTGAAAGGGATTCTCTCACTTGCTGAGCAAACAACTTTGGAAGACCACAAAGGAATCTTTCTTTCCAATAACTAGCGTTGTTGTCAGATCTTTGGTATAATTTACGGAGAAAGACATCCTTATACCATCGGAAGTCTTGGAGTGTACGACATATGAGGTTCTGAAGAATTTCAGATGTTCTTTCTTGATAGACTATGGGATCACCTATGAAATGGTAGGTGATATCGAAAACTAAAGCTGATAGAGCACATCACTCTGTCTGACCTTGCTGATTAAGATTGGGTTCACCATTCTCATTGGTTTTTACATGTTGAGAATACCTTCTTTGGTAGCATCACTGAGGTGGTCATCCCACCATCCTTTGAGCTGACCATTGAAGCCAAGAATGATATTTCTGGTTGCTGCTATTTCAGAAACAGCTTGTTTGTAAATGTTACCGATAATGATAATCTGTTTGGTAACATTGAGGATCTGATATTCTGACATTCCATCTATGTTCCATTCATAGATTTGAGAACCCGAATAGGATTTCTGGGAATGTGATTCTTCAAATTGAAGATCTTGAGGTGAAGGTCTGAGATAGAAATTCTTTGTTTCAGGAAAAGAAATTCTATTAATGTGGATAGCTTTATCCCTTCTCGAATTCTGTGAAGATGATGAATCACAATCAGAATTACTGTCTGACTGTTTTAATGTTTGAAGAGCCAGTTGGCTAGATGAAGGTTCTGATTTCTTAGTTCTGGAAATCAATTTCTGGAGAAGTTTGGTATTCTTCTCTTATGTGGATTCCAAATTTTGAATATATTGTGATATCTTAAAAGGTAGAATCTTAATTGGAGATTCTGGTTGAACCTTAGAACTGGTTAATTTTAATGAATCAAAGGGTTTTATCAATGAAACAGGGATCTGTTCAATTGATTTCTGTTTTGATTCAACAGGTTTAACTGGAGTTTCATTATTCTGTTTTTCAAGAATATCTTCGATATTCTGAATCTGTTTTTGTAAAGTGACAACTGAAAGATTAGTCCAATTATTTTGTTGGGCTATGTCTTTAAGTTCTGGTTGTTGTGTAAGGATGACTGGTTTTAAATCAATTGTTCCTTCCTTGGTAGGAACCTATGTATGTTGAAACGGAGGGTGTTCCGCATCAATGACTGTTGTGGAATTAGGTAAATTCCATTTTCTTGTTCTTGCAGTAAGAACATTAATGTTCATTGGTTTATTTCTATGTTTAAACCACATAAAAAACGGTACATTTAACCTAACAAGTTGCAAATACTGAAGCCATTGGCTTTTTAAATCTGCTAATTGTTCATTGTTATGGTTCTGAAAATACAATTCTCTGATTTGTTTGTTTTCATCTGAAAGAAATTCTTCTTTGAAACCTTGAATATCTCTTTCAAAGACTTCAAACAACATATTGATGCCAAAGTCTGAGGCTGAAGGGTTGAAGTCAACAGATGATGTATCTGTTGGTTCAAATTCTGGATAGACTGGGTGAGCAGTCTGATTTTCAATCTTGATTCCCATCGGAACAGATTGAGTCTGGGTTCTGCTTGTTGATGGCAAATCAACAAAGCCTGGAGTAGGGTCTGAAATACTGATCCTAGAGATACTAGAGGCTGATCGGGATAAAACTGATTCTCTATTTCCTCTATCTATCTTAATTGAAACAGTTTCATCCTCATATTGGATGATATGTTATATTCTAGAGTTTAGGACGTTCTGGTCTTGAACAACTGGTTTGGTGGCATTTTCTATGTCCTACCTTTCTGGAAGTGAAACTTCGTTCTACTTGATAGTTCTGGGTATGTTAACTATAGATCTATTTTTGTCCATGTTCCAAAGGATAGTTTCACCTTTTGGACGCTTTCTGGTAACAGATCTAGGATTTAATCCTGTAGTCATAAATTTATAATTAAAACGATAAATAACTTCATATGCGTGTGTACCACAATCAACATAATAATTATGCATCTTAATGTCTAACTGAAGTGCTTTCATGACATGAGGACATGTAAGCGATATGGTATGATCTGGAAAGCAATTAAAGAAAATTGGACCATTACATAGACTACTCTCAACTAATCCTAGTAATGAATCGTTGTATCTAAGTAATCTACAATCTCTAAGGGCTAGATATACACTGGTATCTAGACCTTCTTTGATTAGAGGCTTAAGTGCGACTTGCACATGGCCAATATGTAAAAACTTATAGCCGTTTCTAATGGCTTTGTCTATGGATTTATGAGAAAAAAGTCTGATGCTCTGTTGGTCACTGGTCAGTGGCACTACTTCTTCCTTATATTTAATAATAAGCAGAGAATTTAGGTCGATGAGACCCTTCTGGTGAATCTCTCTTCTTTGGAGGTTTTCAATTACTTAGCTCTCCTACTGTCCATGTTTGTTCTGTTTTAGCTATGGTATTATTATCTGATCTTACTGAAGCATTACTGCTACTAGAAGCCATTATAACTATGTCAACTAGTCTTAACCTTACAATCTGCGAACCGACTTTCTATCTTCGAAACTACCTCAAGGGACTTTCTGGAGTCTACTGCCCTTCAGCGGGTCTTACTCGCTCCCTACCCTGTCTCCGTAGTTAAAGGTAAGTTGTCGATACAGGTATGTTGCTTAAGACTAATCTAATAGTTGCTCTGGCTCTGATACTAGAAACAACCCAGGGAAGATAAGATAATAACAGACATAACAGAAAGCGGAATAAACACATATAATAGACAAATAAATAATGGTAATACAACAAATATGAAGATAAAAGGAGACTGATGTCTCTTATTTGTTATTAGATATACTGGAAAATAACTGTGCTACACTGTTGGTTGTACAAGAGTACAATGTGAAAGAGTGATCTGGATAAAAGAAAAATTAAAGAGGGGAAAGAATCTCCGGATCCTAAGTTGCGAGGCAGACTCTGCCTAATATAGGATCAAGAATATGTAAATACAATAGTGAAAGGAAAAGTCAAAAGTAATTTTTCTGAAAGTGAACAATAAAAAGTGATTTTACTATTCATGAATAGTGTGTCAGCTTTTATTGTGGCAAAATCTTGTTTTGTCTTGACGTGGTGATCTTGTCTGGCTTTTACTGTGACCGAAAGATCTTTTGTCGTGACATGATGATGATGTCTTTTGACTGGATTACTTTATCTGTGAACGAAAGTAATTTCGTCGTCTTATGGTGATGATGTTTGATGGTGGAATCTTGACAGGATTCATCTTGTTCTTCATCTCTGAATCTGGAACTTGTTCTATGCTGAAGACGTTGTAAAACTTCCTCATGTCTGGATCATACAGGCTTATGGTAGAATACATACAAGTACACTGAGTGATATGTATTTCCCACTAATACAAAGAAAATAAATAAACAAGTCTATTTTCCCTATAATCTAATTTGCATCGTACTTAGTCTTAATATCTTCGAAGCTTTACTATCTTCGAAGCCTAACTACCTCTCATCTAACCGCCACATGGGTAACAACGGAGTCTTACGCCTTCTGCTTCTCAATCTTGTGACCTTACAAGATTGTTGAGATATGTTTGCTAAAGGTAAGTTGACTAAGCAAAATACAAAATAAAATATAGGCTAGAAGATAAACAAGTTTCTTAATCTTCTTTGACTTTTTGGGAAAGCCACACCCATCAATGGAGTTGAGGTGTCTTTACCAGTTGCCGTTTGACCTGGACTAGCTGAAGTTTTATGGAATTCTTCAATAACCATATGAATTCAAAGAGAATAAGTCTAACCGTTTCATCCTAGTTTTTGAAGGAAACTTAGAAGAACAAAACCCTATTTGTCCGATGTTTTTGGTGAGAACATTAAGAAACTCGTCTGTCCTGTGTTTTTGGAGAGAACACTGGGAAACTCATCTATATTGTGTTTTTGGCGGAATTTTTTGTTGTTCTGGTTGAATTTCCTTCTTCTGTTTCTAATTAGTTTCTAGCCATGCTTGGATCTTTGGGGTTGAACAAGAACTGTTGTTCATCTTCTTCTACCACATGACTAAATGAGCTCTTCCGAAAGCCAAAATGTCTTGCTGGTCTCCGAAAGATACATGTTTGAACGTGAATTCTGATATGAAAATCCACGTTACAAAGAAGATCCTGTAGAACACGAAACATGGGGGAAGGTAGGCTAAATGGGTTGGTGCCTTCCAATGTTCCGTGAAGTACTGGAATCCTTTAAGGACTGGTTCTGGGAATATTTCTGTTATAGGACCATATGATGCCCACCATTGGATAAACCAATTTGGGACCTCTAGGGGAAATGATTTCTTAAAAAAGAAAAACCATGACATATCATGTTTATCATTCTGGCGATAGAAGCATCTGAACCATGCCTGAATGTAATCATAATAGTTATAGTCTTTGAGGGGTACATTTCTAGGATTTGTTTGGTTTTCTGTGGGGGTTGTGCCCATTGATCAAGAGTTAGCACATTCTGTAGTTTAGCCTTGACGTGGCTGTACTGGCCTGGTTGTTTGTCTTTGTCGTCTGGGACAAACTCTATGGAACCTGTTGCTATGAGAATTGCCTCATAGTAATTCTGTGTTTTGTATGTGTTGTCTGGGATGTAGTTTGAATAAGGGTGAAGAAATGCCCTGGCAAACTCATCTGGGGTGATGTTTGGGTTCTGTCTGAAATGAAATGGTTCTGTTACAAGAATCTGGTCAAAAACATTCTTGTATATGTATGAGGGGGATGCTAACTGTTTAAGTTCTAGGGTTACTGGTTTGGTTTTAGCAACAAGGGGCTGGAACTTGTTACTGACTGTCGTTTGTGAAGACGATGTACCTGCAGTACCTGCATGAACACCAGTTCACTGTTTTTGAGGGGTCAAAGTCCCCAAAACTGTGAGGTTTCTACCTAGGGGTGACTGGGTAGAATATGGTGTATATGTTATCTGTTTGTCTTCAACCTTGACTTGGGTTGATGACTGAGCTGGAGTGGCAGCTGGTGTGCTGGCTTTCTGAGCATAGAAAATGAGATCGAATGTTTTTTCCTTGCCTTTGTCTTTCTTAGGTGCCATTGTTACTAAATCAGGATTGAATGATTCCTGCAAATGGTTAGTAACAATATATAGAAAGAAATACGGAATTGAAAAATTATCAATTCTGCTTCTGTAACTGAAGTCTATGTTTCAATCTACTTAATTGCGGTGGACTTGAAACAATCCATCTAAATCCACTAATTGGATTCTTGGTGTCCGCTTTTGTGATCCTGAAAAAGAAAACAAAATGAAAAGGTATTCCCGAAAGAATCTTATGTGATAGGCACATGGCCTGTTAGGAATTCTCTGGTTAGAAAATCAGGGATGGAATTATCCTCTCCCTTGATATACTGAATATCAAAGTCAAAAATTGACAGAATGGCCTGCCATCTGGCGAATATCTGTTTAGATGCTATATTCTTAACATCTTTTGTTAATACATCTTTGGCTGATTTACAGTCAACACGTACAATGAATTTCTAATTCAACAAATCATCCTGAAATTTTGATGTGCATTTAACAATGGACAAAATTTCTTTTTTAACTGTTGAATAGTTCTGTTGGGCTTTATCCCATGTTCCTGAATGAAAACAAACAATATGTTCTTTTCCTTCTAAAATCTATAATAAAATACCTCCAAATCCTTATTCAAATGCATCTCTCTGAACTATCTTTGGGGTGTCTGGGTGACATAAAGTCAAAACTGGTAAAACCTTAACTTGACGCTTAATATCCTGAACAGCTTTTGTATGGACATCAGTCCATGCTGGAGGGTTCTTTTTAAGACGTTCAAAACGAGGTTTACAAAAATGGCGAATGCCTGGATAAAAATCTGCAACATAGTTTAAAGATCCTAAAAATCTTTGCAACTGTGTTTTGTCACGCAGAATGTCTGGAAATTTTTCTTGGCTTCAATGGTCAGCTCAAAGGATGGTGGGATGACCACCTCAGTGATGCTACCAAAGAATGTATCCTCAACATGGTGAAAACCAATGAGAATGGTGAACCCATTCTTAATCAGCAAGGTCAGACAGAGTCATGTGCTCTATCTGTTTTAGTCTTCGATATCACCTACCATTTCATAGGTGATCCCAAAGTCCGAAGATAAGAAAAAGATAGACATAACAGAAAGCGGAATAAACACATATAATAAACAGATAAATAATGGTAATACAACAAAGATGAAGATAAAAGGAGACTGATGTCTCTTACTTGCTATTAGATGTACTGGAGGATAACTGTGCTACACTGTTGGTTGTACCGGAGTACAATGTGAAAGAGTGATCTGGATAAAAGAAAAATTAAAGAGGGGAAAGAATCTCCGGATCCTAAGCAGCGAGGCAGACTCTGCCTAATATAGGATCAAGAAAATGTAAAGACAATAATGAAAGGAAAAGTCAAAAGTAACTTTTTCTAAAGTGAACAGTAAAAAGTGATTTTACTATTCATGATAGTGACTGGATAGTGTCGGCTTTTACTGTGGCCGAATCTTGTTTTGTCTTGACGTGTTGATACTGTGGCCGAATCTTGTTTTACTGTTCACTTTAGGAAAAGTTACTTTTGACTTTTCCTTTCACTATTGTATTTACATATTCTTGATCCTATATTAGGCAGAGTCTGCCTCGCAGCTTAGGATCTAGAGATTCTTTCCCTTCTTTAATTTTTCTTTTATCCAGATCACTCTTTCACATTGTACTCCTGTACAACCAACAGTGTAGCACAGTTATCTTCCAGTACATCTAATAGCAAGTAAGAGACATCAGTCTCCTTTTATCTTCATCTTTGTTGTATTACCATTATTTATATGTCTTTTATCTGTGTTTATTTCACTTTCTGTTATGTCTGTCATTATCTTATCTTTGGACAGATAGGGTTTTGTTCTTCTAAGTTCCCTTCAAAAATTAGGATGAAACGGTTAGACTTCCCCTCCCTGAAGTCATATGGTTACTGAAGAATTCCATGAAACTTCAGCTAGTCCAGGTCAAACGGCAACTGGTAAAGACACCTCAAGTCCGTTGATGGCTGTGGCTTTCACAAAAAGCCAAAGAAGATTAAGAAACTTGTTTATCTTGTAGCCTGTATTTTATTTTGTATTTTGCTTTGTCAACTTACCTTTAGCCAACTTACCTTTAACAAAACTATCTCAACAATCTTGTAAGGTCACGGGATTAAGGAGCAGAAGGCGTAAGACTCCGTTGTTACCCATGTGGCGGTTAGATGAGAGGTCTAACGGCTTCGAAGATAGTAAGGCTTCGAAGATAGTAAGACTAAGTACGATACAGATTAGATTATAGGGAAAATAGACTTGTTTATTTATTTTCTTTGTATTAGTGGGAAATACATATCACTCAGTGTACTTGTATGTATTCTACCATAAGCCTGTATGATCCAGACATGAAGAAGTTTTACAACGTCTTCAGCATAAAACCAGTTTCAGATTCAGAGATGAAGAAGAAGATGATTCCAGTCAAGATTCTACCATCAGACATCATCACCACAAGACGACGAAATTACTTTCGGTCACAGAGAAAGTAATCCAGTCAAAAGACATCATCATCATATCAAGACAAAAGATTTTTCGGCCACAGTAAATGCCAAACAAGATCAATACATCAAGACAAAACAAGATTCGGCCACAGTAAAAGCCGACACTATCCAGTCACTAGAATTAGATGAAGCTACAAAGAGCAGAATACTCCAGTCCATAGATGATCTTGAATCATCATCCAGTTCTTCTTTAGAATATTCTGATGTTGAAAACATTAATCAGATTGGAACAGACAGCTACTACTCCAGTAGTTCTTCCAACTCTATCCAGGAATGTGCTTGCCCCAGCAAAGGAGCATGTTTCTATCAGAAAGGATTAAATGTCCTTACAGATTCCCATAGTCTTATGATCGATATGATCTGTAAGATTAATGATCCAGAAGAAAAGCAAGCTTATCTTCTCAGACTCAAAAATATTATGGATGAGAAAGAAGAGAAAAAATCTCTATCCATAACATATCAGACTGATATCAAGAATACAAACTAGTTTGCCAATAGCAATCTGGGCCTGTTTATCAAGTTCATCATTCTGAGAAAGATGTTCTTGACGTTTTAAGGATTCTATTTGTAAGAGTTGGATATCTTGTTGGAGATGTTCATGATCAAGTTTGAGATCACAAATCTCTTGTCTATACTATTGTCTGAGTTGCTGAATTTCTATTTTTAACAGTTTAATCTCATGCTAGAAATCAGAGATTCCCACTGGTTGTGTTTTTCTCTTCTGGAATTGACTGAGAATATCAGAATAGTTTGTCTTCTTGATATCAGTCTGATATGTTATGGATAGAGATTTTTTCTCTTCTTTCTCATCCATAATATTTTTGAGTCTGAGAAGATAAGCTGGCTTTTCCTCTAGATCATTAATGTTACAGATCATATCGACCATAAGACTATGGGAGTCTGTAAAGACATTTAATCTTTTCTGACAGAAACATGCTCCTCTGCTGGGGCAAGCACATTCCTGGATAGAGTTGGAAGAACTACTGGAGTAGTAGTTGTCTGTTTCACTCTGATTAATGTTTTCATCATCAGAATATTCAGAAGAAGAACTGGATGATGATTCAAGATCTATGGACTGGAGTATTCTGCTTCTTGTAGCTTCATCTAATTCTAATGATTGAATTAGTGATCTGACTCTGCAATCTCTTACAAAGTGTCCTGATTTACCACATTTGAAACAACCTGTGGTTTTCTGTTCTTTACTATTTTCTGATTGTTTGGTTTCCAATTTCTCCTTGGAAACTTCTGGTAATGTTTCTTCTTATGATTGTATGGTTTGTTGCCATACTTCTGGTTATACTTCTGTCCAATAGATTTAAAATGACTTTTATATTTTCTGGAGGAAAAGCCGATATTATCCAGTTACTATTTATGAATAGTAAAATCACTTTTTACTGTTCACTTTAGGAAAAGTTACTTTTGACTTTTCCTTTCACTATTGTATTTAAATATTCTTCATCCTATATTAGGCAGAGTCTGCCTCGCAGCTTAGGAGCCGGAGACTCTTTCCTCTCTTTAATTTTTCTTTTATCCAGATCACTCTTTCACATTGTACTCCTGTACAACCAACAGTGTAGTACAGTTATCTTCCAGTACATCTAATAGCAAGTAAGAGACATCAGTCTCCTTTTTTCTTCATCTTTGTTGTATTACCATTATTTATCTGTCTATTATCTGTATTTATTCCACTTTCTGTTATGTCTGTCATTATCTTATCTTCCCTGGGTTGTTTCTGGGTGTGGCTTTTCCAAAAAGCCAAAAAGATTAAAAACAAGTTGTTTCTGGTTTTGTCTTCGAAGATAGTAAGGCTTCGAAGATAGTAAGACTAAGTACGATGCAGATTAGATTATAGGGAAAATAGACTTGTTTATTTATTTTCTTTGTATTAGTGGGAAATACATATTACTCAGTGTACTTGTATGTACTCTACCATAATCCTGTATGATCCAGATATGAAGAAATTTTACAACGTCTTCAACATAGAACCAGTTCCAGACTCAAAGATGAAGAAGAAGATGAATCCAGTCGAGATTCCATCATCAGGCATCATTATCACAAGATGACGAAATTACTTTCAGTCACAGAGAAAGTAATCTAGTCAAAAGACATCATCATCATGTCAAGACAAAAGATCTTTCGGTCACAGTAAATGCCAGACAAGATCATCACGTCAAGACAAAACAAGATTCGGCCACAGTAAAAGGCGACACTATCCAATCACTATTCATCATCATCATGTCAAGACAAAAGTTACTTTTGACTTTTCCTTTCACTATTGTATTTACATATTCTTGATCTTATATTAGGCAGAGTCTGCCTCGCAGCTTAGGATCCAGAGATTCTTTCCCCTCTTTAATTTTTCTTTTATCCAGATCACTCTTCCACATTGTACTCCTGTACAACCAACAGTGTAGCACAGTTATCTTCCAGTACATCTAATAGCAAGTAAGAGACATCAGTCTCCTTTTATCTTCATCTTTGTTGTATTACCATTATTTATCTGTCTATTATCTGTGTTTATTCCGCTTTCTGTTATGTCTGTCATTATCTTATCTTCCCTGGGTTGTTTCTGGTATATATATATACATAAATCGAGACCATCATGAACATATATATATATTTGTTTCTGGCACTTTGTATTGTGTCTTGGTGATGAGTAGGACAAGTCATGTTAATTAAGAACTGCATGATTTCTTTCTTGAAACCTTTAATCAATGTATGCCTCTTGTTCTTTTGCTTTTTGTTGTGTAGCCTTCCGATCTGAACAGAACAATCCAAAGTATAGCATTGTTTTTACTCAGTTGGAGTTACGTGACCCTTCTGCAATTGTTTAATTATGAACTTCACCTTTCAGTTGATGAACAAATTTAAGGAAATTGGCGACAAATAAACACGTTTTTGCTGCATTCATCACTAGATTAGTTGGGCAGGGTGGACTCAATCAATAAGGAAGAAATGTTATTTTAAGAGTAAATTGTCTTTTATAATCTCATTGAATCTAAAAATATATATTTTACTAGAATTATTCATATTATTTTTCAATATATCATTCTTTCTATGAGATGGTGATAATAATATAAAATTTGGTCATGTACGGTTATAGAACCCAATTTTTAATGATTGACATTTTAGTATATTCACGTGTCTATAGGGAAAGAAATAAAATTTCGATTGATTTGATTACAAACTTTTGGTGATAGTTCAAGATTAGCTTAGTTAATTAATTCTTAACTTATCAACTTTTAATCTTCTCCATATTTATATGAGGGACCATAATTAACCAGCGTAAGTACTTATTTATTTATTTATTTGGCCAAGGCCTGCTCATTAAATGAAATATTAAATGGATTAGCTATGTTGTATGTTGAAAAAAATTTGTTAGATAAACTTGATTATGACAATTTAACTGCTTGCATGAATGTATATGCAATTGGCTGCTAAAAATCTTTTTCTTAAATGATTGGATTTGGAAATGCAGTTTTTGAGTGCCAAAAGGGAAACAATGGAAATGAACTAATATATTCAATGCTCTGCAATAGCTATTTTTTTCTTTATAATTAGTGATTGGGATATTTTTTTCTAGATATATGGCACGAAAAAAATCAACTGCTAGTGCTCAATCCCAAGATGAAACTCAAAAAAGAAGTAAGGCATTCTAGGATGAACTTTCATCGGAGAAATTTATAAGGATTTGTGTAGCTGAGGTGCAGGCAGGTAATAGACCAGGTACCCATTTCAATAAAGTTGGGTGGAGAAATGTGGTTGCTAGGTTTAATGAAGAAACTGGAAAGAACTATCAGTATCAGCAACTAAAAAATAAGTAGGACAATCTTAAGGCACAGTGGCAAGTTTGGAATAGGCTGATAGGCAAATAAACTGGCTTAGGATGGGATGTTCAAAATAAGACAATTTTAGCGAGTAATGAATGGTGGGTGAGGAAGCTACAGGTAATTTAAAATTTTAGTAATTATGAAGTCAATGTCATAGGATTATATAGAACTAAGTATTGATTTTCAGGATGCAGGAAATACCTGACGCTGCTAAGTTTAGGGAAAGCGGCTTATTCATGGCAGATGATATGGACATCTTATTTAAGGATGTAGTAGCAACTGGAGAGTGTGTTTTTGCTCCATCATGTAACCAGGTAGCGTATGTCATAACTGAGAGCGAAGTAGGGGAGAGTGAAGAGGGTAAGAGTGATTATGAAGATAGGGCCGTTGGGTTAGATAACATTAATTTTGAGGATAGTCAGCCTGTAGGTGAGACTAATTCAGAAGGACAGAGGAAGAGAAAGCGTAAGTCCACTGGGAAGAATCATGGTAACACAACTACGAATATATCACAACAATTGCAAGAGCTAGTAAACTTTGTCAAAACACAGTCCAAATCTTCAAGTGGTGAGACACCCACTATGGCAACATCAACTAGTCGTAACAATGTGCAGTTTGTGATGAGCTACATTCGAACTTTGCCTAGTTTTGAGTTAGGATCTAAATTGTATTTTGATGTTAGCATATTGATGTTAAAGGAGGCCAATCGTGCGATGTTATGGGCCATGGAGGAGCTTGATATCCAGGTGCAGTGGCTTCATCGAATGCTTCAACGACAGAGTCAACGTTGATTCTTGTCATATGTAATCTGTTTAATAATTTATGGAATTAAACACTTTTAATAATTTTAGGATTTAAGGATATACTATTATATTTTCCTCTGTTGATTGTACTTGTTATTGTTGGACGTACCGTTCAATACTTCATTGTGAAGAATTCGTTTATTCTACTATTCTATTTATCATATTTTGTTTAATATTATGGTTATATGATGATTTAAAGATTAATATATTATGCTTGTTCTAATTATTCTTAATTACAGATGAATTCTAGCAATGATAAATCTTCGGATGATGAATATGGGAAAACGATAGAGAGGGTATATGATAATCACTTCGATTTTCTTGTACTAGCAGTGGTATGAGGCATTATTGTAGGGCAACACTTTATCAAATATTGTTTGAAGAAACCTTGTAGAACTTCTATATTGTCTGGACACCAATGGATGACTGAAATTTTAGAAGGGTATGAGAAGAGATGTTACAAGAATTTGAGAATGCCTCTTAATGTATTTCTTAAATTGTGTAATGTCTTGTCTACTAAATATGGATTGAAACCAACTACAGGGTTTAGTGTTCAATAGATGGTTGGGATATTTTTATATTCATTGGGACATGGATCAGGTAATCGTGAGCTTCAAGAGCGATTCCAACATTCTGGATAAACCATCAGTAGACATTTTCATTATGTGATCAAAGCTTGAATTGATTTGTGTATTGATTAAATCAAGCCAAAGGTACCAACATTTTCAGGAATACATCCCAAGATAAAGAGAGATGTTAGATATTTTCCATATTTCAAAAATGCCATTGGTGCTGTTGATGGCACACACAATCCCACTGTTGTCGAATCACATAACCTTGTTCGATATATAGGAAGAAAAAGAATTCCAACTCAAAATGTGATGGCTATATGTGATTGAGATATGTGTTTTATATTTGAATGGGTGGGATGGGAAGAAATTGCACATGATAGTAGATTGCTTGAGCACGCTCTTAGAGAAAATGATATTGGATTTCCTAAGCCACCTACAGGTAATAGTTTAAAGATTTTTCATCTTTTTTCTGTAATTATTTTGTTTAATCTTGATTAAAACATATAATTTTACATTTTTGGGAAAATATTATCTTGTGGATGCTGGTTACCCGATCCCAATAGGATTCCTGGGACCTTATAAAAATGAGAGGTATCACATTCCTGATTTTCAACAATCAGCAACTTTTAGAAATCATAACGAAATTTTCAATTACTATCACTCAAGTTTGCGAACTACAATTGAGAGGACATTTGGTGTTTGAAAAAAAAAATTCAAGATTTTGCGTACTATGCCACAATATTCTTTTGACACACAGGTTCAAATTGTCATATGTAGTATGACTATGGATAACTTCATTAGAAGTCATGTACTAGACGAAGATGCAAAGATGCAAATTATAGAGCAAGAGGAAGATGACGGGCAAGATGAAGAAATTGAACCAAATGACTTTATTGCAGAAGAAGATTTAAGAAGTGTACGTACTCAAAGGGCTATGGAAGTCTTACGTGATTCTATTAGGGATAGGTTGGTACATGATAAGAGAAATGAATGTTGAATTTTTTGTTTCAAATCTTAATAGGTTTTTTAAATCTTTCCATGTATTTTGATTATTATTGAATTTATTATAGACATGCTATGTAAATTTATAACTTCTTAAATAATTAAATAACTTATTTGTAGTTTTTATGATTTCATTATTTTTTAATGATTTTGCTATTCTTTTATTTTTCTCATGTTTTATTTTGTTTTATTCAACTATATCGTTAAAAGAGTTACTGTCAGCTTTGATATAACTATTTTATAGGCCAAACAGTTTAACAGCTTTAGCTTTGTCCTTTTTGGTCAAGTTTATAACCCACAACACTTTTTTAGTAGCAGGCCAAACAAGTTCATAAATAGTAAACAGTACTTCTGACATGACAAAGCCAAACAGTCAACAACTTTTATTCAACAGCACTTCTAACAAAAGCTCTACTGCTAAACGTTCTACAGCTCAAAAGCTCATTTTTCACAGTTAGGCCAAACAGATCCATTAAAAAGAAGATTCTAAGCTTGAATATGCAAATATGGACTATTCGAATTTTATGCTGAAACATGTGCAAGATAAATTGATCTAAAATAATATTCCTTATTCCCTCAAATGCAAACTTAGGGCCTGTTTAGAAGTGTTTTTATTTTTTTGTTTTGTAGACCAGTTTCCAATAACAATTTTGAAAAAATATTTTTAAGAACAAAAAACAAAAAATTTGTTTGACTATAATTTTTTCCAAAATAAGTTCTTAAAACAAAAACAAAAACAGAAAATTCGTTTGGCAAAAGTGTTCTAGAAAATAGTTTTAAAAATAAAAAATAGAAAATTCATTTGGGTGTAAAAAAATGAACTTGTCTTAAAAACAGTTTATTGACTCATATGTAATAAAGTAATAAACTATATTACTAAATTTAGATAATATTATATAGTTTGCAATATTAAAATAAAATAAATATTATACATAAGCATTATTAACAAATCCTAACTATAGATCAAATATTCCACATATATAAGTTATACAAATCCTATATGTGAAGCATTTACATGCTCTAGCCACATCCAATTAGCGATATGATCATGATATGCTAACATTGCAACTGCAGCTTGGTCAGACAATTCTTCAACATGATTGTTATTACTTGGTGTTCCTTCATCATATTGATTTGTTGAAAACTGTACATCCAAATGGCTCATGGTCTCCTATTTTATAAATAATATGTCACTTCGTCCCCGTTTACAAATATAATTATGGATGACATAACTTGCAATAACTACAAGACGTTGTCTAGTAGATCTATAAGTTGGCATCAATTTTAATATTAGAAAACATGCCTTTAGCACTCCAAAACAACGTTCAATCACCATTCTTAATGAAGAATGTCTATAGTTAAATAACTCTTTAGCATTATGAGATTGACGACCACGACCATTATATTCTTAAGTATGATACTTCTCTCCTTTAAAAGGTGGAAGAAATCCTTATGTGCAAAGATATTCGGAATCAACAAGATAATATTTATATACAACAAGTGAGATGATAATCAAATTAATAAACTAGTTGTCATATAAATACAACTAAGTCAAATGAAATCTCTAATGGAAATATTGAAGTACCTTCCCTAGGCCACGGAAAGTTTGCATCTTTCCATAAAAGTGCATCCAAAAAAACTCTTGAATCATTAGCACTACCTTCCTATCCCAAGTAGACATAACTAAACATCATAACAAAATCACAAGCACACATAACATTCTGTGTCACAACACTATTTCTCTCTCTACAAGTTGTTTGTTTCGCTGCTAGAACTCATGCACTTATATGTGTACCATCAATAGCCCAAAATAATTATAACATGTGAAAAATTGAAAATAGTTTTTTTTTTTTTGAAACTGACATAACAACAACATACTATATAAAACGTATTAATTACAAAATATAATTATTACCTTAAACCTTAGATAATATATAGGGTTGTTCCATGGATAATATATAGGGTTGTTCCATGGATAAAATTAAATGTAAACTACACATTCAGACAACAAAACAACAAGCATCTATTATCTCAAACTAAAGGATTCCCACTAAAAGTTAATTTTCCTATTAGTATCCTCATATAAGCCTATTTAACCATGCCTTTCTCCTTTCCATAGGCATAACTAGAAATATTTCCCTCCAATCTTGATTAATAAATTTCTTCAAGGCTGCAACATACACATCATCAAGATTTGTGAAGTGGGCTTTTGCTAATTGATAAATATTTCATTTTTTTCACAAATAGGCATAATTTTGAAGCAATTCAATAGAAAAGTATGACAACCAATTTGGGTGAAAGTTTTGTAATTCACTTGTTTACACGCATGTTCTCAACTATGATGAGCAAAACCACTGCTCAACTGCAAAGCATTATGGAATAAATGTCTGATTTAACCATATTGTGTCACGCCCGAGCCTTCACAGAGTCAGGACTCCTATTTACTCCACTAGCATTAACCTGGCCCTAAACTTGGGTAGAAAAATAAGAAAAAACGGATAGAGTCTCCTTTGTTTCTAGGCCAAACCACATACCTGCATTCATAAGAAATGAACCACAACATATACTATAATATTTATAACATAATTTTTCATATTCCTAAGGCAATCCGAGCCTTCGATTTAGCAAATTAAAACATACAAGTATGCATTCTTATAAGCTATTGAAATACTATGTTATGAAGCCAGTTATCATACCACTCTAATCTTATATATTTAACTAATTTAGAATTTAAGTTCCATTCAACCATCCACAAGCTTAAAAATATACAAACTACTATAAGCCAACAATAACTTGAATTAACTTTATACAAATCAAGAACTTAACCAAATATATACAATTACAACCACATAATACACAACATCAACCTTGATCTACAAACAGACAAGCTAACACAACCACAGAAGGAAACTCTTGAGCCTTCTTTTCCTCAGTCTCTAGAGGAGCGAATACCTGAAAAGTGTTAGAAAAGAGGGGTGAGCATACAACACATGTATACTCAGTGAGGGAGGGAAATAAACGGGGATCTTTTGAAAACCTTTTTCGTGCAATGCAGATAAGACATGTAATAACACTAACTAACATTATAAACTATGCTAGAAGATAACATTGAACATGATAAGCATTAAAGCATTAAACGCTAGATAAACACTTTAAAAAGGATATTGCTAACCCCATGGGACACTCCACCCATACAGGTTCACTTCTCTTCCGCTACACTTCTCTTTCTCTTTCACTTCGCTTGTTGGTATCACTTATCGCTCTACTGGGTGTACTCCGGATGTACCCCGATCCTATGACCCCGTCCATAGAACACTCCGTCCATACGACTAGGGACTAGTCCTTGGCGGGTTAACATCCACTGGGAAGCCTACTACTGTCCAGTGAATGATCACCACATCTGGGTTGACGCTTAAGGTTGTAACATTCGCTACGCTAAACGCTTGTTAACATTGTTAGTTTGCTTGAAAAACAGTTTATATCATGTAACACGTTGGAGCACTTAATCACTAGTTTACGATAAATGCACATAAACGAGAGGTGACAAAAGAGGTCACTCTCATGCACATACTCATTCACATGTACTAAGATCGCTAATTGTGCGCTAAGCCATTTTATAATCATGATAACACTCTTTAGTTCACGAGCTTAGCTTTCATTCATAAATAGACTGCTTAGCATGCACGGGACTTTAAAACTTTTGGCAACATTAAACACATTCATTAGGCTAGAAATACTAAGCTAACATTAGTAAAATACTAAAAACACTTAACATAGAACTTTTACCACTTTAGTCCAACATGCCATTTAAGCCAACATGCACATATCTAGTCTTTCTAGTATGCTCAGGGTTCTCTTTCATTTAACTACCTTAACTACATCCATAACATTTAATAGCCAAGTTAGATCACTTTAACCACTTAACTACAACTAAACTAAACAAAGTTCAACTTCCAACTCACTAAGCATTTTCACTTAACACTTCAACTAAGCCTTTTTTTTAGCAAGCTCAGAGCATGGGGAGGGTCAAGAAACCCTTGGAAGTGGACTGCCACGCCTTTGGGCCCAATTGGCCGAAAATGCACACTCATACATACTCTCATTCCAAATGTTTTCTAGCCATTTCTAGCATACATTTGAGTACATAAGAACTTATATAACATCAATTTAGCATTAAAACAAGAATTTAACAATAAATCAACAATTTCAATAATGTTACTATTTATCTTCTTCCAGCTCTCAACAATTCAGATAAGCTCAAGCTATTCAAGCAAACTAAGTCCAAAAGTAAGCTCTACAACTTCATTAGGTAGCATAGAAAGCATTAGAAGCATCAATAAAACAAGATATAACAAATCTAAGTTTTTGCCATAATATAAAAACAAGCAAAAATGCACATCTATATGCAACCCTCACCTTGCAAAGGCTAAAATACACTAGGAAGAAGCTCAAACTACTTGCAATACACTTGGTAGAGCTCACAAGATCAAACCCCAATAGAATTTTCCCCCTTTTTTGCCCTAGGAACCCATCAGGTTCCATTGTTTTTTTCCTTCTTTGTATGTTATGCTATATATGTATGTATATGTTTGTATATTATGTATATATATGTAAGCTATTAATTGGGTTGGGTCATATATAATGCTATTAGGCTATATAATGTAGAAAGAAAATTAGTTAAACTAATGTGGCCCACGTTAATTAAAATGCTATTATTCATCGGGGACACTACTTTCCTATTTTTATCTCGTGATCAAGATATGAAATGCACATTCTACATGTGAATGAATATATTAAATATAGTAACACTCAGAGAAAAAATATCAAATTTAGAAAATAAAGCAGTTTAAAATTTTATCCGAGCTCAAGTTAAACTTAAATTTTAAAACATATAACAACAAATAAGACTAAGTAAAGGGCAAATAAGGCAATTATGGAATTATGTAGGTCCAGGGTGTCACATGCTGGCAGTGTAATACTCCTTCAATATTTGATAATATTGCAAGGTTAGATGAAGTTTTGCAAGAATTAAGGCATGGACTTCAAAAAACACATCTTGCATAATTATCTCACCTTTCTATTTCTTGTTCTGAGAACTAAAAAAAGGCTAGATTAACCATGGATTTTCTCAACATAGTCAATATAGTATCTAACATCTAATTTATGAGTAGTTTACGGATATATGAGACCCACACGCTATATACATATTCATATTTGAACCATGTGCCATATCCACATGTTAAAAAATATTTATTTGTATGAAACATTATTGACTCATCAATCAATCATCAATGGTGAAACCCACATATGCGAGTATCAGTCGAAACTGACCAAATAGTTTCTGTCACAACCCAAAAATTCAAAAATATGAATTTCGAGAACGAGACCGCTGCAAACCTAAGAAGATTAATTTTCTAAGCTCACAAGGCACTGAACAAAAAAAACTAAAAACCCAAAATAAGGTGGAAAGCCTCTGAGCATCTAATGCAAAACATAAAAAGCGTAATTTTTAAAGTCACTAAATACTACTAAAGTATAACTTCAAAAGTTACATAAGTCAATAGAAAAATCCTAACCATTACGAACGGAACTAAAAATAAATAAATCTTAAATCAATTGAATCTAAATACTTCAAAAGTACTAAAGAGATCTGTGCCATAAAAAGGTCATCTAGCCCAAAAGTCCCAAGCAAGGTATACATCTAACTCTTGAGATAATATAATTTTCAAGAAAAAGGCAAAACGACAAAGTGAGATAAAAATCTCAGTAAGTAGTAAGGCCCCTAAAAATACCATGGGACCATACAGTACGAAAATACATAATACTTAATGCAATAAATAATAAGACATTAAATAACTACATATGCGAAATGAATGCCAAAGATCAAAATTTTCAAAAAACATAGTAAAATGGCATAAATCACTTACACGATAATAATTGTCAATAATGCGAATAGCAAAAGGTGACAAAATAACCAAAGTAGTCTCATAACAAAAACGAACCCCATAGTATCAATAATGAATCCAACAATAGGATACTCGAGCCTACACTCATACTAGAACAGACCAAAAAACGGTTTGTTGTCGCACATATCACTAAAAACAAATGAGAGTCCCAATGAAAAGATAGTACACTATCCCGAAACATGGTGTACAATCCCCACCAATAAAGGGCCCGAAAGCACGGCCTCAATAATAAATGGCACAAGGGTTCTTATTTGTTATGTCAAAATCATGCTTATACGATAAGAGGAAAAACTGTTCATGAGTTCTTTAATGCAAAGATACTAAAAACTTTGAGTCCTAGGTTTGTTTCAAACTTTCCATTATATAAAATCATTTAGTAATAAATCAAGAATATTTTAAATCACATCAAATAATTATAGGAAAATAAATGTAACTAAAGAAACACTTCTTTTTAAACGAGTTATTTTACTATCATTAAAATAGTGGATTAGTCACGGTTCATTGGAGAACATTGAGCAAGTTTTCTTAAATATGTAAATTAATATTCTAGTATTTGTGTTATAGCATAATAAAATAATAATGACTTGATGTCACATTCATTGAATTAACATAAAACGTTTTTGCAATCAAATAATATTTTACTTGTGAAGTATGTCGCGTGCTTTATAATCAGAAACATTAATACTAACTATTCATATATGAAAAATTGTCTCAAGAGATCAACTTAAATATAAAGATAAAATGTATTATAAGAATAAAATGTCAAAAAATCGTAACTCTTCTAGAAGATTCAAATTTTGATTTTTCATGCTATATGCTATCACTCATAAAACTTAAAGGGCAAGGGGTTTAAGTAGGAAGAAGGGGTCCATCTACTTACCTCTTTCCAAAGTGTGTTCCAATGCTTTAAAATTCACAAATCCCTCGAGCTAATCAGAATCCTAGGTGCATGAATACTCTATGACGATGATGTTAGAGCAATTGGGTAAGGCACGAGCCTGCGTTATTATCACTTTCTACTATCCTTCCTGAGGTGACAAGAGACAAAGAGTATTTATATAATAATCTTAGGTTTAGGAATTAGGTAACAGGGCTGGGCCCTTAATTAAGCATCTTAAGAAAAAATAGCAATAATAACAATATCCAAAGCCCAACTAGAATTTGATTTGTCAAATAAAATTAGCCTACTTTATCCATCGAATTTAATTATATTCAAACTACTTGAATAACCAAAAAAAGTTGTGGGTCGTTACAATCTTCCCCCTTAAGAAAAGTTTCATCCTCGAAACTAGACACTTTGGTCCTGTAGTATGTTTAAAGAGGGGATGAATGCTTATCTCGATAACAAATTTACTAAGACCATGATGTTCAAGCTTCAGGTCAAAACTTATGCTACAATTGATTTAACCTCATAACATGATCCACAAAATTTCTTTTTGATAATGTGTATAAAGAATGCTCCTAGAAAACTCTCTGAAACTTCTAATTTGTGGTCAACTCTTTTCTTTTGCACCTTTAAGCCTTAGAATGCATAGCTGACTCCTATACTTGCATTTTAGTCGTGGCCATTATGAGCACACCAATATGTTAGCAATCAATGAAACTAGTGTGGAAGGTTTATAACTTATTGACACACGTATACTTTTGATCCATACCAAGAAGTCATTGTCACCTATGTTCATGTACCAAATGATGTTAATTTCAATAAGAATATCAGTACCATCAAATTAGTATTTAGGTAAACGTCATATCCCTTTGTCTCACTCATACATTTGTTAAACATCGATAAAAACCCTCAAAGAGTTCACTTTACAAAATGAGTTGAGTAGTTGGTTGATCATGCCTAGGCTCATAGCAAAACTTGTATCGATACATTTTCTTGAATTAGCAATAAACTCACCATGTCTAGAGACTAGTTCGTTGCTAAAAAAACTCCAAACCAAAAATTACACAGTGAGCATGCACTCCAAGTTATTGAGCATTGAAACTAGTTGGGGGAGTCCAAATCTCTCCCAATGCTCATATACTTTAATTGAGACCTACAAGTCATCATCTATAGGCCAACACTAAATAGAGTAACCTCTATTGGAATTACCAAACTATCAAGTTAAACCTAGTCAAGACTCTCATACACTTAGATTCGAAATAAATTTATGTTTGCCCAAATCATATCAAGGGGATACAAGGATCTCACTACTACTCCTTTTCTTCAACCATTATCATCTATGCTTCCAGTCTTAATTTATGATTTATTACACTAACGTAGGGAAAAGATGACCATCAACAATTAATCTTACTCATCAAACGTTCCAGCTATTCAAAATGAAATCAACTAACCAACCTCTAACTCAAATAGTTGGCTTGTAAAGAACCAAACTAAGAAGACATCTGTTGAATACTCGTGAAAATGAATTCTATGTAGGAGTCATGAAACAACACTAACATAATCTTAATAATTCTAATAGCTACACAAGACATTAAGCAAAAAGAGATCTGATTGGAGGGATGCAGGAGGAAGACATTTCATAGTTTAATAACGCCACAAAAGAATTTAGCTTACTCAACTCACAACTTCGAACTAGTTGGACCAAGATTGTTAGCATGGTAACAACAACTAGGCGAGTAGGACATATCACTAAACATGATTGTGGGTATGACAAGTTTTGAAATTTCCAATTTCGTGATGGGTACTAAAATATAGAGGACAATAAACATTCATTAATATATAGGCACATGGTTTGGATTGACAAGGAATTAACAATTGGTATAGGCAATATACAAAAGAAAACTTAGCAACATTAAAAAATACTCTTCACTCAAAATATCATATTGGCCTAAGGAAAAAGAACTAGGATCTATTCGTAGCATAGAATGATTTAATAGAACAAGGCTAACCACTGAAACTATGAAAAATGAGGGAGTCATTAGAGATGTATTAAATGTCTGCTTGAGACATGATAATTAAAAGAAGTGGAGGCTAATCGTTAAAGTCAGCTTTACTAATAGAACTTACAAAACTTGTTCAATTGATCAGACAAGGATTTGAATAATGATTAGACAAGGGGGTAGAATTGATTCTATGAGAGAAGAAAATAAAATTAGGATAGACTAAGCAACACTAACAAGGCATGGTGAATGCATGGTACGAATATGGGGTGAATGAGAAAAGGAAATATGCAAAGTAAGTTTTCATGATTCAAGAGTATAACTTTGGGTCTGAAATTTTAGTCATGAGTTTTCAGAAACAATAAATTTCCGTCTGAAGAACTTGATCATACTCCATAGTTGGAGAGATTCAATGAAAAGTATCGAAGAATAATTCAAGCGTGTAGAATATACAAAACCACACCCAGATAAATCTCAAGTCACACAGTGTCCTATCTTTTAGACATAAATTTTTGTTACCATTGTAAACTTCTTCAACTCCCAAGAACAAGCCAAGTGGCATTCCAAAATCATAGGAGTTCGTCTTAATTCAATCGATTATATTTAAGCTTAAATCATCGCATAATGATCCTTTCATGTTTTCATAACATATTAAATTATTTCACTTGGCATTTCACCAGTCATATTCTCTTCCAAGTCTCCAAGCAACCATCTATAATCCAAATAGAGTAACGTATTAAAGGTGTTAGAATTTAAAGACTCTCACTATTATTTCATGAGGTTTGAAAACTAATCATCCAAATATATTTATACAAATCACAGTCTCATGGTTTTTGACAATCTAACTCAAATCATGGACCAAGGAATAATCTCTGATATCCCTTTAATATTTTCTTTAAATAAATTATATAGTATGGCATGACAATTGCAACTAACAACATCAATGAAAACTCTTCAAAGACATTTTCTAAAATCCTTATATACAGTAACTGTCTATGCACAATCTTAACACAAGTCCGTAAAGTTTTCTAATAAACAAAGAAGTACTAGCATAGTCCTCTGATTGACAAAATCTTTATGTCTATCCAACTCTTGAAAATCTGAAAATAAAATATCCCAAAGAGTGCAACATTACTTCTTAATAGCTCGAAAACCACCAGAAATAGTTTCACTAAAATAGCATATGAGAAGATCATGTAATTGAAACTCAAGATGCAAATCAGACAATTTCTTCTTCTTCTTACTTTCCTTTTTTTTTTTTCAACAAAGGTCTAATGAGACAAAAACTACAAGCCTCTTGTGCGCAACGTAGAGCATAAAATCCTAAGAACTTTTGTTAAAGACGTAGTACATTTCAAAAGATTGTAAATCAGTATAACAACAATACTAATTATGTAAAAAAACTAGACCACAAGTCCACGTTCAAATACATGTAGTCATTAACAATTAAACTTACACCCGGCCAAAACAATACGCCTAGATAAGATATCTTAAATCAGATTAGAGGACCCTAAACCTATTGCTTCTATTTATGTCATAGGGTCAAATATACTCAACAATACAAAACTACTAGAATCTAAGGCCCTACTGGATGCTTTACTACCAGGTAAAATATGAACATGTAACTGATACTATCAACCCCATGATAACAATAATAAAAATACCAAAATGTCACCAATAATACTAGTTAGTCATTGAATTTTGATCCAGACCAAGCAATTTATACTCGAAATTCCTATAAACAAAATCATCCGTACTCGAGAGATCATAATCTAGACTCTGATACCACTTTGTCACGCCCCAAAAATTCAAAGATATGAATTTCGAGAACGAGACTGCCGCGAACCTAAGAAGATCAATTTTCTAAGCTCACAAGGCACTGAACAAAATAAACTAAAAACCTAAAATAAGGCGGGAAGTCTCCAAGCATCTAATGCAAAACATAAAAAGCGTAATTTTTCAAGTCACTAAATACCACTAAAGTTTAACTTCAAAAGTTACACAAGTCAATAGAAAAATCCTAACCAATACGAACGGAACTAAAATAAATAAATCTTAAATCAATTGAATCTAAAAACTCCAAAAGTACTAAAGAGATATGTGCCACAAAAGGGTCATCTAGTCCGAAAGTCCCAAGCAAGGTATACATCTAACACCTGTGAAAATATAATTTTCAAGAAAAAGGCAAAACAACAAAAGATAAAAATCTCAGCAAGTAGTAAGGCCCCCAAAAATACCATGGGACCATACAGTACGAAAATACATAATACTTAATGCAATAAATAATAAGACATTAAATAACTACATATGCGAAATGAATGCCAAAAATCAAAATTTTCAAAAAAACGTAGTAAAATGGCATAACTCACTTACACGATAATAATTGTTAATAATGTGAATAGCAAAAGGTGAGAAAATAACCAAAGTAGTCCCATAACAAAAACGAACCCCATAGTATCAATAATGAATCCAACAATAGAATGGTCGAGGCTACATTCCTGGTAGCACAGTTCAAAAAGTGATTTGTTGTCGCACATATCACCAAAAGTAATTGGGAGTCCTGATGACATGATAGTGCACTATCCCGAAATATGGTGTACGATCCCCACCAATAAATGGCCCGAAAGCACGACCTCAAAAATAAATGGCACAAGGGTTCTTATTTGTTATGTCAAAATCATGCTCATACGATAAAAGAAAAAACTGTTCATGAGTTCTTTAATGCAAAGATACTAAAAACTTCGGTCCCAGGTTTGTTTCAAACTTTCCAACATGTAAAATCATTTAGTAATAAATCAAAAATAGTTTAAATCACATCAAATAATTATAGGAAAATAAATGTAATTAAAGAAACACTTCTTTTTAAAAGGAGTTATTTTACTATCATTAAAATAGTGGATTAGTCATAGTTCATTGGAGGACAGTGAGCAAGTTTTCTTAAATATGTAAATTAATATACTAGTATTTATGTTATAGCATAATAAAATAATAGTGACTTGATGTCACATTCACTGAACTAACATAAAACGTTTTAGCAATCAAATAATATTTTACTTGTGAAGTATGTTGCGTGCTTTATAATCAGAAACATGAATACTAAGTATTCATATATGAAAAACAGTTTCAAGAGATTAACTTAAATATTAAGATAGAATGTATTACAAGAATACAATGTCGAAAAATCCTAATTCTTCTAAAAGATTCAAAATTTCATTTTTCTTGCTATATGCTATCATTCATAAAACTTAAAAGACAAGGGGTTTACGTAGGAAAAAAAGGTCCATCTACTTACCTCTTTCCAAAGTGTGTATTTATATGCTATCACTTTCTACTATCTTTCTTGAGATGACAAGAGATGGAGAGTATTTATATGATAATCTTAGGTTTAAGAATTAGGTAATAGGGATGGATCCTTAATTAAGCATCTTAGGAAAAAAATAGCAATAATAACAATATTCAAAGCCTAACTACACTTTGATTTGCCAAATAAAATTAGCCTACTTTATCCATTGAATTTAATTATATTCGGACTACTCGAATAACGAAAAAAAAAAATACGGGCTGTTACAATTTCCCTTAGTATTAGTGAATTGCCCGTTGATATAAATCCAACAAATCAGCTACACCCAGGTCTAAGCCTACTCCATACTACACGACCCATTACCAACCTTGTCTTAGAGATTCAAGTCTCTAAAATGTATTATTAATTATATAAATATATATGAAGTTTATTATTTTTATTAATTTTTAAATAAAAATAGAGTTTTAGTCTCTATTTTTGGTAGACCAAAAATAGAGACTGAGCCCAAAATAAAGACTGAATTTTTATTTTGATTTAAAAATTAATAAAAATAATAAATTTTATGTGTATTTAAATTATTAATAATACCTTTTAAAAATTAAAATCTCTAAAAATATCAAAATTTAAAAAAACTTATATTTTGAAGAACCCATTAAAATAAACTAACTTCACTATCATGACAAAATATCTGTAATCAACACGTTATATCAACCACACAAAACTTAGCCATATTCGTTGACTTCATACAGCAAACAAGTCGTTGCCAATGGTCTTTAATATCCTGTCATAATAAATAATGCTGGCATGAGATCTCCACTTCCTCATCTTATATAAGCCTGCCAAACTTGTGCTCAGTTTTGAGGCAAAACAAAGAGAGTTAATTTTCTATTTGCATTGTAGTAAAAGAAAGAATATGGCAGAAGCAGTTCTATCTGTTACTCTAGAAACTCTTCGCGATTTGTTGCTTGAAGAAGCACGATTTTTATCCGGAGTCGGCAATCAAGTTAGGGAAATTCAAGGACAGCTAGAGATGATGAAGAGTTTCTTGAATGATGCAGATCAAAGGCAGCATAAAGAGGAGCGTGTCCGTACTTGGGTGCAACAAGTAAGACGTCTTGCTTATAGAACTGAGGATGTGCTTAAGACATATGCTGTTGAAGTTGTATCCAAGAAACAGAGGGGCATAAAAAATGTCCTCAAAAGATTTGCTTGCATATTGAGTGAAGGCAAAGCCCTTCACAAGGTTGGCGAAGAGATTAAAAATATCAAATTAGAGATCACCAACCTCAGTGCAAGTCGACAAACTTTTAATATAAAGGATTTAAATGAAGGAGAAAGCTCCAAAGAAGCAAAAGAAAGGCAACGATTGGTCAGGCAAACTTATGCCCACGAGGTTGAGGAGCATTTTGTTGGTAGGAAGGATGATATTTGTCAGCTGGTGTCTTTGATAACTGACGATGAAAGAGACCATCGAGTCATTTCTATATGTGGAATGGGCGGTTTAGGCAAGACCACACTTGCTAGAAAGATTTTTAATCATGGGGTTGTACAACGTTCTTTTGCAGCTTTTGCGTGGGTGTGTATCACACAACAACCCCAAATCGACAAAGATTTGCGAGATATACTAAAGCAAATTATTGGAAAGGACATGGACGGGGATCAAACAGCCTTGGTAAGGGAGCTTTACAAAGTTTTGAAAGAGAAAAAATGTTTGGTTGTTGTCGATGATATATGGGAAGTAGATGACTGGGATATTCTACGTCGGGCCTTTCCTATTAGAGAGGCGAGTAGTAAGGTCTTACTAACTACTCGCATTAGAAAAGTAGCGAAAAAAGCTGAATTCTTCTATGAACTAAACCACTTGTAGAAGAAGACAGTTGGGAGTTGCTACATAGAAAAACGCTCAGAAAACAAGAAGAAAAAGGCAAGTAATTTTATACAATTAATGTTTATAAATTGAATTTAAAACTTTGCTTCTATTTCTTGGAATTACACATTTACACCAATATCTCCTTTATTTTATCGAAATTATAGTGTTGTTCGATGTAATAATTGGAATTGCACTAAACCTCCTTATGTAGATATTACAGTATAACATTTTTAAATTAATAGCGTTGGGAACACTAAATTTTATTAATTTAGATAGATATCAATTTATCGATAAATTAATAATATTTTTAGTTTTTTTTGCTTATTAGTAAACATATTATATTTATGGTATTTTTTTCGAAAAGTGACTCATATTTTTTCAGGTCAATTTAAAAAGAAAAGTAGAAAAGTCGAATGATAATAGAAAATAAGAATCTAATTTAGTAGGACTAAAACAAGTTTCTCTAATTGTATAGTTAATTTATTATGTAATTTTTAACTAATTAGTAATTTATGAAATATTTGGGTCGAAAATACAAAGAAAAAATTTTAAATATATTATCTTATAATTTTATCGAAATTATTAACTTTTTACACTGGTCGCAATTCGGGGCCAAATATTTTTATTATTTAAAAGAGATTATTAATTTATTAAGTATTAATTTAAAGAGGTTATACTATACTTATATTAATAGTACTATTTTACAGTTTTGTCATTAGCTTTATATATTTAGCTAATAGTTTATGCTATTTCTTTTTTATATTATATTGGTAAGATAACGAGCCACAAAAGGTGTTAAAATTTGGGGAAAAAACGAAAATATTAACTGTGGATAACAAATTTGCCCAGCAAACTATCGATTTTTTTAACACTATATTACTGTTGGGTGGTGGCACAGTGGAATGGTCAGGGCTAAGCAGTATCACGCAATTAAAATAAGATTGAGAACAGTAAATAATTTAAACACCAGATTTCCGTGGAAAATTCCCAAACTAATTGAGAAAAACCCACGGGCAAGTAAAACAGAATTTCACTATGATGTAAAGCATATTAAAACACATTTTCTTTAATATAAGGAGAGAACCCTCACATTCTCTTGTTATATGAGAAACTATCTCGCATTCTCTCTAGTACAAGGAGAAAACTATTACACTCTCTCTTACAATAGGAGAAATTCACTCTTACTCATAACATAAGGACAACAAAGAAAGAGGAGAAACCTATATTTATTCTCTCCGAACTTCAAGAGGAACCTATATTTTTCCTTTATGAGATTAGGACTTGTCACGCCCTGACCCCGTCCCATCGCTAGGCTAAGGTTGAAACATGACGTTCGTAACCAATAAACCTGTAAATTGAAAGCTTAACAACCCGTACCACAATTCATATTCCATAGAGGTTCAAAACTCCGTCAATTACATCGGCCTTATAGGATGACCATAGTCTATTACATATATACAAGACCTTGATCCACTTGTTCAATCATAAGGACTAGCCAACAATCAGGTTTTTAAGTCTCAAAAGAATAGGAGTAAAAAGTTAGTTACATATACCTGTCCAAAAGAATATTACATCTTCCAAGTTGTCTGAATAGTATTTGACTTCAATTAACAAATAAGCTGATCACAATAAGCAAAAGTCATTCTCATCGAACCATGGTTCTCCATCATCAACTTGAGGAGCCTGATTGGGCACTGCCTCACCTATAATTGATCAAAAGAAGGGTGAGCTAATCCTGCATATAGCTCAGTGAGGATTGAATAGGAAGAGTTTTCACAAATGTTTTATCATTTCACAACCGTTTTAGCTATCATGCAATACATAGAATATCATAATGAGTACATTCATTAACAATATCTTCCCCCGAGGTATCATTGGTTCTCGACGATTAGATTGTTCCGGGGTATTCAATAGCGCTCGACAAAAGAAGAAGTCAATACCGTGCTAGCCGAGGTATACCGGCGAGCCCAACGCTGCCCGGAGTTCCCGTCACTACCTCATTCAAGTATGATTGCAACCTAACCACGCAATACAATTCATATACATATGCATTTTACATAAGCATGCAAGTTCAATCAATCTTGTAGCATATTAAAGTGCCTCTCATATTTCACATCATGTAAACGTGTCAAGTAATTGTCACATACTTATAAGGACAAATACACACACAATATCTAACATGTAAGCTCCTTTAATACTAACACATTATAACGAAAATCTACAAGTTGGCCATCATTCCTAAGTCAATGTAAGAATGGCATAATGCATATAAAGAGTGAAAAAAGTTGTCATCCTATATTGTTGACTCCCATTAGTCTCCTAAGCAACATTTAAAAGTTAGCAACTACCTATCCCCAATCCAAGACATAAATTCCTCAAGTAAAGTCCATTACAATAAACTAGGGTTCGATACGGTCCCACCGCATCCGACCATGCCTCAATGCGACATCAGTAGCTCCCGACATCACTAAAACAAGTTCGATATGATTTTAGCATTTTGGACATCTGGTCGATACAACCTTTATCCGGTCGACCGGTTAGAAGCCACAACGCCCGACATCGAGCATTAATTGGGGCGATACAAGTTCCATCCGGTTGACCGGATGAAGAAGGTAACGGCCGGATGGCTCAACGGGAAAAATACAACTTTTACAACAATCAATCTTGCAACCACACAACTCCCTACCAGAAAACAAGCATGCTCAATGTGGTTTATTTGGCATCATATAGGGATTCAAACTCCACCCAAGACCTCACACATCAACGTTCAACATACAAATTAGCTAAAATTCATTGAAGCTCACAACTTCAAGGTTAATACCAAAGTCCTCAAATGCTAGATCCAAACTTCACATTATTGTATACAAGGTACAGATATATTCAATACATATACAAGTGCAACACCAAGTTCATCTTCCCACTACTCAAGCATCTAACATTGATTAAACAAATCCTAGATCTACAACACAAAATACTCAATCTTCTCATCATTCAAATTCTTGTATGCAAGCTATAGCAAGTTTAACACCAAATGAACATTAATAATCTTGAATGAATCATTTAAAACCATTTATAAAGAATCCCTCACCTTTGCAAGAGTTAGAAATGGAAGAAAAATGATTGGAAATGGTTGAAGGGCTTGAAAATAGCTTGTTTCTACTTTCTTCCTTTCTTCTTCTTCTTCTTCTTCTTTCTCCCTTCTTCTTGGCAAAATCGTGTAGTGTGTGTATGTGTGTGTTCAGATTGTGTGTGTGTGTTTAAGTCGTATGGTGGGAGTGTGTTTTAGTGTGTGTTTGTGTGTTTTGTTGTAGGCAAGTAATAGTGCTAAAATATCCTACAAGCCTAATCACCACCTTGCCCTCCATCTTACTTATGTATTATTAGCATGTCATTTTAGTCAATTCCTAACTATCTAATTACTAATCTTAGCTCCATAGTGTTTAATTAATTTCCTACGACACCTAAAATATTCGATTGCACGTTAAACAATGATATACACGTAAATTAATTTAAAAGCACATAAAACAAGGTAAATGCATATAAAATAATGTAATTATATATGATATGATCTATATTCACATGTGGTCTCATGTTGGGCTTTACAGGACTACTCTATCGAAATCTCAAGAAAAACTTATATTTTCCTCTCTGAGTTTAGAACACTCATCTCTGATTAGAGAAGAAGACTCTGATCAAAGAGACTCACTTGCTCCCTTTATTTTTCCTCTCTGAGTTTAGAACACTCATCTCTTATCACAGAAGAAGACTCTGATCAAAGAGACTCAATTGCTCCCTCTATTTTTCTCTCTAATTGGATGCTTGCTGATACTACAAAGGTGAGGAATGAGCTTTTTTATTTATAGGCTCATTCCTCACCAAATCTTCAACGCATCGTAGCAAAGTTCACCTTGTGCAATGTGCAGCTGACACTACCAATGCGTGCACTATTCTTTGGCTGAAAATATTGATTCCTACAAATCTTCTCTCTCTTTCTTTTCTACCTTTTCCTTCTTTTTTCTTGTCTGTTGTTTTGTTCTTTTCACTTTTGTCAAAAGTCAACCCACTTTTGACTTCAAGCTCCAAAGTGAGCTTTACAACTCACAATAAGCTCCAAAGTGAGCTTTACAACTCTCAATTACAAAACATCTCATTGTGATCTTGAAATAATTCAAAATGGTTCTATGTGACCGTTCGATTGGATTCCATCAAAAACTTGAGGATGCTTTTATGGGAAAAACATGGAACCCATATTTTAGCTATTTGCTCTTCACATGTCATAGGTTTGCCACGTAAAAAAAGAAGATTTCCTTCAAAATTTTCTAATTGAATTGGATGGAAGGATTAGATAGAATTAGTTTAGATTCTTTTATTTCATAGCTTTATGGTGAAAAAAGATTATAAATTGTTCAACGGTGAAATAAAATGTGTACCTTAATGTCAACATGATTTTAGTGTTATATTGATGGTCAATACGACTATTGGAAAGGTTTATGCAAAAAAAAAAACAGGATAAAGTGCATAGATCCCTTTTGTTATGATACACAAGACTCCCTATACTTTTAAAAGTGCATGTGACCCTCTTTTTCCTCCCCTCCTGTGATTTTTAAAACATATTACGGTTAGTCCTTCCGTAAAAAATAGCTAGTTTTAACCGCAAATGTATGATACATACCCATTTTAAAACTGGAATTTGTTCTTTTATCAATTTTACAATAAAATATGTTTATTCATTTACTAAAATATCATTTTCACAAAAAAAAAAATTGAAAAAAAATCAAACAGTCATCTTCTTCCCTAAACCCCCCATCATACCCACCCACCCACCCACCCACCTCGTCATCCTCCTTCAACCCCCTCTCCCAAACATCCATCAGCCACCCTACCCCTTTACCCCTCACCCCCCACCCAAAACTTAAATTTCAAGGCAAAGTTGTTTGATCCATGGATTTTAATTTTATCATCACTTTGCATTTGTTCAACTTAACTAGGTATAGATCTTATTCATCAATCAAAGGCTTATATCGTGTTGGCCAGGAAACTTTAGTTTTAAGTTAAGTCATGTATATCAATGGATCATAATCTCAATATACATGCTAGTATGTATTTTATATATATATATGTTGTTTTCTTTTTAGTGTGCTATGGGTGTATGTGAATATATATCATTCTTTTTATAATGTATATTATATATATATATATATATATATATATATATATATATATATATATTTATTTATTTTATTTTATTTTTTATAGATAAATAAGTAAAAGGGAAAAGGAAAAAAGAAAAAAGAAAAAAGAAAAAAATAGAGATATTTATGTCTTTGACTATTTTTCGTCAACTTTGTTGACGAAAAAGGGGAGAGGGGGTAACTGAGATGCGTTTAAAAAAGTACAGGGGGGTCTTGTGCACTTTAATAAAAATATAAGAAGGTCTTGGGCACTTTTCCCTAAAAAAACTATTGGAAACATGTGTTTGTCAAAATAATATTAAAATATAATGAAGATTAGTGTGAAATTGTAAGATAGAAGTGTTTTTATAAGGTAAAAAAAAGAAGAAGAACAAAGTCATTTTTTCTTGTATTCTATTATTTGTTTTATTCATGGCAATTTTCTCTTTGTCATTTAGAAAATGTTGTATAAATAAGATTATTTGTCACGCCCCCAAATTTGCTAGGCAAACTCAGGAACATGATGTCGCGAGCCTAAGAATATTATTTATCCTAAGCCCGCAAGGCGCTAATACGTCAATACATAAATCTAATTTCCACAAAATCATTTATCAGAGCTGATAGAGCCTTAATGAATTAATATAATACTATAATTATTCAATAGAAGTTCAAACTATAATACCAGAGCCAAAATCCTTCATAATACTAATCATAATAAGAACTTCTAAACTATCATGTGGTCACAAGATTTAACTTATGTTCATGATAATTCCCATAGGCATGGACAATTGGGACCAAGAAGTGTATTTTTATTCAGTATTATGTACACTCCAAAGGATATATTTTTATTAGAGAACAAGCAGACGGGAGTGTATCCGAAATTGAATCACGTGACGTAACATTCTTCGAAACAGAATTCCCGCGTAGGGATGATGTAGATAGAGATCTTCAATTGGTTGAGTTGAACAATCTTGACAATCCTAGTAATTTCACACCTTCAATTGGAATAGAAGTAGTGCTTCCGTTCCTTGATCAAGTGGGAGAGATACATCAGTTAACCATTTTGAATATGAATTACTTTTAGAACCGGTTAGTAGATCAAGTTCACTTCAAACCCATACACAAAAAAGTAGCTGTAAAAGTATTCATCGTCGGCATTTTGAGATTGAAGGGGAATCTCTTATAGTTACTACCCAAGATGATGATAAGCCTAAAAATGTGTCTGAAGCACTCTCATCCTTTGCACGGGAAAGTTGGATTAAAGAAACGAAAGAAAAAATAGATTACATGAAGAAAAACCAAGTGTGGGCATTGGTTGATCTTCTACGTAAAAGGAGAGTTATTAGGAACAAGTAGGTTCTCAAAATTAAACGAAAGGCAGATGGGTCCATTGAGAGATACAAAGCTCACCTAGTGGCTAAGGGTTATACCGAGATGGAGGGTATAGATTATGAGGAAACCTTCTATTCGGTGGTTAGGTTTGCCTCAATCCGATTGATTCTAGCCATTATTGCTCACCTAGACCTAGAATTACATCAGATGGATGTAAAAATAACATTTCTCAATGGAGAATTGGATGAAGAGATTTACATAGAACAACCTATAGGATTCGTAGAAAAAGATCAAAAAAGCAAAGTGTACAAGCTCCAAAGATCTATCTATGGGTTGAAGCAATCATCTTAACAGTGGTATATAAGGTTCCACCGAGAAAACATTTCTTATAGTTTTGTAGTGGTTCAAGAAGACCACTGTTTATATGTTAAATGGTCTCAAAATAGATATGTGATTCTATCTTTGTATTTTGTTAGCTGGGAGCAATAATGAGTATATAATCATTGTCAAAATCCTGAACTTTCGACTTAAAAGATATGGGCGAGGCAGCATATCTACTTGGAGTCCAAATCCATAGGGATCAATCGAAAAGGCTTCTTGCTTAGTCGTAGGAATCTTATATCAAGAAAGTTCTTGTATGATTCCAAATGCAAGATTGCAAACCCATTGATACTCCTATAGCCAAGGGTAAAAGCCTGAACCAAGGGATGTGTCCTAAATTTCCAGAAGAGATAGGTGATATGAAAATTGTTCCTTATGCTAGTATTGTAGGTAATGTATATCATGTTGTGTATAAGGTTGGATATTTGTTTTGCCATAGGATTAGTAAGTCACTATCAATCAAACCTTGGACGAGCTCATTGGAAAGCTGTCAAGATGATTATGAGATATTTGAAGGGTACTCTGGACTATTGCCTATACTATTAAGGAGTTGACCTAAATCTAAAGGGATTTACAGTCACTGACTGGGGTGGTGACCCAGATGAGTGTAAATCAACCTCAAGATAGGCCTTCTTGCTAAATAGTAGGACTATTTCTTGGTGTACCAAGAAATAAACTATTTCTTGGTGTACCAAGAAATAAACGTGCATAGCATTATCTACCATGAATGCTGAGTTTGTGGCTTGCTCAGCGGTTGTACAAGTAGCAGGGTGGCTTAAGAGGTTCATGTTGGTTTTGGGAGTAGTCATAGATGCTAGAAAACCTGTGACAATCTATTGTGATAGTCAAGCAGCCATTGTCTACAATAAGGATCCAAAATACAATGGTAAGACAAAACACATAGACATTAAGTATAACTTTGTAAGAAATATGATGTCAAAGAAAGAAGTAATCATTAAACATATCTCTATGCATGAGATGGTAGCTGACCCACTCATTAAGCCAATTCCTAGAGATATATATTTGTCTCATGTAAAATCTCTAGGATTGCGTAGGTTTTGATGTATACGTTTCACATGTTGAGAAGTGATTACTTGTGTACTTCTACAGTTGTATATTTCAGATGCCAAATAAATAAATAAAATATTTGAATACACTTGAGTATTGTTTAATCTTTGTGATATATGTGAATAAAACCGTGTATGAGTAAGTTAACACATATCATTGGCATCGAATTGTATGTTGATAGGTTAAAGAGATTGGCTATCTCATACGAGCAATCGCCTCTGCTGCAGTGGGAGTGTGTAGAGATGAGACATAATGAGTTGGTTAATATTTGTCGAAAATACTATACTCATATAAGTGTCGCCTTAAGAATTAGGTAGGGATTCATTCCAATGATAATTATTAAGATGAGACCTCTTATTGTATATGTTACAATTAAAGACTGATGTAAGGTCGATATGGATTCCTACAATCCATGTAACCTGTGAATAGCCAGATGTAAAACCTCGATTACTGTGAGTATTAAGTTTGAGGATTCAGGTTAGTTGTTGAGTGATAACTAAACCAGGATTTGTACGCTGTTTGAGTTGAATTAAAACATACGCCTTTTTCTTAAGGAAGTCACACTGTAGCACACATTTCATACCGTGTGTGCTCTAGCGACTATATAAGGAAGTTGATAAATAAATCTTTGCTTCATCACTGTGTGAGTCCTTGAAGCAAAAAATGCTTCTTTTGAGTACCCTTAGTGACCTACATTCATATTATGATAAATCAAGTTTAATGTTAGCTACTTTGGTATGTTGCCTAAAGATCACGTAAGATTCGATCATATGGGACATGTCCAGGAAAGCGGTTTACTTAACTTAGAAGGGTATTGAATAAAGGGAAAATTGTTTGCATCTAGCGCTACATGTGTTCATTGGTCAACCAGTTATACAATTTATGTGATTAAATATAACTATAAATACATGATTGAGAATTTAAAGGTCAATCATAGCCTAAGAGGGATTAGGTGTGCATTGACTGATGTGAACTTAATTTGGTTTAGGGTATAGCGAGCCTCTATGTTCTTTTGAAGACAGTGGCTCCCGTGTCGTCCCTAATAGGTGCATGGTCTTCGAGCCTCCATTTGTTGTGTGCTTGCAAGTCGCACGACTTATTTGCCTATATGGAGTTTTAATATGTTTTGGGATTAGTTTTCAGAGAAATAATATTGGATATAATCCCGCCCATCTTGTGCAAGTGGAAAATGTTGGATTACGGTCATCGGTCTTTCAAGATGGGTTGACCAGACCCGTTTGACCTAAGTAGTGGAAGTTAATAAACTTCTTACCACTTGGTATATATTCCTAATCCACAAATAATAGAAAATACGTTCGTTCTATTATCTTCATGCTAAAAACATAACAAAGGCAGAATTCTCTTTGTTCTCTCAAATCTTTCTCATAGCATACTGGGTATTTAGGTTGTGAATTAGTCAGAGTACAATCTCATATTGTACGCTTGAATTCTAGGCACACACAGTGGAACAAATACGTTCATCGTTCTGTTACTTTCACTACATAAAAGGTTAGTCATCTTTTATGCAACTTTCAATTTATGAAGATACTGAATAATTTTATAAAATCTTCATTGTTTATCCTTAGACATTACTTTGAACTTGATGAACTTTACCAAAATCTTCAATTACAATGAACAACACACTATTACCTTGAGAAGATGACTTTCAATTTAAATGATTTTTACTATCCATATTCTTTCTTATATTTTTTTCTATATTGGCATGCCCTTTCACACTTTGTTCCAAAATATATCTCATTTTTGTATCCATTAGAGTATCAAGTCTCCTTAACTAAATTGTTCTCTCCGTACTTTTTTGTATATATTTTCTTTGGTGCATTAGATCTCTACATACAATTCATATTTATACTAATTTTCCCTTCCTTTGGCCTAATAATTTAGAGATAGAGACCTCTTATCGACTAGTGAGATGAATATTTGTAGAATAAAGAATAAGAAAAATAAACTTTTATTTTTCCTTTCCTTTTATCCACTTCTCATTTAGGATACTACTCTTATTATTCCAATTATTTAAATAGTGCTTCTTTAAAAAATTATATAAATGGCTTTGAATATTTGTTTTTTCTTACTAACTAAAGTTTTGTTTTTCTCATTATAGACAATGTAATTGGCTATTTCACACTTATTTGTAAACTCTATCTGTGCTAAGATGCTAATAAACAACTATATTTATTATGTCAGTCTTTTATGAGTATGATATCCCGCGTCAGTAAGAGATAGTGTATATGTGTGATTTATAAGTGTATGTTGTGGATATAAGGGATAACCTGGGTTAACTATTTTGGGCCAATAGAAAAGAGAGCCTAAGTAATGATTTCTTATGCATATAACACGAGTCTGGGTTTTGGGCTCCGAGTGTGACAATGAGAATTTTGGGTTTTGGACTCTAGGCGTGATAATGAGAATTCTTCTATTCTAATTTTTAAGAATCCAGTGGCAAAGCCACTCTGAGAGGAGTGAGGACTGCAACCCCCACTTAACTAAAATTTTGCCATAAAAAGTTATCTATATATGAGTAAATTATGTGATTTTAACCCGCACTAAAGATAAATCCTGAACCCGCCTTGTAAGGATTTTCTCACTTAGCATCCAAGATGTTTGAGGCAATGACACTAATCTCTCAAATGATTTTCAGTGGTGACTTGTGATTTCATTTACAAGTCATTACAAATAGGGTGAAGTGCATCAAACTCCCTTGTGATTTGTCAAAAGTGCACAATATCCCCCTATAGTTTAAAAATCCCTTGATCACTACCTTATAATTTTTGAAAGTGCACAACACCCACTTACCGTTAAAAAATCCGTCATATTTAACGGAAATAATGAATTTTCAAAATTTTTTGCTTAAATAAAATATTTTTTGGATGAAAATGCCCTTAATTCAAAATATTTTTTTCCTTTTCTTCTTTCCTATATACCCACTATTTCAACCAAAAAAAAATATTGGAACCCCCCAAACCCCCGTTAGCCCAGCCCAGCCCACCCTCACCCCCCATCCCCCAACGCCAACTACCTACCCCATCGCACCGCACCCCGTCACGCCACCCCCCTCCAGCAGAAGCAACCCCAGTTAGAAGAGCTAGAATACCCGTATAGCCATCTCCAATATTTTTGCAAGCACAAGCGTATCTGAAATTTTTTTTTTTGTCATGGATAAGGATCAATGGATTCTCCAATTCTTGTACACATGCAAGTGACAATTTAGTATATGATGTATATAGAACTAACAATACCATACACGTGTATAAATTTTTGACACACGAAGCATGCATAATGGACATCGACTTCCTTAAAAAGACTAAGCTTACAAGTTGAGATACAAGCACATAAATTTCTATTGAAAGAAGAAAGCTTGGGGGCCATCCTTCGCATTAATTGTTTCTTCTTTTCCTTTTTCCCCTCGATCACAGTTAGAAAATCTTAAAGAATAACTGAATAGCAGATGATTTTAACTGACAACCACATTTTGCAACAAGAGGCTAAAATTTCCTTGTTTGATAGTCAAAAGAAATCAATAGCCACATTCTGTACTCACACATTTATGAGTTTTGGCATCAGTAACAAAATATGGAGATATATAACCATGGCCTACTACGGGGGGTGAATTGATAGGGTGCAGTGGGGTGGGGTGGGTAGCTGGAGTGGGGAGATAGGGGGTGGGGGTACCGTAGGGAAGGTAGTTGGCCTGGGGGTGGGGGTGGGGGTGGAGGTGGGGTGGGGTAAGCTGACGGGGTGGGGAAGGGGCTTAATTTTCTTTTTTCTGATTGAAATATAGTGGATATATAGGAAAGAAGAAAAATAATAAAATATTTTGAATTAAGGGTATTTTTGTCCAAAAAATATTTTATTTAAGTAAAAAGGTTTGAAAATTAATTCTTTCCGTTAAATATGACAGATTTTTTAATGGTAGAGGGTGTTGTGCACTTTCGAAAAATCACAGAGGGTCTATTGTACTTCACCCTTACAAATACTAACAAAGTACATTTGCACTTTTTTTCTATATTTATATTCCAAAAATACCCTTTACTTGCACTATGTTAAAAGTCACTTATAAATATTTTGGAGCAGAAAATGAAGAGGAAAAAAGAAATATAATCATTCCTTCAACTATATTGTCATTGCAACTATTTTGCAGCAAAAGATACTTTGAATGCATCATTTATCTCCATCCATCCAAAAAATTCAAACTTCGAATGGATAAAACTAATATAACTCATCCAAAATTTGGCATAGTATCTATAGTTGTTTCGGAAAGAATGAAAAAAAATGTTTGAAATTTTATCTATACTTCATATAGAAACTTATGGTTTGTAATGCAATCTTTTAATTTTGGCGTATGTTAGTTATAATGCGAGATAATGTTTTTGAGTAGATTTAAAATATGTTAAAGTGGCCTTTAAAACAATTTAGGCAGCAAATTACACTATCCAATATATGTGGGGTATTAAGTGATATTTTCATAGTTTCTATATTGGGATAGCTTTCACCAAAAAAAATGTATTGAGATAGCTAAGCTTCCGCAATGCCAAAACAAATTTGAGAATAAAATTTTCTTTTTCAATTTGATGAAAGTGATTAATGTTTTACTTGTGTTGCAGATCCTGAAATAGAAGTAGCATTTGAGCGCATAGGCAAGGAAATAGTACGCAAATGTGGTTATCTCCCTCTAGCAATCTCTGCATTAGGAGGAGTTTTGAGAGATAAAAGTTCTGTCAAGGAGTGGGAGATAGTGAATGGAAACATTGATTTATATTTAAGGAAGAGAGAAGGTAGTGAAGAAGCAAGTGGATCAGTGGTTCATGTATTGGCATTAAGCTATGATGAACTTCCATATTATCTAAAGCCATGTTTTCTTTATATGGGCAGTTTTCTAGAGGATCAGACTATAAAGGAATAATTTCTTTATTATCTATGGATAGCAGAAGGGTTGGTCTTGCCCAAGCATTGTCTAGAAGGAGAATCAATGATAGATGTGGCAGAGCGCTATTTAAATGAGCTAGCTTCAAGGTGTATGGTTGAAGTAGAAATGGGTACGCTTGAAGTAGAAATGGGGGATATGGCAATATATCAAATGTTGAAGTTATGTCGAGTTCATGATCTCATGAGAGAAGTATGGTTGGAAAAGGGAAGAGAAGAAGACTTTTTCAAGGTTATTAATATCCACGGTGAAGAACTACCCGCATTAGACGACCGTGGAAGACGCAGATTGGGTATTCTCGTTAGTCATGGAGTTGAGTTGTCTCAAGTGAGAAAGTATAAGGCGCTCTTTGAACAAATAAATGGTCAATTCCTTCGCAGTTTTTTTGTTCAGTGGGACCCTTGTCGACTCGGGTCAGGGGAACCAAAGGCACCATATCAGAAATACTTGAACCCGAAAGGACTGGACCCATTTAAACAAAATTCTAATTCATATATCTTTGATTTGAACAAGTTTAAATTGCTAAGAGTTCTTCGCTTAGAGGGATTTGGTTTCGAGTTGCCAAGAGAAATCAGTCAACTGATCCACCTCAGGTCTCTAAGTCTCTTAAACTCCACAGTGAGGAGATTGCCTTCATCCATAAGTAATTTGCCATATTTACAAACCCTTGATTTGAGGACATTATGCAGTACTTATGTACCCAATATATTTCGGAAGATGAAGCGGCTAAGACATATTTACATTCCTTTTCACAATGATAGAGTAGAAAAATTACAATTAAACGACTTGAGTGAGTTGGAGACTCTACACGGCTTTAGATTTTCAATAGATAAACCAGCCGATGTCTCGCAATTGGTTAATCTTAGAAGTTTCGTTGGAGTTCTAGACAGCTCTACGTCGCCTCAAACCATCGACCAGATTAGTCACTTGAGAAAGATCAAGTGGCTAATGTTTGAAATGGTTTCATCTGATTTTACCACTGAAAATGGTTCACATCTTGTGAGAAAAGTGTTCTTGTGTGAAAAGCTTGATTATTTGAGAATAGTAAGCAGCCTTATAGGTAATTTTCCACCATATGAAGCTCCATTCTTGCCGAATCTGACGTGGTTAACTTTAGAAGAGACTAAAATTGAGGAAGACCCGATGCAATTTTTAGAGAAACTTCCCAACTTACAATCACTTTTCTTGCATGTGAATACTTTTATGGGGAAAGAGGTAGTTTTCTGTGGGATGGGTGTTCGAGAACTCAGAACTCTTGATCTATATGGTTTGCCCATGCTGTCCCATTTAACAATCCACAACTGTCCCAAATTGGAGACAATTACAGATGGGTTGAATTTTTCTTCCCTCAAAAGGTTTGATATTTGGGACATGCCTGAAGAAAAGTATACAATGCTTTGTGATCGAGAAAGAAAGAAGTTCAATGGTTGATGAACAACTCATATTCGTGTAAGCTTTGTCTCGCTTATTTCTAGTAAAATTAGAAAGCTTAGCATTTAATTTGTTACTTATGAATTGCAAGAATCGAAACTCTACATGGTTGGGTTTTTAGATGTTTGAGGATCTGCAACTTCGGACTTTCAGCTTGGATTCTTCAAATTAGAGGCAAGTAAAGGATCCCAAATTTAGTTAATTTCCCTCGATTCAGACCACCCATTCTATTATGTTTATTGATTTTCTATAAACTTTTGAAGCCATTAAAGACTTCTTTTGTTGAATTGTCTCATTCTTTAGACACATACCAATTTATGAGATTCTATAATATACTTGATTGCATATTCAATTGTTACTCTTTTGGAAACCAAGATTCTACTTATACTGTTATTTTACCTTTAAATTTGCAAAGTAAGGTACAGTAAATCATTCAAATATCATATTTGGCTATTGCTTACTTTTACTCGGAACTTATTAAGAAGAAAACTCTGTGGATAGCCTCTAATATGTGAAAAGTTGTAGACTTATGGTTGTCGCTTGAGTAATCAACATGTGGGTTCTTTTCTATTTCTCGATTTTGTTTTCTGAATTAGTTTAGTGAGTTGTTATATGAATCTGATAATCTGTTTTCTCTCTTAGTTTTCAATGTGTTTAACTGAACTGCTGCAACTGTTGAAGATGTGGAAATTGCTACGGAAACCGCTCAGAGAGCTCAGGCCCAAGACTCAGACTTGATGTATTTGATGCGATTGTGACCATATATGTTTGCACATGTGTACGAAAACTAGCTTTTATCTTATGATTTTGGGCATGTTCATGTTAGATTTGTCTGTCAATTTGGTTTCCTTCACAGGGATTTTAACCTTTTTGTATCATTTTCTCTCACAAATTGATGTATCTATGATACTATTTGCCACTCAATTCAGTATGCTCGTTTTTGGTGTTTCTATTGATATAATTTAAGGGTAAATAGCATATCAACCCCTTGTGTTAGACTGAAAGTGCGCATAAAATCCTGTATTATGAAAAGTAGCAGTTATCCCTCTGTGTTTTACTCGAATATTGCATATTACACCCCATCATTTAAAAACCCGTTATAGTTAACGAAAATGTAATACACGCGCATGGCTCTCGTCTATGATAGATTTGATGGACACAAATATCTTTGAGTGAAATATAGTTTACCCCCTTGTGTTTTGCGAAATGTGCACAATAGACCCTATGTTATGAAAAGTAGCGTCTACCCCCTTGTGTTATAACAAAATGTTGCATACTCGCCCAAATTAATATGAATAAACAAAAATACCCTCCAAGGTACTTCATAACTTCGTCCCGCCCCAATCTTGCACTCAAACATATCTTAAGCAAAAAAAAAACACCATTCTTGAGTACTTGAACAGATCTGAAGTTTCGACCAAAAAAACAAAAAGAACAGATCTGAAGCAAAAAAATCCACCCTCTTGCGCGAGCTTTTCAAGACTTCACGGTGAGTGTTTCAAATTTATTGCTCTTGTTATTTTTTTTGATTTCAAATTTATAGTTATGGTAATGGGTCATAAAAATTTTGTGAAGGATTCAAAAATATCAAGTTTGAGTAGTAGAAAAATATTACTAAATGACCTATCTGATAATTTTAATTTAGCACATGCCCACCTATAAAAAACAAAATGGTGCAGATTACCTTCCGTGGACATTATCGTATTTTTTTATAAAACGTTAGTAAAAACTTACAGAGTTCTAATTGTAACGTTTTGTCATAACGCAGGGGATTAGATGTTACTTTCTATAATACAGGGTCTATTGTGCACATTTCACAAAATACAAGGGATAAACTATATTTCACTCTATAATTTAACTATAAGATGAAAGTCAATCATCTCAGTTCTATATGTTCGAGTACTCAAATTTTGCACTCTCTGGCATACATAACAGAGAGAAAGTCTAAATTAGCAGAACTTGAAGCAATAAATTGTAAGAAACCACGGAAGCAGCCTGAGATATTGTATCTTCTGGTAACTAAAGGAACTTTTTCCGTGCCTAATGCGTAAAGCTGATACACTTGTCCATGTCATTCAGGAAGACATTGCAGCATGGTTCGAGTGTAATGCAGGTCTGCTGAGGCTTAGGATAATAAGTGGAAGACTCCTAGTTCTCCTCAATGAGGACATTTAAGTACATTTTCCAAGGGAAGCCACTAGGCTATTGAGTTGATTATTCATGGTAAGTGCTATTTTTTTTTCTTCTTTTCTAGATTTACTTTCAAAACACTATTCCTATCATTATATATCCTTTTAGTGTATCTTCTTTCCTCAGGAGACATTGTAGAGTGAGACATGAAATACAAGACGTGCGTTCAGCTTCATGTTTTCGTTTGGATCTTCTTACTTGCTGGTTGTGTTAAATAATCTGTTAACTATTTATCGTAATAATTATTAAAATGCTATTCCTGTCTAGAAAAGTTGTGTTTGTCTTATCTAATCATGAATGATGAAATAAAAAGTAAAATAAATTGAAGATTCAATAAATAGTAAGGGGAATAATTCAGCTCAGTACCATCCATGTAAGGCACTAGTCTCTTTAAGTATCACTCGAGAGATACATAAAAGAGTTAATTAGCTTCTTCAGCATGGTAATAGACTAAGATGGGGAATGTACTTTTTGTCTCCAATCACAACTTCCACCTTATGATATATTGATAGGTCAAACATATTCCTAGATCTGGATGAGAATGAGTGGAAATGTTGGAGAAACAGTGTTGCAGGGAAGATTGTAGTTATGTGATGTTGATCCAACTGATATGGGATGCTGAGGAAATTCTCCAAGACTAGTGTTGGCATTTACATGAATAGATGAAATTCAATTACTTGTGAATTGCGCACTGAACTATCTCAACTCACGACTTGCCTAGGGTGGTGGGTTCGTGAGCCAAGCTCCTGTATATTGATAAATGAACTCAACTCAGCTCAGCCCATTAAAAACTTGAGTCGAGTTAGGTGTAGTTATCTCAATCCAAAACTCACGTGAATTTAGTTGGGCTGAACTAGACTGGCCTAGATGTCTGCTCTACCATATGCTCTATCTATTTGTATTGACTCTATTTTTATTTCTTTTTTGGCTAAAAGCAACCGGTGTGTATTACGCGACGAAAATACTTACATCATTTAGTACATTTACCAATATGTTTTATCGTTTAACTTTCAGGCTCTACAAATGACTTAATTCAAAAGAAAGTATTTCACCTTCTTAACTTTATACAGTTTAATACGGACATAAAAAATAATATTACGAGTGATTTGTTCTTCAGTGAGAATATCAACACTGTGGATGCGACTATTTCTTTCTTTCCATATGTGAGAAACAAAGGCCCCAAGAAAGATCTTCATAAAAGTTGCTTGAAAGGAGAGTCACCAATACGCGTGAACCAAACCATAGCTGAATTCCAGTCTTGCACAGTAGGTGGCCTTTTGCAAAAACTCCATCCGATATGCCAGATTCTTCGTGAACTGAACACAGCCCAATGCTCATGATCTTCCACACAGCCATGACAAAGAGCACAATAAGGATCCACAGAGAGCCCCCAACCGATCATACGATACTTAGTTGGCAATCTATCCAGCCAGCAAAGCCAGCTGCAAAATGCATGCTTAGGCATAGAAAAATTAAACCAAATAGCACCACTCCATCTGACCTTTTCAAATCGACGTTTAATCAAATCCAAGGCCCACTTCATCTTGTATTCCCCATTCGGAGAGTTGCTCCAAATAAAACAATCCTCAGCTCCAGGTCGCGGTAAGATACCAAGCAAATGGGAAGAGATAGGATGGTAAATACCATTCTCACTCGGCCATTCCTAAAGCTCACCATTGATAAAATCAGAGACCATCGCTTCCAAATTGGAGCAAGATGCCACGATTTCCTCCTCCTCAAACACTTCACAAAGAATTCCCATCGAATGCCAATGGTCCTTCCAAAATCTTGTGTTATTCCCATTCCCAATCCGATGGAAGATGAAATTTTTTGCCATACTTCTCAACTGCAAGATCTTCATCCATGATCACGAAGGCCTAGAAGGCATTTTCTCATCTCCAAGATTGGTTCTTCGAAGATAATTAGAGTAAATCCACCTGCACCACACCGATTTCTGTTTTGTATGAAGGATCCACATATATCTAAGGATGGCAGCCCGCTTGATATCATGGATTCTAAAAATGCCGAACCCTCCTTCATCTTTGCTTCTACAAACTGATTCCTAGGAAACCTTCGCTTTGTTGCCTTGATCTTCCGATCCAGACCAAAGAACAGAAGCTAAAATTCTTTCAATATCTTTGATTGTTCCCCTTGGAATAATAAACATATGGGTCCAAAAATTGTGCATTTGGTCGAGGATGGATTTGATGATTTGAAGTCGGCCTGCAAAAGAAAAGTAATTCTTCGACCACTTACAGTGATACGGTGGACCAAGTACTTACAGTGGTTATTGAGCAGTCTAAGATTGTAGCTTGATTGATCTTCGTGACGTGTGGAAGTTTGGGAATTATTTTATGGTTATTATTTATTCATTTTTCCGCCCTCATTTGCTACAATCGTCATTATTTAATTTTCTTTAGCATTACATAAATTAAATTGTATTGCCTCTAGGATATTGATTCTGGAATTTAAGGTTATATTTTTTTTACACCTATAATTGCTCTATGCCTTGTAACTATAGTTATTTTGAAGTTACATTGTCATTAATTGTGGATTTAGAGCCTTGAAGCTTAGAACGAGCTAGTCTCCTAAGCTTGTGACAGTTACATTCTTGAATTTGGTTTCACGAATTTGGGGGCTAACAGAAGCAGTTGAGATATTGTATGCCATGTATTGCTCAATGGTAGGCCCTGCTTCTAGTTCTACTTCTAAAATACTGTTCTTCCTATCATTCTCATATCTCATTTTGTTTGAAAAATCTTATATCTTGAAAGTCTTAATTTATTCGCATGAAATAATTAGATTTTTCATCATTTTCTTTCATATGTGACCTGATATGGGTGTAAAACCTACCCGATTGGGATGTTACCCGCCAGGAGGATCCGAACCATACCCAAGACCCGCCAAAGTATTGTAGCCAATGGGAGAGGTCAATTGTCTGACCTCAAGGTGTCAATAGTTAGATCATGTGGGAGCCCATGGGAGCATGCTTAGGGTGAAACTTCATTAGTATAAATAGTCCATTAAATGCACCTATCAAGGTAAGAAGAACTCACTTATTACTCTCTCCCTTCCAGTAATTATTTGAGCTCGGATATACTAACTTACTTCTACACGGAAGGGAGTTCTTGTGCGGTAACACCCGCAGTCCCTTAACTTGTTTTGCAAGTACAAAGCTGAGCTCGGGTTGAAGCGCATTCAACCCTTATCATGACCAATAATTGATAGTGTGATTGCACAATTGATGACGTAGCAGAAAAAAGTAGCAATATTTTTTCAGAAAAGTTACATACCAAAGTCAAGTGCTAGATTTGATCGAACGTGGATGGATATATAATATAAGACTAATGTCCAACTCTAATTTCATGTTGCATGTATAAGCCAGAGGTTTTATAAGAATCATTCGGTTCGTTCCAAAACTAAAAGGTATTAAGTGGAATAACTCAATATCAAGTCTTAATTTATCTATGTGGGACAATTAATTTTGTCAATCCTGTCATGTTAGACCCCTAATTGAAAGTGTAATTAATGACCTGATACAAAAAACATCGAATTTAAAAAAGTTGCATACTAAAGTCAGGCATAAGAATATGTCAAATGTAAAAAGATAATATAGGAACCTTTAACTTCACATCATTTCAATTGCTGAAATGAAGCATTCTTCCATTTCCTTTTCTGGAACAGAATTTCGATTCATTTATAAGCACTACGGTCTAAACAAGTATGATTTAATTTTTGTATTCAACTGGATAACTTACTGCTAATCTGACTTCTGATACAATAGTTTAAATGCTTGCTTCAGTATTCCAGCAATTTTAATAATATCTCATTAGGATTCTTAACAGCCTGTTAATGGCCACGTTGGCAACTGGAGTTCTATAACTAAATGAAGTTCTAATTTCATTACTTGCGTCAATGGCTATTATAAGAATGATATCTGCAATGTTAGCTGACTATTATCACGCTGTGCTATGTATTGTTAGCACGTTGTCAATGAAATCTGTATTACCCATACGACGGTACAGGGGATGATTGATGCACGTTACTGCACGTCCTGCAATTAAGTCTAACATCAATATAAATATAACCGCCAACCCAACCGAAATGCTGTACATCACTTGACTAAAGTTTGAATATACCTTCTTGTCTCGCTACTTTATTTCTAGCAGATTTTTTTTTTCCAATTTTTTTTAATGGGAGGCTTTGCCGATCCCTGAGGATTCAATAAGGCAAAAGTACTACTAAGCTATTCAACAATAGGAGATGTTCCCCCTCTTCTATCTCTCTCGAGTAAAGGAAGGAGACCGCTAGGTTCCACAGTTATGATCATGCACTGCCCAGAGGTTGGAGTAACCCAGAATTTGCAAGTCAATTCGTGCAGCTATTTACTTTTCTATAGACATGCTAAAGGCCCTTGTTTGCAATCTTCTACCGTATCACCATGCGGGCAATAGGGATATTTCTAGCGGATTTTACTCTTGCATTCGCTAAAATATGGATATCGAAAATTCAAAATTATTGATAATCACCCATTTAGAGTCAACACTGTGTATCAACCACCCAAAGTTTTGTTAAGTAAAAAACTGAGAGTCGGAGACAATAGTTATATATGTCTAAAATCATGATTTTGATGATGAAATATTACAATTTATTAAATTGAATCAATACTTAATTTAAATGCATTATAGTACAAATAGAGTCTTTAGTGCATTATCTTCTTTTGATATCAAGTTTTGAACCCTTGACCTTGAATGTCCAACAGACTTTAATTGCAAGTCTTAAACCATCAAGCTGAAAGAAACCCGATTGCATTAACTTCAATATATATTGATTTCATAAGATGTAGAGAAAAATGGTTCCTCAAAAATTGATTTTCTTTTCAAAAATTTATTCATATCATATTCAACAAATAATAAGTTAGAATTCCTATTCAAATCCAGATTAGAATATTCTAAGCATAACCCGTATAGATTAAAACCATAAACCATATGTAAATTACCAATAAAATTGGATCGATTGCTAGCTAAATTAAAAACTTGTAGCAATTAACTAAAAATAGAACAAGAACACATATTAATTAATTAAAACAGTAAACAATAGTCATTCAATCTATTAAAAAACAACTGCATAAATTAAAATAACAATTGAATAGAACAATTTCAATAACAACAAGAAATAATATGGATCATTAGAATAACAATAATAAAGAATAATTAAAAATAATAAAGAACTAAAATCATGATTGTTTACCTTGACAAAGAAATGTGCTTGACTATAACAGAAACAAAGACAAAAAAAAAATGAGGGCCTAAGGCGGGGGGTCAAGTTGTGTGTATGTTGTGATTTCGTGTGTGTGTATGTGGATGTTGTGAAGACTAAACAAGATGGGAATGAGTAAAAAAGTACAAAATAGAAAATGAAAAACAAAAAGAAATTAAAAAATAAACAATAGGGTGTAATGATAATTTTAATAGAAATTTTAACAAAGTTAACTTTCTGTTAGCTTTGACTTTGGTCAAGGGTAACAAGTAGCTAAAATTAAACATTAGAGGTAATAAGTATAAGCTCATATAAAAATTAAGGGTACTAAGTGGATTTAACCCTTATTATTATAATTATTATTATTGTTGTTGTTGTTGTTATATGTTTATTTTTATTAATTCTTAAGACTATAACATATATAAAGGGCTAGTTTTGTAATATGTTTAAAGTGCATTTTGGTCATTTGAAAATGAATTTATAACGTATTTATTATTTCATAAGATTATTATTATTTATTAATATGATGATTATTATTATTACCTAATAACTATTTATTAAATCAATATAATTTATTTATGTTATATATGATTATTATTAATGTTATTTTTATTAATCTCATGTGTTTTTGTTCAGTATGAGTAATCCCCAATATAGGGAATCACATTGCCTACTACCTAGGGGATGAAATATTCATGTTCATTACCTTATACTAAACGTAAAAATTGAAATAAAAATGAGAATATTATTTCATTCTTAATCTATTCCATCAGTTGTCACCTAAGTATTAAATTCCATGAAAATGTCAAAAAGTTAAAAATCACATGATATGTTAAGATTATTCTAACTTGCAATAGTAGACGGAATGTTAGTGTAGTAATGACCAATAGTAATTCTTTCTTACAAAACGAATGAATTTAGCATAGTAGCACTAACAACTAAAAACTATCTAATAGGGCTTTGGTCCAGTGGTAATGTCACTTGGTGTGTATGTAAAAGGTGACGAGTTTGAATCTTACTAATTATATTGAAAGAAGAAAAAAACTACCAGCTACCATGAGTCTCAACTTCAAACCGTTCTCTAGCCGACAAAAGAGAATCAAAAGTTCACAATACCCCTTATATTTTATAAATAAGTTGATTATTGCCTTATATTTTAAAAACGTAATTGAATGCCTCTGTATTTTATAAATAAATTGATTACTCATCTATACATTAAAAACATAACTGAATATCTTCCCTAAATTTGTTTTTTTTGGAACAAATTCATCCATGGACTTTCAAAGTCACTGTAAGTGACTAGCCAGGTCTCGTCTCTACTCAGTCTTTGACCAGAGATGTTGACACATATATATAAATATGTAGATAGATATTTTAATAACACTACAAAAAAAGGGAGACATAGGCGACACTCCTTTAGCGGCAGTTTAAATAACCGCCGCTAATTAGTAGAAGCCGATGACCATTTGTGGCGGTTACATGAACTGTCGCGATTAGTTTTGAACAACCGCCGCGAATATCTCTCGCTTGATGGGTGGTGGAAAAAATGAGTTAACATAGGCGGCGGTTCGTAAAACCGCCGCCTATAATGAATTAAGTTGGACGGCGGTTCTCACAACCGCCGCTGATTTCTTTAACATTTTAGAGCACACACCTGTGGTCTATTACTGATCATTGTAAACAAAAAAAAAGCAACAGTACATCATAAACACGAAAAACAGAATCAACACTTAGAGCCAAAATGAAGAGCCACCAAGTACAATAACGATAAAAAATGGGAATCCTTAAAGAATATTGTATAAATAGAGATGTATTGATCTGAGATTCTAAATCATTTCAAAAAATACAAAACAAAAGCAGGAAGAAAAAAGAAGAAATTTGAGAGAAAATCAATGTGAAATTGAAAGGTATGATGCTTTTCGTTTAATTTTACAGTGTTTTGAGCATTTTGTTTGTGAACTTAGGATTGTTGGTCACTTTGGTTCCGTATCTGTAAATAAATTTTATTGTATGCTTGGTATGGTTCAAAGTGTTCGATGTAATGTTTCAATGAGTCCAAATTTTATTGTAGAATGAATTGGGGTTAGATGTTTACTTAGAAGAAAAACTAATCAATGGAAAACATAAAAATCTATTAAGTTAAGCATGGTGATCTTTTCCTTTTCCCCACATTCCATGTGCACATTGTGTAAGGGCTTCATAACTAGTCCAAGTTTTGTATGGGTTATAGAAATGTACTTATCTAGCTATTGACTATCTGTGTATTATTTGACATATCCTTGATGCTAAAATGCTTATGGGTTTTGTTTTAATTACGACTCCATGTTGCTTTGGTCGTGAAGCTTGACTGTAAAATGATATCTGTCATTCGCTTTGATGGATAATTTTTTCATCTAAATCTATATCACATCATAGCATTTTATAGAGTGTTATTTCTGGATGTTGGGGATTAATTGTAGCCGAGGAGAACTCAGGAAAGAGATATCTAGAGCATTATCAGAGAGATTTCGATGAGCATATAATGAAGTTCTGCATAATGTAAATAACATTATAGAAATGATCTCTGCATTCTATGGATATCTCCACATATGCTCTTCCTTTTGACTTTTTGGTTTTGTTTTTATACGTTTGAGTTGTGCCTCATATTATTTACTTTTGACTAGGTGGGAGAACTTAAGAAACTAGTTGAAGAGGGTAAAATCAAATATATAGGTTTATCGGAGGCCTCCGCTTCAACAATTAGGAGGGCTCATGCTGTTCATCCGATAACAACTGTTCAGAATGAGTGGTCCTTGTGGTCAAGAGATTTAGAGCAAGAAATAGTTCTTACTTGCAGGTAATGAGTCTTTTGTGGTACTCATTTTTTTCTAGGAAATCATGCATGCTGAGTTTCCATTATCTTATTGCATAAGAGAACTTGGCATTGGAATTTTTACATATAGTCCTCTTGCGGGCGATTCTTTTCATTAAGAGCCAAGCTAATTGAGAACTTGTCAGAGGGTGACTTTCGTAAGGTTGGAACTCTTCTCTATCTATATTTCTGATCAACATTGAAACTTTCAAAAGCACTCTCTTATAAATTTTGAATAGTTATATCTTGCTTAGACTTCAGAATAGAATTATTTGAGGTTATAGGTTGATTTGGCCTTCAAAATCATAATTATATCTTTCTTCTTTAAATTAGCCTTCAAAATCATAGGTTGATTTGGCATTAGCATTTTTTTCTTCTTTAAATTAGTCTCATACTTCGAACTCCAATTGTTATGCGGTTGCTCTTACGTGTTTGCTGATTAGGCTGAGTGGACTGGTCCTTTAGGGTCATAGCAGGTGGCAGTTGAAGGGTATGTTGTTAATCATTACTTTGTATATTCACTGAGCTTTTATAAGAAACCTAATAGAGGTCCCATGGCCTAATAGAATGAAGAATAAAAACTAATAGATGTCAGCATACTACTAACAAGTTGTTTTTAACAGCACATAAAACTACATTTGATGTATATATCTACATTTCCTGATTTATTTTTGGTATCCTAGTTGGATATGGATTCTTGTTGATTTGCAGTAGAGAAGAAAAAGCACGAGAAAGATTCAATTACAAGTGCTGAAATTGATCACAATTGCTCTACATTATCAGGTTCCTCTTGTTTCCATCTCAATTGGTTGTTTCAATTTCATTTATTTTCTTCTTTTCTCACTATGATCGCAACTGAACGACATCTGCTTGTGTCAATGCTTCTTAGGAAAAAACCCACAAATAAAAGCCCCTCAAAAAAATAGAAAAATTGTGAATTATGAAGATTAAGTTGAGTGCGAGAAAAATTGTGAATTTTATAAATTTGCCTAGACAAAAGGGAACATTGTTAAATACAATTTTTCTTTAGATGAAAGCATGTTAATGAATTGAAATAAGATAAGATAATCTTGTTTAGTAGAAGTTGGATTCTTTCTATAGGTGGCATACATTTTTAATGTTGAACCTTGTTTTTATTTTCATAGACATTACAATGGATAAGAGTTGGATGGTGAAACCACGGTCTAGTGATGAATACCTTGATGGTTTGGAAATTTTTTTTGACTTTGCATTCAATCACACTGGTACAAGTTTCAGAAAGATATTGTGCCCTTCTGTTTCATGCGCCAATCGTAAATGGAAAGTTCGAGATAATGTGAGAAATCATGTAGTCTGGAATGGGATGACTAAAGGGTATAATCGCTGGGTTTTCCATGAAGAAGATTTTATAGCTAGAGATACACCACGTCCTACTCCTATAGATAGGTCACATGATAGTCCACTTGAAGACCATTGTGATACGTATGACTTAATGAGGGATGTATTTGGACTTCATGATATGTCACATCCAACGAATGAAAATATAGAGGGAGAAAAAAGTAATGAGGATGATAATAATAATACTGAGCCTTACATTCAAACTGATGATGGTCCTAATGTAGAAGCTATTGGATTTTTTAAATATTTTGAGGAAGGTAACAAAGAACTTTATCCTGGATCCAAATCAACCATTTTTTCATTTACAGTCCAACTGATGCATATAAAGTTATACTACAAATGGAGTGGAACATCAGTAGGCCTGCTTCTTAAATTCTTAAAACAACAATTTCCAGAATCAAACATTCCGACATCTCTATATGAAGCAAATAAGATGACAAATGCTTCAGGTTTGGGGTATGAGAACATTGACGTATGCCCGAATAATTGCATGTTGTATAGGGGAGATAAAGTAGAGCAACAATCCTATCACATTTATAATGCTTCTCGTTGGCAACAAGACGATGATAATAGTGCCAGAGGACATAAAAAGAAGAAGACAGCTTGTAAAGTTATGAGGTACTTCCCTTTGATCCCGAGGTTACAAAGATTGTATACTTCATCAAAGACATGTTCTTCAATGCTATGGCATAATGAGAGTCGCACAAATGATGGACTTTTAAGGCATCCTGCTGATTCACATGCGTGGAAGGCATTTGATCAAAGATATCCTGATTTTGCTAATGATCCTCGTAATGTGAGACTTGGATTAACGAGCGATAGTTTTAATCCGTTTGGATTGATGAGCAATGCATATAGCATATGGCCTGTAATTTTGATCCCCTATAATTTACCCCCGTAGATGTGCATGAAACAATCCTCATTAATATTGTCGATAACCATCCCAGGAAAAGAAGCCCCAGGAAATAAAATAGATATTTTTCTTCAGCCACTTATTGATGAGTTGCTACAATTGTGAGAAGGCGTCCGAACATATGATGCAACAAGTAAAAACAATTTCACAATGCGAGCTTCATTAATGTGGACTATTAATGGTTTTCCTGCCTATGCTTCTTTATCAGGTTGGAGTACTAAAGGAAAGAAAGCATGTATATGTTGTGCAAATATGACAAAATCAAAGTGGTTACCTAATGGGCGCAAATTTTGTTATTTAGGACATCATCGGTGGTTGAGTGAATCACACAATTTTTGAGCACAAAAGCATGATTTTGACGGGACTGAGGAATGGGGAATAGCACCAAAAAAATTATCCGGGTCAGATGCATTAAGGCATTTGGAAGGGATTAATTTCATTGATGAGGCCATATTTAATTCAAAGAATGAGGCAAGTACTTCTAAAAGAAAGAGAAAAAGAACTGCACATCCAGCAAATGAGTCTTTTGATGAGATAAAAATTGAGGAGGGTGATGATATTATTGGTGACTCAATGTCATGGAAAAGAAAAAGAATTTTCTTCAAACTGCCTTATTGGGAGTTCAATATACTACGTCATAATCTTGACGGTATGCATATTGAGAAAAATGTATGTGAAAATGTGCTTGGAACATTGTTGAACATTAAGGGAAAAAGTAAAGATGATCCAAAAGCACACTATGACTTGAGAGACATGGGAATACGGGAAAAACTTCATCATGTGGAGCAACCTAATGGAAAAGTGTTTTTTTCTCCTGCTTCTTATTCAATGACTAGAAAAGAGAAAGAAATATTTCTCAGTGTATTGAAAGATGTCAAAGTACCTGATGGTTATGCATCACAAATATCAAAGGGTATTAATGTTAAAGATAGAAAATTACAATCCCTTAAGACCCATGATTATCACATATTGATGCAAGATATACTTCCTATTGCATTGTGCTTGTCTATGAACAAACAAAGTTACAAAGATTATAATCGAATTGAGTAGCATTTTCAAGGCTATATGCAGTAAGATACTCAATATTAATGAGTTAGATGTATTGAAGTCTCGTGCAGCACTAGTACTGTGTCACATGGAAAGATGTTTTCCTCTCTCATTTTTCACTATAATGGTACATTTGGTCATCCACCTTGCAAATGAGGCAAAGATTGCAGGCCCCGTTCAATTTAGATGGATGTATCCAATTGAAAGGTATTATTATTTTAATTAGATGTATGCATTCGTAGATATGCTACAAATTGATTTTTCTTAATCTCATATAATTTGTTGAAATCTACTGTAGGTGCTTAAAAGTATTCAAAAAGTATGTCGTTAATAGAGCACATCCTGAAGGTTCCATTGCGGAAGGTTATATTGCGGAAGAGTGTCATACTTTTTACTCCAGATATTTTGATGGGATTGAGATAGTTTTTAATCGACCACGTCGGAATAATGACATTGATCCCTTAAGAAGAGATAAATATTTATTTTCAAGTGGTGGTACATTCAAGGGAGCAACTGAGGTTAAAGTATTAGATGATTTATCATTGGCGCAAGCACACCAATATGTCTTGTTACATCTTGATGAAATACAATCATATGTTGAGTAAATCGCGTCTTTTACATCCATTCTTGGGTTTTATTTATGGATGTTTTTAATGAAATTTGTTATCTTTTTTTATGCAGAGAATTTAAGAGATACAAGATTCAAAATTTTCGTCATAGGAGATATGACAACAATCCAAGTGCACTGCAATGGTTGGTGGCGGAGGAATTTCATGCATGGTTTAAAACCCATGTAAGTATGAACTTTAAAAAAAAAAAAATCATCTCATACGAGCTAAATTTGAAGGATTGAAAATATTGATATTTCACAATATAGGTATCAAATATGGATAACGAAAATGTGCTAGAAAGAATAAGATGGCTTTCTATGGGTCCTTCAAAATTTGTAAAAACTTACAAATGTTTTATTTTCAATGGGATTAAGTTTCGCACTAAGGAAGGAAATAGGGAAAAAGAACACAAAATTATGGAGTAGTTGTAACATCGACAACGCCAAGCGTAGCTTCTTCTCGAGATCCAAATCTAGTTGACGGAGAAGTTGAGTACTTTGGTGAACTCACCGAGATAATTGAATTAAACTATTATGGAAAATTTAAGGTAGTGTTGTTTCATTGTAATTGGGCTGATCTAACAGGGGAAATAGGGGTAAAGAAAGACGAATTTGGGTTTACACTTGTAAATTTCACACACTTGGCACATACTGGGGAACGGATCACTCATGAGCCATTTGTTATACCATCTCAAGTTAAACAAGCTTTCTATGTGAAAGATCCTTTGGGTCTCCCATGGCATGTTGTGATAAAAACAACCCCGAGGGATGTGTTTGATCTTGGTGTGGAGATTGAAGCAAAAGAGGATAATGATATTCAAGATAATGATGATAGTTTTGCAAGAAGTGTTCCTTACGAATGCCAGGAATTGGAAGAAAGTGACTGGATCCGGGAGGATGTTAATGAAGATTTGTTATGTGATATTGTACAACAATCATAGGTAAGTAAATAATTGCCTCCAAGTTTGTTAAGTAATTCACATTTTCTTTCCATTCTTCTCGCTCTTGTCTTTTATTCTTTTCAGTAAATTTGTACAATGTTATTTCTTGGTGAGCTTTATTTAGGTAATCGAATGGAAGGCATGGATGAATTTGTGGATGGGAAGTTTAAGTTGGGAAGGAAGATTGTGAGTGGGTCTTTTGGTGAGCTTTATTTAGGTAATGCCTTAATTATTTATCTTAATTTTTTTATAAATAATTTTTTCTTGGTTGAATCAAGTGTTAATATGCAAAATGGAGAAGAAGTAGACATCAAGTTGGTTAGCTAATTTTGCTTGCTTTTTGATTGTTGATGAAAGTGTCAATAGTATAATTCTAGAATCTGTTTTGTCTATTGCATATTGGAGGAGTACTATTTCTGAGCTTGCAGTTGACTTTGAACTTGTATCCGGGCATTTAGACTCTTCTTTGTGTATGTAATATAAATATTGGTCTCTTTATCTTGTATTTTCCTTTTCCTTTGAAGAGTGGGGTTGTGGGGATAAGTTTGTCATATGGATAGCAAAATCAAAGATAACGAATTCCTAATCTTATCTTTTTCTTCAAATCAGTAAACGATGCATCTATGGGTGAAAGTTTGGAGAAGTTTGAGCAAGTAGGAGACTCTTAACCTTTGTGCACCAGGTGTTTGAGATTTACAAGGTTGGAACTTAGGCTTTGGGATCGAAATATAGTCTTAGCTTTGTTGATTTGGACCAAAGGTAAATAGGATTACTGTGACACCTTGAATATCTGTTTCCCTTCTCTCACTGAACAACTATGTTGCTCACTCCCTCTTTCTAACCATTTTAAGTTCAGTGCCTTCAGAGTCCGAGGTAAAGAAAGCTCGGGATTCTCCTTGATCGGATATTCTAGTTATAGTTGTTTGTTTCTATGTATAAAAGCGATAGTTATGTTTCTTTTGAGGCCTACGTGCCTTGTATATATTGGTTTATAAGAAATGTAAAGTTAAAGTCTCATATGATTTGATAGGTGTAGTTGGTTTGTAATAACTCTAATGATTTACTTTATTGTCTAACTGGCTTGCATGGATTGTATGGAGGTTGGTTGAACGGCTTAAAAATCTAAGATAATGAAATGAAAAATATTGGAGGAGGAAGATAAGGAGAATTATCATCACAGGTGTTCAACAGCTAATGAAATGCATGCTTGTATGTTATATTATGCTAATAGAAAGGCTCGGATGGCCTTGTAGACTTAGGAAGTTCTGAAATGAATGTTGTATATTGTGGTGGTGGTCATTTCTTCTGTGTGCAGGTAACTGATTAGTCCTAGAAATAGGAAAAACTCTATCCGTTTTTCTTAATTTTTCATGAATTCGGGATTTGGATCGGGGCTCCAGTCTCGTGAGAGATCGGGGTGTTACAATTACTCCTTCCATTTGTGCCTCTATGTTGGTTATTCTGAACAGTTGTTGTCTCTGTCAATTGCCCATTTGGATTGTCTCTGTTTCTGGCCAATTTTATCAACTGTAGTTTTCTAAAATGACAATAGAATGATATTGAATATGTATTGACTAAATCTATTCCACTGATTTAAAGTGTTTTAAATTATCCTTGTTTGCTACTATTAAAAAATTGAAAGAATTTTTCTTTCACATGCCATCATTTGCTCCTACTGCCCTTTAGTTTGATTTTAATTTAAAAAAGCATTATATTATCTTCGGCCCGGTATTTTCGATTGAACTTATATCATTTGTTTTCAACTCGTCATTACTATTATATAGATCCTGTTTGATTATTCATATTTTTTAAATGCTTTTACTCACGTGTTGTTATATTTATTTAAACATAACTTCTTACTCTTATATAAACTCTTGGGGTACATTTTACTTACTTAGCCATTTGCTCATGTAATAGTATTACATTTTGCAGATGATGAGGAATGAACGTTGGATGCAAACTTGGTAGTGAATAGTCTGGAAATCTATGGAAACTAGTATTCATCGTGTAATAGATAATATTACAGTGCAAGCTTATGCTAGTATGTATTGTTGAACAAGTAATGTAGTATATATGATCAAAACTGAACTTATGTAATAGTACTTGATTAAGAGGCTGACCTTGTTTAATTATTTGCATTGTATCTGCCTCTATGTTGAAGTTTTAAGATATATGTGAATATTGAAAAATATATATGTATTTTAGAGTCTCTTTATTGAGGTCCTAAAAGACATTAATTTCAAATACAATGTATGTTGTTGATGTTGCTTTGAGTTCTATTCCTAAAAAGTCATTGAGGTCCTCTGGTGGTTACATGAGTAGTATCTAGGCTTGAGAATGGTGAGAATTAGAGACATGTAAAATGCCAAAGACCAATCCTTAAAAAGATAGCTTGAGAAACGGTTAAACCAAAGGCCATACAACAACATATACAACCAACCACTACAAACACTAAGCTCTACAAATATTTTGTCATTCACAAGATAATTGAATCAAATAACTATAGTACATATCCACCCACTCGTATTAACATCAATTTAATACATGCAAGTATCCTTGATGTTGAGATGATCAATGAAAACAAAATAGTTCTTAATGTTGATTAGTCGATGCACAAGTCACAACCACTATTTTGGTAAGATGCATTACAGAAATAACCAACTGTTGTAGCAATCCAAGCACTAAAGCATATCCAAAAACACTCAATATAATTAGCTAAATTTAAATAATTGGCCTCATACAAGGATCTAAAGCTAAGCAGTCTGAACCAATACAAATAAAATCATAATTCTTTCAACAAAATAGAATCCTTTGTTCATTCCTTGATAGAGATTTAAGAACTGCTTCCCTGGCAATTAAGAGAATGAAAGAAAATTAGCCATGATAACAAAATAAATGTAACAGCTACCTTTCACTTTTCCACAAAACTATCACCCATATCAAAATTGATTAAACATCTACAATGACCCTCACTTCAACATACAACATAGTAAGATGTATGTCAAAGTTTCCATACTCAATAATGCAAGTAATAAACTAAAAGTTTACCTGGCTCACGTATAAGTATAACATTTTTCTTACGCTATCTATCTCGGCCTTTAACTCATCTCGCTCAGCCCTCTCGGCCTCCCGCTCGACCTCGCTTTTTTTCAAAAGCTCAACTTCAGCTTCCAAACATCTTATGTCATTAGATGTAGCATGCCTTTTAGTGCCAAACAATGTTGATGGCATTGGTCCCAATCTTTATCCTTTTACAAGACCGAGGTGTTCTGGGCCCCGTACCTTACGAATTACTTGACTTTGTAACTCAATTTCATCAAGTTCAGATGAGGCTCTTCTTTCCTCTACGAGACGCCAAGATTTGTCCTAGACATACAAAATACAAATAGCAAGCATAAACATACACTAAAACAAAGTAAAAAAAACAAGTACCGGATGAGTTACATGTCACTAGAAATTACCAAAACCCCATCAGAAGTAGGATTTACTACACCATTTGGTTTTTGGTAGGTAGCTTTGTAACGCCCCGATCCCTCACGAGACCAGGACTCCTATTTATCACGCTATCACATTTCTTATATTACCAATATAATTAAAAGAAGAAGAAAAGGAGTATGACAACTCAACTGGCTGCCCTCACATAAACACATTATAACTAACATATGCACGAGATAACTATATAATCCCAAAAAGAGGCAACCAACACAACTTCACCCAAAATCCAATTCAAATAGCTCAATTAGCTGTAGATAAACACAATAGTATGTGACAACACAATAACAAGCTCTAGGTGCGCCAAAGAAGCCAATTACTACATCTTCTCCTTTTTTTTAACCAAGCTTTTCTTCTCCTAAGTGCATTTCAAAGTTACCAACCCACAACCTAACCATACTACATTCTCAACCAAGCCAAGAGACACCTATTAAGATCATAAAAACCCATTTTAGAAGCAAAAAACTCGGGAAGGCCCCAAGCGGGTTTTAACTACAACTATACTATCCGAGCCCCAATTTCACGTAACGGAAGAACCAAAAGTGCTTTCTTACCCCAAGGATACCCAAACCATAGCCCAAACGTGCCCGGATTGCACTACATGAAGAATCCCCTTTTTAAAGTTAACAAATTTTGCATTTTAACTCATTTTCGGGTAATTCAACATCACGTGAGTCTTTGTCTAGTTTCACTAATGTCTAAAGCACCTAAAGGAAGCCTCAATTCAATCTAATTAACAAATTATATAAAAAAACCCCTAAATTTTTGAATTTCACTATTCACTGTACTATTCATCATCTCTTTCAATCAATCTATGCATTTTATCATAAAATTTGCTAACAAGCTACATAAGTTAGTTCTAGAGGCTCCAAATAACATATAATAAGCATTCATAACAAGTTTTATAACTATAATTGACAAATCAAGAAAATTCAACATGTGAGCATAAACTTTAAAAGCAATTAAAGTGCATCTCCCTCACAATTAGATGATGAAAGAAAGTTGTAGAAGCTCCTAAATGCACCAAAGCTCTGCCATGGCATGCCAAGAGACCAAGATTGCAAGGTTGGATGAAGAAATTTCTTCTCCTTTCTCCCTTGGTGGTGTCGGTTTTGGGGGGGGGGGGGGCTTGTAGGGTATATTTGCTTTTGTTTTTATGAGGAATTGCATGTATGTAAAGTATAAGGTATATATGCATGAGTATGTAATGTTAATTAAAGTCAAATACTAGCAAAAGTCTTGGTCAAATGGCCTAAATTCCAATTGTAATTCAACTAATGCAAAACTATTATTTTTACATACGTAACACTATTCAAATAACCCGAAAAACATTTTCTAAATGCATGCTTCCGAGCTCAAAAGTCTAAAATGACAAGTTCCCGATTCCTATTATGTGCCATATGACCTAAGAAAAATATTAAATCGCATAACCGAGATAGTAAATTTTCTTATGAATAGTGTCTCATAAATAAACAATTAAAGAAGACAAGAAATGCACGTAAAATGCACAAGTAGTTTATGCAATAGTTATTTAAAATATGTGTGATAAAATTCTCGGGCCTCACAAGCTTCATATAATTTGACTTCACCCACTGGTCCACCTTTGACTTTTTCCTGCAAGTTTATATGTAATTTAATTGTAAAGTTAATCAACTATGAATGAAATCTAATATATTTGGTTCCAAATACCATCTCCTTCCTCTTTCAGACAAAACTTTCACTACCGCCTATGTGCATCTCTGTTTGTTGTTTCCTGTACTCTTTTGCCTTGGTTGATTTTTCCTGCCAATATGAACATCAATGTTGCAGTTAAATGAAGGTAAATATAACTCCTCAGTAAAATATATACAAAAATCCAATGTATGTTACTTACTATGAATGCCTCTGATAAAGTTATATCTACAAAATCATTCCATTGAGATTTCTCCACCCCCTTGGGAACACGACTATAAATTTGGGTTTTTGTAAATCCGTTTGTTAAATCTATATTTATAAAATTCCTCAATCTGCCTTTATTGTTTTTCCATTTATGCCCAATAGATTGTAGCAAAACTCTTTCACAAGTTTCATATGCATCCTTCTCCTCGGGAAAAATGAAACGCTCCTACTACATATAAAAGTATTAGTATAAAAAGAGTATAATTAAAACCTAAGACACCTAGAAATGCATATATACAAACATAAACGACAACTGAAAGCATAATGAAAAGCACAATCATTTAGAATAGCGTAATTTGGCATTAACCTTCATGTAATCCATAAGTTTTTCCTTCTCAGGGTCGGAGAAATCCCTCCAATCATTTTTAGTTATATCACAATATTTTCCTATTCGAGCAACTACTCCACTACTAGTTACGAAACCAGCTGCATGATCCCCAATAGGTTGGCCATGTTCGTTAAAGTCTACTCTAATTCGTTTATCTGGATCCAGTGCCCAATCTGTGTTGGCCATAGACGGTCCTCGGGTCTTTCTTTTATGAGTAGTATATGAATAATCCAACAAGTACAACAATTATAAATGTATAACATAATAAGAAATGATAGTAATTCCTATACTCTTAACAACTACCTGGATGGTCTTGCCCTTGATTGTAAAGGGAAGTGCCTTCCCCATTTGAAGATCATCTACTTGACATCTTTGTTCAGGCCATTATCTGGTAATTTCAACAACAATTGATTAAACATCTTAAATTAACTGAGTTCCTAAGAGTAATGGATTCTCCAAGGTGAAACTTTACAACTGAGACTTCCAATATTTTATAATTACAACCATTAGACTCCACAAAAATTACAATCCCAACAAGTAGCAGGAAAGCTCAATGACATTTCCAAACAAAAGAGAACTAAATACACAATAATAACATAGCGTAATGAATAGAAATGATCTTGTCAAACTACTACAAATTAAATTAGAAAAAGTTTCCCTAGTTTTCTCATTCCTATGCATTCTCCAAACCAAGGACAAAAAAGAAAAAAGAAGAAAATCAAATAATAAGCTAACAGGAGTCAGCTCTGTATGCATAGATTATAAAAAGATGCTATGTTTTGTTCGAATTCTTCAAAGAGCACTCATTTTGACAGCAATAAACTAATCCTCATTTATGATTAGTTCATCAAGCGTTTTAGCTTTCAAAGTTCAATTTTTTAAATGCTAATTCAATTGATATGCCTAGGAATTTCAGAGAAGACAAAACCACTATGTTTATGCATCAGAAATTACTACCTTGACTCAATTTGTGTAGCGTACCCACCAAAAAAAATGAATCTTTTTACAGAAACTCACAATAACATCCTACCAAAGCAAAATATACCAATCACAAAAACGTCAATCACTTTAAACAAAAATAAATAAATTTCAACTTTTTAATAATATTTTTCCTAATCAAATATGTTAAAAACTCTAAAAAAAAGGGGAAAAAAGCAAAGTAATAAGGAAAACAATTAGGGTTGGTTTTGTTGTCACTATATAGTTTTCTAAATGTTAACAAAACAAGAATAAATACAAAAATAGACAATTTTTCTTATATAAAAAACATGATTTTGTTGTCACTATATAGTTTTCTAAATGTTAACAAAACAAGAATAAATACAAAAAATAGACAATTTTTCTTATATAAAAAACAAATCTTGCATCCAAAACCTAAGAGATTTTGAAAAAGTAAAAAAATGCATACATGAAACAAAACAAGAATAAAGCCTCTAAACTACAGGTCACACACACATCCCTCCACCACCACCACCTATACATACACACACACACACAACACACACACACACACATACTCTCTTCGCACATACACACCACAGTAACATACACCCACACAGAGAACGCACACACACCACACAGAGAACGCGCACACACTACGGCACACATTCACAAAGCTACTCTGATGAGAGAAAAAGAATTAAAAAAAAGAGAAGTATTAGCATTGACCTGATGCAGGGTAGAGAGAAAAATATAGAGAGAGATGAAGGTTGGTCTCTATGTCTGCAGAAGAGAGAAAACGTGTGAAGAACCAAGACAATGCATGACAAAATAAAATTGTTCTACCTATATAACGGATTCACCAATAACAATCAAATAATGAGAAGATATATATAGCAAAAGAAGAAGCAAAATTAAACAATATAAGGAATTTACTTATAGTAAAAATAAATAATCACAAGATAAAGCTTTTGTATCAAAATACTTACCTTGTTTCTCTTATGATCAAGACACTCTAGAGCTGAATGTAGTTTAGCTACTTGTACAAAGTCTTTGGCCACGTCAGTTGCCAAGCTACTTGATATATTCTAATGACATTTCAGTATAAAAGTTAGAAATATGTCCTTATGGCATTTTAGCATAAAAGTGGGAAATATGACAATAACTACATCAAATAGTTCCAGCAACAAGCAATAAACATCATAAAAATACTAATTACATATCCCATAAATAATCAAAAATTCATATTAATGTAATAATGATTATATATTGCCATTAGCAAATTAAAAATAGCAGTGTAATAATAAGCAACCATTAGTTATATTCCATATTTGTTTTTGAAGCGAAGATATGTATGATTGTTGCCTAATCTTAAGGCTTCATAAATGTCTAGATACACAAGTTAAGACAATTTGCAACAACTTAAATCAAGAATCGAACAATGCTTAAAAGACTTAACAATAGATCATAGGTAGAAACAATGATTACGCCAAATAGTGTCAAGAAATTTAGAAGAAAAAAAAAGGATAGGTAATCTTTAGCCCATTGCACAATGTCTCAAGAAGGGACGTATTATCTGTTAATGATGGGGTTGTTGGTAAAAATCCTCAATAACGTGGTAAAATTGGTAGTGGTTACGGGAGTTAGCCTTAAGTGGGGATCATAGCTGGATTTTTCCTAGATTATCTTGTAGGATTCAAATATATCCAAATCACTAAGGCCAATGATTAATGAGTAGAAATCGAACACGAACAGTTTCCATCTGAATCCAGGCATTAGCTTAAGATTTACTATGAGAACATAAAATTCAATCACGAAACATGCAATTATTGAACACAAGCTGCTCAAAATCCAAGTTTTTCTCCACAGCACAGCGCTTTCAGCTCATAATTGGAATTATGTAAAGATCTATACATTAAGGCCTCAATTTCATGCCATCAAAGATGAAATATTTTGTGATTTCGACTCAAATTGTCACATAACATCCCTTTTAACAACTAATCACCAATTAAACCCCCAAAATATTCCAAACAACTTATGAAAACCCAATCTTTCACCCAACCAAACACATCAAGTTCTACAAACTTCCATAAACTCAACAACCCCAGATGGATTACATGAATCAAAAGTCAAAACTATCAAGATTCAAACTTTATTCATTTCCAACACACCTTATTAACAACACCCACAAATCATACATCAACAATTCAACATTATGCAATAAATTCAACAAATCTTCAAATTAAAATGTTTCTCAAATCAAAATATCAAATACATATGAATAAAAAAATAAATCTTCTTTTTTATGCCTAAGAATAATAAAGCTTTCACCTTTAGAAAAAAAAGAGCTGAGAAAAAAGTTGTGAGGCTTCAGTTGATAGTTTTTAGTTTATGAACAGAGACAAATGAGATGTGTTTTAATTACAGTAGAATACTGTAAAGGCTTACTTATTTAAAGCACAAACATAAACGACAACTAAAAGCATAAAGAAAACAATTATGTTTCCTTAGCACTAACGCTCAAAATGGAAAACTTGCATAGGGTTGAATTTTGTCAATTTTTTAATTATCGTCCCTACTTTATTATAAAGCACCATAAAAGTGGTAGAATATTTCCCTTTCATTATCTTTTGCCTTTAATAGGAATATCAAATGCCCACAATCATCGACGAAAAGAAGTGGTATCCTAGTATTTGGTAAACATGGAAATGTTGCTGCAACATACTCTTAGAATGAAAGAATTCTATATGAAATTTGCCTAGACCAACCCTACTTAAATTTCATTGCAAAGTTAAAATTAAACAAACTTTGTCCACGCGGATAAGCTTAACACAGTGGTACAACTGTTTGCAAAGTTATCCAGCATGCGGGTTGAATGAATCAAAAAGGAAAAAGTTCTTTCAACTTCATCCCGCTTGTTGGGTGACGAAAACAAATACGAGGACTTTTTCAAGTTCATCCCACCGGCATAATTTGTACAATCATGTTACTGAAACATCTTAGTAACACATTGGCTACAAAACAAAAATCCAAAGAAAAGAGAAAAAGACCAAAAAAGCAAACAAAAGCTAAAAAAGCAGCTCAAGGACAAAATAAAACCAGTGGTCTCTATGTGTGCTCAAAGAGTGACAGCATACACACACATACTCAATTCTCATACAGTACACATAGTAAACAACACACAGATCTCGCCATCTCACTCCTTTTTCCTATCTCTAAAAAATTTCTTTATCAATTCAGCTAAGAAAGATGACAATGTGAACAAAATGCTTAGTCAATAAAAATCTTGGGTTTATATTTTTGTTCTTTGGGTTCAGATCTTGAAAAAGGGGATTTGTCGATCTAGGGTTAGTAACTCTGCCATATCTTCCGATTAAATCAAAACTTCTCCTCTAAAGAATATTGCAAAGACCAAAACCAAAATCAAAAGTTTTAAAAAGGTAAAATTTCAAAGCTACGAACTTGTTTACCTCAAATCAAAGAACACAAACAATTCAAGCAATAGACCCGCCAATCCTTTGTGATACTATGTGTTATGACGAGACGCAGGGTCCGAAGATTTAAATTCAAAAATTATTCTATGTGTGTGTATGTAGAGAGGAGAAAGAAAGAAAGAGAGCTGAAGAAACTTCTGGAGAAACTTTTTGAAGCCCGATCGTGTGTTTGTGAGAAAGAGGCGTGATAAGAAAAAGTAAAGAAAACTTTCAGATACCACTAAAGGGTATTATGGTCATAAAAATAGAAGTACAAAATTATTAAAATATGTTACAATCCTCTTAATGCATTCATGGTCTATAAATATGCATTGAGTTGCCAACTTTGTCCAAATGGCATTATGGTCTTAAAAATAAGAAGTACAATATTGCTAGCACATAGTACAAACATTCTAAAGTAGTGACGACCTACAAATATGCATGTTTCAAAATTTTAACGCAACAAATGTGCCTGTCTTGACAACTTTGTCATTGGGTATTATGGTCATAAAAAAATATAGTACCGACTTTCATCACATTTTCGCTATCATGACTACTTTCCAATTGAGTTATATTTTTCTCTTACCCGACCTTTTTTTTTTGAATTCAAACTCTTGCCGCCAATGTTCAGCTTGAGCCATTATAGACTGTGAACAATTGTTTTAGATTTAGAATTTTATATACTACAGTCTTTTCTTATTATATTTTTAATATGTTATAATAATTTTATAATTAAGTTTTAGTCACATTAGTTTAGATTATGATTTATGTTTTAATATATTTATTTGCATTTTATATTTTTTGGATCTATGTACTTATTTATTCTAGATACTCCGCCATGAATCGCTAAAGTCTTCTTACTTCTCTATTATTCTAATCAATCAATTTTTGGAAGATAGGTTTTGTGTCTATTAGTGTTCCAAAAGCCCATTTTCATAACCCTAACGAAGAACATACTATTATCACATTTGATGATGTACTTCATAGTTGGATAGTACCTTTCTATCGAAATTATTTATTATTCATATACACTTGAATATATTACACAAATCTTAGTTGTAATTAGTCGTGAAGCCCAAGCCTCTAATTAATTCAACTTTCGTTAATTCATCATATGTTATTTTGTTAAAGTTTATCTATCCTACTATTTTAATTATATCAAGTAATAGTACAACTTCTGTTCATCAACATGCACTTATTTATCACTGATATTCATTGGAACAAAATCTTATTGATATAAATTTAAATGTTCATATTCTTTAATTATAAAAAATACCAAATCCATACAAATATCTTTTTGTTATGATTAAGAAAAAATAAAAGCATATAACCTTTCTTTTGGTTTTTTTTTAAAAAAAAATCCTCACTAAACCACCAAAATTTTTACTAAAGCCAAAACACCCACCAAATTATTTCAAATTTATATGACTAATACTCTTGTAATCAGGGGTGGTGGTACGGGGGAGGCCAACATTTTTTTTTTGAAAAAAAACTAATGATAGTTTTCATCTGAATATGCTTTGGCCCCCCCAGTTTTTTTTAAGGCCTTGGTCCCTCCAAAGTTTTAAAACATAATGATGTCCAAGGCTTTTGACAAAGCCTGTCTCCCACGATGTTAGCTTTTTTTTTTTTCCTTGCAATGATTGCCATAATTCATTATCAAAACGTTAAATTACTAACAAACAAAAAAAAATCGTAAGAGATAAAACTCTAGCCTCTGCCTCTAAGCTTTGGATTTCATAAGAATTTCTCTAACCAATAACCATAACATTACAATTTGTATTCTTCTCCAGACTCCATTAGCATTAAAATAATGTCAGCTAGTTATTCTACTAAAAGTACACCGACTTGTCTGGCTCCTAACATTAAAATAATCCTTCAAACTCAATAATCTACATATAATGTTAGTTAGTATTTGAAATGGGGATGGTTTTTAATGCAACTCCCAAGATGTACACCGATGGCTCTAGCATCACTTTTTTCTTTCATTTGATCAAATTAGTTAAACTTCCCACGTACCCACCAAAACCCGTACATATTCCTACCAAAAATTTCACTTCACCAAAACTTCTCACCCACCAAAATTTCAAGGGCGCGAAAACTATCTCGCACCAAAACTTCTCATCGGACCCAATTTCAATCGCACCTAAAACTTCTCCAAAGAAGCAATCAGGTAGCAATCAGGTATATGTTTCTACGATCTCTCTCACACAGAACACACACACATACTGTAACAAATTGGGACTAATTGCAGAAGTTGCAGAACCAAGATTATCTCTCTCTACCCTTTCACTGTGCCTATTCTTATGCTATATATACATAACTATTATATCAGTGGCGTGCGTTTACCCCCACAAGCTAAAAATATGATCAGTTGTGCTTTAATTGCTTAAGCCACGTACTTCTTCAAATATGTAGGTGTTACTCAACAGCTGCTCTTTCCTAATCGCTGCATAAGTTGAGCTAATTGTTTTTAGTTGTAGTTTACTTAACAGTTGCAAATTTGGGTTTCAACAGTCGAAGTTTCTTTCTTACATATGTTTGGACTAGTTCCAAAATTTAAATGCCATGAATTTCCAATTTCCTAGCTAATTATTGTTGCTCAAACAAAAAGTGGTTCGCAAATTGTAGGATGTCACTATGGTGGAAATTTTAATTTGGTTTAGCGGTTCTATTTCCATCATATCATGTAAGCGATTCTGAGCTGTTATAGTCTCTTTGTAAGGTGTTGTCATCCTTTTGTATACTTCATCTACACATGAAGTTTTTTATATATGATATTTCATAATTACTCTGCTCTTTTAAATAGCTATATGTAGTTGTTATTTGATTTCTTATGGGCACTTGAGCTGATGATTGAGCTTGGTTTAAATTCTGATTTGGGCTAGTCATAACACAATCTTTCTCTAGATACATACGAATACAACTCTATTAAGTATGTATCCCTATATTTTTGGGTAATTTTCTCACTTTCAACCGTTTAATTCTACTTTTTAGTAAGCTAAATTAGTTTAGTTATGTAACGATGTTACTAAAATATAAGAGAGTGCAGAATTAAGAGGGAACAACAAAAACATTTTTGATTGAATTTAGCAGGAATTACAATGGATAGTGCCAATTTTTCGAGGAAATTGGTAAACTCTACAAAACAGAGAAAATAAGAAGAACAATTGGCTAATAATTTTCTTGTGCCCTCAGCTAATGCGTCTCTTCTATTTATAAGTTGCTCTTTCATAGCTTCTAAGGTGTAATGAATTCTTCTAGATGGTTTGGCATACTTTTGATACGTGAGCTTCTCCGTAACTGAACGGAATCACCAATTTGTTGTTGTTTGTTATTTTTCCCTGCTTCTAGATTCTTTTTAGCCAATTTTTAGATGGTTCACATTGTTTGCCTTTGTTGGGAGGTACTGACATTGCATTCATGACAAGTTACTTCTGATTACTCATAGCTTAAGCAAACGAGGATGAAATCTGATTATTTTTGTAACAGTGATCACTTAGTCTATTGATGATTTTAGTTTATATTATTAATTCAAACCATATCAGGGCAATTCATTTTCTTTGCCCTGTTTGAGTAGTAGGAAGAAGATTATATTGTATAACCACTGGCTTCCAGTTACAGGCTAAGAATTTTTATCTTACTTGTAGAATGTTGATAATATACATGTCCTATGCATTTCTTTACAGCTATTGAATGCATAAGAAGATGGCAGCCTATGAGAAGCAAAGATTAAAGAGAATTGAAGGGAATAGGGCAAGAATGAAGGCTATGGGTTTGACAATAATGGCAAACTCTTTGACGGGTTCTGTTCAAAATGACAAGAAAAAGAGTGGGAAGAGTAGGAGTACAGAATCAGTGAGGATGAGTAAAAGAAGGATTGATAATAATTATAGGCTAGTTGAGGATGATGAGCTTCAGGGGTTAAGTTCTATTGCTGAGGAGGATGATGTTGATGATAGCAATGAGGAGCTTACGATACCTGAATCATTTTTTCTGAAGCAATGTAGAATCTTTGTGGGTGATTTTTTTTTTCAAAAGTTTAGTTCTCATGTTTTTTTTTTTTGTTTTCCTTCCTGTTACTAGCTAGCCTGTAAGTTTATATCAACTTGAAACCATAAAGGAATTAAATTTTTAACTTGCATAATTCATGGCGGTTTAACTCTTAGGATAAAATCTTTCAAAAAGTTTAGAGTAACTTGTTAGAATGCTTGAGGCTAGAGCTAGCTATTTCTATGGTTATGAAGGCTATGGTGAGGAATATGTCAATGGCTATGGCTATGGTAAAGGCAATGATTTCAACACCCAAAAACTTTATATTAGGTGAAAGTTGAAACTCCGACCATCTCATTGGTCAAAGATGAAACTCTATTTGTGATACAGTTTTTTTTATGCTCGCAATTTTATGCTTCTTTCTTTGTAAAAGATAATGATCAGAGTTTTTAGCTTTGTGTTCAAAATTTTCAGCTAATAGCCCTAAGGAACCGATCAAATACTCCATCATCCTCAAATGGAGAAATCCCTAACAATCAAGATCATTCAGGCAATTATTTTTTGATTCATTTATCAAACATTTAGAAACTGACAATACTATGATTCATTTGTTATTAATTATTTTTGTGTGACAATAATCAAAAACTATTGCAAGAAGAAAGACTTATGGCAAAAATAGGTGCAAACAAATTTGGCAGTTGGATGATGACAAACGAATTAGAATCGAATGTAATAATCACGGCCAACCTGTTGGGGATGGATCTGTTGATTTAGCTAGTTGTCTCGGATTAGTTGCTCGAATGGGCTACTATTGTTCCATAGCTAAAAACGATTGGAGACACATTATCAAAGACGATCACATGAAGGAGAAATTTATTAGTTACTTGAAGGTTAATGTCAATATACGCTTCTCTAAATTTCAATGTTTTTAGCTATACTTTAGGTTTATATTTCTATGTGTGCTCTTTTTATACTAATTAATCTTATATGTGCTAGAAGCGTTATATTTTTCCTGATGATAAGACAAAGTATGAAAAGTGCATACATTATGTTCTTGGCTCTATTGGCGAGAAATGGAGGAACTATAAACATGATTTAAGGAAAAAAATAACCAAGTATGTGGAGGAAGGAAAATCCAAAGAAGAAATTCATGCTATTGTTCTAGAAGAGGTGGAGGATACTCAGTGAATAGATTTTGTCAATTATTCTTTATCCAAGGAGGCCAAAGTAAGTACCATGACATTGACTTATGATATATGTAGTTATAGTTGTCATGATTAAGTTAGTCCTATAACTTTTATGTTTATATTGGCAGGCAAAATCAGATCAAACAAAAAAGAATAAGAGCAAGCAAACAGAAGTTCACACATTGGGTAGACAGAGTTATGCACAAAAGGAGAATGTTGTGGTATTTGAAACCCTATCTCTTTGATTTGTTAGAATTTCACACTAAACGACTATCCTTACAATAAAACTTACATATGTTATCTTGTAAGAAATAGAGCAAGCTGGACCAGTAAGTCCCATTGTATTTTATTGGGAAACACACAAGAGCAAAAGTGATAAAATAAATCCAACTTCTACAAACATTTTGGTAACTGTTTTCTTGCTTTTTGGATAAATTTGTGTTATGTTAATACGAAATGGACCATATACTTTTTTTTGCACATTGCAATTTTTTAATGCTCAACTATCTTTATTCAACTACAACACACCTCTAATGAAAGGTGTTTACTCTCATTTAGAGTTTGTATCAATGCAATTAAGCACATGGTATATACATTTATTTTGATTTAGAATGCTAGTTGATATTCTATCTTAAATTCAGAGTATTATTTTCTTTTATTGCTCGATAACAATTTCATGATGCATTTATTCTAGTCTTTTCTTTGGTTTGTACAAGTTGTATAAAACTTGATTTGATTATGAAAATGTCTAGGATGAATGCGAGTCTCTCAAGAAGCAAAGAATCTCACCTAGAGTTGATGTTATCGACTTAGAGAATAAGATCATTCGTGAAATACGGGGCCCGGAACACTCCGGTCGTGTTAGAGGGGCAGGGCGGGGACCTACCCCTTCATCATTCTTGGGCTCTAGGTGGCATGGTATGTCTAATGATTTAAGAAGTTTGTTGGCTGAAGTTCAAAATTTGAAGAAATGTGATGAGGAGAGGGAGGCACAATTAGTAGTTGAACGTGCTAACATGGAGGCACAATTAGTTGCTGAGCAGGCTAATCATGACAACACTGAGGCACATCTCAATAAGCTACAACAAATGCTTGACTTACACTTGAGTAGGTAAAATGAGAGTTTTTATACATCTTATTATGCTATTACTTTTTAGACAACGAAATTCTACATCATTATGTGTTTGTGGGTTGTAATAGATACTATTTTATCTATACAAACACATAGGTTGTTTTGAAGTCAATTAGTTGCTAACAACTAGGCTGTACGAAAGCAATATGGAGCATTTGGCCATTTGGGTTGTTTTTGGAGTCAATGCTTTGCTTAAATTGGTTGTGTGGGTTCATTGAGTGGGACATTGTCTTATGTATGGGGTTTAAATGGGATCTTTTGGGGTCATTATAGTTTACAGCTAGTTTGGATGGGTTCATGGAACGATTTTGAGGGGGTGTTATATGGGTGTTGATGAGTAGTAGTGGTGAGGTAGATAAGGTAGAGGGGCGTTGATTGAGCGAGGATATTATAGCCTACAGTTGGCTTCAGTTTAATTCAATCTCTCTGCTAAGGGAAAAACCTTTATTACGAGCCTTTTGTTTCACTTATAGTTTATTTTTACTCTTCGTGATCTATAATTGATCTTAATGACAAACGAGTACACTGCTAGCAGCGTTAATGGCATACATGGTAATATGACTCTTTTATTATGATCTAAAGATGTAATTCAAAATTAATGAGTAACGCTATATTATCCTTGCATTGTAACCCTAACTGAATTGTTCATTATCTTTTTTTTCTCAATAGTTTTCCTCTGTTGTTATATTTTAGTCATTCTTACACATGCATAATAAGCGACGAGAGTTTTAATAATCTTATTTTGTTACATGTTGAGTTAAAGTTTACTTTTTAGACAATAAAATTCAACATTATTATGTGTTTGGGGGTTGTAGTAGATACTCTTTGTGAAACTTTTTCAGCTAATGAATCTCTTGCCTTGTGATCAATTCTCATAAAAAGGCAAGATTCTGCACTTTGTAGATTGTTTCTGCTTTTCGAGTTGAGGTATGATATTGCAGTTTCTATGTTTTTACATGCTCTTTCTGGGTCATTTTAATCTATTGGGGGAAGAAAACTACCTGGTAAGATTAGCAATAGATATTTAAACAAATTGAAAGCTTAATTTCCACAAACTTGATGTCAGTGCATTTAAGTGGAAGCTCAATTGTGCATGCAAAGGACTTTTTTATTATGTACCCTTGTTGGTGTTCACATATATCAATTTGGTTTGGTTAGTAGAGATGTATGTTCTATTCTATGTCAACAAGCAGATAAACTAGTCAAGGTTTCATCATGAAACGTTAAGAAATATGGTTTTCTCTGAATTGTTTGTTCTATACTGTTTTGTTGAAGCCCTGTTTATTAGCTTGGTTATATGCTCATCCATGCAGAACTTCCCTATGTTCATCCATTACTATTTGGTTATGTAGGAATTAAAAAAAAAATGAATTTTATTTTGACTAATATTCTTCAATACTTTTAATTGACAGGTAAGCAGAGTTTGAATATCATCCAGTCTTTTTGATCCTACTCAAATTGCAAATTCTCGAAGGATGGTTTAAGTTTATTGGTTGGCTAAGAACAAAGGAATAGTTGAAAAACTTTTGATTTTTTTGTCCTCGTATCAAGTGCTTTATATATAAAGCATGACTATTGTAACTTAATTATAACTTTTGATTTGTACATATTAAACAATTATACTTGATTATAACTATTGTAACTTAATTTTCTTTATTGTAGATATTCTAACTTTGATTTGTACATATTAAACAATTATACTTTTAAGAGCAATTTAATTTTCTTAGCTTGTTTTTGTACAATTTCTTTTCCCCTATTCTTTATTCATCCAATATAATTAATTGTTACATGATTTAATATATATAAAAAGTAATTAGAAGCAAAACAGTATATATAATAAGGAAAAGCGGAAGATGTCAGCAATGGTTGATTGCCGCGAAAGGTATTAGCGGCGGTTCTCGAAACCGCCGCGAAAGGTATTTTAGCGACGGTTTAGTGAACCGCCGCAAATACTTTTCGCGACGCATTCAAAAGCTGCAGTTCACACAACCGCAGTGAAAGGTTTAGCGGCAGTTATAAACCGCTGCTAATAGCGAAGAAAACCGTCGTTGATAACCTTTTTTTTGTAGTGTAATATGGATATTACTTCTTTTATATTCTGTTGTTCTTATTTTTCTTATGTAGGAGGATAAGTGATATTGAAAGAAGTTAATTTTGTTTATTTATTATTCCATATGATCTAGTGGTGAGATTAAATTTCTTTTAATATGTACTGAAATTTCTTTTTCGTTAGTCATTTTATAATTTGTCTTCAAGTCAAAGAGATATTTTTAGAAATTATGTAGGTATTGCAATAACTATCGTCAAACAGCCTCTTTTTATCTCTATTAACTTCTAACGTACTCTTTTACCTACGATTATCTATGTCACATAACTCACCTGCAGTTGTGCAACTCTAATAGTATCGATATTGTCATGGTACTACGACTACGTGAATTGGGCCCTAAATTATTATTGAACCGATGCTACTAGGGTTAAATGCAGTCGCAACTATTCTTTTATATTTTTTTTTCTATATATCAATTTTTATGATTCTTCGCTTATGGTATGTTAAATGTATTATCCAGTCAAATAAATTCATTGACTCAATCATCTATTTTTTTTTTTAATTGTGGATTGAATTTATTTACTGAGTTTTTGTTCGCTCACTATTTTTGCTTCTGCATACTTCCTTTGTAGTTACAACAAAAAAGTCCCTACAACCTTTGGGAGGGATGACACCCATACCAAATGATTTAGTGACGAGATATTTTTTTTCGAAATATTGTCAGTTTTGGAGTGAAATCTTTATTTTGTGACTTTTGAGTTTGATTGTAATAACTGAGGATTTTATACCTCACTTTATAAGTATTTTCCACAACAGTCACTTATAAAACACGCATATATAATATCATTGATATCACAACTTTCTTTTCTTTGTATCAATGTCTACAATAAGACTGACATTATTTGCAATGTTAGGATACCCTTAAGCACCATCATGTGGAAATTATATTACTCATGCAGACCTATATATAATTATATAATCAACCATCTGGAACAAACACCCCCAAAATTTGGCCGCATTAGTTGAATTTCCACACTTCATCAATAATGAAGTCACAATATACAAACTATACAATTGTATATTTTGCAGTGCAAGTTATTCATATATTTATTGATGTTGTGCTGTCATCGGTGCTACCGATCTTTAGAAAAAGATTTTAAATGTGATACCTTCACAAACTAAAATATGGAGGCGGAAAAGTCAGACATGTAGATAATCAACGGTCTGAAATCAACAATTGTATCAACCACCAAAAGTTTGACCATATATTTCATAATGCAAATTCTTAATGTTTTTGCTAAATCCTATATAAGACTACCAATCTTTGCTGAAATCTGTCGCAAGAAAAAGAAAGCCTTAATCTATATATATTCACATTTCCGCAAAAGAAAGAATATGGCACAGGCAGCAGTTTTAAAAAGGGGATTCCTCTATGAACTAAAGCTCTTGACAGAAGAGGAAAGTTGGGACTTACTACGGAGAAAGGCATTCACCAAAGCAGAGGAAAAAGACAAGTCTCGTTTCCATGCATTTAAACATGTTTAGTACACACATTGCAACATTTCTTTTGATTTTGTATTACCCCAATGTCTCCTATATTTTATCATATATAATTATAGAGATCTTCCATCTATCAATAGAAATTACACAATTGAAGCCTCCCCTTTCACCTACATTGTTAGCAATATTTTACACTTTTGTCATTAGAACTGTATATTTAGTTCATAATTCATGGTATTTCATCTTCACACTAAATTGTTGAACAAAGCGAGCCACCAGATATATTAAGATTGAAAAAATAAAATGTGATCATGTTAAGGGTAAAAGTTTTTGGCCACCAAACAAAAGTGCTGTTAAATGGCAAAATTCCTAATTTTTATATTGAAGTATCTAGGTTTCCTTTCACGGTGCCCAAATGAATCAGTGGAATTTTTTTTCTTTTCCTAATGATGAAAGTGATTGGTATTTATTTCTTTTGCAGATTTCAACGTAGAATCGTCGTCATTTGAGTGTGTTGGGAAGGAAATAGTACGTAAATGTGGCTACCTACCTTTGGCAATCTCTGTGATAGGAGGAATTTTGAGAGATAAAAGTTCTCTTAGGGAGTGGAAGATTGTGAATGAACACATTGACTTATATCTAAGGAGGGGAGAAGGCCACAAAGAAGCAAGCGAATCAGTGCTGAATATTTTGGCTTTAAGTTACGATGAACTGCCATATTATTTAAAGCCATGTTTCCTTTATATGGGTAGCTTTTACGAGGATGAGTTGATAGAGATTGAAAAGCTTTATCAAGTATGGATAGTATAAGGGTTGGTGTTACTAAGGCATTGTGGGAAAGAAGAAACAATAATAGATGTAGCAGAATGCTATTTGAATGAGCTAGCCTCAAGGTGTATGGTTGAAGTACAAATGAATTATATGTCGATAGTTCAAAGGTCGGGGTCATGTCGGCTTCATGATCTTAAGAGAGACCTATGTTTGGCTAAGGGAAAAGAAGAAGACATTTTCAATGTCATTGATATCCACAGTCGAGAACTGCCTGTAATGGATCTCTCAGATGATGGACGTAGATTAGGTCTGTACTTAGATAAGGATTTAGATCTGAACAGGTCAACACCTTCGGAATTTGAAGGGAGAACATAGACAAAGCTTTTTGAAAAAGTAAAAGGACAATACTTTCGTACTCTTTTTCTCCTGTCGCGTAAATTGTTCAACAAATGACTTATTGTTGGATATATCTTATCTGAAGAAGTTCAAATTGCTTAGAGTTCTTGTCTTAGAGAACTGTCAATTTGAGTTTGCAAGGGATGTTGAAATCAGTCAACTGATCCACCTTAGGTATCTAAGTCTTAGAGATTCCAGAGTGGAAGAATTGCCTCCCTCCACAAGCAATTTGCCTTATTTGCAGACCCTTGATCTGAGAACATATAGTAGTTCTAATGCACCCAACATATTCTGGAAGATAAAACGACTAAAACATATTTATCTTCCAGATGAATTTGATGTATCAGAGAAATTACAATTCAACGACTTCAGTGAGCTGGAAACTTTTCACGGCTTTAAAAGTTCAGGTGGCAAACCTACCAATCTCTCAGGATTGGTTAATCTTCGATCTTTCAGTGGAAGAGTAGACAGCCATGACTTGTCTCAAATCGTGAACCAGATCCATAGCTGGAGAAAGATTAAATGGATAGAGCTTGAGATTTTTGGATCCGATCTAATGAGTGAGCCAGGTTCAACTCTTGTGAGAAAGGTGCTCTTGTTCGAAAATCTATATGTTTTGGAGATAAAAAGTCCTATAGGGAAATTTTCACCATATGAACCCCAATTCTGCTTGAATCTCACGTGGTTAATACTGAAATGTACTAAAATTGAGGAAGATCCGATGCAATTTTTGAAGAAACTTCCCAATTTACGAGAAGTAGTCCTTTTGTGGGATGCCTTTGTACGAGAAGAGATGGTTTGTGATTCAATGGCTTTTCCTGAACTCAGATTTCTTGAACTAACCATTTTGCAAAACTCAACGAAATGAAGGGTAGATGAAGGTGCCATGCCAAATCTATCTCATTTAAGAATTAATTCATGTCTCAGATTCGAGATAATAACAGATGGGCTGAATTTTTCTGCCCTCAAAAGATTAAGACATTTGCAGCATGCCTATAGAATTTGAGCGAAAATAGAAGGGGCTTCATGCACAAAAAAGAAACAAGCTTCACAAATCTCAACACCAAAACAATTGAACTATATACTCGCGGTTCAGCACCAGGTCCTCTCCTTCCTCATTTTCTCTATGCATATTTCAGTAATTCTGTTAATCTTTTTATCCTAAAGTAGGATCTATTGTCATTTAATTAATATCTCATAATGTAGACCTCCTTTTGCCAATAGGTGTTTGATTATCGTAAGCTTTAAGTCCCAGAACACACACACAAACACGCTAGCTCGTCTGGCACGTGTCTAAATCTTGCTTCCCCGCACTTCACAGCTACAATTCCCAAGAAAGTAGAAAAAGGGGCACGGCAGCACACCAAGTCAGCAACTGTTCAGCAATGGTGAGTGGAAAGAGCACATCAAGAAAAATCGTATCCACTGAAGAGACGATCAGTACACTAATGGCTCTCTATACTTCTTTATTCATTGGAAAATTGGCTATTGCTTGCTTAGACAGAAAACTTTTTTGATGGCGTTCAGTATATGTGTGAAGTTGCAAACTTTGGGGTTGGGTTCTTTTCTGTTTCTCGATTTTATTTTCTCTCTTAGTTTATTGACTAGTTATGATTCGAGTGTAAAAATCCAACTAGATCATACCTTATGATTCGTGGGATGATCATATGGATTTGAGTGTAAAGATCCAAGTAGATCATATCTTTATTCTGTAGTAGTCTCGTGAAGAAGAGAGTCTAGGATTTAGTATCGTGTAGTCTCAAGTGATTAGGATTTGGAGGCATATGACCGAGAGACTAGCAAACATTTGTTTTATTAATTGGTGGTGAGAGGTGGACTGGAGGGTGAACACCCCCAACTCCCCTGCGCCAGAAAGAAAAACACAAAGTTTGTAGAATTTAGTTAAATGATAACAAACCTATCTAGAGAAAGTATAGATAAATGATTACAACAAAAACAAATAAACTTTACAATGTAACCGTTCATCCAACAAAACTCGAAACTAATTAAGTATTACATTAAGATTCCAATAAGCACAAAGGAGTAAGTGCTCAGATCAATGAAGAAGGGAAACATAAGTTGATTCTTCCGAGAATTCTCCATACAAATAGAGGTGCCTACAAAAAAAAAAAAATACTCCGAAGGCTTCAGGATCGAGCAGCCCTCTTCGAGTTACTTACGATTAATCTTCGGTAAAATATCACAGCCATGCTTTGGATATTCCCTGGGGGACAAAAAGCGAGAGTGGTTTGGGGAGTTAACTAGGGGAATGGTAATGTGAAATATATAGTCTTTTAGGATTTTGGAAATTCTTAACAAACGGAGAAAGCAGTGCATAAAGTTTTGCTAGTTATGATACCATAGGCATTCCGCAAGACCTGAAGGCATTGGGGCATATCTTCCTAAAGCAGGAAATAAAAGTCATGTTCATTATTCATTTTAATGAAACGGTCTTGCTGATTTAGCAAAAGAAGAAATGAAAAAGCAAAAGCAAAAGCAAAAGAGAAAAAATGAAATGAAAAAGCAAAAGCAAAAGAGAATTATAAGTAAAAGGGTGTACATATTGGGAAAATGTCTGGTGGTTAAATAATACATTATTTTTTTCGTATATAAAGACATTTGAAAGTTAGTGAAATGAGTAAAATTGTGTTCCTTCACGAGTGTGCAGTGTATCTTGTACTCCTTCGGGGTCACAACTATACTAATGGGTAGGTTAGTGTTTCATCTTTCCCGATTTAGAAAATTTCTTCTATGTCTTAATAAATAATGGGACAGCATATGTTAACAAATTGGTGTAATCTCACTGACATATCTATTTCTAGTGCAGTTGTTGTTGAAGGGTCTCGAAAGGGTTGCAGGAACAATTAAGCTATTGAAACTATGGAGAATCTTACTTTTGTTTTTGTGTGTTAATATCAGAGAATTAGTGTTATTATTATTTTTTTTTTGGCATAATAGTAGTCAAAATTGTGGTCTGAATTTGGAATTTTTTATTACCACTATTTGACCATGGCAGAAATATACTGGAGAATTTCACTACTTTTATGGTTAGTCATCTTACTATCCGAAACATAAGATGGAAGTGGAAAAGTAAAGGAAAAGGAAAAAGAAAAGGTGAAAGAAAAATGAAAAAAAAGTAAAGTAAAGGCAAACGACAAAGAAAGGAGAAAAAGGGAAAAATGAAGGATAGAAAAGACATTTTGCAGTTATTTTGATAGAAAAGTAAATGTCTGTCTCTCAATTATTTTTTGTGAAAAAAGGATTTACGTCACACATTAAGGTGTTCAATCCAAAATTAATGCATGCCTTACCTTACTAACTGATATCATTGTCTCAAAGAGTTGGAGTTTGTTGTATCCATTAAAAGCTAAGAGTAAGTGACTTATTGAGTGTGAAATTAAAAAGAAGATTCTGAGCTCGATTATGCAAATACGGACTATTCAAATTTTATGCTAAAAAATGTGCAAGATAAATTGATCTAGAATAATATTACTTATTCCCTCGAACGCAAACTTAGGGTCTGTTTAGAAGTATTTTTATTTTTTTTGTTTTGTAGACCAGTTTCCAATAACAATTTTGAAAATTTATTTTTAAGAACAAAAAACAGAAAATTTGTTTGACTATAATTGTTTCCAAAATAAGTTCTTAAAACCAAAAAAAAAAATTCATTTGGCAAAAGTGTTTCAGAAAACAGTTTTAAAAATAAAAAAATAGAAAATTCATTTGGGTGTAAAAAAATGAACTTGTTTTAAAAACAATTTATTGACTCATATGTAATAAAGTAATAAACTATATTACTAAATTTAGATAATATTGTAGAGTTTGCAATATTAAAATAAAATAAATATTATACATAAGCGTTATTAACAAATCCTAACTATAGATAAAATATTCCACATATATAAGTTATACAAATCCTATCTATGAAGCATTTATATGCTCTAGCCATATCCAATTAGCTATATGATCGCGATAAGCTGACATTGCAGCTACAACTTGGTCAAACAATTCTTCTAACATGATTGTTATTGCTTGATATTCCTTCATCATATTGATTTGTTGAAAATTGTACATCCAAAGGGTTCATGGTCTCCTATTTTCTAAATAATGTGTTACTTCGTCCCCATTTACAAATATAATTATGAATGACATAACATGCAATGACTATAAGACGTTGTCTAGTAGATCTATAAGTTGGCATCAATTTTAATATTGGAAAACATGCATTCAGCACTCCAAAACAACATTCAATCACCATTCTTAATGAAGAATGTCTATAGCTAAATAACTCTTTAGCATTCTAAGGTTGACGACCACGACCATTATATTCTTGAGTATCATACCTCTCTCCTCTAAAAGGTGGAAGAAATCCTTCTATGCAAGGATATCCGGAATCAACAAAATTATACTTATCTACAACAAGTGAGATGATAATCAAATTAATAAACTAGTTGTCATATAAATACAACTAAGTCAAATGAAATCTCTAATGGAAATATTGAAGTACCTTCACTAGGCCATGGAGAGTTTGCATCTTTCCATAAAAGGGCATCTAGAAAAACTCCTGAAGCATTAGCACTATCTTCCCATCCCGAGTAGACCTAAGTAAACATCGAAACAAAATCACAAAGACACATAACAGTTTGTGTCACAATACTCTTTCTCTCTCTATAAGTTGTTTCTTTCGCTGCTAGAACTCATCCACTTATATGTGTCCCACCAATAGCCCAAACTAATTCTAACATGTGAAAAAATTGAAAATGATTTTTTTTTTGAAACTGACATAAAACAACATACCATATAGAACATATTAACTGCAAAATATAATTGTTACCTTAAATCATGGATAATATATAGGGTTGTTTCTTATATGGTCTGGCACCTCAAATAATTCTTGCCTTATGATCTCCTTTCAAACTTACATATTGCTCTTATGGTTTCCTTGCAATTAATGTTGAGAGACAGTTTGAGTTGAATGTTGAAAACGATCTGCCACAACTCTTTGTCGAGTGTTATGTCCTAAAATAAACAAAGTCATAGCAATCCTTTCTTCTAATAGTACCTCTCTTGAATCATCATAAAATGTGAGAAAACATGTTTTGTCCATACGAAATAGTTCATAATAAACTTTAGCTGATCCAACCAATAATTCGCTAATAATTCACAACCTGTTAATGAAGAAGTCCTCATTCGATTTTTGATCAAGAATGACTTCTCATACTCATATATCATATTAACTATTAATAATTCACCCAATTCATCACCCGTGGAGTCCGAATAAGAATTATCTATGCCATCAATCTCCGTATCTTATAAACTTTTATCCACATCTAAATCTGCAATCATATAATATTTTTTTTGTTAGTTAAACAAGTATGTAATATATTAAACAGACAAAATAGACAACACATTTTAATATATAAAACAAGCACTTGAAATCATCTAAGTTTAAGGCACACTAATAACATAAGAATAGTTCAAAAGTAAAATTAAATGTAAACTATACATTCAGAAAACAAAACAACAACCATCCGTTGTCTCAAACTAAAGAATTCCCACTACAAGCTAATTTTCCTAATATTCTCCTCATATAAGCCTATTTAACCATGCCTTTCTCCTTTCCACAGGCATAACTAGAAATATTTCCATCCAATCTTGATTAATAAATTTCTTCAAGGCTGCAACATACACATTGTCAAGATTTGTGAAGTGGGCTTTTGCTAATTGATAAATATTTCATTTTTTTCACAAAATTGGCATCATTTTGAAGCAATTCAATAGAAAAGTATGACAACCAATTTGGGTGAAAGTTTTGTAATTCACTTGTTTACACGCATGTTCTCAACTATTATGAGCAAAACCACTGCTCAACTGCAAAGCATTATGCAATAAATTTCTGATTTAACCATGCTGGCAGTGTAATACTCCTTCAATATCTGATAATATTGCAAGGTTAGATGAAGTTCTGCAAGAATTAAGGCATGGATTTCAAAAAACACATATTGCATAATTATCTCACCTTTCTATTTTTTGATTGGAGAACTAAAAAAAGGCTAGATTACCCATGGATTTTCTCAACATAGTCAATATAGTATCTAACATCTAATTTATGCGTAACTTTACAGACATATGAGACCCACACATTATATACACATTCATATTTGAACCATGCGCCATATCCACATGTTAAAGAATATTTATTTGTATGAAAAATTATTGACTCATCAATCCCTCATCAATGGTGAAATTTACATATGTAAATATCAGTCGAAACTGACCAAATAGTTTCCCTGAGTATTAGTGAAAGATATAAATCCAACAAATCAGCTACACCCAGGTCTAAGCCTAATCCATACAACACGACCAATGACTAACCTTGTCTCCAGAATCAAAGAAAGCAGAAGACATTTCTCGCCTAACAAGACTGTTGGCAACATTGTTGGACGCGTTTTTATTGCTTTGTACTAGATAAAGCCTAAAGGGGAAACTTTAACTTCACTTTCATGGCAATTGCAGTGATGGGTGGGGTACGGTTGTCATGACAAAATATCCGTAATCAACACGTTATATCAACCACCCAAAACTTATATCAGCCTGCCAAACTTGTGCTCAGATTTGAGGCAAAACAAAGAGAGTTAATTTTTCTATTTGCATTGTAGTAAAAGAAAGAATATGGCACAAGCAGTTTTGTCTATTACTCTAGAAACTCTTCGCGATTTGTTGCTTGAAGAAGCACGATTTTTATCTGGAGTTGGCAATCAAGTTAGGGAAATTCAAGGACAGCTAGAGATGATGAAGAGTTTCTTGAATGATGCAGATCAAAGGCAGCATAAAGAGGAGCGTGTCCACACTTGGGTGCAACAAGTAAGACGTCTTGCTTATAGAACTGAGGATGTCCTCGAGACATATGCTGTTGAAGTTGTATCCAAGAAACAGAGGGGCATAAAAAATGTCCTCAAAAGATTTGCTTGCATATTAAGTGAAGGCAAAGCCCTTCACAAGGTTGGCGAAGAGATTAAAAATATCAAATCAGACATCATCAACCTCAATACAAGTCGCGAAACTTATAGTATAAAGGATTTGAACGAAGGTGGAAGCTCAAAGGAAGCAGAAGAAAGACAAAGATTGCTTAGGCAAACTTATGCCCACGAGGTTGATGAGCATTTTGTTGGTAGGAAGGATGATATTCAGCAGCTAGTCTCTTTGATAACTGATGATGAAAAAGACCATCGAGTAATTTCTATATGGGGAATGGGCGGTTTAGGCAAGACCACACTTGCCAGAAAGATTTTCAATAATGGGGTTGTACAACGTTCTTTTGAAGCTTTTGCTTGGGTGTGTATCACCCAACAACCCCAAATCGACAAAGTTTTGCAAGATATACTAAAGCAAATTATTGAGAAGGACATGCCCGGGGACCAAACAGCCTTGGTAAGGGAGCTTTACAAAGATTTGAAAGAGAAAAAATGTTTGGTAGTTATTGATGATATTTGGGAACTAGATGACTGGGATATTCTACATAAAGTTTTTCCTATTATAGAGGCCAATAGTAAGGTTATACTAACTACTCGCACTAGAGAAGTGGCAAAAAAAGGATCCTTCTATGAACTAAACTACTTGTCAGAAGATGATGGTTGGGGGTTGCTTCGTGCACTCACTAGACAAGAAGAAAAAGGCAAGTCTTTTTAAATATTGTGTAGAATTTGATTCAAGATTTTGTTTCTATTTTTTGAAATTACACCAATATCTTCTTTATTTTATCAAAATTATAGTGTTGTTCGATGTAATAATTGAAATTACACTGAGCCTCCTTTTCTAGATATTACCCACATTGTTAGAACTACATTACACTTTTGTCATAAGATTTATATATTTAGCTGACAATTTAGACTATTTCTTTTTTATATTATATTGGTAAGATAGGAAGTCACAAAGGTGTTAAATTTGGAAAAAAAAAATAGATAATATTAAGGGTGAAGAAAAAATTGGCCACCAAAATATCTATTTTTTATTATTTTAGCACTAGATTATAAAACATCCAAAATGGTTCTATGTGACCCTTCAATTGGATTCCATCAAATACTTGGGGAGGCTATTTACTCTTCACATGTCATAGGTTTGCCACGTAAAAGAGAGAGATTTTCTTTAAGTTCTCTAACAAAATTGGATGGAAGGTTAGATAGAATCACTTTAGATTCTTTTATGGCCACCTTTAGACTTTTCACAGCTTTGTGGTGAAAAAAGATAGTAAATAGTTCAATGGTCAACAATTTGTACCTTAATGTTAACATTTGCATTTTGAGAACTCGTATATATTTTGGGGCAAGTTGTTATACTCTTAGGTTTAGTTCATACTCAGCCGTTAGGTCAGGTGGGACTAAGTCAGATATGATCCATCAAGGTGCCAAAGGTTCCAATGCGGTGGTGTCTATCTTGGTCGATATTTCGTGGACTAGTTGAAGTGAAAATGTTCCTAAGTTACCAAAAAATAAAAATAAAAAAATAAAAACATTTGCATTTTAGTGTTGTATTGATGGTCAATATGACTACTGAAAAAGTGTGTTTGTCAAAATAATATTAAAATATAATGAAGATTAACGTAAAATTTTAGGATAGAAGGGTTCTTATAAAGGAAAAACGAACAAAAGAACTAAAAGTCATTTTGTCTTGTATTCTATTCTTTGTTTTATTCATGGCAATTTTTCTTTTTTCATTTAGGAAATGTTGTATAAATAAGATTATTAATGAGCAACAAGTTGGATACGTACATGCGAATGCAAAGTTCTTATTTTGTAAATAAGAGTTTGACGGGGGTCTGCTTGAAGATGTAATATTATAAAAAGATTAATTGTGTAAGATTCTCCATGAAAGAGTAACTAATTAAATATTCTAATATATTGAATACAAAGCATAGTTTATAAACTATACTATGGTAGAAACTTTGTAATCTTTTTCAGGTGGAATGTATTTGATTTCTTGTACTCTCAATTCTTTTTAGTCTACAATTTTTTTCTAGTTTATTAAAGAAGCAAATTGTCATATATATGTGTACGTGACAGAATTTTTTAACTATAGCAAAGTATTAATTTTAAATACAATACAAAGTTTGTTTCTATATTTGAACTATAAAAATTATGATTGCAAAATCAAAAACTCAAATATAACATCCATATATTCTATTTAGTAACAACAACTTCTAATACTTTGTTTTTCCTTAGACATTACTTTTAACTTAATGAACTTTACCAAATTCTTCAGTTACAATGAACATAACACTATTACCTCGAGAAGATTACCTTCAATTTAAATGATTTTCGCTATACTTATTCTTTCACTATTGTTTTTTGTAAATTTTTTATAGGTGTACCAAATCAGTCTCTAAAGTGACTTTCGCTATTGTTTTTATATTAGAGAAACCTCTCATAGGCTCTCGTCTTTTCTATAGTAAAAAGTACGGTCATTACTCTTAACTAACTACTTGAGTCACCTTTTCATGAAAAAATTTAGAGTAATCAAAGTATTGACTGGATAACCCTTTAAAGAGTGAATAAAATTAAAAAGTTCAAATGGACGTACAATGGCAGATCCTGGAATTTCTTTCAGTGGGGGCTAGAACACATAATTTTTCAATTATATAAGTACTTTTTTTTTAATATGTGCTAATTAATTTTTAACTAACAATACATAGATATTAAAATTTTTTTTTTTAAAAAAAATACATAGAATTTTTAATATTTTTTTAGAACAATGTGGTTGAAACCCTTACTGGCCCTAATATACATTTGTCCCTGTCCCCTGATGACATAAGAACTAGATCAATCTTAGTATTTAAATTAGAGTCATCAATAAAATTGGCCTCCTTAATTTTTAGATTGTTGCAGGCTTAGGGTGCTACATTTTGTTTATCAAATATGTTAGAGAAGCAATTTTGAAAAATTTAGCTAAGAGAGAGTCAAACTGGTCGTATTATTCCATTTATATACACATATATTTGAAGTCAAATTAGATTCTCTTCTCATATAGACAATGTAATTGCCTTTTTCACACTTATTGGAGAACTCTATATGTGATAAGATGCTAATAAACAACTATATTTCTTATGCCAGTCTTATGAGAATACTTCTATTGTAATTTTTAAGGATCTTCTCACTTAGCATCCAACAGGGGTGAGGCAATGACACTTGTCTCTCAAATAATTTTTAGTGGTGACTTGTGATTTCATTTACAAGTCATTACAAATACTGACAAAGTATATTTTCACTTATTTTTCTGTAATTATATTCCAAAAATACCCTTTACTTGCACTACATTGAAAGTCACTTATATATATTTTGAGAAGAAAATGAAGAGGAAAAAAGACATATAATCATTCCTTCAACTATATTGTCATTGCAACTATTTTGCAACAAAAGATTACTTTGAATGCATTATGTATCACAATCCATCCAAAAGTTCAAACTTCCAATGGATAAAACTAATATAACTCATCCAAAATTTGGCATACTATCTACTGTTGTTTCGGAAAGAATGAAAAAAATGTTTGAAATTTGATCTAAACTTCATATAGAAACTTATGGTTTGTAATGCAATTAATCTTGTATTTTTTCCACAAGTTAGTGATACTGCGAGATATTGTTTTTGAGTAAATTTAAAATATGTTAAAGTGGCCTTTAAAACCATTTAGGCAGCAAATTACACTATCCAATATATGAGGGGTATTAAGTGAAATTTTCTTAGTTTTTATATTAATATAGCTAAAAGAAAGTCAAAAGTAGTCATATTATTTCATTTATACATACATATATTTAAAGCTAATAGATTTTCTTTTCTCATTATAGACAATGTAATTGGCTATATCAAACTTATTGAAGAATTCTATTTATGATAAGATGCTAATAAACACCTATGGTTATTTTGCCAGTCTTTTATGAGAATATTTCTATTCTAATTTTTAGTGGTGACTTGTGATTTCATTTACAAGTCAATACAAATATTAACAGAGTACATTTGTATTTATATTCCAAAAAATACCATTTACTTGCACTATGTTGAAAGTCGCTTTTTAATATTTTGGAGCACAAAATGAAAAGGGAAAATAAAAAGTATAATCATTCCTTCAACTATATTGTCATTACAACTATTTCTGCAACAAAAGATTACTTTGAATTCATCATGTATCACCATCCATCCAAAAGTTCAAACTTCCAACGGATAAAACTATCATAAGTCATCCAAAATTTGACAAACAATCTACAGTTGTTTTGGAAAGAATTAAAAAAAATGTTTGTATTTTTTTTTTGTCTAAATTTTATATAGAAATTTATGATTTGTAATGCAATCGTGTATTTTTTTTTCATAATTTTTATATTGAGATGCTAGGCTTCTTTTTCAATGTCCAAACAAATTCGAGGATAATTTTTTCTTTTTCAATTTGATGAAAGTGATTAATGTTTTACTTTTGTTTTGTAGATCCTGAAATAGAAGAGACATTTGAGCGCATAGGCAAGGAAATAGTACGCAAATGTGGTTATCTCCCTCTAGCAATCTCTGCACTAGGATGAGTTTTGAGAGATAAAAGTTCTCTCAAGGAGTGGGAGATAGCAAATGGAAACATTGACTTATATCTAAGGAAGAGAGAAGGTAGTGAAGAAGCAAGTGGATCAGTGCTCCATGTATTGGCATTGAGCTACGATGAACTTCCATATTATCTAAAGCCATGTTTCCTATATATGGGGAGTTATCAAGAGGATGAAGTGATAGATACAGAAAAGATGTATCAACTATGGATAGCAGAAAGGTTGGTCTTGTCAAAGCACTGTGGAAAAGGAGAAACAATGATGGATGTGGCAGGACGCTATCTAAATGAGCTGGCCTCAAGATGTATGGTTGAAGTAGAAATGGATCACCTATCAATAGTTCCAAGGTTTGAATCATGTCGACTTCATGATCTCATGAGAGACCTTTGTTTGGCTAAGGGAAAAGAAGAGGAAGATTTTTTCAAGGTCATCAATATCCACAGTCAAGAACTACCTACAATAGACCACCTTTCTCATGTCTCTAATAATGGACGCAGATTGGGCATCTACTTAAGTGAAGTTGAGTTGTCTGAAGTGAGAAACTATAAGACACTCTTTGAACAAGTAAATGGTCAATTCCTTCGCAATTTTTTCGTTCATTGCGAATTTTATATTGGTATTACTGGGTCATTGGATATCTTTGATTTAAAGAAGTACAAATTGCTTAGAGTTCTTCGCTTAGAGGGATTTGAATTGGAGTTTCCCAAAGAAATCAGTCAACTGATCCACCTCAGGTATCTAAGTCTCCAATATTCTAAAGTGAAAGAGTTGCCTTCATGTGTAAGTAATTTGCCATATTTACAGACTCTTGATTTGAGAACACGTGATGAAATTAATTTACCCAATGTATTTTGGAAGATGAGCGGCTAAGACATATCTATTTACCATATTATTTTTATCGTGGACCAAAAGGATTACAATTCAACGACTTGAGTGAGTTGGAGACTTTACACAACTTTAGATTTTCAACAGATGAACCTGCTGATCTCTCACAATTAGTTAATCTTCGATCTTTCAGAGGAACTGTAGACAGCTCTACATCGCCTCAAATCATCAACCAGATGAATCACTTGAGAAAGATCAAGTGGATGGAGCTTGAAATGTTTCCATCTGGTTTTATGACTGAAAATGATTCAGATCTTGTGAGAAAGTTGCTCTTGTGTGAAAAGCTTAATGATTTGTCTATAGACAGTCCTATAGGTAAGTTTCCACCATATGAACCCAAATTCTGCCCAACTCTCACGAGTTTAACATTGGAAGATTCTAAAATGGAGGAAGACCCTATGCAATTTTTAAAGAAACTTCCCAACTTACGAGAACTATCCTTGTTTGGTGATGTCTTTGTTGGGAAAGAGATGGTTTGCAATGGGATGGGTTTCCCTGAACTCAGACTTCTTGATTTATAGGGTTTGCCAAACTTGGAGAAATTGAGAGTAGATGAAGGTGCCATGCGCAAGCTATCTCATTTAACAATTGGTAAATGTCCTAAATTGGAGACAATAACAAATGGGTTGAATTTTTCAGCCCTCAAAAGATTTCATTTGTGGAGCATGCCTGAAGAATTCGCGCAAAAGTATACAATGCTTTAAGAGCAAGAAAGAAAGAAATTAGATGGTTGAGCATTGTTGATAAAGAACTCATATTCGTGCATTGTGGCACAAGTTTGGTGCTTAAGAATAGTTGAAAAAATCATGTGTAGGTAAATTTATTTCAGTTATTTCCTGTAAATTGGAAGGCATATCATTTTTTCGCTTATAAGTGATGGAATTGAATCTCTACCTGGTTGGGCTTCAGGTGTTTGAGGATATGCTTAGGCGAGACCTTTACAACTTTGGACACTAGAGGTAAGTAAAGGACCTCAATTCTAGTTACTTTCCCTGAATGAGACCATGCTATTGCGTTGGTTTGTTTTCTTTTTTTTTTCTTTTCGTGTAAACTGTTGAAGCCATTGACGATCTCTCTTGTTGAGTTGTCTCATTCTTTAGACATATGCCAAATGATGAATTTCTGTAATAATCTGTGCCATTGGTACTCCTTTTGATAATCCTCATTCCGATTGAGCGTGCTCGTTTGCATATTCAATTGTTACTCTATTTTTAGAACCCAAGATTCAACTCAAAAATTGTTGTTTCACCTTTAAATCTGCAAAGTGGATACAGTATATCATTCTATATTATATAGGGCTATTGCTTACTAGCTTGCACGCAAAACTTATTAAGAAAACTTTGTTGATGGCCTTCAATATATGCCAAAAGTTGTACACTTTATGGTTGTTGAATTGTCTTGTGAATCAACATATGAGTTCTTTTCCATTTCTCGACTTTGTTTTCAATCTGATTATCTGTTTCTTCTTTTAGTTTTCAATCTGTTTATGAGAATGTTTCTGCTGCGATTGTTGAAGATGTGGAAATTTATGTGGAAATTGCTCGGGGAGCACTGGCCCAAGACTGAGACTTGATGTATTTGATGAGATTGTAACTATATATGCTTGCATATGTGTACTGAAACTACTAGCTATTACCATATGGTTTGAGTCATGTACATGAAAATTTGTCTGTCAATTTAGTTTCTGTCACAGGGATTGTAAACTTTTTATATCATTTTGTCGTGAAGAATTGATGTATTAATTATACAATGTGCCTCTCATTTCAATATGCTCATTTTTTGTGTTTCTTTTGACATAATTTACTTATAAGATGAAGGTCAATCATCTCACTATTATATGTCCAAGTACTCGTGCTCTGCATTTGCTTGCTTATAATAGAGAGGAAATCTGAATTCGCAAAACTTATATGCTTGTTCATGTTATCCCAGAAGATATTGCATCATGTTTTGAATACCATGCAGGCTTGCTGTGGCTTTGGATAGTAGGGACTATTGAGTTGAAAACTGCACGAGCATTGATATTACTCACATATTTTCATCACCTATTTATTGTCCCTTATGGGAATGTTTAGTTGGCATAGTAAAATAACAAACTTTTTATTTCTCTCTTTTTTTAGCATGTCTACTAAGAATTCGAATAAGTGATAAATAGGTGCATGATAGAAATAGAGTGATATATAACATTTCTCTTACTCTGTGCCGGTGTTATTTTTTCTAGTTTTACTTACAAAATACTATACATCCCGTAATTCTTCATATGCTTTGTGTATCTTCTTTCTTCAAGAAACCATGTAGAGCGAGACATGAAACGGAAAATGTGTTCATGTCTTACTTTTCGATCTTCTTGCTACTTGGGTTAAATAATCTGTGAACTATTTATTGTAATAAATGTCAAAGCAAAATGCTATTCTTTTCTAGAAAAGTCGTGTTTCTCTTATCGAATCATAAATGATGAAATTAATGAGTAATTCAATACACGAAACTCTTGCTATATTCGAAAGTTTGAAGAAACGTTGAACCTGCTTTGTGATCTATTATAAAATGAAAAATATAAAAATAAATTTCACATTCAATAAATAAGGTGGCAAATGAACCAGTTCTTAATGGTAGGGTACTTGGTTCAATAGTGTCGGGACGAGCTAATTATCCAGCTCAATATTATTAATGTAAATTTCACTAGACTCGTAAGAATCACTCAGGATATTTTAAAGAGTCAACTTTTCTGTGTGAGTTATAATTTGATGATCTCGAAATGATATAGGGTTACGATGTTCGTTCCCAGCAAAAACTAATTTTCATTTCAAAATTTATGAACTTAATTATTAGGTTGCCAAAACAAGATTAAGACCAAACAAATTGAAATGTAACTAGGGATGTTTAATAATTACCAAAAAAAAGGAAGGAAAATATCAGAATAAACCGTCCTATCATTTAAGATTAATTTAAAATTATTTTATCGTAAGTAATACCTAGTGGTCCACAAAACGTTTGGTAGGACTCCATTACTAAAAGTAAGAAAACGCAAGACTAAACAAAAATTATTGTTTTTCTCCCATTTCCAATTTCTTAGTCAAGTAGTGCTCAGACCAGTTTATTAAGCGCACCTCGATCTAATTTACCCTTCAGCTTTATAAGTTGAACAATGGCAATAGAATTTGAACATAACCTCCCTCTAATTTACATAGCTTTGAGAAATATATTTCACTTTTTCTATCTTATTGTTTTATACCCCTTGGGAAATTGCACTAATAACTTATAGAGTAAATGACTTTAACACCCCTATGTATTTTGTAAAAAGTGCACAATATTTTCTGTGTTTTAAAAGGTAATTGATTATTTTTTTGTGTTTTATAAAAGTAATTGAATACCTTCTTGCGTCCCTCTGTGTTTTCAAAAACATAGTTGATTATCCCATTTTTCATGTCATGTAAATAGGGGATATTCAGCTACATTTTTAAAAATATAGGGGGATATTTAGTTACATTTCTAAAACACAAACGGGTAATTAGCTACATTTTAAAACACAGGGAGGTATTTAATTACTTTTATAAAATACAAAGGGGTAATTAACTATGTTTTAAAACACAAATGGGTATTGTACACTTTTGACAAAATATAAGGGGTGTTAATGCACAACCATGGACGGATTCAGAAATTCTTCTTAGTGAGGGCTAAAATAAATAATTTTTTAACTATATAAGTATATTTTTTTTCAGTGGAAGCTAATTAATTTTTTAACTAAAAATGTTGATATTCTAATTTTTTTTAATTACAAAAATACATCGAATTTTTAACTTTGTTTTGGACTAGTGGGGACTGCAGCCCCTGTTCGGCCTCATATAACTCCACCCCTGTGTACAACTAACCCTAATAATAAAGCCAGCCACAACTGATTTGTTTTGTAGAGTTGGCTTACTGCACCTTTTATATGGTCTATGGACCATGGTTACGGTGGTGTCATGTTCATAAAGTAAAAATAAGTTAATTACTTCCCTGTGTTTTAAAAACGTAGCTAAATACTTACTTCTGTTAGGAAAAATTATTCATTTTGACAAGGGGTATTTAGCTACTTTTTTAAAATATATGGGATAATCAACTATTTTTTAAAACTTAAGGCGGGTAATCACCTTATTTATAAAACACATGAAAGTATTGTACATTTTTGACAAAATTCATGAGGCATTAAAGTCATTTACTCCTTTCGTAATTTATGGGTAATCTTATTGGTCAATCTTGCAGTACTTCATGTGGCTATATATGTAACTTTCGCGTTCCAATGTTTACCCTAATAATTTTTCGTATCTTAAGGATATTTTGTAATAGGAAAAGAAGCGATAAGGTAATCCAAGAAAATGAGCCTATTATATTAAGAAATGAGGGGCATTAGTCAGTACCATCCGAAGAACGGTTTAAAAGTATATTTAAACTGTAGTTGAACCCTTCTCTTAGCTAGCACAGCAATGATGAATTATAATAAAAATATATGGCCAACTGCATTATTGGACAACTTTTTATTGCTTTAGGATATATGAAACGGAACCGTACGTTTACTTCATTATCATTGCAATTGAGGAGAAAGTGCATGCTTTCTATGAATTCTTTACAGATTGCTTTCTGGAATCAGAAGTAGAGTTTACTTATTTATAAGCTCTAAGTCTAAACACGCATATGACGTGTAATTTCAATATTTTTAACTATTACTTATGGCTAATCTGAATATTTTGGTATAATAAACTAAATGCTCAATTGAATAGTTCAACTATTGCAAGCCAAACTACTGCTTAATTGCAAAGCATTACAAATAAATTTCTGATTTAACGATGCTGGCAGTATAATACTCTGTCAATATCTGATAATATTTCGAGGTTAGATGACGTTCTGCAAGAATTAAGGCATGGACTTCAAAAAAAGCATCTTGCGTAATTATCTCACCTTTCTATTTCTTGTTCTGAGAACTAAAAAAGGCAAGATTATAGAAGACGGCTTTCTAGCCTATGCATTGGGCTACCCAAAGATTTTCTCAACAGAAGCAGTATAGTATCTAACATCTAATTTGTTAACGTATATTATTCCGTATATTATGTATTAATTGTGTATTAATATTCCGTGTACAGTTTTCCTTACTATACTTTGTATAGCTTGGGGACCAAGTAGCTTAGCTTTATATATAGGATGCTCTATTGTAATGTAATATAGCCTTTTTCTCTCAATCTCAAAACATATTGTTCTTGTAATCATGTCTTCATTCTCTTTCGACATGGTATCAGAGCTACCATCCTGGTAGCCTGTGCCACTGTCATCGTGCCTTCTCTCGTTTCGCAATTATTCACAATCAAACATCACAAAAACCACATTCATTCAATCTGTTCTAGGACGTTTTTGATATTTTTTCTTCATTCCCTCGGGGTGCGCGCCACATCACTACATAGATCTCATCGCAAGGAGTCCAGCGGTATAAAAATTGCCGAAAACCTACGCCGAATGCACTATCACGCGGCTCCCGAATTCTACCTTTGCTGTTCCATTCTCTGCTATTTTCTCTCTGCCAAACAGAGCCTTGCTGATATCATCTAACGTCAGCTTTTGTCTTTTTTAGCCATCCAGTCAGCCCTTGTTATTTTCAGCAACTAGTCAGCATTGACATCACTGCTAGCTCAGCTCAGCCTTCTGCCACATCAGCGGACTCCAAAAAAAAAAAAGGCCATACCCTTCCCCACATTTTTCGACGTCCTGAGTTCGTTTCGTCAGATTCTCACCCTAAATGTCACTTTTGGACTCCACAATGGAACGATTCGATGTTGCACAACCTATATCTGTCATGCCCTGACCCTAACCTATTGCTAATTTAAAGCCGAAACATGACGTGTTAATATTTAATCCCTGCAAGATCAGAAGGTAGCAACTTGAACAGTCATAATATATTACAAGAGTTCAAAAAAGAACACTTCTAAACTTCTCCCAACACATCGGCTTTAAAGGGTAACAACATCCTGTTATATAATTACAAGACTCAAATTCATCCATTCAATCATCCAAAACCTAGGGCTAGTAAGTAAAATAATCAACTTAGCTAAGTATCTTTTGGACCAAAAGAATATACATCATAATAAGTTGATCAATTGTATAAAATCATCCTATTACAACAAGTAGTACATCTTCACAAGCAAGCACTCAGATCAAATAAAGTAGAAATCCAACTCGACATGTCAATGAAGCTTCCCAACCATATGAGGGCATGCTCGGGCACTGCCTCACCTGTAATTGATCAAATAGGGGTGAGCTAATTCTGCATATAGCTCAGTGAGGATGGAATGGAAAGGGTTTTCACAAAGGTTTTATCTTTTCGTAAACTTCTTTCAAGAATTGTGCTATGCATATACAACAAGAGTAACAAGATTAACATGGATGACAAGTACACAAGAATGAATTAAACAACATACTAACCAGGCATCTCTACTCCCCAAGAACCTCAAGAGATCAAGTGAGAGTAGGATTCTCATAAATAAAGGATACCATATCTTGAACTTGTTGGAGATGGCCAGTCTCGAGCTTTCTTATCAAATCATCTTCATCAATATCAAATAAGATAGCGTACCCGTACCACAGTAGCCTAAGTTCGTCCTGCCAAGCCCAACGCCGCCCAGGCAGCCTAGAACTTCTACTGTGCGGTTTTATTAGATTGCTTAATTGTGTCAAATATGTGTCATTTATATACCTTCCATCTCTCCAAGGTGACACCCCAAGTGAGAGAGCACCCCAAGTAAGAGAGGAATTCAAAATAGCAAATAGGCTCGAAAGCAATAAAGTAGGTTGCCACCAGTTAGTGATAATAATCAAACACATAATAATATAATCATGACTTCTATGGAGTTCATATAGCACATAAACATGCATGTTCGAACTGATACATAAGCCAAGCTTAATCAAGCATACTTATCATATGGTCAAGCAAGTAAACATGTGAACACCTTGCATTTAGGATTCATAAGACACAATATGGAGCACAACAAGGAAATTTGCTTTATCATGCAAGTGTTTAACCATGTAGCGACCCCATACGAACATGTAGTAATATGTGCATCGTTTAGATAATCATGAAACCAATACTCGTCATGTTTGACCATATTAATACCATGTACAAGAGCTCAATACAGCCATATGCCAAAGGAAGGTATAAGAATACCATAAAACCACTCAAAACGACAACGAAATGCAAACACAAACGAAACTATGAAGCAACTTTAATGCTTCTGCATTAACCTAAGTTAAACAGTTACTTTCCCTACTTTCTTGAGCTCCAATTACTCTGATTTTGGTCTAGAATTGAAGCTTATCTAAAGTAGATAGTTCTAGAATCAAACGAAATGCAATTCAGAGTTGAAATGAGTGTGATATGGTTGTTTGAAAAATATTGCGCAAAGCTGAAAATCATCTGGTCGACTCAACCAGATCTTGACCAGTGATATCCGGACGACTAATCCGGTCGATTGGAGTTAGATTCGGTCGATCAGATCCGACAGCACAATACACCCATTTTTTTGCTTTTTCTTGCTTGTTAGCTTGCTACTTTTGATTCTAACCCCAATTTTCCACCTAATACACTCCATGGCATAGCTAAACAACATAATAAACTCAAGACCATATATACAACACAATTGAATCAAACTACAAGTCAAGAATCATCAAAGTCATTTGAAAGCTCTATGCTCATGTCACCCAAGTTCAACTTCATTCTACCAATTCTAGCTATAAAGACATAAGTACAACATCACCCAACTTACATAGTAATTCCTCAACCCATCAAGAGGCATCAATAGTTCATCAAACTAAACCCTAGCTTAAACACACAATAATGCTCAAATCTTTCATCAAACTCCAACATATATATACATATATAAACAAGATGAACTCCAACACATATCAAAACACTTTGAATGAGATTAAAAAACCTTTTGAAAGAATCCCTTACCTTATTCTTGAGTTCTAAGAGCTAGAGAAAGCAAGAGATGTGTCAAATCTAGCTAGAATATGCAAAGAGAAGCTTAAAAATGGCTTGGTCTCCTTCCCTTCTTCTTCTTCTTCTTCTTTTTTTCTTTCTCTCTTTCCTTCTCAGATCGTGTGTGGTGTGTGCATGTGCTGCATTTTTGTGTGTGTGTAGAGTGTAGTGTGTGTATTTTATTAGGTATGATATTTTGTCTTCAAGGCCAATGACCAAAAAGCCCTCCAACTAAAAGCTCATCTTCTAATTTACCCTTCTAGCTAGTTTCTAACTAATTGGTTGCTAGTGTGATGCAATATGGTTTAATTATTATCTACGTTACTTAAATTATCCAAAGACACGTAATTGAATTTAAATGCACGTTAAATGACACATGTGCACGTAAAACGATATAAATGCATATTAATTAATATAAATGCCTATTAAATGATCCAAAAATACATGAAATGCTATAAAATGCATATGGGCTCTATACTGGCTCGGTATAGGGTCTCACAATATCTCTGTTCCTCGATGGTGGAAATTATGTACCATGGGCTCAAGCTATGACCAGTTTCCTCAAGGGTCAGAAATTATGGAGAATCATAACCGAGGATGTCAAGAAACCGAAGAAAAAAATTGATGAATCAGATGAAAAGTTTGCAGAATGTCTTGAGAATTGGGATAGTAAGAATCATCAGATAATTAACAGTTTCTTGTCTCAAATGTATTCAGTTTGGGATCAGCTCACTGCCTCCAAGCCTGACTGGGAATGTTCTAAAGATGCTCACAAATTCACTACTTAGAGAGATCATGGACGTCTCGTTCAATTCCTCATGGCCTTTCATGATGATTTTGAGCCTATTCGTGCCTCCCTTCTTCATCGTAGCCCCTTTCCTACACCTGAACAAGCAGTCCAAGAGCTTATTTCAGAGGAGACCCATCTTCAATCTCGAAGATCCCACTCAGCAGATATAGTACTTGTAACTTCTACTCACACCTCAAAGAAGAACTCTGCCTCCTCACTGGAATGCAAGTATTGTCATCAGCTTGGTCATATTTTCTTGCATTGCCCCACTCGGAGATATGCTCATTTTGTAAGAAAACAGGTCCTGGCCACTATCAACAAGAGTGCTATCGTAACCCTAATAGGAATTCTCAAGGTACTAAGCCCAATGGTGGTTCTTTCAAGGCCCAAAATTCATCAATACCGCCATCATAATCTGCTGTCATTACTGAGGGTTCTCTTGCCTCTCTCAGTTATCCTCCTACCTTTCCCATATCTGTTGCTGATCTTCAGGATATTCTTAAACAGGTTTTAGCTCAGTCTAGTTCTGCCCCTTTGACTGCACTTTCAGTCACTTCAGGTAAGTCCTCATGATTCTTTGATTCTGTTTGTTCCAAACATATGATCTATGATTCCCATAGTTTGATCAATAAAGTAGTCAATTCATCTACATTTGTTATTTACATAGTTGACGGTATTTTCATGCCCGTCAGCCATATCAGGTCTGTATCTACATCTCATGCCTCATTTCCTGATACTTATCTTGTTCCCAAACTTACCCTTAGTCTCATCTTTGCTGTTCAACTATGTGAACTTGGTCTCATTGTCATCTTTTCTTCTTTTGGTTGTCGCGTGTAGGACCCTCAGACAGGACAACTTCTTGGGATTAGCCATAAAGTTGGGCGATTGTTCAAGCTTTTCAGCCTGCATATTCCCTCTCATCTCTCTACCGCTGCCTCTGTTACCACCTCATCAGGCTCTACCTCTCTTCACTTATTGCACTCTCGTTTAGGTCATGCTTCTTTAGGCAAATTACAGTTTTTAACTTTTAGAGGCTCGTTAGGAAAACTGTCTGTGCACACATTTGAGTGTTTATCTTGTCAACTTGGAAAACAATTTGTTTTACCATTTAATAAAAGTGACTCTTTATCTTCTGCGTGTTTCGATCTAGTTCATTCTGATATTTAGGGGCCTTCCCCAACTTCTACTATGGGGGATCACGATATTTTGTACTTTTTGTGGATGATTTTTCTCATTTTACATGGATTTATCTCATGCATCATTGGTCTAACTTGCCGCGTATCTATTTTGAATTCACTACCATGATTTATACTCACTTCAATAAACACATAAAAATCCTCTGTGCTGACAATGCCATGGAGTATAAAGAGTCCACTATGCTTGATATTTTCCGTCAACATGGCATTGTCCCACATCGCTCTTGCCCTTACACTTCGCAACAAAATGGATGTGCTGAGCGAAAACATAGGCACATCCTTGACATCACTTGCACTATTCTCATTTCTTCGTCGTGTCCTGATGGCTTCTGGGGAGAAGCTCTTCTCACTGTTTTGCATATTATTAACTGTTTGCCCTCTCCTATAATCGATAATCTCACCCCTTTTGAACATCTATATGGTCGTCCCCCAAACCATTCTCATCTTAGGGTTTTCAATTGTGCATGTTTTGTCTATCTTCTTCCATCTGAACGTACGAAACTTGAACCTCGAGCTCGGTTATGTTATTTTTTGGGTTATGGTGTAACAACTCAAACCTTCCATGTAGTGATTAAGATTTAATTGTATATGTCTATGTGTTTCATTTAAATAAAAGTGCATAATGTATTACATATTTCTTTACATAGTTTCTTTTATTTTCGGAAATGTGCAAAATGTGTTTAATTAATTAATTTGAGGTAATTATTTTATAGTTATATTTATTTGAAATTATATCTCTGCAATTAATTACTAACCTTTTATAAATTTCAATTAGTGAATAAGTAGCTCCGAGCCTGGAGTGAAATTTTAAACTATTTTATTTTCTGAAATTAGTATTTTTCCTTTATTATATTTTATATATAATGTATTAGTTCATTGTTAGAATGTGCATTGCATGTCCTGAGCGTGAGAAAAAGAAATATGTTTAGTGTCCCCGAGTAAATAGTGATTGTTTAATTGTTTTTGGGCCTTGACCTTACTAACTAAATTTTTACTAAGTTATATAAGCCCAATTACATTTAATTCTAGTCCAACCACTTATTAGCCCATTTAGTCATCTAATATACATACATATACACACATATTGGTATATAAAATACACAAAAAACAAACACAACACCACACACACAACAAAATCGATCTCTACACACACACACACATAAACACATGTTGAAAACATACACACACACACTCATGGCTAAAAATAGGAAAGAAGGAGAAAAAAGAAGGAAAAGGGTGAAAAAGCTCATCTTAATGCCTCTGGCTTGCATTTCTACTTGTGCTTGTTAAGGAGTTACATCTTTGGTGTATTTCTTGGGTTTTTTTTTTTAGAATGTTAAGTTATGTAAATTTTATAATAAGATGATCTATGCTTTGATTTAGCTAGCTAATTTGATTCTTATGATGATTGTGTGATGGTTAAGTGTTGTTACTAGCAAACTTGGAGGATTCTTTGATTTAGTTGTTGTTGTTGTTGAAAATAAGAAAGAAAATGTTAATACATGTGATGTGTTTGATACAAGTTCTAAACGAAGCATAGAAGTGTTTTCCATGCTAATCTAAAGCCTTGAACTAATTTGATGTAAGGAATTAGTTAGAAGATGAAGTAGAGCAAGCAACTACAAATTCGGAATAGTGCACTGCCCCTGTCTTTTGAAGCTCTTTTGACATAGCAAACGTGTTAAAAATTAACGAAATTTACATAGCAGCTCGATTAGGCAGTTTATAACAAATGTTGATTTGTAGAGCTAAGGCTAATTCTAACGTTTTAGGCCTCCGATTTAGCCATTTTCGAAATGTATCTGGGAAAATCGCTGGTGCAGGGTAGATATGCGTAGTCGTACGGAAATGGTTGTATCTTGAGGAATTTAGATAGGAATTGAGTTATGTTTGGTTCTAAGATTATCTACACCCGAAGGCCTACGATTATATGTAAGAATCAGAAAATCTGGAGGTCAATAGAATGGGTAATGAATTTGATAAAGTTAGGGTTCTGTTTGAAGATTTGGAAATGGGCATGTTTTCGTGGGGTTCTACTTGCTAGGTGTTGTATTGCATATCTATCTTGTATATTAAAGTTCATAAGTGAGTAAAATAATTCCTTGATGGTTTTAGAAGTTTTATGGTTATTTTCATGTTAGACCAAAGATTAGTTAGCAATGTATATATTGAAGACCAAGTGTTTGATTATTTGCTTGAATGAAGTGAATGAGAATGGAATCATGCTTAGTATGACTTATGAACTGAGAATTAGATAAGAAATTCAAGTAATTTATGCATATGTTTTTGGACCCTTTATGCTATATTGGAATCCTTGAGTCATTGATGACTAGTTAGGCTTGGAAATTCTTGGTCACTAATATTTTAGAAGTTTTTATCTCTAGTATGTGATATGCAATAATTGGATAAGTTAAAGTTAAATACCTAGTTAGTTAGTTAAGATTTTGGTGATTTAAAGGTATTTTGAAGCTATTGTTTTTAAAGAGCATTGGATTAAGCCTAATTGCAAGTTTGGAGTTAGAGAATACCTAAGTATATAGAATGTAACTCTTGTTAGTAGAATACAATGTATGGTAATGTGTTTTAGTGTGCATTTTATTTGAGTTGGGGATTGTTTAAATTAAGTTGTTAAAAGTCCAACTTAGTTGGTACTATGAAGGTAATAATAGCCGAGAGAACTAAAGAATGATGGAACCATAAGTAATGCTAGCTAGAAAAAGTTATGAGAATTAGTGAACTAAATGCATACTAACTTAATTTTCATGAAGTTAAAGTGATGTTTAAGTGTTGGTTGCTATCTAGATTTTCCTTGTTTAAATGTTGTAGTGTCTTGTTAATATATTGTATATGATATATATGATGATTCATGTGTAGTAGAGCTTTGAAATTAGTTTTATAGTGAAATAATTGGGATAAAACATTAGTTACGAAATTTGGAAAAATTGGACAGATTTGCATGCCAGCATTGTAGGACCCATTTTAACTAGCAAACGTTGACTAAATTAGCTGAATTTTGGATATGTTGTAGTAGATTCATAGTAGAACAAAAGTATATTTCTAAAGCTTGGCCAAATTCTAGCTCTAAGTACTCATTTTTCGATGGTTTCTGAGAGGCATGTAATTAGGCGTGAACTTGATAGTTTTTCCTAGCTACAGCCACCGTGACTTTTTTCCCCCTTCCCCTTTGCCTTGTGCTTATAGTTTATAATTTATAGTTAAGAATAATTTTAATGAGGAGTGTTCTAGTTGTAGCCTTGGCTGTGTTGTTAATTAGTGGAATGAAGTGAACGTATGGTTAGAAAACTTATAAGGTAGTAAATGTTTGGAAGTTGTTGCTAATTATAGATTAAATAATTGTTGTACCTGTATTAGATTAATATGTAATTAGCACTAGTTGTTTCTATTGTATCTCTTCCATTGATTACTACTTCATGTGAGATAACTTTATATGTGAACTAGAACCTCTATTGATTGGATAATTTGCTATGTTTAGAGTGTTCAACTTGATTCATGGATGTGTAACAAAATGTAAGAATTAGTTGTTAATATCTAAAGTTAACTTTTGCCAATAGTTACTAGCCTTACTCATTTTATATGTGCCACTATTCACCTACCAATGTTAGTTATTTGTATGACTACCTGAACTATGTAATAATGTGGAATAAACAAGTGATTGTATAGCTTCTATTGTTGTGGGTTGAGATTGCAAATTAGTTAAAGTTAGAATTGCTATAATCAATTTTTAAAAGTGTTACACTTATATGAATAACTAGGGGTTTGTACATTTGAGCGGATTCAAAGAGGTTTGGAGTAAACCTAAGCTATACCCTTACAGGTTTGGTAAAGGTGAGGGAGTCTTCATCTCTTCTGTGCATCTTAACTTGATTTATTGTTTCTAAATTGAATTATTTAGTAATTGATAAAGTTTATATGTATTATTTTATTTGTTATCTTGAGTCTTTTCGTGTTATTTGTGATTAACTGCGAGAGCAGCCTACTTTATCGTTCATCTTATGTGGTATTTGATATACTTGGCTCTCGTGATCTTGTCTCTAGGTTGCGCAATCTTTTCGGACATGGTAGCATCGAGAAACACGGGTGGCATCGGGCTTGCCGTACTCCCTCGACTACCATGGTACATATTCCCTTTCTCTCGCTAAGTATACTCCACTACCCCAGAGGCGTGGTTCACCTCGTTGGGGCATATGAACCTACCTCAGGAGAAAGGGTCGTAGGATCGAGGTATATCCGGAGTACACCATTTGGAAGAATAAGAGGTTTGCCGGCACTTGTTGAAGATCTTGGCTCGTGGCTCGTAATTGAAGACAAACGTGGAACTGTATCCTTTTTATACGTGGTTAAATACTTGTCTAATTAGCTTTGTTATTTTGTGTTGTATATGTTATTGTCCTTGTTTTATCTCATAAAAGCATTCCTCGGTATGTTGCATCACCTCTCTCACTGAGTATACATGTTGTATACTCACCCTCGTTTCTAACACCTTTCAGGATCAGTGCTATCATAGGTAGAAAAGAAGGCTCGAGAGTTTCGTGATTGATTATGCTGGCTTACGTGGATTGACATTGAATTCAGTTTTGTACTTGTAAAGTTAAGTTTAGAATATATTGATAGTTATGAATGGCTTGTAATATTGTAATAACTTGTAATATTTACTTTATTGTCTAGTAGCTGCATGCTTGCATGTTTTGTCTGGTTGACGGACTTAAATTATAAAAAAGGAAACTAGATAATATTAGAGTGGTATGATAAGTGAAATTATAATTATAGACGTTCAACAGTTGATGAATGCATGCTTGTGTGTCTTTAATGTTGGGATTTAAGGCTTGGATGGCCTTGAGGAGTTTGTTGTATGAGATAGTTTGGTGGAGGGGATGAATAAATGGAGTTAGACCATAATTTTGTAGTTATAAATATTGTTTACAGGTTTTGGATTGTCCTATAAACAGGGGAGACTGCGTTCGTTTCCCTCATTTTTTGTGACCTCGGGTATTGGATCGGGACTCTGTTCTCGTGAGGGATCCGGGTGTCACATATGGTATTGAGCATAAGGATTTTAGGTGTTGGGATCCACTCTCTAAACGGCTTTGTGTCTCTCACCATGTGGTCTTCTGGGAAAATAAGATGTTTTCATCTCTTTCATCCTTCTCTCTTCCTCATGTTGTCTCTACCCCATATTACACAGATCATTCTCTTTCTTTATTTCCTGATGATGACAGTGACACAGGTCAGATTACAAGCACTAGCGTCACCCCTGACGTGGCTCTTCGTGAGGAGACTGCACCATCTAATGGCCCTGTACCCGATACTGAACCTTCTATTACTGCTTTGCTTCCTGTTTCTCCTGATCCATCTCTTTGTCAGTTTACGCGAGTAAGAGTTATTCCCCCTCACCTTCTTGATTACTATTATTTTTCTACCATTCTCTCTCTTCATGACCCTCAAACTTATCGTGAGGATAGTTCTGACCCTCTTTGGCAGCAAGCTATGATAGACGAATTGCAGGCCTTGGAATCTAAACACACTTGGGATTTGGTTGATCTACCCCCGGGAAAGAATGTCATGGGATGAAAATGGGTTTACAAGGTTAAGACTCATTCTGATGGTTCTATAGAATGCTATAAGGCTCAGTTGGTGGCCAAGGGGTTTGCTCAAGAGTATAGAATAGATTGTGAGAAAACATTTGTCCCCGGTTGCTCGTTTTACCTTTATCCGGATACTTGTTACAGTTGCTGCCATTAGACAATGGAAGTTATTCCAGATGGATGTTAAAAATGCTTTCCTCAATGGTGATCTTACAGAAGAAATTTTCATGAAGCCTTATCCAGGTTACTCTCATCCTTCTCATAAGGTTTGTCGATTATGTTGTGTTCTTTATGGTCTCAAGCAAGTTCCCTATGCCTGGTTCTCTAAGTTCAGTTATGTTATCACTGATTTTGGCTTTACTCCGAGTAATCATGACTCTGCACTGTTCATTCGATACTCTAATTCTGGTATCATTCTATTGCTTCTATATGTGGATGATATGATTATCTCTGAGTTACTTTTTGGGCATTGAAGTCTCATCTGATCCGGTTGGTTACTATCTTTCCCAGGCCAAGTACTCTTCTGACCTGCTTGCTTGTGCTAGTATTACGGACAGCAAGACTGTTTCCACTCCTCTTGATACTAATGTCCGTCTTACCCCACTAGAGGGAACACCACTTCTGGATGCATCATTGTACCGTCAGTTGGTTGGTAGTATTATTTATCTTACTCCGACTCGGCCTGACATTGCCTATGTTGTTCACCTTGTCAATCAGTTTATGTCTTCCCCTCGTACCCTCACATTATTCTGTTGTTCTTTGCATACTTCATTATGTCAAAGGTACCTTGTTTCATGTTCTCTTCTTCTATGCCAGTTCATCATTAGTCTTTCATGGTTAATCAGATGAAGATTAAGCTAGTGACCCTACTAATCCGCGTTTTGTCACTGGATATTGTTTTCTTCTTGGTGATTCTCTTCTTTGTAAGCGTAGCAAGAAACAGACTGTTGTTGCTAGCTCGAGTACTGAGGCTGAGTATCATGCACTTACTGACGTAACTCATGAGGTGATTTGGCTTCGTTGGCTTCTTGCTGATATGGGTATTTCTCAATCTCTTGGTATTGTTCTTCATTGTGATAATCAGAGTGCAATTCAGATCACTCATAATGATGTTTTTCATGAGCGCACTCGCCATATAGAGTATGACTGTCATTTTATTTGTCAACATGTTCTCTGTGGCACTCTCAAGCTTCAGTACACTCCCTGCGCTGATCAACTTGCAGATCTCTTCACTAAAGCGCATCCTCCCAGCCGTCTTCAAGATCTGATTTGCAAACTCAAGCTAGTGTCATTTCTACCACCTTGAGTTTGATGGGGTGTTAACGTATATTATTCCGTATATTATGTATTAATATTCCATGTACAATTGTCCTTACCATACTTAACATAGCTTAGGGACCAAGTAGCCTAGCTTTATATATAGGATGATCTATTGTCATTGTAATATAGCATTTTTCTCTCAATATCAATACATATTGTTCTTGTAATCATGTCTCCATTCTCTTTCGACATAATTTATGAGTAGCGTGCAATCTACCAACATGTGAGACCCACACACTATATATACTCATTTACATTTTAACCATGCGCCATATCCACGTGTTAAAGAATATTTATTTGTATGAAAAATTATTTACTCATCAGTCTCACATAATTGCCAAAACTGGCCACATATGCGAGTGTCAGTCAAAACTACCCAAATGGTGTCCCTCAATATTAGTGAATTGCCCATTGATATGAATCTAGGGGCGGACCTAGCATATAATTAGTGCATACACTAAACAAATATTGATTTGTCCCAGTGGTTAAGGAGGCACACTTAAAGTCATAAGTGGCAGACAGGGCAGGGTTCAAATCCTGTATGTTCACATTTTATATGTTTAATGCTTACCAACTAAGGCAAAGATTGCTTACGCAAACTTACGCCCACGAGGTTGGGGATCATTTTGTTGGTAAGAATAATAATATTCGATAGTTGGTGTCTTTGATAACTGACAATGAAAGAGATCATCGAGTACGTAATTTCTATATGGAGAATGGGTGGTTTAGGCAAAACCACACTTGCCATAAAGATTTTCAATAACAGGGCTTTACAACATTCTTTTGAAGCTTTTGCTTGGGTGTGTATCACCCAACAACCCTAAATCAATAAAGTTTTGCAAGATATACTAAAGCAAATTATTGGAGAAGACATGCACGGGGACCAAACAGCCTTGGTAAATAAGTTTTACAAAGTTTTGAAAGAGAAAAAATGTTTGGTAGTTATTGATGACATTTGTGAACTAGATGATTGGGTTATTCTACATCATGTTTTCCTATTATAGAGGGGAGTAGTAAGGTTATACTAACTACTCACACTAGAGAAATGGCGAAAATAGGATTTTTCTATGAACTAAACTACTTGGCAGAAGATGATGGTTGGGGTTTACTACGTGCGCTTACTAAACAAGAAGAAAAAGGCAACTTTGTTAATATATTGAGTAGAATTTGAATTTAAGACTTTGCTTCTATTTTGTGGAATTGCACCAATATCTCCTCTATTTTATCAAAATTATAGTAGTGTTCGATGTAATAATTGAAATTACACTAAGCCTTTTTATCTAGATATTACCTACATTACTAGAACTATATTACAATTTTGACATTAGATTTATATATTTAGCTAACAATTTATGCTATTTCTTTTTTATACTATATTGGTAAGATAGCGAGTAACAAATGGTGCTAAAATTGGAAAAAAGATAATAAATAGTTCAAAGGTAAAATAAAATGTGTACCTTAATGTTAACATTTGCATTTTATTCTTGTATTGATGGTCAATATGACTATTGGAAAGGTGTGTTTGTCAAAATAATATAAATAAATAATGAAGATTAGCGTGAAAGTTTAAGATAGAAGGGTTCTTATAAAATTAAAAGGAAAAAAAGGACAAAGTCATTTTTTCTTGTATTCTATTCTTTGTTTTACTCATGGCAATTTTCTCTTTGTTATTTAGAAAATATTGTATACATAAGATTATTAATGAGAAACAAGTATTGGATACGTACATTCTTTTGCAAAGTTTTTATTTTGTAAATAAGAGTTTAATGGAGCTACACTTGAAGATGTACTATTATTAAAGGATTAATTGTATAAGATTTTCGATGAAAGAGTAACTAAATATTCTAACGTATTGAATACAAAAACATAGTTTATAGACTTATACCATGGTAGAAACTTTGTCATCTTTTACAGGTGAAATATATTTAATTCGCAACCTCTTGTAGTACTCATTAGCGAGCGAGTAATATACCACTAGACCAAAGCCCTTAGACATGACTTTGAACTTATGAACTTTACCAAGTTCTTCAATTACGAACTCGTAACCTCTTGCATACATAGCGAGTAATATACCACTAGACCAAAGCCCTTAACATCACTTTGAACTTAATGAACTTTACCAAGCTCTTCACTATTACCTCGAGGAGATAACTGTCAATTAAATGATTTTATTCTTTCTATATTGCCTTGCCTTTTCGCACTCTTTTTTTATTTTTATTTTCCTTTTCCTTCCCCCCTCACCCTTTTTCCCCCCAACCCCTTATCCTCGAGAATTGAACCATAGACCTCCCAAGTCCAAGGTGATAGTCCTTACCACTAGGCTATAACTCAATTCTCACCATTTCGCACTTTTTTTTTTGGCTAATTGACCCTTTTGCACTTTGTTCCAAACTATAACTCTTTTTTGTATGCATTAGAATATCAACTCTCCTGAACTCAATTGATTTCTCCCTTCTTTTTGTATATATTTTCCTTGGTACATTTAATATCCACATACAATTCATATCTACTCCAATTTTCCCTACCTTTTGGCATAGACATTCAGAGATAAAGACCTCTTATCGGCTAGTAAGATGGATATTTATAGAATGAGAAATAAGAAAAATAAAATTTATTTATCTTTTTCTTCTATCCACTTCTCATTGAGGATACCCCTCTTATTAGACTAATCAATTAAATAGTGGTTCTTTAGAAATTATATAAATGGCCTTAAAGTTATGTTTTTCTTTGGGTAAATTTCACTTAGTCCCTATTGTTTACATGCTTTTTAAATGTAGAATCTAATATTTCAAAAGATTCATAGTGGTCCCTATGTTTACAAAAATTATTTAAAATGATGCATATTATTCAAAGTTAGTCAATTTGGTCCTTATTATTTTTCAAAAAATTTAATTTTGTCCCTATTATTTCCTAAAAAAATTCAATTCAGTCCTTACACATGAACCCTATTTGGTGACTAAATTAAATTTTATGGGAAACAATAGAGACTAAATTGACTAGTTTTGAATAATATGGACTATTTTGAATCACTTTGTAAACATTGGGTACTAATATAATTTTTTTTGAAACATTAAGACCAACTTTAAAAAAAAATGTAAACAGTAGGAATTAATTGTGAAATTTACCCTTTTTTCTTACTACCTAAAAGTTTTATTTTAAACTTCTTCATGTAAAGATTTTATAGGTATACCAAATCAATCTCTAAAGTGACTTTCACTAGTGTTTTGTCCCATATAGGCCTCTTATAGTGTAACGCCCCGAACCTAACCCCACGCTATAGGTCAAGTCCGGACTCGTCACTCGGACAGAGTCTCTTCTGTAATATGGACTAAACTGTTATCTGCGAATGGTCACCTGTAACAATTGAATCACAAGTAACATCACATACAATCTATCTTTCAAAACTGTCATAGCCAACCCAAAGTCACAAGGTCATCCGTGCCTTGGAGCAACAAAATCTACTTATAGCACACAAGCATGCAAGACAATGTTACTTAACTATAAGTAGTTGAATACCTCTAACAAAGTTCTTCTATCAAGTTAATAAACACACAAGCATGCAATAAAAGAAGTAAACTAGAATCCATTATTACATGCCATCTAACTTCATACCCACATATATGAATACAACTTCGAAGCATATATACAAGACCTCAAGGTCTTAAAACACAACAACTAACAACAACTCAAAGCAAACTGTACATATGATCAACCTTATCACACAGGAATCAAGGAATCTGATCTATGTGCACTTCTTTTTCTTCTTCCTTTACTGCTATTAGCTGGGGATTCACCTCAGCTTCTCCTGAAACATGTTAAATGAGGAGTGACCAACAATGTTGCCCAATGAGGGAGGTGATGCAACATAACGGGGCGTGTAATATGATATGCAACCACAAGAAGTCTTATATATATATATAACATAAACAACAAGACTAAACAGCCAAGTAATTAACCACATTAAAAAGGATACGGTTCCACTTCAAGTCTTCAAACTCGAACCACGAGCCACGAACTTTACGCAAGTGCCAGAAAACCCTTACACCAACAAGTAAGATACTCCGGATATATCCCGATCCTACGACCCTTTCTCCTAAGGTAGGTCCATATGCCCAGCAGGTGAACCACGCCTTTAGGGTAGTGGAGTATACGCAGCAAGAAAGGGAATAGGCACCATGGTAGTCGAGAAAGCATGGCAAGCCTGACACCGCCTGTGTTTCTCGACGCTACCATGTCCGAAAAGATTGCGCAACTCCGAGACAAGATCACTAGAGCCAAGAATATCAAGTAACACATAAAAGATACGACGAAGTAGGCCGCCCTCATAATTATCCACAAATAAACCAAGAATCCACAAAATAGTAACAAAGCTATAAAGAGACAAATATCATAATCTTCACAAAACTTCATGGATAATCTAAGGAACCCCTATATCATGCATATAAACATCTACCAAGTATTCACAAGTTCATATGAGCAAAAAGACAACCAAATCATCTTTTCCTCTTTGTTATCTTTCCGATTTCTTCTCCCACGCAAGGTGCAAGGTTTCAAATCATCAAGCCAACCATCCTACATTCCTAGGTAGGTCAGAAGGCACCTATCTAAGCCTTGAAAACCCGGTTTGGAAACAAAAACTCGGGAAGGCCCTGAGCGGGTTTGAACTACATCTACCCTATCCGGACCCCAAATTCACATAACGAAAACACCAAAAGTGCTTCCATATCCCAAGGATAACTAATCCTAAGCCCAAATGTGCCCGGATTGTATTTCGGGAAAAATGCCCTTTTTAAAGATTACAAGTTTTGCATTTTATCACGTGTCTGAGCAATTCAACCCCACGTGAGCCTATGACTAGTTTCATTAATGTCTAGAGCACCTAATTGAAGCCTTAAATCAACCCAATTAACAAGTTTTCTCAAAACCCTAATTTCAAGCACTATTCATCATCTTCTTCATTCAATCTCAACAATCAACCATAGAATTTGATAACAAGCTATACAAAAGAGTTATATAGTCTCCAAAGATCATATATCAAGCATTTATAACAAGAAATATAGCTAAATTCAACAATACAAGAAATTCAATATGTATGCAACAACTTTAAAATCATGAAATATGCAACTCCCTCACTTGCAAGAGGTCTAGGATGCTTGTGAAGGCTTGGAAAAAATTGGAACAAGTTGTAGATTGCTTGCAAGAGATTAATCACCAAAACTTGAAGAAAAAAATTGCTCTTTTCCTTTCCTTTTTGGCTGTCGGGTAGGGGGTAATTTGGGTATTAATGCAATTATTTTGATGATAAATGCTTGTATGTGTGATATGTTATGTATATAGGTAAAATATGCTAAGTTTTGCTAAGTCAAACTTCACAAATGATTGGTCAAATGAGCTTAAACTCTATTCAAATGCTAACCAATTCAAAATCAAGGTTGTTATGTACGTAACACTATTCAAATATTGCGGAAAACATTTTCTAATTGTATGCTCCCGAGCTCGAAAGTCCAAAATGACAAGTTCATGCTTCCTTTTGTGGGTCATATGACTTAGGAAAAATATTAAATCGCACTTTTAAGACGGTTGAAAATCTTATGAATAGTAGCCTTAACATAAAATAATTAAGCAAGAAAAATGATGCACGTAAGAATGCTCAAACAAGTATGCAATAGTTATAAAGAAATTGTGATGAAATTCCCGGGCGTCACACCCTCTCCCCCTTGAACTAATTATGTCCTTGCAATTCTTACATGATTCAGCAAATAGCTCCGGATACTTTTCTCTTATTTGATCTTCTCGCTCACAAGTGGAATCCTCAACTCTGTGATGATCCCAAAGAACTTTCACCATAGGAATACTCTTGGTTCGAAGTTCCTGAATCTTTATGTCAACCACTCAAAGAGGTTTCTCGACATATGCCAAAGATTCATCAATCTCCAAAGGTTCTGGCTCAATTATGTGCAAAGGATCAGGATTATACTTCCTCAATAACGACACATGGAATACATCATGAATCCTACCCAAACTCGGAGGTAATGCCAATCTATAAGCCAACTCACCAACCTTCTCAATGATTTCAAATGGCCCCATGTATCTAGGACTGAGTTTACCTCCTTTTTTCGTGTCGAATCAAACCTTTGCGCGGAGAGACTTTCAAGAATACATGATGACCTACTGAAAATATCAAGTCCCGTCGGCGTCTATCAGCATAATTCTTCTATCGGCTCTATGCTGTAAGCATCCTTTTCTTTATAAGCTTCACATTGTCCACCATCTTGATCATCTCAGGTAGAATAGCTGGATCAACAGTTTTCATTTCACCTACCTCATCCCAATATAACGGAGACCTACATTTCAGCCCGTAAAGTGCCTCGTAGGATACCATACCAATGGTAGCCTGGTAATTGTTATTATAAGCAAACTCCGCTAGAGGTAGATACTTCTCCCAACTCTTACCGAAATCCAGACGTAAGCTCGCAACATGTCTTCTAGTATCCTGATAGTCCTCTTTGACTGACCATTCGTCTGCAGGTGATATGCAGTACTAAAACTCAGATTAGTCGCCAGAGCCTTTTGTAGTTTCTGCCAGAACTGTGATGTAAACCTGGGATCCCTATCCGACACTATCCGAGAATGAACTCTATACAATCTCACGATGTTTTCAACATAAAGCTCGGCTAATTTATCAAGGGAATCTGTCTTCTTTGCAGCAATAAAATGAGAAGTCTTTGTCAGCCTATCTACCACAACCCAGACGGAATCATTACCTCGCGGTGACCTAGGTAAATTTGACACAAGATCCATAGTAACCTGATCCCATTTCCACACCAGAATCTTCAACGGTTGCAGCAACCTTGCCGGTCTCTGATCCCCCGCCTTAACCTTTTGACAAGTCACACACTTAGCCACATAATCAGCTATCTCCCTTTTCATGTTATTCTACCAGAAACTCTACTTTAAGTCCCTATTCATCTTTGTACTACCAGGATGGATTGTGTATTTAGAGCTATGAGCCTTGGCAAGAATCTTATCTTTCACAATTGAATCACTAGGAATGCAGATTCTATTCCTGTACCTGAGTAATCCATCACCATGCAACTAGAAGTCAGACTCTCCTCCTTTTGGACTTTTCTAGAAGCTTCAATAGCTGAGGATCTGACTGTTGCGCTTCTCTGATCCTAGATAACAATAGAGACTAGATTTGTAAGCTAGCAAACTGAACGCCTGTTCTAGAAGCCTTCATTTTCCATAAACATAGTTCCTTTATAGTCTCCCAATCCTTGATTATCAAACTTGCTACAGTAGCCTTCCGACTCAATGCATCTGCAACAGTGTTAGCTTTTCCCGGCAAATAGCTAATGGTGGAATTATAATCATTCAACAACTCTAGCCAACGCCTTTGCCTCATATTCAAATCCTTTTGAGAAAACAAATATTTTAAACTTTTATGATCAGTGAATATCTCAAATTTATTACCCCATAAGTAATGACGCCATTTCTTCAAAGCAAAGACAACAGCAGCAAGCTCAAGGTAGTGTGTAAGATAATTGAGTTCATATGGTTTCAATTTCCTAAAGGCATAAGCTATCACCTTACTATTTTGCATAAGAACGCAGCCTAAGCCCTCTTTCGAAGCATCGCTATAAATCAACAAGTTTTCAGTCCCCTCAGGCAATGCAAGGATCGGTGTAGTAGTAAGTCTCTTATTCAATTCCTGAAAACTGGCTTCACACTTATCATCCCAGTTAAATATAGTTTTCTTTTTGGTTAAAGAAGTCAATGGTCCTGCAATTTTTTAGAAGTCTTTAACAAATCGCCTATAATAGCCTGCCAAACCCAAGAAACTACGAACTTCCGTTATAGTCTCGGGTCTTTTCGAAGTCATCATTACCTCAATTTTTGCAGGATCAACAGATATTCCCTCCTGTGAAATAATATTGCCTCAAAAGCCAACCTGTTTCAACCAGAATTCGCATTTGCTAAATTTGGCAAACAATTTATGTTCTTGCAGGGTTCGAAGCACAATTCTCAAGTGTTCTTCATGCTCTACCTCAGATTTAGAATAGACCAGTATATCATCAATAAATATTACAACAAACTGGTCCAAGTATGGTCTAAACACTATCTGCATCAAATCCATAAAAGCAGCTGAAGCATTTGTCAACCTAAATGGTAATACAACAAACTCATAGTGGCCGTACCTGGTTCTGAATGCAGTCTTGGGTACATCCTTTTTTCGAATTCTCAACTGATAATAACCCTTCCTCAAATCAAATTTAGAAAATATAACAGCACTCTACAGCTGATCAAACAACTCCTCAATTAAGGGCAAATGATATTTATTTTTCATCGTCACCTGATTAAGACCTCGATAATCAATGCACAACCACAAAGTGCTATTTTTCTTCTTCACAAATAACACAGTAGCACCCCAACGTAACGAGCTAAGCTGAATGAAACCTTTTTCAAGCAAACCCTGCAACTGAATTTTCAACTCCTGCAAAGTGGGAGCCATTCTATATGGGGTTTTGGAAATATGATTAGTCCCTGGCAAAAAGTCAATCACAAACTCTATCTCTCGTTTAGGTGGTAACTCTGGCAACTCTTCAGGAAATACTCCCAAAAAATCTTTTACAATAGGCACCTCATTCAGTTTCAATTTATCCCCAGGTTGATTAATCAAGTAAGCCAAATATGCATTGCAACCCTTACTCAGCATTTTAGTAGCTTTAATAGAGGAAATAATACGAGTCCCAGTAGATTTTCGACGCCCAATGACTTTAATAACAGGTTGATCAAGTACTTCTAAAGTTAAAACTTTCCTTCTACAATCCAAACATGCATAATATCACCTCAACCAATCCATCTCCAATATAACTTCAAAGTCCCGAAATGGCATAATAATCAAGTCAATAGGATACATACAACCCTCAATACAAATGTCACAATTTCTACACACAGACTCTGTAACACATTTAATACCCATTGGATTACATACTTCAATCACATACGGAAATTTATCAACTTTTAAAGTAGTAGATTGTGCACATGCATGAGTAATGAATGAATGTGTAGCCCCGGTGTCAATCAAAACTACTACCGGTTGACTATTAATAAGAAAAGTACCTTCTACCACCACCGTCATGTTTGGAAGCTCCTCCTGATCGAGTGCAAATACCAGTGCCTAGCCTCGCGGTACAGTAGCTACTCCTAAAACTCTAGTCTGAGCACCCTGGCCTGAAGTTTTTCCCTAACCTTGTTTAAACCTGGGACAATCTTTAGCTCTATACTGATCACTGCCACAACCCACGCATCGACCCAATTTTCTTTAACACTCTGCCTCCGTATGGCCCTTGCGATTGCAATGATTGTACTATAGGTTCTTCTTGGCAGCAGCACCTCCTATAGGAGTCTTGTAAGTAGATGTAGCAGACCTACCCTATTGAGATCTAGCGGTCACTGGTCAGGTCTGTGACTGTCCCTGTGGCTGGCTCTCAGCTGGTTTCGGCTGTGATTGTGCCTGAACTGGTCCTGGGTAGCTTTGGGTCTACCTAGGCTACTGTGTCTGAACAAGCTGTTGATACTGCCTCTGGTAGCCTTGACTCTGGGACTGATACTAACGTTTACTTGACTGACTAGATTGAGCCAACACATCTGCCTTACGTTTCTCGTACCTCGATGCAGCCCTGACTACTGCAGCATAGCTTGGATAATCCTGCGAAGACAAACTAAGCATAATATTACTCCTCAACCTTGTTATAAACCTTTGAATCTTCATATCCTCTGGTTGTACTAAAGCTAGCACGTATCGAGAAAGTCTAGTGAAAGTAGCCTCATACTAATCTACAGTCATGTTTCTTTGTCTCAAAGCTATGAATTCTTCCTGATGTCTCTCGCGAGCTACCACTGACACATATTTATCCCAAAACTCACGAACGAAGTCAGCCCACACATGCTGGAGCCTCTTAGTATCCCATTTCTCTCTAACAGTACGCCACCACTCCTCGGCGTCACCCTCCATTAAGAATGCAGCATAAGTAATCTTTCTTTCATCATTGCACTCAAGTATCGCAGAGACTTTCTCAAACTTGTTCAACCATATCTCAGCTTTCATGTCATCTGGCTCACCATAAAAATTGTACGCCTCGTGGTGCAAGAATTTGTCATACAAGTTACCCCTAGCAGTACCACTACCCTCTACTTTAGCAGCCTGGTTACTTCTGCCAATACCTGTCGTACCCTGCTGAACCACAAATTGAGCTATAGTATTCATGGCAGTGGCCATTGTGGCCAAAATCTATGCATTACTCGGTTTTTGACCTTGCGGTACATTTCCTGCTACCCCTGCACCTTGCCCCAATACATCTTGTCTAGGAGCTTCCTCCGGCTCTCTCCTTGGTCTACCTCGTCTCCTCATCTCAATGCTAGAAGAATATAGTATTATAATAGGCAAATAGATAATACAAGATAATATGCACATTGTTTTCAAAGCATCTTACTCAGATAAGATAACATATAAAACACTTAACAACATTAAACACTAAACTTTTCATATTCATATCATATCATGCTTTACCATTCCTTTTACATGTTAGCATGTCTTTTACCCAAGTACTTAGACAATTAAACAATCACATATTCACATAATTCAACTTTCACATATAGACCTCTACCTACATGCCGAGGAAGTTAACCCGGATTTATGCATTCAAGTAGCTCTGATACCACCTAAACGTAACGTCCCAAACCCAACTCCATGCTATAGGTCAAGTCCGGACCCGTCACTCGGACAGAGTCTCCTCTGTAATGTGGACTAAACTGTTATCTGCGAATGGTCACCTGTAACATTTGAATCACAAGTAACAACACATACAATATATCTTTCAAAACTGTCATAGCCAACCCAAAGTCACAAGGCCATCTGAGCTTCAGAGCAACAAAATCTACTTATTGCATACAAGCATGCAAGACAATGTTACTTAACTATAAGTAGTTGAATACATCTAACCAAGTTCTTCTATCAAGTTAATAAACACACAAGCATGCAATAAAAGAAGTAAACTAGAATCCATTATTATATGCCATCTAACTTCATATTCACATATATGAATACAACTTCCAAGTATATATACAAGACCTCAAGGTCTTAAAACACAACAACTAACAACAACTCCAAGCAAACTGTACATATGATCAACCTTATCACACAGGAATCAAGGAATCTGATCTACGTGCACTTCTTCTTCTTCTTCTTCTTCCTCTACTGCTATCAGCTGAGGATTCACCTCAGCTTCTCCTGAAACATGTTAAATGAGGAGTGAGCAACAATGTTGCCCAACGAGGGAGGTGATGCAACATAACGGGGCGTGCAATATGATATGCAACCACAAGAAGTCATATATATATATATATATATATATATATATATATATATATAACATAAACAACAAGACTAAAAAGCCAAGTAATTAACCACATTAAAAAGGATACGATTCCACTTCAAGTCTTCAAACTCGAACCACGAGCCAGGAACTTCACGCAAGTGTCAACAAACTCTTACACCAACAAGTAGGATACTCCGGTTGTATCCTGATCCTACGACCCTTTCTCCTGACGTAGGTCCATATGCCTAGCAGGTGAACCACGCCTCTGGGGTAGTGGAATATACTTAGCAAGAAAGGGAATAGGCACCATGGTAGTCGAGGGAGCACGGCAAGCCCGACGCCGCCTGTGTTTCTCGACGCTACCATGTCCGGAAAGGTTGTGCAACCCCGAGACAAGATCACTAGAGCCAAGAATATCAAGTAACACATAAAAGGAACGACGAAGTAGGCTGCCCTCGCACTTATCCACAAATAAGCCAAGAATCCACAAAATAGCAACAATGCTATAAAGATACAAATATCATAATCTTCACAAAACTTCATGCATAATCTAAGGAACCCCTAGATCATGCATATAAACTTCTACCAAGTATTCACAAGTTCATATGACCAAAAAGACAACCAAATCATCTTTTCCTCTTTGTTATCTTTCTGATTTCTTCTCCCACATAAGGTGCAAGGTTTCAAATCATCAAACCAACCATCCTACATTCCTAGGTAGGTCAAAAGGCACCTATCTAAGCCTTGACAACTAGGATTGGAAACAAAAACTCGGGAAGGCCCTGAGTAGGTTTGAACTACATCTACTCTATCTAGACCTCAAATTCACATAATGAAAGCACCAAAAGTGCTTCCATACCCCAAGGATAACTAATCCTAAGCCCATACATGCCCAGATTGTATTTTGGGAAAAATCCCTTTTTTAAAGATTATAAATTTTGCATTTTATCACGTTTTTGAGCAATTTAACCGAGCCTATGACTAGTTCCACTAATGTCTAGAGCACCTAATTGAAGCCTTAAATCAACCCAATTAACAAGTTTTCTCAAAACCCTAATTCCAAGCATTATTCATCATCTTCTTCATTCAATCTCAACAATCAATCATAGAATTTGATAACAAGCTAAACAAAAAAGTTCTATAGGCTCCAAAGATCATATATCAAGCATTTATAACAAGCAATATAGCTAAATTCAACAATACAAGAAATTCAATATATATGCAACAACTTTAAAATCATGAAATATGCAACTCCCTCACTTGCAAGAGGTCTAGGAGGCCTGTGAAGGCTTGGAAAAGGTTGGAACAATATGTAGATTGCTTGCAAGAGATTAATCACCAAAGCTTGAAGAAAAAATTGCTCTTTTCCTTTGCTTTTTGGTCATCGGGTAGGGGGTAATTTAGGTATTATTTTAATTGTTTTGATGAGAAATGCTTGTGTGTGTGTTATGTTATGTATATAGATAATATATGCTAAGTTTTGCTAAGTCAAACTTCTCTAATGATTGGTCAAATGAGCTTAAACTCTAATCAAATGCTAACCAATTCAAAACCAAGGTTGTTACGTATGTAACACTATTCAAATATTGCGGAAAACATTTTTTAATTGTACGCTCCTGAGCACAAAAGTCTAAAATGACAAGTTCCTGATTCCTATTATGTGTCATATGACCTAAGAAAAATATTAAATCGTACTTTTAAGACGGTCGAAAATCTTATAAATAGTAGCCTTAACATAAAGCAATTAAGCAAGAAAAATGATGCACGTAAAAATGCTTAAGCAAGTATGCAACAGTTATAAAGAAATTGTGATGAAATTCCCGGGCATCACATATAGGCTCTCTTTTCTTTTCCATAATAAACGCACGATCATTACTCTTAGCTACACGCTTGAGTCACCTTTCTATGAAAAAGCTCAGATCAATCAAAGTATTGATGGGTTACCCCTTTAAAGAGTGAATAAAATTAAAAGGCTCAAAATGACATACAAGGGCAAATCTAGGAATTACTTTCAATGAGAGTTAAAATACAAAATTTTTTAATTATATGAGTATTTTTTTTTAGTGAGGGCTAAATAATTTTTTTTCTTTTAAAAAATACATAGAATTTTTAACATTCTTTTGGGCCAATGGGATGCAGCCTCCGCTGGTCTTAATATATATCCACCCCTAATGACATATAAGAACTAGATGAATCTAAGGTAGTGATTGGTATACTTGAATAAATTTAAACATGAATGAAATGAGGTAAGGAATAGAATAGAATTAGAAATGGAACAAACTTGAGAATGGAAATGACATGCTTAGTATGCTTTAAGAATGAAAAAATAAAAAGATATATTGATTACAAACCCATGTTTGGTAGTCAGTATACAAGAGTAGTAATATGAATGATTTGTATAATATGACAAGATTGTCCTTTTATTGTTATAGTATTAAAATAAGAATAAATATGAATATAACCGTAAAAAATATAAACATAATAAAAAATATAATAATAATAATAATAATAATAATAATAATGATAATAATAATAATATATAACATAAACATAATAAATAATAAAAAAAGTAATAATAATAGTAATAATAAAAATAATAAATAATAATAAATGTAACAACTATTATTATTATTAATGCAGTTGTTGTTGTTGTTGTTGTTTTTATTTTTATTAATATTATTTTCATTTATTATTATAATTTTATTTTTATTTTAATTATTGTTTTTTATATTATTATTATTATTATTATTATTATGATTACTACTATTATTATTATTATTTTTATAATAAATTAATTTTTTTTATTTTTTTTATTTTTATTACTATTAATTTTACTATTATTATTTATTATAATTATTATTATTTTTAAATTTCTTTTATTATTATGATTATAATTTTATTTTCTTATTTATCATTTTTAGTTTTATTTTTTATTTCTATAATAATTATACTAAAATTATTATTATTTTATTTATATTATTTTATTTTTATTTTTATTTTTATTTTTATTATTGATTACTATTATTATTCTTTTATTTTTATTTTTATTTATTATTATTATTATTATTATTATTATTATTATTATTATTATTATTATTATTGCAAAAGAAACTATATATAAAATTTATATTTTTATGGAGGTATGTTAATCATTTTAGAAAAAAGTCAATTCCCAAGTACATGGAAATGGGCTAATCCCATTTGTTTGGTCTGAAATGCCTAATCTCATGTATAGAGAAATGAGATTCCCAAGTTTATTACTTCATACTAAGCATGAGAATCTTAATAAAGTTTGGAATATCATTGTATTCCCAAGTCCCAACCTCATTCCACTGTACTAATCACTACCTTATAACATAACTTTTATATATAGTTTGTTTAATAATAATAATAATAATAATTAAAATAACAATAATAATAATTCAAAAATATAATAATAATAATAATAATAATATTATACATTCATATTACACAAGGCATTCCTATTACTACTCTTCATTCCTAGAGTATACCAAGCATGTCATTCACGTTTTCAAATTCATTCCATTTCTAGTTTTATTCCATTTCTCGACACATTCCATTCATGTCCAAATTCATTTCAGTATACTAATCGTTACCTTAGTATTTAAATTTAGTATCATCAATAAAATTGGCCTCCTATTTTAGATTGTTACACGCTTAGTGTGCTACATTTGCTTATCAAATATGTTAGAGAAGTAATTTTGAAAAATTTAGCTAAGACAGAGTCAAACTGGGTGGATTATTTCATTTGTATATACAAATATTTGAAGTCAATTAGATTCTCTTTTCTAATTATAGAGAATGTAATTGGCTATTTTGCACTTATTTGGAGAATTTTGTATGTGACAAGATGCTAATAAGCAACTATATTTATTATATCAGTCTTTTATGAGAATACTTCTATTGTAATATCTTCTCACTTAGCATCCAACATGTTTGAGGCAATGACACTTGTCTTTCAAATGATTTTCAGTGGTGACTTGTGATTTCATTTACAAGTCATTACAAATACTAACAAAGTATATTTTCATTTATTTTTTTTATATTTATATTCCAAAAATACTCTCTATTTGTCCTACGTTCAAAGTCACTTATAAATATTTCAGAGTAGAAAATAAAAGAAAAAAACCATCATTCCTTCAACTATATCATCACCTTTGCAACTATTTTGCAACAAAATATTAATTTGAATGCATCATGTATCACCATCCATCCAAAAGTTCAAACTTACAATGGAGAAAACTAATATAATTATCCAAAATTTAGCAGACAATCTACAGTACTTTTTGGAAAGAATGAAAAGAAATGTTTGAAATTTTTTTTGAACTTCATATAGTTTATGGTTTGAAATGCAATCTTGTATTTTTTGCATAAGTTAGTGATAATGTGAGAGATTGTTTTTGGGTAAATTTGAAATATGTTAAAGTGGCCTTTAAAATCATATAGGCTACAAATTATACTATCCAATACATATGGGGTATTAAGTGAAAGGTTTCATAGTTTTTATATTGAGATAGCTAGGCTTCTTTCGCAATGCCCAAACAAATTCGAGGATAATTTTTTCTTTTTCAATTTGATGAAAGTGATAACTATTTTTCTTTTATTTTGCAGATCTCGAAATAGATCAGACATTTGAGGGCATAGGCAAGGAAATAATACGCAAATGTGGTTATCTCCCTCTTGCAATCTCGGTGCTAGGAGGAGTTTTGAGAGAAAAGTTCTCTTAAGGAGTGGGAGATAGTGAATGTAGCGAAGAATCAAGTGGATCAGTGCTCCCAATAGACCTTTATCATGTCGCTAGACTTTACCTGGCTTTAGATTTTCAAAGGATGAACCTACCAATCTCTCCCAATTGGTTAATCTTCGATCTTTCCGTAGAATACTAGAGAGCTTTGCTTCACTTGAAATCATCGATCATATTAATCACTGGAGAAAGATCAAGTGGATAGAGGGTGATATGCGTCGATTCGATTTTACAACTAGAAATAGTCCAGATCTTAATACTCCACCATATGAACCCCAATTCTAGCCGAATCTCACGATGTTACTTTTGCATAAGACTAAAATGGAGGAAGATCCAATGCAATTTTTGAAGAAACTTCCCAACTTACGGCATCTACACTTATCGGGGAATGTGTTTATAGGGAAAGATGTGGTTTGCGATGGGGGGATGGGTTTCCTTGAATTCAGATGTCTTGGTCTATATGACTTGCCAAACTTGGAGAAATTGAGGGTAGATAAAGGTGCCATTGCGTTTGTTTAGACACTAAGGGTAAGTAAAATCTTGAAGCCAAAGACTTCTTCTCTTGTTGCATTGTCTCATTCTTTAGACATATGCCAAATGATGGATTTCTGTAATAATCTGCTTCACTAGTACTCCTGATAATCCTCATTCCAATTGAGTGTGCTTGTTTGCATATTTAATTGCTACTCTGTTATTGGAAGGATTTAACTTAAACTGTTTTTTCACCTTTAAATCTGTTAAGTAGTATATCATTCTATATCATATAGGGCTATTGCTTTCTTGGACTCAAAACTTATTAAGAGGAAAAAACTTTGTGGATGGCCTTTAATATATGTGCAAAGTTGTAAACTTATATGGCTGTTGAATTGTCTCCTGAATCAACATATATGGGTTATTTTCTGTTTCTCGATTTCGTTTTCTCTATTAGTTTATTGTGCCTGTTATATGAATCTGATTATCTGTTTTCTCTTTTAAGTTTCAATGTGTTTAAGAGGATTGCTTGCTGCAACTGTTGAAGATGTTGAAATTGCTATGGAAGCTACTCGAGAGCTCTAGCCCAAGAGTTTGACTTGATGTATTTGATGAGATTGTGACTATATATGTTTGCACATGTGTACTGAAACTAGCTATTATCTTAAGATTTGGGGCATGTTCGTGTAGATTTGTCTGTCAATTTAGTTTCTGTAACAAGGATTCTACACTTTTATATCATTTTCGCGCAAAAATATTGATGTATTGAGGATACAATTTGTCACTCAACTCAGTATTCTCTTTTTTTGTGTGTTTCTCTTGATGTGATTTACTTATAAAATGGAAGTCAGTTGTCTCAATTTTATACATCTGAGTACTCTGCATTTTGCTGTTGCTTGCATATAAAAGATAGAAAGTAGTCTGAACAAGAAAATTTGATGCAATAGAATGTAAGAAACCGCTGTAAGTAGTCTGACGTGTTATATGCTTGTTCATGGTCTTCATGCTTTTTTGAGTAAAATGGAGGCTTACTGAGGCTTTGGATATATAATAAGCCAGTAGGGGCTATTGAGTTGATTACTCTATGAGCAATGTTATACACTCCCTATTTCCATCATTCATTTATCGCTTCCTATGTGATACTTAATTGGCATACCATAATAATAAATTTTTTTAAATCTCTTTTCTTTTTCAACAATAAGGAATTTGAAATGAGATCTTTAAGTGAATACTTGAAAGTTGTGGATGAGTACATAAAAAAGAGAGAGCTCTTTGTGGATTTAGTAACAATATGTCATATATAGCTAGCTGAAGAGAATTAATGAGAAATATCTATTTGGTTTTAAAGATAAGGAAAAGGAATGAACTAAAAGTTTATTTCCTAAAGACTTTTTGCACTTAAAAAGAGCACGATGCACTTAGAAACTTTGTCGCATTCAGTGTATGTGCATGTCTATTGCTTTTACTTCCCTTAAATTCTTTTATTCATCATCCAGGAACTTCAGTGGCTCCTTTGTTCTTCTAACTTGGAATGTATTGATAGATGTAATCGATCAATAAAATTATTTTTTCAAAAACATCATAAAAAAATATAGTGGGATGGAGTTTTAAACAACAGACAGAAACTCATTTTGTCATATAGACAGAAAAATTATTACTTCTAAGAACTCAACGGTGCCTTTCCGGCAAAAAAAAAAAGGAATCCCATTGAGTTCTTATGATTTACAACTCATTTCATCTGATTATTATAGGGATGAACCCAATGAATATGAACCATAAAAAAGTACCTATTAAACCAATAAGAAGAATATCAGTTACAATAACTATGATCCAAAGAGAAATCCTTCCAGTAGTATCAGCCATTTACCCCACAATTTATTTATAACTTTTCGAAGTATTATGACACAATCAAGTATAGCTAGATGAAGCCAGGTAATCTTAAACAAAATATTGTAAGGCCAAGGGTGTAAACACTATAGGTTTTAAATTGTTACACTTTTTCAATCTGCTTCATTGCTTTAGCATTTTGTGAACCTTTATCCTCTTTAATAATTTCGTAAATTAGGAAGAAATTTTTTTCTTAAACTTGAAGTACTAAAGTTTTAGGTGAACAAACTATTGGCTTTATCTGGTCGACCCCTTAAAAGAACAAAGCAATTCTAAGGAGCATGTACACCTCTGTAAGAATATAACCAATTTCCCAGAAACGTCTTAACAACAATCAAGTAGAAAGACAACACTACTCTTTATAACAATTCAATATAACACTTACAAGATAATTGTCCCACCGTGCGCTCTCAAGATTAGAGCTTCAATGGCTTTTGGACTTACAAGAAGAATACAAGAAAGAAAGACTAACTTAGGATTGTGTTTCGAGTTGTGTTGTGGATGAATATGATGAACTAATGCATGCCTATTTATAGAATTCAGCTAGCCCACCATAGGAGACTTCCTATCAAATATTTTCCATCTTGGTTGGCTTTACCAACCATGTTCAAAGTATTGACCACCCATATTTATCACATGGTGGCTACAATTAACTACATGGGTGGCTAGCATCCAAGTCAATTTCTAGGAAGTTTTCTTTGGTCAAATTGGCTAACTTTAGCAATGCATCATCCCGACGTCATCTTAGGTAATTCCAAATTCCCGAACTTCCTTTTTGTAGCCATCGCGGTCTCTTTTGACCTCATCGACATGTTAGTCGAAATCATTAATTTATACTACCACATAAATTAACGATACTTATTATAAGTGGGCATTGACATATACCAACACCCCCCTCAATGTTCACCTCATATTGACTAAGCTATTGGGCCAACACCCAATGTTTGAAGATACTTGTTCAACTGGACGCTCCCTAACGCTTTGGTGAAGATATCTGCACAATTATCTTATGTAGGGCAGTACTCCATGTAGATTTTACCTTCCTTGATCAGTTCCCTCACATAGTGATACTGAATCTCTATGTGTTTTGTTCTAGCATGAAATACCGGATTCTTTGACATGGCTATACAACTCTGACTGTCACAATTCAACATTGTTGTTTCCTCTATTGGAATGCCAATATCAGTCATGATGCGTCATAGCCAAACAGCTTCACAGGATGCTACACAAGCAGCTTTGTATTCCGCCTCCGTTGATGAAAGTGCAACGGCAGGTTGCTTCTTACTAGTGCATGAAATGATTCCTCTACCGAATATGAATACTTAACCTGTAACAGATTTTCTTGAGTCAATATCACCAGCTCAGTCTGAGTCACAGTACCCAGATAAAGTATCTCCAAACTTGTATGGTATGTCATACTCCAACGTGCCTTTGAGATATTTAAGGACCCGCATCCCTGCTTGCCAATGACTTTGTCTCGGTTTATTTGAAAACCAACTAAGAATTCTCACAACATAACTAATATCAAGTCTTGTGTTACAAAGGAATATTAAACTTCCCACCAACCTTCTGTAGAGCTTGTTATCAACTTGTTCTGAAGGATCATCAACTGATAGCTTTGTATTCACTTCCATCGGGGTAACAACTAGTTTGCACTCAGACATACCAAATGCAGTCAAGAGCTCACGAACATATCGTTGTTGCGAAATAAAGATAGTATGAGGATTTTGCCATACCTCGATTCCCAAGCAATAATGAAGAAGACCAAGATTTGTCATTTCAAATTCTTGGTTCAACCATTCTTGCGTCTTCTGAATATTATCTTCATGGTCACTAGTGATTACAAGATCATCCACATATAGGACTACAATTACCTTATTTCCTTATTCACTTAGAATATACAAGTTGGAATCTTATTTGCTTCTACAGAAACCATGCTGTAAGAAGAAAGAGTCTATACGTTTTTACCAAGCTCGTGGTGCTTACTTTAACCCATATAAAGCCTTTTTCAATTTGCAGACTTTTTCTTCTTCACCTGGTATTTGGAAGCCAGGGGGTTGTGCAACGTAAACTTCTTCTTCAAGTTGCCTATTAAGGAAAGCTGACTTGACATCCATTTGATGTACAATCCATCCATAATGCGCGACAGCTACAACAACTAGCCTGATTGTTGACATTTTTACTGTTGGAGCAAAGGTTTCATATACATCGAAACCTTCAACTTGCGAAAATCCTTGTGCTACAAGGCGTGCCTTGTATTTTTCAAGACTTCCATCTGCCTTGTACTTCACTTTCCAGATCCATTTGGTGTCGATGATTTTTCTGTTCGGTGGCTTTTTAACAATCTCTCAAGTATCATTTTTCATGATAATATCGTACTCGATTTGCATAGTTATTCTCCAATTTAGATCTGACATGGCTTCCTCCACAGTTACCGGTTCTTTTACCGTCTTGATGATTTAGGTCATCAAAGCCATGTTTACTAACTATGGTCCTGATCGATTTTGCTCCTCTATTCTCTTTGACCTTTTTAGCCCATCAGGACGTGGACTATCATCAGTAACTACTGAATTTCTTTCGTCAAAGAGCTGTTGGAACCACTTCGGTTGTGGCTTCCTTGTGGGTACAACAGGTTGGTCTTCAGTCTCCTCATCATTAGAGACTTCTTCATTGTTCAATGGTCGTTGTTCAGGCACTTGGTGGATTACTTCATCGGTTGATGACGAAATGGCAGGACCGCTATCCTCCATTGAGTGTGGTCGCTCATTAAACACTACATCTTGGTTTATGATCACTTTCTTGGCCTCTACATCATAGACTCTGTATGCTTTAGACTCTTCACTATATCCTAAGAAAATGCCCTTCTTGCTCTTGTCATCCAATTTCTTTCGATTTTCATTTGGAATGCGTACAAAACACTCATACCCAAATTTTCTTAAATGAGACACAAAATGTTTTGTACCATAATAATCCTCATTAGGAGTCTTATCGTTGAGTGCCCTGGTTGAGCATCGATTGATGATGTATACCGCTGTGTTGACTGTTTCAGCCCAGAATGTGTCAAGTAGGCCAGCACCTTTCAACATGCATCGAGCTATTTCTACAATTGTTCGATTTCTTCGTTCCACAACTCCATTTTGTTGTGGTGTGTATGGAGCAGTCAATTGGCACTTAATCCCAAGCTTGTTGCAGTAGTTGGTGAACCCTGTAGAACAGAATTCCCCCCCACGATCGGTACGAAGTTTCTTCAACTGAGTTATGTTCTCATTTGTCATAAGTTTGTGCCACACTTTAAACTTTTTAAGAGTATCAGCCTTGTCCCGAAGGAAGTACACCCACATCTTCCTACTATAATCGTCGACTAACAGCATAAAGTAGGAAGATCCTCCCAACGCCGTGGTAGTCATTTTTTCGCAGAGGTCAGCATGTACCAACTCTAGAGAAGCCTTTGATCGGTTATGACTCTCTTTGGGAAACGACTGTTTATGTTGCTTGCCCAGCATACAAGCTTCACATGGTCCTTCAACTTCTTCAATTGAAGGCAAGTCGGCCACCATCTTCTTCTTTTGCACTTCTTTTAACACAGGATAGGAAATGTGGGTTCTTTCATGCCAAAGTTGACTTGTTTTGGCATCCACGACAGCAGAAAGACAGCGGGTTTTGTAAATGTTATTTTTGCGAATATCTTTACTTACGATATTTTGACCCTTGTCAAGAATCAAAGCCTCCGTCTTCTTGAACCGCACTTCTAGATCATTATCTGTAATAGCAGCTACAGATAGCAAATTTATGGTGATCTGGGGTACAAAGAGTATGTTGGACAGCTTCTTGCTTCCTCCATCTTTAGACACGAGCGAGATGGTTCCAGTGCCCTTAACGAGACACCTAGCATTATTCCCGACGACAACATTCATTGGTTCTTGTAGAGGTTTTATGGAGTCATATAACTTCTTCTTGCTGGTCATGTGTTGGGAAGCTCCACTATCTAACACCCATGCACTTGTTTGATGTACATGTGCGTTAGTACACGTTTTATCTGATACATTTGTTACAGTAAACAGATGCATTTCTATTTCAGTCCTTTTGGAAGATTCTTTATTTCTCCAATTTGGCTTTAGAGTTTCATTTTTCTCGTCATGGATTCGTTTCCTGTAATCTTTGACAGCATGGCCTTTCTTATTGCAGTAGTAGCACGATCCAGAGAACGTCTTCTTCTTTCCTTTCTTCTTTTCTTCTTGGCTACTCCTCGCTTTGGCTCCAAAGGCAGAGTCAAGTTGATTTTCTCTACTTTTTAGTCTCATCTCTTCTTCTATCAACATGGCAGTGAATTCTTCAAACGTCAAAGGAAGAATGCGAACTTGTGTATTGAGTGCTGTGACAAGGCCGTCAAATTTTGGAGGCAACAATCTAATGCACCTTCGAGCTAGTTCCTCGGTTGATTTGGCAATACCAACTGCAGCCATTTGATCACGTAGGTTTTTCATCCTACTGATAAATGACTCAGTTGCTTTATCTTCACTTAATCTCTCAGCAGCTAACTGATTCTCTAAGTTCTGAATACGAGTCTGATTCCTTGTTTCATACTGATTTCTCAGTATGTTCCAAGCTTCAGATCTCTTGGTTGTGTGTTGAATTAGAGTAAGGACGGAATCCTGAACACTTGTTACAATTGCACAAAGTGCATTAGCATTTCGTCTCCTCCATTCTTTGACAAGCTGAGGATCTAGAGGTGTGACCTTTTTTGTGTCATCTTCAGCACGGTCTACAACTGGTTCTGCATCTGTGCCTAACACTGTATCAAGGAGTTCGTAGGAGTCCAGAACTGTAGTGATTTTGAACTTCCACAAAAGATAGTTCGTGCCATCAAGTTTTCCTTCTGTGAATGTAGGGGGACAGATACGAATTGTCAGTACTAAACCGGAACTAGAACTAGTAGAAAAAGAACTAGCACCTTGAGTAGTCATAGTTATTGAGCTTTACTGGACAAGATTGTTGTTAAGAGTCCCTTAAGCTCTTGATACCATGTAACAATATAACCAATTTCCCAGAAATGTCTTAACAACAATCAAGTAGAAAGACAATACTACTCTTTATAACAATTCAATATAACACTTACAAGATAATTGTCCCAGCGTGCGCTCTCAAGATTAGAGCTTGAATGGTTTGTGGACTTACAAGAAGAATACAAGAAAGGAAGACTAACTTAGGATTTGCGTTTGGAGGTGTGTTGTGGATGAATATGATGAACTAATGGATGCCTATTTATAGAATTTAGTTAGCCCGCCATAGGAAACTTCCTATCAAATATTTTTCATCTTGGTTGGCTTTACCAACCATGTTCAAAGTATTGATCACCCATATTTATCACATGGGTGGCTACAATTGACCACATGGTGGCTAGCATCCAAGTCAACTTCTAGAAAGCTTCCTTTGGTCAAATTTGTTAACTTTAGCAATGCATCATCCCGACATCATCTTAAGTAATTCCAAATTCCCGAACTTCCTTTTTGTAGTCATCGCGGTCTCTTTTGACCTCATCGACATATTAGTCGAAATCATTTATTTGTACTACCATATAAATTAACGATACTTATTATAAGTGGACATTGACATATACCAACAACCTGGTCGTTAGTTATGATCTAATTGGAATTACTTTTTCATCTTAGGCAAGCAGACAAGGCCATCGGTTTGATGGGTGCTTCTGTGTTGCAGACAAGGCCATCCGTTTAATTGGAATTACTTTTTCATCTTAGACAGAAACTCATTTTGTCATGTATTTTTACTCTATTGGGTTCTTACTATTTAGCTTTAATTTCTAGAGTTGAAATAATTGTAGAAACAATTCAAAAGCAAATTGCCATCTTTTTCATTCCGCGCTAACTGCTCCAAAGTTATCTTAATGACTTTTGCTTTTTTGTCGCCATTCAGCATTATTTTAATTTAACAATTTCCTTGGTTATTTCAAGTCTTAAACAAAACATCGTTGTTGACCAGTCAAACCATGTCTATGGACTTAAATGAAGCTATTAACTTCTCCTAAACTATATCTTTTTTTTTTTATAGATAAATAATCGATTGTATTAAAATAAAAGTATTTATAACTGTAATTACAATGATAAGTAAGTGGATCAACCAAAATAGTTTAACCAACAACGAACTATACAAAATACAATCTCCAATTTTCCAAACTCTATAAATTACACTATCGAAAAAACTATCTAAATTCGAGGTCCGAACCATGTTTGCTTCCTCAACTTTTTTTTAACATCAAATTGCCGGTTTTGCAAGATTATTTATATCTTTTGTCAATTGGAAACTTCCGTGGAAAGAGGAAAACATGACAACGACAATTATATCATTAGTCAATATGAGTTGGCTCTATTCACCAAAAAAAGGAAGAAAAAATATGTGTTGGCTCAAAATAAACTTGTATTACACTAGCGAGACTGTTGAAGTTGTTATACCAATTCAAAGTGAGGCTTTGCTACTAGTTCTCCTTACTAGATTATATGTGACATGAGAGATTGTAGAACTAATTACAAAATTAATTGGCCACAGATAATTGCATTCTTTAAATCTTAAAATCTTTTTATCTCTTATCTCTTATCTCTTATCACGCTAGTTTTATGTCATGTTAGCACTATTTTCATTGGAATCCATATTACTCAGTGTGACAAAAGCAGTGGTCGAGAGATTTCATACTTCGATATTGCTAAAAAATTAGATAAAATTGTCAAATAATTTTTATTATAATAAAAAATTTTAAGTTTAAACTACATTTTTCATCTCTATTATTAAAAAAAGAAAGAAAAGCAGTGGTTAGGAGATGTACGTTACCGCTAATATCTCCAACAAAAGCTAATATTGTAAGTGGATTTTATATGACACTAACCAAACCATTATATATATATATATATATATATATATATATATATATATAAAATATTGAATATGACACCTTCATACTAAAAAATGAAGGTGAAAACTTCAAACTTTCTGATAATCAACCATTACCCTGTCTCGATCTCCCAAAATTTGGCCGTATTCTTTGAATTTCTACAGTAAACCAATCACTGCAATGAAGTCGTATTATACTAACAGTACAATCGTATATTTTATGTAGCTTGTTAATATTTCTATCAATGTTCTGTTGTCATCATGATACTGAAAGAAAAGCAAGATTTTAAATTCGATAACTTCACAAAATAAAATATGGAGGTGAAAAATCAGACTCGTTGACAGTCAATGATATGGAAGAACCACCCTGTTTCAATGACCCCAAAATTTGGCCATAATTCGTTGAACTTCCCACGATCAACCAATTGCTGCTGCCTTCATAATATACAAAATCTATAATGGCATATATTTTAATGCAACTTGTTAGTATTTTTATTTGATGTTTTTTTTTCATCACTGTTACTCTTATAAAAGATAAAGATTTAAATATGACCACTTTATAAATAAAATATGGAGGTGGAAAATCAGGCTTTTGGTAATAAATCATAAGACATCAACACCTCGATATTGTTTGTATTGAACACAATAAATAAATATCACAAACATTTCTCTAATAATTTAAATTTTTAGATGAAATCGAAACTTAATAGTAGTCATCAATGTTAAAAATGAAGGTTTTAATTATGACATCTTCCCAACTAAAATATGAATATCCAAAATTTAGACATATAAATAATCAATGGTCTAAAATCAACACCCTGTATCAACCACCAAAAATTTGGCCGTATATCTTATAATAATGCGAGTTTTAATATTTTTATTTGGAGTTGTTCAGTCGTCCCTATTATAAGACTGCCAATCTTTGCCCAAATCTGCCCCAAGTCAAATTAAAGAGAGCCTTGATCTCTATATTCACATTGCATCAAAGAAAAAAAATATGGCAGTACCAGGAGCAGTAGCATCGGGAGTAGCAGTTCTATCTGTCACTTTGGCAACTCTTCGTGATTTGTTGCTGGAAGAAGCAAGATTTTTATACAGAGTTGGCGATCAAGTTAGGGAAATTCAGAGGCTGTTAGAGATAATGGAGAGTTTCTTAAAAGAAGCCGATGCAAGACAACATAGAGATGATCTTGTACGCACTTGGGTACGACAAGTAAGACGTCTTGCCTATAGAACAGAAGATATCCTGGAGACATATGCTGTTGAAGTTGAATCCAAGAAAGGGAAGGGCGTCAAAAATGTTCTTAAAAGATTTTCCTGCATATTGTGTGAGTGCATTGCCCTTCACAAGGTTGGCGAAAAGATTGCAAACATTAAATCAGAAATCACAATCCTCAATGAAAATCGTCAAACTTTTGGTATAAGGGTTTTAGATGGAGAAAGCTCAAACGAAGCAGACGAAACACAACGATTGCTAAGGCAAACTTTTCCCCATAAGGTTGAGGAGTATTTTGTTGGTAGGAAGGAAGATATATGGCAGCTGGTGTCTCTAATAACTGATGATGAAAGGGATCATCGAGTGATTTCTTTATGGGGCATAGGTGGTTTAGGAAAGACCACAATTGCCAGAGAGATTTTCAATCATAGGGATGCTCAGCGTTCTTTTGAAGGTTTTGCTTGGGTGAGTATCACTCAACAATGCAAAACCAACAAAGTTTTACAAGATATACTAAAGCAAATTCTTGGAAACGAGATGCATGGAGATGGAGACTACAGAGACTTGGTAACGAAGCTTTACAAAGTATTGAAAAATAAAAGTTGTTTGGTTGTTTTTGACGATGTCTGGAAAATAGATGATTGGGAGATTCTGCAACGTGCCTTTCCTATCATAGAGGCAAGTAGTAAGATTTTAATGACTACTCGCATAAAAGAAGTGGCGAAACAATGATTCTCATACGAACTAAAGACCTTGATTGATGAAGAAGGGGTGGAATTACTTTGGAGAAGAGCGTGTGTCAAACCAAAAGAAAAAGCCACCGACCAAGGAAAAGAACCCGAAAAAGAACCTGAAGAAAAAGGTCAGTCTCTTTATACACATACATACATGTTCAATCCACATATTGCACAAATTTCAAATTTGATGCATTCCTTCTATCTTTTGGAATTACATAAATCTCTCCTATAATTATTCTTAATTACAGAGATCTTCCGTCTATTATTTCAAATTACACTAACCCCTCTTGTTAGAGAATTAATCCTAAACTATTAGGAGGTATTTTAGGCTTCTTCAATAAAAATATATATTAAGTTGACAATTTTTGCTATACTAATATGACAAATTAAAATAAAAGTGATATGGTTAATGTTAAATTTTTTTTTCTAAATTTTATTTTAAAAGATGTCTGAGTTAATTTTACATCACACCAATGTTACTTACATACTCCGAGAATTGATTTTAGAACCTCTTGTATTTAAACTAAGAATCATACCACTAGATCAAATGGATAGTGATTGTCTTAAATTTGTTTCTGGCAATAGACTATTTTGTTCTATTTTCACAAGTAAATTAAAAAATGTTTTAACGTGATCATTAAAGAATTCAAAGCGGTTCAATGTGACCCTTCCATTCATTAATTTGAGAACAAAAGCTTGCATGTGACAAAATATGTGCCATGTGAAGCGAAACTGTAGCCAACCACTTTTTAGCTACTTGCTCTTTAGGTGGCGCTTCTTTATCGTGTGAAAGGCTTCCTTCAAATTGCTAACAGATCGGATGAAAGGGCTAGATTGTGACAATTTAGATTCTTTAATGGTCATATTGATGCATTTTGTAATTTGGGAATAAATTAAATAATTTAATGGGAAAAAAAAGTTTTTAAATCTAAAGTTCCCATTTCAATATTTCATTTATAGTCACTTGACTTATAGGACTATTAGTGCATATAGCACTAGAAGAAAAGGAAGCATATTCGCGTACATTTTGGCAGGAGAAAGGTTAAAATAAAAGCAAAATAAAGGATGATTGTGTTATGAAATATAATAATAACGTAAATAAAATAACTGAGAGATTCTCTGAACTCAATTCTTGCAATTCTATTTCTCTTGTCTGCATACAACATATTTATATACAATAAAAGTTGTTATTATTACATAATATAATCAAAGCACTAGTCTTAAATTAATGTATAATCAAAGCACTAGTCATAAATTAATGTATAATCAAAACACTAAACTTAAACGAATGTATCATCACAACAATAGTTTTACGCGTGGCTTTGCAATTCAATTCAACATTGAATTGTTCTCTTCATTCAGACGCCAGCCGACAGTTGATATATAACGTATTTCTTCTGACACAACGTTATCAACAAATATCCATACTTTCACAACACTCCCCCTTGGATATTTATTGCTTAAGAATATGCCTCATTAAAAACTTTGTCAAGAAAACCCAATGGGATAAAAACTTGATGAAGAGAAAATAGTACATTATTCTTATTTGACTTGCCTCGTTAAAACCTTACCATAGAAAAACCCAGTGGGATAAAAATCTTGGTGAAGGAAAAAGAGTACAGCGTATGCAGAAATAGATTCTCCCCCTCATGGTGACATGAGTCATGATGATAAATCTTTCAGGCGACATATTCCACATCTTTGAACATGTGATTTGAAAATTGATGGTGGTAATGCTTTAGTGAATAAATTTGCTGGATTTTTCACTTTCACTGCTTTAGTAAATAAATATGCTGGATTTTCATTTTCACTTTCTTTTGGAGTCTATCCATGCAAAAGAACTTTGGCTCGCTATGCTCGTATCATATATAGCGTATTTGTCATGTCTCATTAAAACCTTATCAGGAAAAACCCAGTGGGAGAAAAACCTTGATGAAGGAAAAAGAGTACAACGCATAAATACATTTTTCCCCTTATTACAACATGAGTCATGGTGACAGATCTTACAAGTAATGCATTCTACACTTCTGAGCATGTACTTTCTAATCTTTGTTAGTAAAGCTTTAGTGAACAAATTTGCTGGATTTTTCACTTGCGTTTACTTGTTGGATATCAACGATACCATTTAAAGCTCATGTGTGTAGAAATATTATAGTCTGATCTTCTTCGTCATGTCACCTTCTGTGTGCCACCTCTGATCAGACTATTTCTTTTGACGGGTAATCCACATAATTCCCGAACATAGATCTCAACCAATATATATTCTCAACTAGCCTTATGAATTGCTAGAATCCCAGCATGATCTGAAGATGCAAACTTCATGGTTTGTTTCATGGATTGTCACAATATAGCTATCACCACATAGACTATCTGTGATCTTATTTTGTGGGAGTCAGATAAATGGTCAGCATCTACAGGGCCAACTTATGATGATTTCAACCATATTGGATACAATAAGTCCATATTTGATATTCCACATAGATAGAATAACATGTGCTCAATTTCATTCCAATGCCTTCAGGTTGGAATTTCACCATATTTTGCTAACAAATTAATGGAAGATAATTTTTCTGGCCTTCTATTATTAGTAAGATACATCAATGGACCAATAAGACTGAGATATGATACTTCAGGACCAATAGTTATCTTATTATATTTCCAAGCGTCCTTTTCAATATTAGGACAGTAGTCATATAATCTTTATCACTCTAATGCTTTCCCTATTATTTTGTCAGTGAGTACTCGATCTTCATGTTGACAAACTCTCACTTGTATAGGCTCTTCAAGAGCCTTTATTCAAGAATCATGAGCATATATTTCAGCAATAATTAATAAACTTAAATTGTAAGGCAGTAATGCAATGGACAACAAATAGAGATCTACAAGGAGATAATACTTCTTAACATGATATATGACTAACAAAATATCAACATATACTAAGAAGCTTAGACCACATTCTTCCAGAATGTTTTCATTCTCACAAAGATCTTTGTAATTGATTACATTTCCCGGGATTTCGAGTCATATGCTTCAGGCATAGTAAGTTCTTCAAGAACTTCAATATCATATGCTTCATGCATAATAAGTTCTTCAGGAATTTCAATATCAATATCACGTGATTTATATTGGCAAGTTGTTGCCATTTTCATGAGAAAAAAACATAGGAACATATTCAAACATTGATAATGGTATTACAGTCACCATATAAGATATAAGCCAAAGCGTACCTACATGGCATACTAACTCATTCCATGCAAAGCTTTAATCAGTTTAAGGGAATGGTTCACTCCTTGCAAGTATATAGATAACTATATGGTATACTCCTTGCATATATACCTATATGGCATACTAACTCATTCCATGCGAAGCTTTAATCAATTTAAGGGAATGGTTCACTCCTTGCAAGTATATAGATAACTATATGGTATACGCCTTGCAATATTCAAGTGTTGTGGGATTGAAAATAACATAACATTAGCATAGATGCTCCCCCTCAATCCCACACACAAGAAATGCACATATCTTTCTAGTAGAGATAGGATTGACAATGCATATAATACTTGAGTATATTATGTGAAACAATATCTCTCCCTTAAAAACATGGAGCTAAACAATAAAAAGAGAAAAACAGTCTTTCTTAAATTAAGGTTATAACCAATCATGCTCATCATCTCTTTAAGTATATACTTCTCTTTTTTACATAAAGGCATACTTGTTAGTGGACATCTCAACTATAATGATTAAATTAATGAAAATGAAGACTCGACTGGAGCGCTTTTATTGTCATAACCAAGTTTTATCGAATCCGACTTTGATATTTCCAAAGTATAGCATATATATGCATGAAGTGCAAACAAAACAAGCTAAGTGAGCATAAGTGTATATGTGAGAAATCTGGCAGATTTGTGCGACTGGATTATAGAGCACGTTTGACATAGTAAACATTGTCAAAATTTGCTGAAATTTTTACACGATATACCCAAGACCTTGAGGAACAAATTCTCTTTTATGTACAAGATCTAATTATGTCGTTAAGAGGTGTCTAAAAATCCAAAACAGTGAGTTTCTGATTTTCACGTAGGTGCAGGCAGCTTACACAGTTAATTTCTAAAGACCATAACTTGATGAATATAACTTCGAATTAGGATCCGTTTGAGCCTAAACCCATCTACACATAATGAACTATAAGCCTGTACATTTTTAGAGCTTTTAGAGACCATTTAGATAGGTAACTGAATCAGAAAATATAGGTATGTGCAGTCTAGAATTTCAGCTTATAACATTCAGATCATAGGAATTAACAACATTCTAAATCTAATGAAACAAATCATTATGATTAATATAAACCACCTGCACATTAATTGCCACACCAAGCCAAATTTATATTCAGAGAATATGTGTTGACTCTCCACTGATTAGTTTAGTGGATATGTCATTCATGATCTTAATGAGGCTCCACTTTCCATATAGTAATATAAATTTCACGACCATAACCGTGTAGGCTTAGCATTTTCATTAGAAGCACATTTATGTGTTACTACATTATTTTACAACCAAACGGAAAACCAAATATGGGAGTAGTTAAAGCAATAATTAAACTCAAGCTTTATGCCCACGAAATTGGAAAGAACATCTTGATAAAAGATATCGATTAGCTTAAAATAAAATGAGGTACTAACTATGAGTTATAACCTCAAGACAAGATGTGATCTATTTTAATCCTTTCTATGAAGGGCTCAATTGTCTTTCCAGTAACATTACTTGCAAGGCAAGTACATAGAAAACCCTTAATAGATGAATTGTAAAGTATATTAACCAAAAGAATTAATGATAAAAGATCATATATTCTGGTAGATACTTAATTTTATGGAAATCGTCATTTCCAGGTACCTTAGTCTCCCCAGGGACTATTATTCGTTAATCTCTTCTGGGATTGTGAGTTTACCAACGTCGGTTGGTCCTATAAATTCTGTCGTGCGCCTTAAAGATATCAAATCTTCGAGATTTACAATTTCTGTATTTCTTATGTGTTCTCCCTTTTCAAAGGTATAATATCTTTCGCACTGACAGGTATAACATGCTTCTAGTATGCCTTAGATGCATATGCTATGGTATTTGCTATATGTCCTTCTAGGATATGAATTTGTGTCAACACCTTCATAGCGAGTAATTGTGATTTCACTATATTCTTTGCATCTGATAAATTATTTGCAATACTCTGCAATTGAATAATCTCTGGAACTTCAAGTTCATATTGCTTATTGTATTCCAACATATATTACAGTGAAGTATCAAAGATGCATCATGGTGAACTTCAGGTTCCTTCAAGATATCTCACGTGAAACTTCAAGTTTCGAGGATTTAGGTCCATTCAATTTAAGGAACTAGCAATTATATTCACTTATGAGATTTTGCAATTTTGATTCACTTCGGGAATCTAATTTCATTCATTTTTGGAGAACACAACTTTATTCACTCATGGGAATATAGTTTCATTCGCTACAGGGAATGTAATTTTATTTTCTTTAGAAAAATAAATAGTATCCACTTCAGGAGATTTCAATTCCATTCGCTTCAGGGAATTTAATTTCACTCATCTTTGGGAAATTTCAATTATATTCCTTTAAGGAATTTCTATTTCACTCACTTTAGGGAATGAAGTTCTACCCACTAAAATTTTATTCACTTCAGACAATTCAGTTTTTGATTCACTTCGAAAAATCAAATTTTAATTCATATCGGGGAATTTTGGTTCCATTCACTTCAGGAAATGGTATTAAGCCAACTAAAAATTTTGGCCTTAAATAAATTCCAGTGGGATTTTTACCGTAACAAATACAATAAATAATCCTTTGAAATTAAAGGAAAATACTTTTATGCAATCTACTGGAATGCATTATTCTTTTCTTTAATTATTTCCTTCAAGGATAAAATAAACACATGTTTCGCAAAAACTATTAACAGCAATACATCACAATAACTTTTGCATATGATATATTATTTTAATATTGATCATCAAATCATCAAATATTATTTTAATATTGATCATCATAGATCTTGCAAAGATACCAACGTTATGTATTTTGCATTTGGAGGCTTGTGATTTCCTACCAATATAAAAAGTTCTCATCTTGACTATCAAAATTACATTAGTCCTGTAGATGAGCTCCAACAATTCTTACCTTAGTTGAAGCTTGATTTTTACGTGGAGCTCGACGGAGAATATCAAATTTAGATAGTTCATAATAAATCAATGATATAATATGTAATTCAGAAAAACATAATAAAAGATCTGGCGAGAAGTTACCAACATTCGGAGCAATCACTTTATGTTTTAACGAGCAACTTATTGGTAGATACTCGTACTGATAACGTGTTATGAAATATAATAATAACGTAAATAAAATAACTGAGAGATTCTCTGAACTCGATTCTTGCAATTCTATTTCTCTTGCATACAACATATTTATATACAATAAAAGTTGTTATTATTACATAATATAATCAAAGCACTAGTCATAAATTAATGTATAATCAAAACACTAAACTTAAATTAATGTATAATCAAAACACTAAACTTAAACTAATGTATCATCACAACAATAGTTTTACGCGTGGCTTTGCAATTCAATTTAACATTGAATTGTTCTCTTCGTTCAGACGCTAGCTGACAGTTGATATATAACGTATTTCTTCTGATATAACGTTGTCAACAAATATCCATACTTTCACAACAGATTGTGTGATTTAACTTTGTATTTTATTTTTGTTTTTTGATGGCACTTTAACCTAGTATTTATTAATGTCATACAAATAAGTTGTAAGATCAGGTTGGTTAACTTCAATGCAAATTCATAACATAAAGTAGCGATTAGGTGTGTAAGACCCTTAGTGAAAATGATTGATTGTTCTTATTACATTTATTGAATACAAAGAAATAATTCATAGATTTTGACCTTATACATTAGTTATTCTTACATGAAAGTGGACTAAGTTCCCTTGGTCTAAATGTTGTAGAATTTCTCCATCCTTTTCTAGTGGAAGATATATGATCTCTAGTACTCCCAACTCATTTCTATCAACATTTCTCGTGCTTTCATTAAAGAAGCAAAAAGGGAAAATTATAAACTTGTTGAATATTAAATTTATGAATAATTATTATATATTATAGTTAGTGCTAAAAAGGGAAAATTTCACTAGTATTCGTTACTGTTTATTCAAAATTTTAAATTACTCTTGCATGTTACACAAGTCAAATTATGAGTTCCTAATGTTCCATAAAATCCATGAATTTGGTCCCTATCGTAATATTCCTGTTAAATTTGTACAAAAAATCATGAAATTCCTTCTGTACTCCTATCAAATCCTCTTTAGAATATTTGAGTTGGTCCCTAACGGTTACTCAAATTTAGAAGTTAGTTTGAAAAAGTTGCACTTGCATAGTAGATGTTTTTTTTTTTTTTTTGTCATGTTTTAAAGGAAGAAAGAGATCTGTAGAAACTACTTGAACACACTTATGGTAAATTTTACAGACCCATAATATGACTTTTAGAACATTAAGTACTATTTCAAAAATCTAAGAAAACATTTGGTACTTAAATTTTCCCCAAGAAAACTCTACTGATTTGAGAAGTACTTTGTTTAATTGTTGATTCTTATTAGTTACTTTAATTTGCCAAGTTCATATTCTTTGATGTACTGTGCTCTTGCGGCTTACCCTTCTCATTTTGATCCGAATATGTATCATGCTGAGAGTCGCTAATAAATATTGCAGAAAATGAAAAGGAAAGTATATATAGTCATTCCTTTTGTCATTGCAACTATTTTGAAATAAAAAATTACTTTGAATGCATCGTGTATCACCATCCATCCAAAAGTTCAACCTTCCTATGGATAAAACTAATATAACTCACCGAATTCAACCTTCCTATTGATAAATCTAATATAACTCATCCAAATTTTACATACTATCTACAGTTGCTTTGAAAGAATGAAAACAATGTTTGATTTTTTTTTTTCTAAGAAACTTATGATTTGTAATGATATCTTGTAATGTTTTTGCCTAAGTTAGTGATAGTTTGAGATATTAATTGTTTTTTGAGTAAATTTGAAATATGTTAAAGTGGCCTTTAAAATCGTTTAGGGTCCAAATTACACTATCCAATACATGAGGGGTATTAGCTGAAAATTTTTCATAGTTTTTATATTGAGAATTTGAGATAGCTAGGCTTCTTTCACAATGTCCAAACAAATTCGAGGATAATTTTTTCTTTTTCAATTTGATGAAAGTGATTAATGTTTTACTTTTGTTTTGTAGATCCTGAAATAGAAGAGACATTTGAGCGCATTGGCAAGGAAATAGAACGGAAATGTGGTTATCTCCCTCTAGCAATCTCCGCGCTAGGAGGAGTTTTGAGAGATAAAAGTTCTCTTAAGGAGTGGGAGATAGTGAATGGAAACATTGACTTATATTTAAGGAAGAGAGAAAGTAGTGAAGAAGCAAGTGGATCAGTGCTCCATGTATTGGCATTGAGCTACGATGAACTTCCATATTATCTAAAGCCATGTTTCCTTTATATGGGCAGTTATCAAGAGGATGAGTCCATAATGACAGAAATGATGTATCAACTATGGATGGCAGAAGGGTTAGTCTTGTCAAAGCACTGTGGAGAAGGAGAAACAATGATGGATGTGGCAAGGCGCGATCTAAATGAGTTGGCCTCAAGATGTATGGTTGAAGTAGAAATGGATGACCTATCAATAGTTCCAAGGTTTGAATCATGTCGACTTCACGATCTCATGAGAGACCTTTGTTTGGCTAAGGGAAAAGAAGAAGACTTTTTCAAGGTCATCAATATCCATGGTCGAGAACTACCAGCAATAGACCTTTCTCATGTCTTTGACGATGGACGTAGATTGGGCATCTACTTAAGTGAAGTTGAGTTGTCTGAAGTGAGAAACTATAAGACGCTCTTTGAACAAGTAAATGGTCAATTCCTTCGCAATTTTTTTATTCTCTCAAAATCTTACAATGGTCCTACTGGGTCATTGGATATCTCTGATTTAAAGAAGTTCAAATTGCTTAGAGTTCTTCCCTTAGAGAGGTGTGAATTCGAGTTGCCAACAGAAATCAGCCAACTGATCCACCTCAGGTAGATGAGTCTCCTAGATTCTACAGTGAAAGAATTGCCTTCATCTATGAGTAATTTGCCATATTTACAGACTCTTGATTTGAGGACACGATCTGGTATTCATTTACCTGATATATTTTGGAAGATGAAGCGGCTAAAACATATCTATTTACCATTTTATTTTTATCGTGGACCAGAAGCATTACAATTCCACAACATGAGAGAGCTGGAGACTTTACACAACTTTAGATTTTCAACGGATGAACCTGCTGATCTCTCACAATTGGTTAATCTTCGATCTTTCAGTGGAAAGCTAGATAGCTCTACATCGCCTCAAATCATCGAACAGATTAATCACTTGAGAAAGATCAAGTGGATGCTGCTTGAAATGTTTTCATCCGGTTTTACGACTGAAAATGGTTCAGATCTTGTGAGAAAAGTGCTCGTGGGAAAAGCTTACTTATTTGACTATAAGAAATCCTATAGGTAAGTTTCCACCATATGAACCCAAATTCTGCCCAAATCTCACGATTTTAACAATGAAGATTCTAAAATGCAGGAAGACCCTATGCAATTTTTGAAGAAACTTCCCAACTTACGAAAACTATTCTTGGTTGGTGATGTCTTTGTTGGGAAAGAGATGGTTTGCGATGGGATGGGTTTCCGTGAACTTAGAGAACTTGATCTATATGCTTTGCCAAACTTGGAGAAATGGAGAGTAGATGAAGGTGCCTTGCGGAAGCTCTGTCGTTTAACAATTCGTAAATGTCCCAAATTGTAGACAATAACAGATGGGTTGAATTTTTCAGTCCTCAAAAGATTTGATTTGTGGAGCATGACTGAAGAATTCACGCAAAAGTATACAATGCTTTGTGAGCAAGAAAGAAAGAAGTTAGATGGTTGAGCATTGTTGATAAAGAACTCATATTCGTGCATTGTGGCACAAGTTTTGGTGCTTCGGAATAGTTGAAAAATTCGTGTTTAGGTAAGTTTATTTCAGTTATTTCTTGTAAAATTGGAAGGCATATCGTTTTTTCGTTTATGAGTGATGGAATTGAATCTCTACCTGGTTGGGCTTCAGGTGTTTGAGGATATGCTTAGGCGAGACCTTTACAACTTTGGACACTAGAAGTAAGTAAAGGACCTCAATTCTGGTTACTTTCCCTGAATGAGACCATGCTATTGCGTTTGTTTGTTTTTTTTTTTTTTTTTTTGTGTAAACTCTTGAAGCCATTGACGATCTCTCTTGTTGAGTTGTCTCATTCTTTAGACATATGCCAAATGATGAATTTCTGTAATAATCTGTGCCATTGGTACTCCTTTTGATAATCCTCATCCGTTTGATGGGTGCTTCTGTGTTGCAAACATGCCCTGGTATTTTTCCTCCATTTTCTTCCACTTACCATACATGTGATTAGTCATAGATTTAAATAAAACAGTGGAAGTTTAGAAAAGTAAAATGGACTCTCATAATGTTGTACACCTGCAAAGTCACCACTCTAGGTAGCTAAAGCTGCTTCTTGCTTGCAAAACTGTCTATATGAAATTTAATGTAAACTTGGAATCGCTGAATGCAAGGAAGAAACACGATCTACCATTTTATTAATCTGTAGATCTTCAAGCTGATGTATCTGATGTATCATGATCTTCTGAGTGCATGCACTTGTGCTTTGAGCACGATAAGAAATCATTTATTTTTACTCTATTAGGTTCTTACTATTTTGATTTCATTTCTAAGAGTTGAGATAGATGACAGTTTGGGATTCTTTTGTATTGGGCTATGGCCCGTATTTGTAATTAATGCATAATTGTCTAATAAGTCCAAAACCTAGAACCCTAAGGATTGATTACCTATAAATAAGCTCTATAACTATTGTAATAAGTAGAAAACTAAGGGATCGTTCACGTAAATCTTGTGTGCCTTATTTTTTGCGTTTATCTGTATTTTGAATCTCGTTTTCACACATGATATCACCCTGATCACAACATTTTATTTAATTGAGGAATGAGAAAACTGAGAAAGAAAATAAATAGGTGATCTTGCAGGCTTAAAACTATTCATTTTAAGGTGTCTTGTAGACTTCACATTACTCACTTTCGACGAAATTTGCTGGTTAGTTAGTTTAAAGGACTGCGTTTTCCTGAATTAACATCATTCACTTGTGTGATTGTATGCTTAAAAATTTCATGAATGGTAGAAAGTTACAATTCTTCATGGTTATGTGGAGATAACTGATGCCTTTCAACTTTGACCAAAAAAAATAAAAAATGCCTTTCAATCATACTTGACACAATTGAAAAGCAAATTGCCATCTTTTTCATTCCTCGCTAACTGCTCCAAAGTTATCTTAATGAGTACTTTTGCGTGTTTGTCGCCATTCTGCATTATTTTAATTTAACAATTTCCATGGTTATTTGAAGTCCTAAAAAAAGCATCGTTGTTGACCAGCCAAGCCGTGTCTACGGACTTAAATGAAGCTATTAACTTTCCTTTTTTTTTTTCTTTTTTTTTCTAAGTAAACAATTGATTGTATTTAAAATAAAAGTATTTATAACTGTAATTATAATGATAAGTCAGTGGGTCAACCAAAATAGTTTAACTAGCAACGAACTATGCAAAATACAATCTCTAATTCTCTAAACTCTACAAATTACACTATTCAAGAGACTATCTAAATCCGAGGTCCCAACCTTGTTTGCTTAATTCCTCAACATTTTTTTAACATCAAATTCCCGGTTTTGCAAGATTATTTATATCTTTTGTCAATTGGAAACTTTCGTGGAAAGAGGAAAACATGACAACGACAATTATATCATTAGTCAATATTAGTTGGCTCAAAATCAACTTGTATTAGACTAGCGAAACTGTTGGAGATGTTATACCAATTCAAAGTGAGGCTTTGCTACTAGTTCTCCTTACTAGATTATATGTGACATAAGAGATTGTAGAACTAATTACAAGATTAATTGGCCACAGATAATTGCATTCTTTAAATGTTAAAACCTTTTTATCTCTTATCACGCTAGTTTTATGTCATGTCAGCACCATTTTCATTGGAATCCATATTACTCGTATGACAAAATTGATTGAGAGATTTCATACTTCGATATTACCTAAAAATTAGATAAAATTATCAAGTAATTTTTGTTATAATAAAAAAATTTAAGTTCAAATTACACTTTTCATCTGTATATATTATTAAAAAAAACAAAAAAAGAAAAGCAGGGGTTAGGAGATGTACGTTACCGCTAATATCTCCAACAAAAGCTAATATTGTAAGTGAATTTTATCTGACACTTACCGAATCATAATTATATATATATAATATTGAATAGGACACCTTCATACAAAAAAATGAAGGGGTAAAATTCAAACGTGGCCCTATTCGTTGAATTTCTACAGTAAACCAATCACTGCAATGAAGTCATATTATACTAACAGTACAATCGTATATTTTATATGGCTTGTTAATATTTCTATCAATGTTCTGTTGTCATCATGATACTGTTAGAAAAGCAAGATTTTAAATTTGATAACTTCACAAAATAAAATATGGAGCTGAAAAATCAGACTCGTTGACAATCAATGATATGGAAGAACCACCCTGTTTCAATGACCCCAAAATTTGGCCCTATTCGTTGAACTTCCCACGATCAACCAATCGCTGCTGCCTTCATAATATACTAAATCTACAATGGCATAAATTTTAATGCAACTTGATAATATTTTTCTTTGATGTCTTTCTTTCACCACTGTTACTCTTATAAAAAATAAAGATTTAAATATGGCAACTTTATAAGTAAAATATGGAGGTGGAAAAATCAGGCTTTAGGTAATCAACCATAAGACGTTAACACCTCCATATTGCTTGTTTTGAACATAATAAATAAATATTATAAATATTTCTCTAACAATTTAAATTTTTAGATGAAATCGAACTTAATAGTAGTCATCAATGTTGCTGTTAAAAATGAAGGTTTTAATTATGACATCTTCCCAACTAAAATGAATATCCAAAATTTAGACATATAAATAATCAATGGTCTAAAATCAACATCCTGTATCAACCACCAAAAATGTGGCCGTACATCTTATAATAATGCAAGTTTTAATATTTTTATTTGGAGTTATTCAGTAGCCCCTATTATAAGACTGCCAATCTTAGCCCAAATCTGCCCCAAGTCAAACTAAAGAGAGCCTTGATCTCTATATTCACATTGCATCAAAGAAAAAAAATATGGCAGGACCACGAGCAGTAGCATCGGGAGTAGCAGTTCTATCTGTTCCTTTGGCAACTCTTCGTGATTTGTTGCTGGAAGAAGCAAGATTTTTATACAGAGTTGGCGATCAAGTTAGGGAAATTCAGAGGCAGTTAGAGATAATGGAGAGTTTCTTAAAAGAAGCCGATGGAAGACAACATAGAGATGAGCTTGTACGCACTTGGGTACGACAAGTAAGACGTCTTGCCTATAGAACAGAAGATATCCTGGAGACATATGCTGTTGAAGTTGAATCCAAGAAAGGGAAGGGCATCAAAAATGTTCTTAAAAGATTTTCCTGCATATTGTGTGAGTGCATTTCCCTTCACAAGGTTGGCGAAAAGATTGCAAACATTAAATCAGAAATCACAATCCTCAATGAAAGTCGTCAAACTTTTGGTATAAGGGTTTTAGATGGAGAAAGCTCAAACGAAGCAGACGAAACACAACGATTGCTAAGACAAACTTTTCCCCATAAGGTTGAGGAGTATTTTGTTGGTAGGAAGGAAGATATACGGCAGCTGGTGACTCTTATAACTGATGATGAAAGGGATCATCGAGTGATTTCATTATGGGGCATAGGTGGTTTAGGAAAGACCACACTTGCCAGAGAGATTTTCAATCATAGGGATGCTCAGCGTTCTTTTGAAGGTTTTGCTTGGGTGAGTATCACTCAACAATGCAAAACCAACAAAGTTTTACAAGATATACTAAAGCAAATTCTTGGAAACGAGATGCATGGAGATGGAGACTACAGAGACTTGGTAACGAAGCTTTACAAAGTATTGAAAGATAAAAGATGTTTGGTTGTTCTTGACGATGTCTGGAAAATAGATGATTGGGAGATTCTGCGACATGCCTTTCCTATCATAAAGGCAAGTAGTAAGATAACTACTCGCATAAAAGAAGTGGCAAAACAAGGATTCTTATACGACCTAAAAATCTTAATTGATGAAGAAGGTTGGGAGTTACTTTGAAAAAAAGCGTTCATCAAACCAAAAGAAAAAGCCACCGACCAAGGAAAAGAACCCGAAAAAGAACCTGAAGAAAAAGGTCAGTCTCTTTATACACATACATACATGTTCAATCCACATATTGCACAAATTTCGAATTTGATGCATTCCTTCTATCTTTCGGAATTACATAAATCTCTCCTATAATTATTCTTAATTACAGAGATCTTCTGTCTATTATTTCTAATTACACTAACCCCTCTTGTTAGAGAATTAATCCTAAACTATTAGTGTGTATTTTAGGCTTCTTCAATAAAAATATATATTAAGTTGACAATTTTTGCTATACTAATATGACAAATTAAAATAAAAGTGACATGGTTAATGTTAAATTTGTTTTTTCTAAATTTTATTTTAAGGGATGTCTAAGTCAATTTTACATCACACGAATGTTAATTACATACTCTGAGAATTGGTTTCAGAACTTCTTGCATTTAAACCGAGAATCATACCACTAGATCAAATGAGTAGTGATTATCTTAAATTATTTTCTGGCCAATAGACTATTCAGCTTGTTCTATTTTCACAAGTAAATTAAAAAAATGTTTTAACGTGATCATTAAAGAATTCAAAGCAGTTCAATGTCACCCTTCCATTCATTTGAGAACAAAAGCTTGCATGTGAAGCGAAAAAGTAGCGAAAATGTAGCGAACCACTTTTTAGCTATTTGCTCTTTAGGTGGCGCATGTTTATCCTGTGAAAGGCTTCCTTCAAATTGCTAACAGATCGGATGAAAGGGCTAGATTGAGACAATTTAGATTCTTTAATGGTCATATTGAGGCATTTTGTAATTGGGGAGAATTAAAAACAAAATAAATTAAATAATTTAATGGGAAAAAGTTTTTAAATCTAAAGCTCCCATTTCAATATTTCATTTATAGTCACTTGACTTATAGGACTATTAGTGCATATAGCACTAGAATAAAAGGAAACATATTCGCGTACATTTTGGCAATAGAAAGGTTAAAATAAAAGCAAAATAAAGGATGATTGTGTGATTTAGCTTTGTATTTTATTTTTGTTATTTATTTTTGTTTTTATTTTTGTTTTTGTCATGTTTTAACGGAAAGAGAAGTGTAGAAACTACTTGAACACACTTATGGTAAATTTTACAGACCCATAATATGACTTTTAGAACATTAAGTACTATTTCAAAAATCTAAGAAAACATTTGGTACTTAAATTTGCCCTAAGAGAACTCCACTGATTTGAGAAGTACTTTGTTTAATTGTTGATTCTTATTAGTTACTTTAAACCATGTGAACTTTGCCAAGTTCATGTTCTTTTATGTACTGTGCTCTTGCGGCTTACCCTTCTCATTTTGATCCGAATATATATCATGCTGAGAGTCGCTTATAAATATTGCAGAAAATGAAAATGAAAGTACATATAGTCATTCCTTTTGTCATTGCAACTATTTTGAAACAAAAAATTACTTTGAATGCATCGTGTATCACCATCCATCCAAAAGTTCAACCTTCCTATGGATAAAACTAATATAACTCACCCAATTCAACCTTCCTATTGATAAAACTAATATAACTCATCCAAATTTTACATACTTGTTAGTATTTGCAATGTAGTAAATGGGTATAAGATTATTTGGAGGAAGAGTTTTGATCTATAGTTAATAGTTGGAAGAATAATACTTGACTGAAATAAGGAAATGATAGAATAGAGACGTGGAAGAATGGAGAGAGAAAGAATATACTTAAGGAATGATCTGAATGTTTAGCTTTTACTACTTTTAAAATACATGGCTTGATTCTATATTTATACTTAGCAAAGTCGGTGATCAACCATCATTCTCAAAAGCTTTAGAAGCTTCACGACTGCTGCTTCAGATTTTTGCAGCTAGATCTTTCTAGCTTCTTCTTATTAAATAATTATTTCTAGAAAAATCTTCCAATGCTTTCTACCGATTTTTTTATGCTAGAGTTTTCTAGACATTAGTTTATTGCTTATTCTAGTAGACTTCACAATTAAGCACCAATATTTTAACACCCCCCCCTTGGTGCTTATTTGTGTAACTCCAACCATTTCGCGAAGTATCTCAAACTTAGTTCGTGGAAATGCTTTTGTGAAAATATCCGCAAGATGGTCCTCTGTTCTAATATACTTGAGCTCTATTTGCCCATTATTAGTTGTCTCTCGTAGAAAGTGGTATTTGATAACAATGTGTTTAGTCCTGCTGTGATGTATAGGATTCTTTGCCATTGCTATCACTAACTTATTCTCGCAGTAGATCTCTGTAGGATTTTCTTAGTGTTCTCCTATGTCTCCGAGAATACACCTTAACCATATAGCTTGACTTGTCGTTAATGGTGTTGCGACGTACTCTGTCTTTGCCGAAGATTGTGGTTTTTCAATGACCATGAGAATATACCTGAGCCAAGTGAGAATGTGTAGCCTAAGGTACTCTTCATATCATCTACTGATCCAACCCAATCACTGTCGGTGTAGCCAATTAACCTTGAGTTGGTCTTCGGCTTGTACCAAATCCCATAGTCTTTTGTTCCTTGAAGATATCGTAGTATTCTCTTTGCAGCTCCATAGTGGACTTGACTTGGGCATTGCACGAATCTTGATAGTAGACTGGTGGCAAACATGATGTCTGGTCTTATAGTAGTGAGATATAGTAGACTTCCAATGAGTTGTCTGTATGCTAAAACGTATGCCTTTGGTGTGCTGTCTTCTTTGCTTAGCTTTTCATTAGTGACTAGAGGAGTGGCAACAGACTTGCAACCATGCGTCTTGAACTTTTTCAATAAAGTCTCTGTGTATTTCATTTGTGAGATAAATATTCATTTTTCTTCTTGACTTACCTCAATGCCGAGAAAGTAGTGCATCAACCCAAGGTCAGTCATCTCAAAAATCTTCATAATTTCTTCTTTGAACTCCTTGATCATTTCGTCATTATTTCTTGTGTAGATAAGGTCATCGACGTATAGAGACACAATGAGTCTATTGTCGTTACCTTGGGTCTTGATGTAGAGTGTTGGTTCACTTTCACTTCTTCTAAATCTTTGATTGAAGAAGTAGTTGTCGATTCGACTATACCACGGTCACGGAGCTTGCTTTAATCCATAGAGTGCCTTTTTTAGTCTCAGAACTTTGTCTTCTCATCCTTTTGCCACAAACCCTTGAGGTTGCTCTACGTATATTTCTTCTTCAAGGTAGCCGTTGAGGAAGACTGACTTGACATCTAGTTGATAGATCTTCCATATCTTTTAGGCTACTAGTGCAATGAGAGCCCTTATAGTGTCCAAGCGAGCGACTGGAGCAAAGGTCTCGTTGTAGTCAATTCCTGGTAGTTGCGAATAACCTATAGTGACCAGTCTTGCTTTATGCTTTTGAATAAAGTCATCTGGGTTAAGCTTTGTCTTGTAGACCCACTTAACTCCGATGACTTCTTTGTTGCTTGGTAGATCCATCAACTCCCATGTTTTATTCTTCTCGCTCATCCTGATTTCTTCCTTCATGGCTTTTACCCATTATTTTTGTTTGATGGCAACTTCAAAGCTTTCTGGCTCTATCTTCATGAAATTGCATGTCTCGTAGATCTCTCTGAGGTGTCTTATTTTTCTTGGTGGTGAGCCTGGAGATGATTCTTCTTCACTTGAGGATGATAATGATGGTGTCCTCAGGCTTGATGATTGTAAAGCTGTTCATGGAGTTTGTGATCCTTCTGTTTCTTCTTTTTCGTAGACTTCGTTGGAGCTTCGTAGTCTTGGTACCATGATATTTTCTTTTTCAACTTTTTATTCATCCCAGTTCCTTGTTGTTTTTTCATTGAACTCGACGTCCCAGCTGATAGTTAGCTTCTTGGTTTTGAGGTTGTAAATTCGATATCCTTCAGATTGAGAGCTGTAGTCGAGGAATATGCCTTTTTCTATCTTCTCCTCTAGTTTATGTCTTTTCTCTTTCGGAATATGCACGTAGCAAATGTTTCCGAAAACTCTTAGATGTTGCACTGACGGCTTTCGTCCACTCCATGCTTCAATTGGAGTTTTATTTTGCACTACCTTTGTAGGACACCTGTTGAGTAGATAGACCGCAATGTAGACAGCTTCTGCCCAAAATTCCTTTGGTATGTCTTTCTCTGCCAACATTGTCCTTACCATCTCCATTACTGTTCTGTTCTTTCTCTCTGACACGCCATTTTGCTCTGGAGCATAGCCGACTGTCAATTTATGATTGACTCATTCATTATCGCAGAATTTGCTAAACTCCTTAGAGGTGTATTATTTTCCTCTATCACTCCTTAAAACTTTGATTCGCTGACCGCTTTGGTTCTCGACTAGATCCTTGAATTTCTTGATGATGTTGAAAATTTTTTACCTTTCTCACATAAAGTAGACCCATGTCATTCTTGTATAATCATCAATCAAGAGGATGAAGTACCTGTTTTGCTCAAAGGTTGGAGTCGTCATTGGTCCGCATACATCTGTATGTATTAGCTCGAGGATTTGCTTGGCTCTCCATGCCTTGCCTGATAGGAATGGCTTCCGATGTTGTTTGCCTTCCAAGCATCTCTCGTACACATTATACTGCAGCTGGATGGCTGGAAGATCTTTCATCATATTCTTCTGATGGAGGATCTTCAGTCCGTGGAAGTTGAAATGCCCGAACCTCTGGTGCCATAGCCATGATTGGTCTTCTTGAGCTTTTAGAGCTGTTTCTACGTACTGCCAGCGGATAGGAAAGTTCCTTTGTTGCTGAATTTTTACTACAACTATTTCTAGATTTTTATTTTTGTTATCATATATTGTGCATGAGTCTCCTTTGAAGAGTGGAGCATATCATTTCTCCATCATTTGACCCACGCTCAAGAGATTAGTGTCAAGTTTAGGAACTAGCAGTACATCGTGGATGAATCGCGTACCTTTCTTGGTGTTGACTGCAATTGTACCTTTGTCTTCGACTTCCACCAGTTCTCCATTTCCAAGCTTGACTTGAAATTTTACTGATCTGTCAATGTCTTGAAAGATCTTCTGTCACCAGTCATGTGATTGCTGCAGCCGCTGTCTAGAAACCAAGTCTCGTTCTTCACTTCTGATGCAGCGTGACATGTGTAGAACAAACAATCGCCATTCTCCTTTTCTTCAGAGAAATTAGCCTGATATTTTTGTTTGGAGCGTCAATCTTTCTCCTGGTGCCCAAATCTTCTACAACTTTTACATTGTGGTTTATCACGGTACCAACAATCTTTTTCTGGATGGTTGGTCTTCTTGCATATACCACATGATGGATATTTGCCTTTTCTTTGCTCATTATTATCTCCACCATTGTTTCTATTTCTAGAATTTTCTCCAAATCTTCTCCCCCCAGTTCTAGAATTCTGAGACCTTATGTTGAGTTTAGACTGAAATGCATTTTCTACGGGTTCATTTTCACGCATACTCAGTCTTTTCTCATAAGCTTCAAGAGAGCCTACTAACTCTATCACTGATATCTTAGCTATATCTTTAGTTTGTTCTGTAGTAGTTACAATTAGATCATATTTAGCAGGAAGAGTAATTAATATTTTTTATACTACTCTTTTGTCAGCAATATCTTCACCATAGGCTCTCAATTGATTAACTACTTCTTTTAGTCGAGAGTAGTAATGTTTAACGATCTCAGAATCTTTCATATTCATATTCTCCAATTCTCTTCTTAAAGTTTAAAGTTTAATATTACGTACCTTGTCGTTTCCTTGATATTCCTCCTTCAAAGTATCCCATGCTTCCTTGGCTGTTGTAGCACCACTGATCCTGGGAAATAGTGAGTCCGCCATAGCCATTTGTAATGTATAAAGAGCCAAACTATCCTTCTCTATATCCTTGTCTAATTTTTCTTTGTCTGTTGATGACAAGGTGGATATATCTTCAGGGATAGTGTATCCATTATCAATGATATCCCATAATCCTTGGGACAAAAAATATGTCCTCATTTTGAGTGCCCAATAGTTATAGTTTTCCCCTAAAAAAATAGGGACAGGAATTTGGTGGGTGTTGAGTAGGGTAGCCATAGTAAAGGTATTAGGATGGTATAGCGGAAGCTAGTTTTCGCCCAGCCTGTTAGTATTTGCTATGTAGTAAATGGGTATAGGATTATTTGGAGGAAGAGTTTTGATCTATAGTTAATAGTTGGCAGAATGGTATTTGATTGAAATAAGGAAATGATAGAATAGAGACGTGGAAGAATGGAGAGAGAAAGAATATACTTAAGGAATGATCTGAATGTTTAGCTTTTACTACTTTTAAAATACATGGCCTGATCCTATATTTATACTTAGCAAAGTCGGTGATCAACCGACATTATCGAAGGCTTTAGAAGCTTCACGGCTGCTGCTTCAGATTTTTGCAGCTAGATCTTTCTAGCTTCTTCTTATTAAATAATTATTTCTAGAAAAATCTTCCAATGCTTTCTACCGATTTTTTTATGCTAGAGTTTTTTAGATATTAGTTTATTGCTTATTCTAGAAGACTTCACAATTAAGCACCAATATTTTAACAATACTATCTACAGTTGTTTTGGAAGAATGAAAAGAATGTTTGAATTTTTTTTTTTCTAAGAAACTTATGGTTTGTAATGACATCTTGGAATGTTTTTGCCTAAGTTAGTGATAGTTTGAGATATTAATTGTTTTTGAATAAATTTGAAATATGTTAAAGTGGCCTTTAAAATCGTTTAGGGTGCAAATTACACTATCCAATACATGAGGGGTATTAGGTGAAAAATTTCCATAGTTTTTATATTGAGATAGCTAGGCTTCTTTCGCAATGTCCAAACAAATTCGAGGATAATTTTTGCTTTTTCAATTTGATGAAAGTGATTAATGTTTTACTTTTGTTTTGTAGATCCTGAAATAAAAGAGACATTTGAGCGCATAGTCAAGGAAATAGTACGCAAATGTGGTTATCTTCCTCTAGCAATCTCTGCAGTATGAGGAGTTTTGAGAGATAAAAGTTCTGTCAAGGAGTGGGAGATAGTGAATGGAAACATTGACTTATATTTAAGGAAGAGAGAAGGTAGTGAAGAAGCAAGTGGATCAGTGCTCCATGTATTGGCATTGACCTACGATGAATTTCCATATTATCTAAAGCCATGTTTCCTTTATATGGGGAGTTATCAAGAGGATGAAGTGATAGAGACAAAAATGATGTATCAACGGTGGATAGCAGAAGGACTGGTATTATCAAAGCACTGTGGAGAAGGAGAAACAATGATGGATGTGGCAGGGCGCTATCTGAATGAGCTTGCCTCAAGATGTATGGTTCAAGTAGAAATGGATGACCTATCAATAGTTCCAAGCTTTGAATCATGTCGACTTCACGATCTCATGAGGGACCTTTGTTTGGCTAAGGGAAAAGAAGGAGACTTTGTCAGGGTCATCAATATCGACGGTGGAGAACTACACGCAATAGACCACATTTCTTATGTCTCTGATAATGGACGCAGATTGGGCATCTACTTAAGTGAAGTTTAGTTTTCTGAAGTGAGAAACTATAAGACGCTCTTTGAACAAGTAAATGGTCAATGCTTTCGCAATTTTTTTGTTCACAATGATTCTTTAGGTGTTATTGGGTCATTGGATATCTCTGATTTAAAGAAGTTCAAATTGCTTAGAGTTCTTCGCTTAGAGAGATGTGAATTCGAGTTGCCAACAGAAATCAGTCAATTGATCCACCTCAGGTATATGAGTCTCCTAAATTCTACGGTGAAAGAATTGCCTTCATCTGTGAGTAATTTGCCATATTTACAAACCCTTGATCTGAGGACAAATGGTAAAATTTATTTACCCAATATATTTTGGAAGATGAAACGGCTAAGACATATATTTTACCACTTAATTCTAAGCGTGGACCAGAAGGATTACAATTCAACGACTTGAGTGAGTTGGAGTCTTTACACAACTTTAGATTTTCAACGGATGAACCTCTTGATCTCTCACAATTGGTTAATCTTCGATCTTTCAGTGGAAGACTAGAAAACTTTGCCTCTCCCCAAATCATTGACCAGATTAATCACTTGAGAAAGATCAAGTGGATGCTGCTTCAAACGTTTCCATCCGGTTTTACGACTGAAAATGATTAAGATCTTGTGAGAAAGTTTCTCTTGTGTGAAAAGCTTAATGATTTGTATATAGGCAGTCCTATAGGTAAGTTTCCACCATATGAACCCAAATTCTGCCCAAATCTCACGAATTTAGCATTGCAAGATTCTAAAATGGAGCAAGCCACTATGCAATTTTTAAAGAAACTTCCCAACTTACGGAGTCTACAATTGTTTGGTGATGTCTTTGTTGGGAAAGAGATGGTTTGCAATGGGATGGGTTTCCCTGAACTTAGAAAACTTGTTCTATATGATTTGCCGAACTGGGAGAAATGGAGAATAGATGAAGGTGCCATGCGCAAGCTATCTAATTTAACAATTTATAAATGTCCCAAATTGGAGACAATAACAGATGGGTTGAATTTTTCAGCCCTCAAAAGATTTGTTTTGTTCTACATGCCTGAAGAATTCACGCAAAAGTATACAATGCTTTATGAGCAAGAAAGAAAGAAGTTAGATGGTTGAGCATTGTTGATAAAGAACTCATATTCGTGCATTGTGGCCCAAGTTTTGGTGCTTAGGAATAGTTGAAAATTTTGTGTTTAGGTAAGTTTATTCAGTTATTTCTTGTAAAATTGGAAGGTATATGGTTTTTTTGCTTATGAGTGATGGAATTGAATCTCTACCTAGTTGGGCTTCAGGTGTTTGAGGATATGCTCAGGCGAGACCTTTACAACTTTGGACACTAGAGGTAAGTAAAGGACCTCAATTCTGGTTACTTTCCCTGAATGAGACCATGCTATTGCGTTTGTTCGTTTTCTTTTTTTTCTTTTTGTGTAAACTCTTGAAGCCATTGACGATATCTCTTGTATATGCCAACTGATGAATTTTTGTAATACTTCATGCCATTGGTACTCTTTTTGATCATCCTCATTCTGATTGAGCATGCTCGTTTACATATTCAATTGTTACTCTGCTTTTAGAACCCAAGATTTAACTAAAAAACTGTTGTTTCACCTTTAAATCTAGAAACTGGATACAATATATCATTCTATATTATATAGGGCTATTGCTTGCTAGCTTGCCCTCAAAACTTATTAAGAAAACTTTGTCGATGGCCTTTAATATATCCACAAAGTTGTACACTTTATGGTTGTTGAATTCTCTTGTGAATCAACACGTGAGTTCTTTTCCATTTCTCGACTTTGTTTTCAATCAGATTATCTGTTTCTTCTTTTAGTTTTCAATCTGTTTCTGCTACGATTGTTAAAGATGTGGAAGTTTCTATGGAAGCTGCTCGGGGAGCACTAGCCCAAGACTAAGACTTGATGTATTTGATGAGATTGTAACTATATATGCTTGCATATGTGTACTGAAACTACTAGCTATTACCCTATGGTTTGGGGCATGTACATGAAAATTTGTGTGTCAATTTAGTTTCTGTCACAGGGATTGTAAACTTTTTATATCATTTTGTCGTGAAGAATTGATGTATTAATTATACAATGTGCCACTCATTTCAATATGCTCATTTTTTGTGTTTCTTTTGACGTAATTTACTTATAAGATAAAGGTCAATCATCTCACTATTATATGTTCAAGTACCCGTGCTCTGCATTTGCTTGCATATAATAGAGAGAAAATCTGAATTCACAAAACTTATATGCTTGTTCATGCCATCCCGGAAGATATTGCAGCATGTTTTGAATACAATACAGGCTTGCTGTGGTTTTGGATAGTAGGGACTATTGAGTTGAAAACTGCACGAGCATTGATGCTATCTTATTTTCATCACCCATTTATCGTCTTTTATATGGATGTTTAGTTGGTATACTAAACTAACAAATTTTTTATTTCTCTCTTTTTTTAGCATGCCTACCAAGAATTCGAATAAGAAATGATAAATAGGTGCATGGTAGAAATAGAGTGATATATAACATTTCTCTTACTCCATGCTGGTGTTAGTTTTTCTAGTTTTACTTACAAAATACTATACTTCCCATCATTCTTCATGTATCCTTTGTGTATCTTCTTTGTTCAAGAAACCATGTAGAGCGAGACAGGAAACGAAAAATGTGTTCATGTCTTCTTTTGGATCTTCTTACATGCTGGTTGGGTTAAATAATCTGTGAACTATTTATCATAATAAACATCAAAGCAAAATGCTATTCTTTCTTAGAAAAGTCTTATTTCTCTTATCGAATCACAAATAATGGAATTAGTGAGTAATTCAATGCACAAAACTCTTGCTATGTACAAAAATAATTTGGGGAAACATTGAACTGCTTTGTGATCCATAAAATGGAATAGACTACACAAAAGATACATCTGCAAAGCTTTCTGATCTAGTGTAAATTATGGATCTATAATGTACATATATTTTGCTTAGCTAGGATTTCACGACTCCGCCGCCAATCTGCACCGTGAAATTGAAAAAAATGAAGCTTTTTTAAGCTGTGCATTTTTTTTGGGTGAAAGAACTAGAAAGAAAGAAGAAGAGGGGTGGAGAGGGAAATGATTAGATTTTAGAATTAGGGTAGAGTGATCAGGGTAGGTGAAAAATAAAAAAGAGAGTGAAAGAGAGTTGAAATGTTGGAGAAAGAGAAAGATAAGGAAATGAACGGAAAAAGTATGAGGGTAAAGTAAGAGAGAGAAAGAAAAGGTTGGGAAAAATGAGTAAGAAAGAGAAAGTGTTATGTGAAATATATTATATTATATATATATATATATATATATATATAGAGTTGAAATGTTGGAAAAAGAGAAAGATAAGGAAATGAACGGAAAAAGTATGAAGGTAAAGTAAGAGAGATAAATAAAAGGTTGGGATAAATGAGTAAGAAAGAGAAAGTGTTATGTCAAATATATTATATTATATTATATTATATATATATATATATATATATATATATATATATATATATATATATATATATATATAAATTAATAATCGGGTTTCGGGTTTCAGTCTTTTTTTAATGTTTAAAATCAAAACCTATCGATTTATTCGTCGGTTATTATTTAAAAAACTCAAAATCTAACGGATTTTTTATCGATTTTTGTTATCGAATTTTTATCAGGCGGATACCCGTCGGTTTCGAGTGAAATGGTTCCCCGTTGCCATCCCTAGTAATTGTCCTCATTATATAGACTGAGAGTACTTGGGCCTTCATTAGGAAGGGTGGTATTTCCCAAATCAGACTAATGTTTGGATTATTTTCTCTGAAATCTATTTTAAGCGTTAGATTTTTATTCTTTAAAAGAATACCTCCTCGTCAATATTTTTAAATAACGTAATAACTTAATACTAAGGTGGCATAACCTCCCTCTAATTTACATAGTTTTCAGAAATATATTTCACCTTTTCTATCTTATTCTTTTATACCCCCTTGTGAAATTGTCACACAGATAACTGACATATTTGAGCACTACTTTTTAGCCATAAGAATTAAGGCACCAGTCTTGTATGATGAACTTTATCAGTCCACTCCTCCATTTCCTAAAGATTCAAAATGTTGACATTATATCAATCTTCTTGACAAGTTCATCATACGCTATCTTTTTTGTTCCCCTAACTGCTTCAAAGTTTTCTTAATGACTTTTGCGTGCTAATCACCATTCAGCATTATTTTAATTTAACAATTTTATTGGTTGTAACAATTCTCAAAAAAGCATTGTTATTGACCAGCCAAACCGTCCCTACCATGTTTGCTACAGCTCAACATTTTTTAAACATCAATTCTCGGTTTTGCAAGATTATTTATACTTTTTTGTGAATTGGAAACTTTTATTGAAAGAAAAAAAAAACATAACAACGACAATTATATTCTTTTTTTTTTTTGGTCTGAAAATATTTCATTGAAATTAAATAGTTACAAACAGGGTGGGCGGATTAACCCGGCCCAAAAAATAACATAAGATTACAAACAGTGAGGGCGGACTAACCCGGCCCGAAAAATAACAAAGCAAAAGCCACCAAGGAAATTCAAACTGACAAAATGGAGAAGAAATGATAGTTTCACATAGATCTGTCAATAGAGAGCCCCCTCTAACACTACAATGACGGCGACATCATCTAAGCCCGCAAACGCCATAGAACTGGCGAGAATCTTGAATGTAACAAGTTGAAAGGTGCGCAATAAGGGACGCACCAACCCTTGAGATAACCCAAGTTGGAGAAGTTCTACACCCACAAATCCCGCGAAGGATGAGCAGGGCCCCAAGCCGACGAGGGTGGTAATCAAAGCCACCGAGAGACCTCCATGAAAAAACTCCACCATAAAAGGTGGTTTGAGAAGCAGACAGACGGGTCGATAAAGTTGTTGGTTTGCAACACAGGAGAGTAAGACTATTCATTTCAGATCTAATCACGAAAGCTAGATATTTCTTCTCAGAAACAAGAAAGCACACATCCTTTGTGAAATAAAGGAACAGATATGTTACTAAAGATAAGTCATCGTCATCACTTGAATCTGGAAGAAAGATGAACAAGGTGGTGGGAGAGGCCATGGCCAACTCAAAGAGAAGGGTTGGTGATTTTCTGTTGGGAAACTTCACGCTAGGTTTACATTCTCTTCTCTAGGTTGCTATATATGCCATTACAATTATATTCATTAGTCAATATATGTTGGCTCAAATATTATGCCAGACCATAGAACCCAATCTTTTTGAACTGTTGCTTGAGTCCGCACTGAAAATTTCTTTCCACGCTTATTTAGTTTAAATATTGGAATTACTCATCTTAACCGTGTAGGTTGAACAAGCCATACGATATGTCGATGACATTTCTTGGCACATTCAGCTTTGTATGCAAAGAGATATCTTAATCTCTAAGTTAATGTGTCCATTTCATATATATGATAAGAGCACATAACTCCTATCTATATGAAGTGAAGATGCATGACCTTGTTTGATTTATTTGCTTCTAGGAACTTGCTCTCCTTGACTTTTTTATCCATCAACTCACTTATCAGTGTTCATTTGTTCCATATCCTGCAGCAGAATGATAAACTAAATAACTCCTATCTATATGAATGCTTTGTTTTTTTTTTTTTGGTTTTTGGTTTTTTTTGGTGGTCAGATTTTTGGGGTATTTTAGACTTTTAACATAGTCAAAGCATTGACTGTTAATTTTGACCTAACAGAAGTTTACTTCAGGGACTAAAACAGGTATGTTGCAAACTTCAGGGACTAATTTGAGAATTTTGCAAACTGATATATTTGAGCCAACTAATATTTTGAGCCAATCCCCGATGTAAACCCCCTACCCCCATTTAAAAAAAAAAAATTGGCGGGGTTGTCTTTGTGTGTGCGTGTGAGATTCGGGCGGTGTGTGTTTCTTATATTTACAATACTAGTTTCATCTACAGATCTGGAGTTTTGGGCTTCAGGCGTGACAATGAGAATACTTCTATTCTAATTTTTAAGAATCTTCTCGCTTAGCATCCAACATGTTTGATATGTCATTTGTCTCTCAAATGATTTTCAGTGGTGACTTGTGATTTCATTTACAAGTCATTACAAATACTAGCAAAGTATATTTGCACTTTTTTCCCAATATTTATATTCCAAAAATACCCTTTAAATATTTTTGGTCACCTTCCCTGAATGAAACACTTATTTCTTGTAAAATTAGTAGGCTTATCGTTCTTTTGCTTGAGTGATGGAACTGAATCTCTACATGGTTGGGCTTCAGGTGTTCGAGGATATGCTTAAGCGAGAGGTAAGTAAAGGACTTCAATTTTGGTCATCTGCTTAAGCGAGAGGTAAGTAAATGACTTCAATTTTGGTCATCTTCCTTGAATGAGACCATGCTATTTCGTTTATTTGTTGTTGTATTGTCTCGTTCTTTTAACATATGCCAAATGATGAGTTTTTTGTGATAATTTACCCTTTTGGTACTCCTTTTGATAATCCCCATTTCGTTGAGTATACTTGATTGCTTATGCAATCGTTACTCTATTGCAAACCAAGATTTAACTTATACTATTGTTTTACCTTTATATCTGCAAAGTAAAATACAGTGTATAGTAGGATTTTGCTTGCTTGGACTCAAAACCTCTTAAGAAGAAAACTTTGTGGATGGCCTTTAATATGTGTGAAAGTTAATGTAAACTTTATGGTTGTTGAATTCTCTTGAATCAACACGTGGGTTCTTTTCTATTTCTCGATTTTGTTTCTCTATTAGTTTATTTTTGTTATTTGAATCTGATTATGTGGTTTAATTCTCTTTCAATTTTCAATGTGTTTAAGTGTTCGTTTCTTGCTGCGACCGTTGAAGATGTAGAAATTTCTATGAAAGCTGCTCAGAGAGCTCTGGCCCAAGAGTGAGACTTGATGTATTTGATGAGATTGTGACTATATATGTTTGCACATGTGTACTGAAACTAGCTATTATCTTAAGATTCGGGGCATCTTCATGTAGATTTGTCTGTAAATTTAGTTTCTGTCACAAGGATTCTAAACTTTTATATCATTTTCTAGCAAAAAATTGATGTATTGATGATACAATTTGTCACTCAACTCATCATGCTCATTTTTTGTGTTTCTTTTGATATGATTTACTTATAAAATGAAAATCAGTTGTCTGAATTTTATACGTCCGAGTACTCTGCATTTTGCTGTTGTTTGCATATAAAAAAGATAGAAAGTAGTCTGAACAAAGAGAATTTGATGCAATAAATTGTAAGAAACTGTTGGAAGTAGTCTGTGTTATATGCTTGTTCACGTCATCCAGGAAGATATTGCTTCATGTTTTTTTTTTTTTTTGAGTAAAATGCATGCTTACCAGCTTTGGATAGTAAGTTCGTAGGGGCTATTGGGTTGATTACTCTACGAGCATTATTATACATCACCTTATTTCTATCATTTATTTATCACCTCTTATGTGGATGGTTAGTTGATATGCCAAAATAATAAACTATATGATTTGCGAAACTTGGAGAAATGGCGGGTAGATAAAGGTGCCATGCCAATCTTAAGAATTTATTCATGTCCCAAATTAGAGACAGTAACCGATGGGTTGAATCTTCCTTTGCCTTATGGGCATTTAATTATATTTTCTTGTTATGACAATTTCATTAATGTGACTCGTGATATTACGAATGGCCTCATAAAACCCTTACTTGCTAAGGCGACGCAAATTTATGCACGGTATATAACACCTTATTTTACGTGTAACCTGGATTTGAGTATATTTGCGGACTTGATAGTCCAGGTAGATAGGATGATAGTTCAACATGTTGAGATCATTGCAACTACCAAGAAGTGCATAGAACAATTAGACAAGTACAATTCAATGGGCCTAAGGCCAACTCTAACAATCTCCTTATCTCTCTACATGTAGAGATTTTGAAGTTGTCTCCTTAGCTTTAGAGATCTCATATTTCAATTTTATTCTAACAGTCTCTCTAGATTTAATTTATCCTTTTTTCAAGGAGTCCTTACTTCAATTTTACTATGATATCCTCGCTAAAAATTATGTTTTAGCACTCCAACAATCATATTTTTTACCATTGAAGCACTTTTGCAGATGTAGAAACCACTTTTTGACTCTTTACATTTGACAAGTCTAGTGGGTGAAATGGGGACTCCCAGTTTTAGAGAGCCCCAACTAGAGAGCCCCAACTAGAGAGGTTGTTGGATCATTTTTCACTAATTTGCCTCCCTACAATGGCTCATTGAGAACAAGATTAAATGACTGGAAAAATAAAATAAAACAAGTAAACTGAAAGGTATCAGAGATGAAGTCTCTTACTTGTATTGAAGATTTGAGGATATGGTTACAATGGGGGTTGCACAGTGATGTACAATCTAGGTATATGTATTATGGTAAAATTGGAAAAACTTCGACCCTTAACTCTGAGGCAGACTCATAGGATTCGAAATGTCAGTACAATAGGAAAATGTAAAAAAGAAAAGTCAAAAGTAAGTTTTCTAAAAGTAAACAGTAAAAAGTGATTTTACTATTCATGAATAGTGTTGGCTGGACATTGTTCTTGTCTTCTGGTGTTGATGGTGTTTCTTGACTGATTACTTTCACTGTGACCGAAAGTAATTTTGTCTTTAAGTGATGATGATGTCTAGAGGTACTGTGGCCAAAAGATCTTTTGTTTTCTTGTGGTCTTGTCTTAATTTTGAAGATGCTGATGTCTTCGTTCGGTCCACTACGTGTGTCGGCAAGTAAAATACATACAAATACATTGATTGGTATGAAAACCCTAAATACAAGGAAAATAATAATAATTTATCTATTTCTCTATATCCTAAGACTAGGGCTTCTACTGCACCACATGGTACACAAGTCTTACACCTTTCCCTGGGATTTACTGCTCGCCTTACAACCAAGAACACGGTTTAACCAGTAAAATTACAATCTTAAGCCTAAAGAAAAATAAAAAATCATACATATTCCCCTTGGCTTTTTGGGAAGCCACACCCATCAACAGACTTGAGATGTCTTTACCAGTTACCGTTTGAACTGGACTAGCTGAAATTTCATGGAATTCTTCAGTAACCACTGCTAACTTCAGAGAAGAAGCTAAACTCATAAAAACCTTGGTTTTTGGAGGGAACTTAAGAAAATAAAACCTTTTGCATTTCTATGTTTTTGGAGGGAACATACCAAGAAAGCCATCTTTACACACGTTATTGGAAGGAACGCATGGAAAAACTTATTTGTCTAATATTTTTGGTAGGAACATTAGGAAACCTAACTGTCTAATTTAATTTTCTGTGAGGTGGATGCCGCTACAGTCATCTTCGTTGTCATCGGCATAGTCTGGTTGGCTATGTTCTAATGCTTTATCTGATGACAATTCTTGGATTTGGAGCATGATAGCCTGCATTTCATCAAGACTGGTGGCTGTTGCAAGCTTTGTTTGGAGATGATTCTTGAAGGAGATGAATTCTTGTTGAGCCGTTGGAATGGCTTTTTGTTGTTGCTGGTTGGTAATGAGCTATGCTTGGACTTTGGGGGTTGAACAGAAACTGTTGTTCATTTTATCCCACCACTTGACTTTGTGAGTTCTTCCAAATGCTAGAACAACTTGCTGGCTTCTGAAAGAAGTATGTTGAAAAATGAACTCAAACATGAAAATCCAAGTTACGTAAAAATATCTGTAAAGAACAAAAAATAGAGGGAGATAGGCAAGGTGTTCTGGGGCTTGCCATTTTTCTGAAAAAACTGAAAACCTTAGAGGACTGGTTATGGGAGTATTTCTGGAATGGGTCCATAAGATGCCCACCATTGGATAAACTAATTTGGGACTTGTACTAGGAAAGATGGTTTAAACATAAAAAACCACGACAAGTTATTTTTATCATTTTGGCGAAAGAAGCATTTGTACCATGCCAATATGTAACCATAATATGTGTAGTCTTTGTATGGTCTGTCTACTGGTGATTGTTTTGGTTTGTGTGGGGGTTGTCCCCATTGTTCAAGAGATATAACCGTTTCAAGTTTGGCCTTGATGTAGTTATACTTGCCTGGTTGCTTATCACAATAATCTAGGACAAATTCTACTAATTTTGTTGCTATGAGAATGGCCTCATAGTAACTCTGGGTTTTGAATGTGTTGTTTGGAATTTAGTTGCTCTAGGGATGGAGGAATGTTTAAGCAAACTCTATAGCAGGCATCTGTGGGTTGTGTTTAAAATGTTCTAGTTCAGTAACAAGAATCTGGTCAAAAATATTCTTGTAGATATATGGTGATTTCATGGTGATTTTTGGGTATTTTTGGTTTCTGGGGTGTTTTGTGGTTTAGTAACAAGGGTTTGGAACTTGTTACTGATTGGTATCTGTGATGACGAAGTACCTGCAAAACCTGCATGAGCACTGGTTAATGATTTCTGAGGGGTCAAAGACCCTAAAATTGCGAGGTTTCTTTCTAAGGGTGTTTGTTGTGCTTCTAGTGTATAGGTTATCTTTTGTCTTGAATCTTCGTTGTTGAAGATGATTATGTTTTAATTGGAGTTGTTGTTTTTTGTGCATAAGAGCTAATGTCGAAGCTCTTTGTTTTGCCTTTGTCTTTCTTTGGTACCATTGTTGCTGTCGAGTGAATGAGTGGATATGTGATCCTTCTGAAGATGGAAGATCTTTAAATAAAGATCAATAGATCTGAAAACTATCTTCAATCGAGTTTTGGATTCCAAACTGGTTTGCAATCTAGTTAACAGAATTAAAATGAATCCTTTGAATTCCGTCGCTGGTAATTCTTGTAAAAAGAAAATTGAAAGTCTGGTATTCCCAAAGGGAATCCTAAGTAATAGGCACCTGGCCGGTTAAGAATTCTCTAGTTAGAAAATCAAGGATTGAGTTGTCAATTCCTTTAATGTACTCTATATCAAAATCAAAAATAGATAAAATGGCTTGTCATCTGGCAAAGATCTGTTTTGATGCAATATTCTTGACGTCTTTGGTTAAGACATCTTTGGCTGACTGACAGTCAACACGAACTGTAAATTTCTGGTTTAATAAATCAACTTGAAAGTTTGAATTGCATAAAACAATTGACAAAATTTCTTTTTTAACTGTAGAATAGTTTTGTTGAGCTTTATTCCAATTTCTTGAATGAAATCGAACTATATGTTCTTTTCCATTTAAGATTTGTTTCAATATACCACCAAATCCTATTTCAGAAGCATTTGTCTAAACAATCTTTGAGGCGTCTGGTTGACATAATGTCAAAACTGTTAAAATTTTTACTTGTCTCTTGATTTCCTGTACTGCCTTGGTATGTATTTCTGACCAAGCAGGTGGATTTTTCTTGAGACTTTCAAATAATGGTTTGCAGATATGGCGAATGCCAGGATAAAAATCTGCAACATAATTGAGAGATCCGAAGAATCTCTGTAATTGTATTTTGTTTGTCAAAACGTCTGGGAATTTTTCTGCAAAATCAAGGGTCCTCTGAATGGGGGTGATTTTCCCGAAGGAAATCATATGACCTAAGAATCTGATTTGGGTCTGGAATAACTTAATCTTGGACGCGGAGACCACAAGACCATTTTCTTTAATAACATGTGCATTGGGTATTTTATACCTGATCTGAAGTCTGGTAGAGTCAGCTATTGAAAGCTTCTCTTTGGTTTATTCAAAATATATGGTAGGAATTATACCTTCTTGGATGCAGTTCATATCTGCTCTTGAGTCTAAAAGGGCAATGGTTTCAAACTTGAAATCATTGACAACTATGGTTAGCTGGACATACCATTTCTGGTATAAGATTCTGGTAAGAAGATTGAGATAATCTTTTTGCTGTATAGAAGCACCTGCTTCATCTTTTTTCAGTTTGCCAATAGCAATCTGAGTCTGTTTATCTAATTGTTCATCATCGAGATGATGTTCTTGTTGGTCAATTTGACTTTCTACTTGAAGAAGTAAAACTTCTTGCTATAGTTGGTCATGGTCTTTTCTGAGATTATGAATCTCATACTTCAACTGATTAATTTCTTTCTGAAGATCAGAGATACCAATTGGAGATTGTTTCTTTTTCTGAAAAAGAGAAAGAACTTCAGAATAACTAGTCTTCTGGGTTTCTATGGGATTGGGTCGTCTTTCTTCTTTTTGGTCAACGAGCTCTTTAAGCTTGAGAAGATAGACTTGTCTTTCTTCTGGGTCTGTTATCTTACAAATCATGTCAAGCATGAGACTGTAAGAATCTGTGAGGACATTGAGTCCTTTCTGGCAAAAGCATGGTCCTTTTGAGGGACATGCGCTATCTGGTTCAAAATTAGAACTACTACTGGAATAGTAGTCTGTTCCTATTTGATTGATATTATCTTCATCAAAGGTGTCTGGTGAAGAACTGGATGATGAATATTCATCAAGGATCTAGAGTATTTTGCTCTTTGTTTCTTCGTCTAGTTCTAGTTGTTGAATCTTAGTTCTGACTTTGCAATCTTTTGCAAAGTGTCATTGTTTACCACATTTGAAACAGCTTATGGTCCTTTGTTGTCTTTTACTATCTTTGTTATATGTTGGTTTCCATTTTCTCTGTGGAAACTTCTAGTAATATTTCTTTTTATATGGTCCATCACCATATTGTTTCTTATATATCTGTCCTAAAGACTTGTAATGATTTTTGTATCTTCTGGAGGAAATTCTGGATTTGTGTGTTTTCTGGGCATGTGGTGCCTGGAGTCGTTCCATGCCATACTGTTCACACCAATTTCTTAATTCATTTTTGGAAGTTAAATTCTATTTCTTTAACTGTGCCTTGAATCTAAGATCAGTATAGATCTTTAAGGCAATCTTGTTAATCTGGCTGATGATATCTCCGTAGGTCATTTGATCATAGTCAAGACATTGAAATTCTTGGGATAATGCTTCTTTTATTTGCTGGGCAAATAACTTTGGAAGTCCGGAAATAAATCTTTCTTTCCAAAAGCTGGCATTATTGTCTGGTCGCTGGTGCAACTTATTAAGGAAAACATCCGTATACCAATGGAAATCTTGGAGTCACGACATCTCAAATTCTGAAGAATTTCAAATGCTCGTTCCTGGTAAATGGTAGGATCACCAACGAAATGGTAGGTGATAGCATAAACTAAGGCTGATAGGAAGTCTCTTAGAATAAGTCTAATATGGGAAAGAAGAAAAGATTCCAAAGTTAACTAAGGGTGAAGTGCACAGACCCTTGTGCTTTTGTAAAGTTGTACACTACTTCTATACTTTAAAAGTGCACGGTATCAATCTGTGGTTTCTGAAATTAAGCGCAATAGCCTCTTGTGATTTTAAAAGTGTACGGTACCCCTTGTGATTTTTGAAATTAAGCACAACAGCCTCCTCCATAAATGAATTTGTCTATTTTAATAGAAAGTATGATGCACGTGCATCAAATGTGCTTGTTTGCTTAAATTATTAATTGTTTGAACAATCCTAAGGAAAAAATGTGTCATATAAGGGTATTTTTGACTAAATAATTAATAATTTAAGCAAAAAAATCTTGAATAATGGCATTTAATGCGCGTGCATCATATTTTTCGTTAAAATAAATGAATTTTTTGAGAGAGATGAGGCTATTGTGTTTAGTTTTAGAAACCACAGGGGAGTAGCGTGCACTTTTAAAACCACAGAAAATTATTGTGGTTAATTTTAAAAATCACAAGAAGTATCGTGTATTTTTAAAAATATAAAAAATAATGTATAACTTTATAAAAATATATAAGGTCCTGTGCTCTTCCCCCGCTAACTAATTGAAAAAGTAGAACATAAAGAAGTGATAAGAGTTGGGTCATATTGGATATTATGAATACCTTCAAAAGCTCTTTCAGCAATTAATGTGGGTCAAGATTATATGTCTTCAACACAATAACGCTCAATCCACTATTCTTTAGAAGGAAGCAATTAGATTGAAACATTAGGAGAGACTTTAATCTCCGTTTGAAATTATTGAAAATAATAAATAATATAATAAATTTTTTTTCAACAATTTAAGTTTTTTATTCATGTTATGCTGTCATCAGTGTTACTCCTACAAAACAAAATTTTTAAATATTACAACCTTCACAAACTAAATGTGGAGATGAAAAATCAAACTTATTGACAATCAACCATCTGGAAGCAGTCCCCTGTTTGAATGGCCCAAATTTAGCCATATTAATTGAATTTCTACAATAAACTAATCACTGCAATGCATTCATAATATACTAACTGCACTGTTGTATTTATTTTAATGCAACTTGTTCATATTTTTATTTGATGTCTTTCTTTCATCAATGTTACTCTTACAAAAATAAAGATTTTGAATATGACACCTCCATAAGTAATATATTGAGGTGGATTAATTAATGCTACGCATTTTATATGTTATGACGAGTTTAGAGAATCATAAACGCATTTTGATTGAAATGTGTACAACACAATCTTTATCCAAAAGGTTTAAACCATTGGACCTTGATTTGATCTTCATCCCCTTAGTTGACATGAAAAGTTCTAATAGAATATGACACATTCCCGACTAAAATATGGAGATTACAAATATAGATAGTAGATAATCAACCATGTGAGATTAACACCCTGTATCAACCACAAAAAATTTGGCCATATCCTTTGTACAATCGTACAATATACAATGCAACTTGTTAATATTTTTATTTGGAGTTGGTCAGTCGTAGCTTCGAAGTCTCGGTTACTCCTGCATAAGAATTTTTTCTCATACATGATGTGCCACCAACAACGAGGTGCCTTGAGTCTTGACTTCATCAAACTGTTCTCTTAGCCAGCAATGGCGAATCAAATTAAAAGAAAAACATATAATTAGGAATTACAGCAGTTCGATTAATTGCGATTTTTGGAAAAACCAAACCGAAACTGATTGGGATAATTTAAATTCGAAATCAAAACTAAAAATCAATGGTGTTAAAAATCATTATTCAAAACTGAAATCGAAACCAATAAACATAAAAAACCACGAATAACCAAAACCAAAACAGATAATTTAAAAAAAAATCAATTTAAATAGAAAATTAGTTCATTTTCACTAATATTGACTTATCAATCAAAAAATAAGAAAAAAAATGAATCATATATGAAATAAATCATCAATAAAATAATATGTAAATAAATATAGAAATGAAATAAAATACATAAGAATCCGATCTACGAGACATCAAATCTGTACATGAGCACATCAAATCTAGACATGAGCACATTAGATCTGGACATGAGAATCATAAATCTGGCCAAAAACACCACATTATCATTTTAGCCAGAAGATTTTGGTACAAAAAGAAAGAAAACCCGCAACAAAGGACAGGTCTAACTTGTTACAATGAAAGATGAAGCCCAAGCGGGTAGCCGCTTTGTTAATGGACAACTTTATATGGAGCTCTTTTCTTTATAAGGGAAATTGACACGTGAGATAATCAACCACCTAGAAGCTAGCACCTATTGTCAACCATCTATGCAGTCATATAATCCTGTGATGCAACTTAGGCTCCGTTTGTTTGCCGTAAAATAACTTATATATGTAAAATATTTTTCGTAGAAAATATTTTACAGAACTCTGTTTGTTTGTCATAAAATAACTTGTTGGGAGAAAATATTTTTCTGAAAAATAGATTACTGAAAAATATTTTTTAGTATTTGGATGTACCGTGAGTTCCGTAAAATATTTTTTTCTCTCAATGTCCTGTAAAATATTTTACAAAATTTTGTACTAATCGCAATTATTGACCGAAAAATATTTTATGGTTGACTAATTTTACGGTGTTACCAAATACCGTAAAATTAAGAAAAAGCAGCTGCAATTATTGACCGGAAAATATTTTACGGTTGACCAATTTTTTTGTGTTACCAAACACTGTAAAATCCGAAAAATATTTTCCGGAAAAATATTTTACGGCAAACAAACGAAGCCTTAGTTAATATTTTTATGGGTGAAGTGCATAAGATTCTCTATTCTTTTGTAAAGTTGTACAATATTCATTTGTAGTTTTAAAAGTTTACGGTACCTCTTTGTAGTTAATATTTTTATGGGTGAAGTGCACAGGACCTTTCCGTATTTTTGTAAAGTTGCACAATACCCCCTTGTGATTTTAAAAGTGCACGGTACCACCCTGATGTTTCTGAAACTAAGCATAATAGTCTCTTGTAGTTTTAAAAGTACACGGTACCCTCTTATAGTTTCTGAAACTAAGCACAACAACCCCCTCCATCAAAAAAATCGTCTATTTTAACAGAAAGTATGATGCACGCTCATCAAATCCGCTTTTTTTGCTTAAATTATTAATTATTTGGATAAAAATACTCATTTTCTCCAACCCTAAAGAGAAAAATATGTGTCATATAAAAGTATTTTTGTCTAAATAATTAATAATTAAAGAAAAAAAACCCTTGAATAATCGTATTTGACGAGCGTGCATCACATTTTTTTTTAAAATAAATGAATTTTTTGACAAAGGGGGCTTATTGTACTTAATTTCAGAAATCACAGGGGAGTACCGTACACTTTTAAAATCACAGAGAGTACCGTGCACTTTTAAAATCATAAAGGGTATCGTACAACTTTACAAAAGTACAAAAAAGTCTTGTATACTTCACCCTATTTTTATTGATAATGTTGTGCTTTCATCAATTAATGTTACTCTTAAAAAGATGATTCTAAATATAACATCTTTACAAAGTAAAATATGGAGGTGGAAAATCATATTTATTGATAATAAACCGTGGAAGCATCACCCAATCTCAACCATACTAACTATACAATCGAGTGTGGGATAATGTATTTACCGTGTTGGCAATATAATTTTATTGTGTTTTGACAAAAAAAAAAACTATACAATCGAGTAAGCAATCTGTTGTCAAACTATACAATCGAGTAATGTCAATATTCTACTTTAAAAAAAAAAGAATTGCTGAATTTATCCTAGACGAAGTTATCACCAAGATCCAAGTTGGGCATAAAATCAAGAAAACGAGTTACAACAGTCATTATTTTCATTATGATGTTGTTTATGACAGTTGAGTTTTTCTCACGAGTTGTGACATCTTTTTAGCATTTGGCTTTATACTTGTACTTGTAATCTATCTTTTATTTGACTTAGAAGAAAAACTTGAGCTTCAATAAAATAAAATAAAACAACTCTTCCGCATTGGATTTGCCTTTTCGTCCAACAAAAGGTCAAGTTCTAATATGTATTTTACACTGAATATGATACCTTCACAACTAATAATGTGGAGGTCGAAAATGATGTATGAGAATCAACTATCTACAAGCAACATCTATTGTCAAATATACAATCGTACATATTATCATGCAACTTGTTAATATTTTTAGTGATGTTTTGCTCTCATCAATTAATGTTACTCTTAATTGGAAGATAATTTTCTACATGCCATCTTCATAAATTAAAATATTTAGGTGAAAATACAGAGTTATTGCTAATCAACTATTTAGAAACACCCCTTGTTCAAACCACCCAAAATTTGGCCGTTTGTTTAATATACTAACTATACGATCATAAAACGAAATGTGATGTAGTTTTGTTGTCAATGTAATTACTCTTAAAGAGAATATTTTTCATATATATATGACACCTTTATAGCTAAAATATTGAGATTGGAAGTTCAAACATATAGATAATCAATCATATGAAATCAACACCTTGTATCAATCACCCAAAATATAGCCCCAATATCCATTGAATTTTCCTAATAAACCAACTCGATCGATCAATGTGATGCAGTCATGGTTTGCTTTTGTCTATGGTTTATGTCTATCTTAATGTAGTTTGTTCGGCAAATTTATTCAAACGCTGAGAGCAAGTGCTTGATTAACACCGAAAATAGAATATTGGTTGCGATCTCATTTATGCAAAGCTGGAGATGGAGTTCTAAATATGAAAAAAGTTCTAATTTCAGTTCTTATCTCATAATCTCAATGGTTACAATAATTACGACATCTGCAATGTGAGCACCATCTTTAATAGAATCCATAATACTCATCACGCATATTCATTCGGTTATAATATGAAGTGAACCTCACCCTCTCTCATGCATGAAAAACTTTTCCTACTTAAGGATGCACGTTACATCAAGTTATAAGTCAACTTGAATAATAGTTGACAAAAAAAAAACTTCAATAAATAAAACAGTATCAACCACCCAAAATTTGTATTCGTTGAACTACAACAATAAGCCAATTGCTGTGACACGGTCATATTAATCTATCTGTACATATATGCCTAAAACTTAAAATGAATGATCGAAAATGTAATTTCTTTTTTATTTTTTATTTTTTGCCCCTACCCCCACATGTTCTCTAACCCTTTGAAATTCGAACTTTGATCTTCCAACTATCAGGGATTAACCAACCATTAGGTTATTTTTAAATCTCGAATGACCAAAGATGTATAATTTAGCAACTCTTACAAAAATTTGATTGTTTTTAATGATTTAAACTGCTTGTTATGAAAACCAATCTTATAGCCTTAAACTCATTAAACATAAATACAAACATAATTACTTACTGTCCTTAAAAATAATTAAAAATACTATTTAACACTATACACGGTGGTTTTTTGTCATAACGGCTGCCTATAGTCCTTAAAACATACAAAAATATTATTAGTATTACATGTGGTGGTTTTTCGAAGTAACCAGCACTTATATTAACGTAAAATTAAAATAAAAAAAAGATATTAAAAAAACCTTCGGCTGTGGTGTATTAAAAATCCATATAGTGCTCTAAAAGACAATAAATAGGGAAAATGTCACATTTAGTCTCTATTGTTTTAAAAAAATTTCAATTTCATCACTATTATTTTTATAAAGTTTCAAATTTGTACCTATTGTTCAAAATTAGTCAATCTAATCCCTATTATTTTATAAAAAAATTCAAATTCATCCATATTATTTCTCAAAAAATATTAATTTAGTCATTGAATAATAGGGACAATTTAAAACTTTAAGAAAACGATAAGGACGAAATTAAAACTTTTAAGAAAATAATAGGGATAAATTTTAAATTTAAATTGAAAATTTTGGAAAAATAATAGGGATGAAATGAAAATTTTTAAACAATAAAAGGACCAAATTGAAAGTTTTGAAAAAATAATAGGGATGAAATTCATAAATTCTAGACAATAAAGACCAAATTGAAACTTTTTAAAAAACAAATAGGGACTAAATGTGCAATTTTTTATTTTTTATTTTACATAATGTGGAACGTTGTATCCTTTTTCTTTCTCAAATACACTCATTCATATTTTTAAAGTCCAGCATTACTCTCAAATTTTGAAAGCCCAACATAATCCAACATAAGCCAAACAATTAACGATTTTTGTTCAACAATGCTTCTAACTAAAACTCTATTGCTAAAAGTTCTACAACTTAGGCTCCGTTTGTTTGCTGTAAAATATTTACCGGAAAACATTTTCCGGATTTTACGGAAAATGTTTAGTCAACTGTAAAATGTTTTCCAGTCAAAAATTGCGGCTGCTTTTTCTTAATTTTACGGTGTTTGGTAACACCGGAAAATTGGTCAACCGTAAAATATTTTCCGGTCAACAATTGCAGCTAGTACAAAATTATGTAAAATGTTTTCATGTCCTTTGGGATAAGAAAACATTTTACCGAACTTACCGTACATCCAAACACCAGAAAATATTTTTCAGTATTCTATTTTTCCTCAATAAGTTATTTTACGGCAAACAAACGGAGCCATGTAAAATATTTTATTTTTCAAGAAAACACTTTCCACGGAAAATATTTTATACAAGCAAGTTATTTTACGGCAAACAAACGGAGCCTTAAAAGTTAAAATTTTACAGTTAATCCAAACAAAGCTTAAGTCCTAAGACAAACTCTAACAACTTTCCCGTTTTCTTATCTGTATTTAGGAGATTCGGAGTTAATTCTTTATTTGTAGAGATCTCCTATTTAAGTTTTATTCGAATAATTTTTTTATTTTTAATCAATATTTTATTTTAATAAATCCTTCTTTTTAAGGGATGAGGTATTTAAGCTGTTGAAGTGAGGTTGGATGAATAACTTTATACATGTGAAGAATTGAGAATTTTAAGGATGCAGTTGAAGAAGGCCTAATCTCATTTCTTGTCTCAGTGGCTACTATAAGTCGTCACTACAAGAATTCTCCAAATAAGTGACAGTTTTGTACTTAATAGGTAGCGGTTTCTAACCGCCACCTATTAAAAGATGACAGTCTTCAAAACTGTCACCAAGATGCCACCTATAAGGGTGTAGCCTATTGTATAGGTAGCAGTTTAAAAAAAAACTGCCACCTATAGTACAATTTAATATAGGTGGCAGTTAAGATAGGCCTGCTATGTCCAAATTAATAGCAGTGGCCGTAAAAAACTGCTACCTATTATTAATAGAGTAATAGACAGCGGTATATTTGAACTGCCACCTATTATGAATCCATTAATGCAATCACAGCAAGCCACGAAGAGGATTTGCCAATAAACAAAGCTGAAACATTAATAAATGCAACTAAACTTTCAAATGTGAAAAACCAGAAAGAAAAAAAGGAAAAGACAAAGATCAAGAGAAGATATATACAACATTGAAAGTGTAAAGAAGTATGGTACAAAAAGACTACTAGAACTGAAGTCTTTATATACATTATAAGTTGCAAAAACCAACAAGCAAGCACAAATAGAAAAATCTCATCTTGAGACAATCTAAAGACCAAAAGAAGCTAAGAAGAAAAAGAAGGGTAAAACATTAAGCAACCAAAAGGGTGAAGAAAATTACATTGTTTCAAGATGTCCCATAGAGAAATTCTTTTTAGCATTACATTGAATAATGGTATCTGTTTAACTTTCACAACCACTGTTTAGCTGCACAGGTAGATTGGATACTGAACCACTTCATAACAGATAAAAGCAAACAGGAGCACTGAGGATCCTCTCTACACAATGCACAAACCACAGTTTCTGCAACAATAGCAATCAACAAACCAAATATTATCCGAATGCAGAAAAGATTAAATATATGGTAAATGTACTGTTACTAATTGCTAAAATGACACAAAATTCATTTGAAACAAAGCCTACCTTCCAGTAACCTAGCAACGTGTGACCTGGCTAATAATTTTGAAAAAGCTTAGGTATTAATGTCCTAAACTGAACTGAACCTCCTCTGCTCGTACCATGGTTGAGGACTTCATTTGCATAGGACATTAAGGTCCTAGCTTCAATTGCCCATCATCTTGCATATGGCATCATGCATATGCACAAAGTTATTTTTCAGTGAGATTTAAGAATTTAAAAAAGACATAATCCAAGCTATGAACTAAACTGACCTAAGAGACTTGCCCTACTATTATGTATTGCCTGCTCAAGAAGATTCAGATGAGGCCATTAATTATAAATTTCAGTAAGAAGGATGCTTACAGTATCTGACTCGACATAAACATCAATAATCATGTAATTCAATGCTGTAATCAAGATAATTTGCAACATCAGAAGCAAATGAGACTATGAGAGAAAAAACTATTAGTTTGATATACTAAGCCCCAAACACGACAAAAGAGACAAACAAAAATAGGTAGAACTCATTGAGCTTTCAGGATATTATATTCATATCTAAGACGCAGTATTTAGCTGATAAGGGTATATCAGAAAATTAAACACCTAGTGTGCCTACAAATTTGTGTATCCAAAGTCATACCCGGCAATTTATCCCCATCTGAACCTTCTAGCACCCCCAAGTAATGAAAAAAAGAGGGAACCACTACTTCAAGCTTTCCATCATTGCGTCAAACAACAAAGAATGAGGCAATGACTAAGCAGAAAACTTACAAAAAACCAAATGCTAACATAAGGAGATCATCCATATCGACATGTAAACATCTTAATCGGAGCTCATTCACTCATTGCCAATGGAGGCAGCTAATGTAGTCATTCGCACATTTATAATTGGAATTTTGAGTTTCTGTGAATGATCAATCAATATAACTTTGAAGGTACATAGCACTTTTTTTTTTTTTTGAAAAGTGAAAGATTTTATTGATATGCACCAAGGGGAAAGGTATAGAGCACATTATTGTGCCATTTCACTTACTCTCAAGTTTTATCTGGGGATAATTACTAATCAGATTGCTTCTATATTTGAAAGACTAAAGATGTATTACCCTCATTCAAGATTTCCATTTAAAGCAAACTAAGGTAAAACAAATATAAGCACAATTAGATGCAACAAGAATTAGAGAAAAATTATCATTTCTTTATACCTGAGAAAATAGTTGTAACATGTACCTGTTAATATCAGCGATGAGAGGTGTGGCATATATACTAGAACTAACTTCTGTTTGCCACCTGAGTTCCAAATGCCGCGGGCACTGCATATTCAACAGCTCATCCTCATCTCTATTTACAATTAACCATTTCACATTATTCTCATAAACATTGAACTAACAATAATACCCTAAAATTAGCAAACAAGATGAGTTATTACACTTAAAAATTGACCTTCATAATTCAATTTATATTCAATTATTAGCCATTTGACATTATTCTCATTACATTGGAATAACAATAACACGCACAAAACAGAAAACAAGATGAGCTGTAAATACTTCAAATATGGATTTTTACAAATCAATTTCTATTCAACATCAGTAATGATAGTTCAATATAGCTAATAAACTATTCACCGAAAATTAAGAGACCATTAAAATAAAAATAAATAAATAAAAAAGAAGAAAAACTTACAAATCAGAGGCCTCACGCTCTCAAAGCTTGTTAGTCTTCGCTTCATCTGGTTTGCCAACTCCATAATTGAAATTAAATTTTATAAAAAGAATGAAAAAAAAACACAAAACCCTAGTTTTCATCAAGATCGTCGTTTGACTAAAAGTTCACTGTAATTACACACAAAAAAAAAACTTAAAGAGGATTATTAAATCAAAGCTTACTAGTAGAAAGATAATGAAGACATATTTTGATCGAAGAAGAACAACTTAAACAGAAATGTCTAATAATATCTATCAGTTTATACTTCGAGAATCGTTTTAGCTAAAAAAAATCAAATGCCCTAGGTATGCAAAACTCCAGTCATTGTTGATGATCGAAAGATTACATATATAGACAATATATACACACGCACACAAATCTCAAAAAAGCTAGGGTTTGAAACGTACAATATTGTGTGTGTTTGCGGGTGTGTGAAAGAGCCTGTGGTGTGTCAGCCATTGTTGCTTAACCTTGATGACCTCGGTGCAGTGTCAAGTGTAGAATGAAGAGAAATAAAGTGAAGAGTCATGGTTGAGAGAGAAGGTGAAGAGTAGGTGAAGAAGAGAGTGGAGTTTGATATTTTAAGGAAAAAGTCTAGTGAGAAAATCTTTTTCAATATATAAGTAAATTCATGTAAGCCTTGTTTATTTTTTTACCTTTTTCAATAAAAACCTTTTTTATATAACTAATAGCTAGCAGTTCACAAAACCATTGCCTATGTGTCCAAGATGGCTAATAGGCAGCGGTTCACCAACCGCTATCTATAAAGTTCAAGTTTAACGACTAATATACAGCAGTTCAAAATTGCTGCCTATGTGTCTAAGTGGTCTTTTAACTCATTGTCGGGGAATTTATTCAAGTCAAATGGACCTTATCATATTAGCAGCACTTATTTTTTAAAATTGTGACCTTTATTGTGATGCACATTTTACATAGGTAACAGTTTAAGTAAAAAAAATGCCACCTATACTACCTTTTTTTGTAGTGCGTGTTAGTTTTAGTTGACTCCTATCATGCTACATGCTAATTTTATGGCATGTGAATACCGTTATCAACGGAGACCCATATATCAAATGTATGTTACCTGCAAGTCGTTCAGCTTCAATAAATAAAATCGTGCATGTTACTTGCAAAAGATCAGATGGTAAGTGGATTTTGAATATAACACCTTGACAACTTAAATATTAATAATATCTTCTATCAGACAACGGTTATCCAATCTTTTTGCATTATGTAGTTGATTTTTTATATTATTTTATATGATGTTCTTCTTTTATCCATGTTTACTGTTCAATAGTAATGTTGACTTATTCAAGGTATGCAAACCATTACAAACTGGCATAAGATCGCGAGATGTTTTATAACTGGCTAATTGTTGTAAAATATAATAATATCGTAGATAAAATAATTATGAGAATATTGTTCGTATATAAGATCTAAGTGTTTTTGTTTATATCATTCTCGTTTTTCTCACTCTCTAATGCAAGAATCAATAATCCATATTTATATACAAAATGTCATCATTGCTAAAGGCATAATCATTACACTTTAGCTCAAGCAAATATTAAAATAATACAATCTAATCCTTCTGCATAGCTTTTGCAATCCAATTTTGAACTGAATTCTTTTCGCAATTCAAACAACAGCCGACAGTCGATATATAACGTATTACTTCTGACAAAATATTTCCAATAAATATTCATACTTTTATAATATTCCTCCTTGGATATTTATTGCTTAAGAATATGCCTCATTAAAAACCTTGTCAAAAAAACCCAATGGGATAAAAAACTTGACGAAAGGAAAAGAGTACATTATACTTATTTAGCTTGCCTCGTTAAAACCTTACCATAGGAAAAATCCAGTGGGATAAAAATCTTGGTGAAAGAAAAAGAGTACAGTGCACACAAAAGCAGCTTCTCTCCCTCATGGTGACATGAGTCATGATGATAAATCTTTCAAGTGACCCATTCCACATCTTTGGACATGTGTTTTGAAAATTGTTAGTGGTAATGCTTTAGTGAATAAATCTGCTAGATTTTCACTTGAACGTACTTGTTAAATATCAACAATTTTGTTCGTTTGTAGCTCATGTATGTAGAAGAATTTAGGTGATATATGCTTCGTTCTATCACATTTGATGTAACCACCTTTGATTTGTGTGATACATGTTGTGTTATCTTCGTATAGTGTAGTTGGACCGTCATTATTAGAGTTTAATCCACATGACTCTTGAATATGTTGAATGACAGATCTCAACCAAACACATTTACGACTAGTCTAATGAATTGTTAAAATCTCAGCATGGTTTGAAGATGTAGCAGTCATTGTTTGTTTTATGGATCGCTATGATATAGCAGTGTCACCAAAATGAAAGACGTATCTAGTTTTTGATCTTGTCTTATGAGGGTCAGATAGATAACCAGCATCAACATGACCAATTAATGAAGATCTTGATTGTCTTGAATAGAATAAACCTATATCTGATATTCCACGCAAATAACGAAATATGTGTTTAATTCCATTCCAGTGCTTGTAAGTTGGAGCTGCATTATACCTAGCTAATAAATTAACAGAGAAAGCAATATCTAGCATTGTGTTATTAACGAGGTACATTAGTGCGCCAATTGCACTAAGATATGGTACTTCTAGACCTAGTAATTTTTCTCCAGCTTCTTGAGGGCGATAAAGATCTTTTTTCACATCAAGTGATCTAATGACCATCGAGGTCGTTTGTGGATGAGCTTTATCCATATAAAATCGCTTTAGAATTTTTTTTGTATAAGCCGATTGATGGAGGAAAATTTCTTCTGGAAAATGCTCAATTTGAAGACCAAGACAGAATTTTGTTCGTCCTAGATCTTTCATTTCAAATTCTTTTTTCAAGTATTCAACAGTTTTGTTCAGCTCTTCAGGAGTTCCAACAAGATTAAGATCATCGACATATACCCCAACAATTGCAAAATCGGTTGTTGATTTTTTAATGAAAATACATGGACAAATAGGATTATTAATACATCATTCTCTTGATAAGTAATCACTTAAACAATTGTACTACATACGACCAAATTGTTTTAATCCATATAAAGATCATTGTAATTTAAGTGAATACATATGACAGGGTTTCACTACATTTGTTTCTGGCAAATGATATCCTTCAGGGATCTTTATATATATATTACTGTCAAGTTGTAAGGCCCAGCCTGAGACCACATGTGCATATAGATCATATTATATATAATTAAATTATTTTATATGCATTTATCTTGTTTTATGTGCTTTTAAATTAATTTATGTGCATTTGTCTTGATTTACGTGCATTGCATTGGTTACCGTGCATTCGAGTATTTTATATACCCTATACGATAATGGGTTCTATTGCGTAGGCTATGTAACTAGAATACTTAGATTAGAACCAAAATAATGAGTAGGACAAAATGACATGCTAGTAAAACATAGTTTAGTTAGAGGGCACTCTCGTCATTAGGTAACTTAGATATTATCTCAATACACACTACACCACTCAACACACACAAAATCTCTACACACACACTAGAGAACTCAACCAAGAAAAATGAGGAAGACGAAGAAGAAGATCTCTAAGCCATCTCTAGCATCTTTCTTCGTGTTTCCTAGTTTTCTTCAAGTGAGTTTTGATCCATTTCCGTCTAGCACACAAGAGCAAAGGTGAAGGATGTTTTGAAAAGTTTTTCTTAAAGTTCATTCAAGATAGAAATATGTATATTTGTTGATTATTCTTGCTCATAATGCATACACTAAGAGTTTGAAATATGTTTTGAGTTCTATGTATTGTACGAGCTAGGGCTTATTTCATATATATGTATTTGAGAATTTTGATGAGCTAAGGAGTTTGAATTTGAGGGGAATGAAGTTTTATACATGTGTTAGTAGGATTTAATTGCTTGCAATACATAAAAATAGAAGTCAAGAACATTAAGACTTAGTTGGTGTTCTTGTTGTTCTTGTTGAATTTAGTCCACCAGTCGACCGGTGGGAGGGGGGGTGGTCCGCTGGAGAGGCTTCGGGTTTAACAACTTTGCGCAACATTTTTCGAAAGGTCATATCTTAGTCAATTCAACTCCAAATTGAGTTCCGTTTGATTCTAGAACTATCTACTTTTGATACGCTTTGATTGTAGACTAAAATCAGATTAATTGGAGTTTAGAAAAGTAGGTAAATGTACCTCCTAAGTTAGGCTATTGTAAATGAGATGAGTTTGTTTCATAGCTTTATTCGTGCTTGCATTTTATTATCGTTTTGAGTTGTTTTAAGGTATCCTTACACCCTCCTTTGGAATATGGCTATGTTGTGTCCTTTTAAATGTTATTATTATATTCAAACATGACGGGTATTGGTATCATGATTGTCTAAACAGTGCACTTACGATTATACGCTTGAATATGTTTGAATCATGTAATTGCTTAAGTATGCTTGATTAGGTTTGGATTATGCACATCTCTCGCTTGGTACAACCCTTGGAGAGTTAGGCCATATTATTAGTGTTCTCTCTCGCATAGTACAACCCTTGGAGAGTTGGGACGTATTGTCAGCACTATTTCTCGCTTGGTACAACCCTTGGAGAGTTGAGACATATTGTTAGTACTCTCTCTCGCATGGTACAACCCTTGGAGAGTTGAGACGTATTATTAGCACTCTCTCTCTCTTGGTACAACCCTTGGAGAGTAGAATTAAGTATTATTGTTGATGTTGTTGTGTATGACGTTCACTTATTAGTTTTGTCTACTCTCGCTTGGTACAACCCTTGGATAGTAGAAATGCTTGACTAATACGTTGTTTAGTCCGTTCCTGTTTAACTGTCATCCATGTTAATCTTGTTATTCTTGTTGTATATGTATAACATGGTTTTGGAAAGAAGTTACGAAAAGATAAAACATTTGTGAAATCCTTCATTTCTCATCCTCACTGAGCTATACGCAGAACTAGCTCACCCTCTTTCTAATACATACAAGTGAGACCGAGGCCCAAGCAACTGTACAGGTTGAGGGCAATAAGGCTTTATGTGATAAGACTGACTTCTGCTTTTGTTGATCTCCATGCTTGTGATGAAGACGTAGCTTGTTAATAGAAACTGATGATGTACTTTTGAACAGCCTTGTGTTATGTAATATTCTTTTGGAATTAATAACTATATACTAAGTTTGATTACCATTCTTTTGAGGCCTAGATGTCTGTATTTGGCCACGTATGCAATACAAACAGGGATGTTAGGTCTTGTAATTATAAACAGGTTATGGTGGCCTTTTTAATGCCAAATGCCATGAGCATTCTTTTGAAGTTACTTGTGAAAATCAATGAATGTTTAGGTTGTTAAATAATGATCTTACAGGTATTAAGCTGAATGACATGTCGCGCTCCGACCTTAACCTCTGCGGGTCTTGGTCCCGGGGCTGACATCTATTAAAGTGGTATCAGAGCTAGCTTTAGTTGGCATAGAGCTAGCCTTAGGTAGTGTAGTCCGGGTTTTGAATAGTAGTCCCTGGGGAAGAGTCTTAATATGAATAGAGTCTTAAGCGGTTTCTATATGTGCTTATGTGCAACCAGATGTGCTTAACGTGCTGTAATTGCTTCTTGTTTATGTTTAAACTTACATGTTAGATATAACTTTATGCATGCATGTAGGAGTGTTAGAAGTTTACCTGTTTATAACTCACATAATGCATGCATAACCTATAACAGTGATTGGTATCTGTTCTATATCTATAAATGGCAGGTCGTAACACTCGTAGCAACACTGGATCTCAAGAGCCCGGGAATGCGAATCAAGTTAATCCTAGTATAGCTATGTTTAATCTGATGGAAAATGCTATCGATCGGATGAGTAGGGCTATGAAACAACAAGCAGAAACCACAGCAGCCATAACAGTAGCAGCAACAGCAGCTAATAATAATAATAACAACAACAATCATGGTGCTGGTAGCAGTGGTAGAAACAGAGGTAATAAGGGAGGTGATAACCTCAAGGATTTCCTGTTCTACAGCCCTCTAAAATTTGGGGGCCAACCGAATAGTGAAGAGGCAGAGTATTGGTTGTCTCGAATAGAGAAGATTTACGCTGCTCAGGACTATGTAGATGAGAAAAAAGGTCGCCTATGCAGTCTTCCAGTTAGAAGGTGATGCGGAGACATGGTGGGGGTACAGTGAAAGATCAATGGGAGGTTTAACATACTCCATTTACATGGAAAAACTTTGTTAAGGCATTCAAGAGTAAATACATATCTGAGGCTTCTCAGGACAAAAAGATGAATGAGTTTATGTACTTGAAGCAGGGAAGCATGACGGTGGCGGAGTATGGGGTAAAATTTGATAGCCTCTCACAATATGCACCGCACATGGCATAGGTATTAAGCTGAGTGACACGTCGTGCTCCGTCCTTAACCTCCGCGGGTCTTAGTCCCGAGGCGTGACACAAGTGATCCATATAAATATGCTATAACAATATCCATTAACCACATTTCTAAATTAGCCTGAGCAGCAAGACTAATTAGAAATCGAAATGTAATTGCGTCCATTACTGGTGAATATGTTTTCTCATAATCAATATCAGGTCTTTGTGAGAAACCTTGAGCTACAAGGCGAGCTTTATATCTTACAATTTCATTCATTACATTTCGCTTGCGCACAAATACCCATTTGTACCCAACAGGTTTTGTATCAGTAGGAGTTAGTACTACAGGTCCGAATGCCTTGCGATTTTTTAACGAGCTTAGCTCTGTTCGTATAGCTTCTTCGTACTTTGGCCAATCATTTATTTGTCGACATTCTTCCACATTATATGGTTCAGGATCCTCGTCACTTATTTCAAATGCTACAATGAAAGCAAAATGATCATTCAGGATAGTTTCTTTTCGATTCCACATTTTCCTGGTAGAAACATAATTTATAGAAATTTCTTCATTTTTAGGTACCTTAGTTTCTTCAGGAACAAATTTGGCTTTAATCTCTTCAGGGATTTTGATCTCTTCAGGGTTTATGCATTCACCAACATCAGTTGGTTCTACCAATTTTGTCGTGCTTCTTGATGGTATAGAATCTTCCCGATTCATTCTTCTTGTATCCTCCCCATGTGACTTTCTTTTTCGAGGTACAAAATCTTTTGCACCGACAAGTCTACCACGCTTCTGGCGTGCCTTAGATGCATTTACTGCTATATTAACAATATGTCCTACTGTGACATCAATTCGTGCCAGCACATTAATAGCAGGTATATGTGATTTCACAATATTCTTTGTGTCTACAAATGCATCTAGTAGATTATTTGCAATATTCTACAAATGAATGATCCTTTGAACTTTGAGTTCACATTGTTTAGTTCTTGGATCTAAATGCGACAATGATGATGTAATCCAAGATATGTCACGCTGTACTTCTAGTTGTGTTTTTTCTCCCCCTAACGACGAGTAGAGAGTCTCATCAAAATGACAATCTGCAAAGCATGCTCTAAAAAGATCACCTGTCAGGGGTTCAACATATTGAATAATAGATGGAGAATCAAATCCAACATAAATTCTAAGTCATCTTTGTGGACCCATTTTACTACGTTGTGTTGGTGTAATAGGGACTTGTACCGCATAATCAAAAACACGTAAATGAGAGATATTTGGTGGACAATCATGTACAAGTTGTAACAGAGAGTATTCATGATAAGTTGTTGGTCTTTCACGAATCAATGCACCAACATGTAAAATAGCATGACCCCAAGCTAACATAGGGAGTTTCGTTTTCATAAGTAAAGGCTTGGCAATTAATTGAAGTCATTTAATGAATGATTCAGCTAAACCATTTTGTGTATGCACATAAGCTATAGGATGTTCGACTTTAATTCTAACAGACATGCAATAATCATCAAATGCTTTAGAAGAAAACTCACCAGCATTATCAAGGCGAATAGATTTAATGGGATAGTCAGAAAATTGTGCCCTTAACCTGATTATCAAAGCGAGAAGTCTAGCAAATGCATGATTTCTAAAAGAAAGTAGACAAACATATGACCATCTAGTCGATGCCTCTATTAAAACCATGAAATAATGAAATGGTCTACATGATGGATGAATAGGTCCACAAATATCCCCTTGAATTCTGTCCAAGAATTATAAAGCTTCAAAAATAACTTTGGTTGGAGAAGGTCTCATAATTAATTTACCTTGATAACATGCAACACTTGGGTAATTGCTTGGCAAAAGAATCTTCTGGTTCTTTAAAGGATGACCAAGTGAGTTCTCAATTATTCGACGCATCATTGTCGCCCCTGGATGACCAAGCCGATCATGCCAAAGCATGAATATATTTGGATCATTATATATTTGTCTTTGCACTGCATGTGATTCAATTGCTCGTATAGTTGTTTGGTACAATCCGGAAGAAAGAGCCAAAAGTTTTTCTAGTACATGCTTCTGGCATGAATTGAAAGAAGTAATACAAAGATATTCTTTATCACCTTCATTAATAGTTTCAATATGATATCAATTTTGGCGAATATCTTTAAACCTTAGCAATTTTCTTCTGGATTTGCTTGAATACAGTGCATTAATAATATCAAATTTTGTACCACAAGGCAATATGAGATGGGCTCTTCCAAAATCTTCTATTAGACTAGTAGAACCAGAAATAGTAAATACATTAGCCGAGGTAACTAATAAATTAACAAAATATGTTTTATCACGTAGTATAGTATGTGTTGTTGCACTATCTGCCAAACATATATTTTTCACTCTTCATCTTAAAGTCTAGTGATATAATAAAAACATCACTTCTTTAAGAACTTGTAAATTTATTCAAACAAACATAGATAAAGATAAGATATATGTTACATAAGGAGGAAATCAACCAGAAAAATAAACAAACGACAATCCAAAAGAAATCAACTTAAACTTAAAACAACAACATAATTAAAAGATTCAACCCTCAAAATATAGCTAATAATACTATTAATTAGTTTGAACATTTCCATCTCCGATTAAATGTTCTATATTTCCATCGAGATTTTTGAAGAAATCACTAACATCTAAATGCGTAGTAATTGCTGGTCCATCATAGTCAACATGGTTTGTCTCAGCTACTTTGGCTTTTCCTTTTGATACTTGGTAGAGATCAACCAAATATTTTTTGCGCACGACAGATACGTGACCAATGACCAGTTCCTCCACATCTATAACATATTTTATTGTCATGGTATGACTTGTTTTGAGTGGTATTTTCTTTGTCATATTTTTTCTCATTATTCCACTTCTGGTGGTGAGATTTGTCTTCCTTGGTATTACTTGAATTACCCTGGACCCATGTATTACTTTGGCCATACCAACCGCATCCGCGACCACGACCACGCTGATTACCATATTCATCCTTAAATGTTGCAGTTACTTATGTAAATAGGGGCGGGGCAGTTGGACGTAATTGATGATTTTTTAACAAAAGCTCGTTATTTTGTTCAGAAACAAGAAGACATGATATCAAATCATTATATTTTGTGAATTTACGTTCCCAATATTGCTACTGCAAGAGCATATTCGAGGCATGAAACATAGAAAATGTATTCTCTAACATATCATATTAAATGATAGTTTCTCCACATGCTTTCATTATAGATGTAATCTCATATATTTTGGAATTGTACTCACCAACAGATTAGAAGTCTTGCAATCAGAGTGTAACCAATTGTAACGAGCATTTGGAAGATTAACAGACTTTTGGTGATCATACATCTCCTCAAAATTTTCCATAATATAAGGGGATTTTTAACCGTTAGATATTCAGTTTTTAATCCTTCATGGATATGATAGCGAAAAAAAATTATTGCTTTAGCGCAATCCTGCGAGGATGCTGTATTTTCTTCTTTGATAGTATCCCCAAGATTTTTTTGCTTCAAGATGCATTTCAACATCAAATACCCAAGACATATAATTTTTTCCAGAGATGTCAAAAATAGTAAATTCTCTTTTGGCGATATAATCCATTTCAATATATAAAGTTTAACTTAAAATATAATTAAAATGAGAATAGAATTATTTATACCTATTGATGCACTTTACTAATTATGGTAGAGGCTCAGACAGAGGCTCGTGCTGATAACGTGTTATAAAATATAATAATAACGTAGATAAAATAACTGAGAGAATATTGTATGTATATAAAATATGCTTGTTTTTGTTTATATCACTCTCAAATTTCTCACTCTCTAATGCAAGAATCAATAATCCATATTTATACACAAGATGTCATCATTGCTAAAGACATAATCATAACACTTTAGCTAAAGAAAATATTAAAATAATACAATCTAATCGTTCTGCATAGCTTGTGCAATCCAATTTTGAACTGAATTCTTCTCGCAATTCAAACATCAGCCGACAGTCGATATATAATGTATTACTTCTGACAAAACGTTGTCAATAAATATCCATACTTTTATAACACTAACTTACTAGTAGTTCAAATACTGTTATAAAATAGTCTAAATGCTCACTTGAGTATTGCAGCAACTTTACTGAGATCTATTACGTATTCTTTTACAGTATGTTCATTGTTACATTGCAGATGGAGTTATAAAGTAAATTACGTTCGAACTTATCACTGGTCATTTTGGCTAATGGTATGATTCTCACTTTAAATGCGGCTGTCCCAAAATTAATTTTCGTGTGTAACATCTTAAATTATGTAAAATAACTTCAACCTTCCTTAAAATTAATAAAAAGGAAAAAAGAAAAGTTCCAAATTTGTTTCTTGTCTCAATGAAAAAAAGTTCAAACTTTATTTCTTGTCTCAATGACTACGTACCATAAGCGTGAACTCTGCAATGTTAGATAACTCTTATCATACTTGTTTTATATATGCCTTGAATCTTTCATATTAAATAACCTCATAACTACACCATCGTGGAAAGGTTCATGTCGAGGTCGGAATCTCGACGTTGATGTTGAGAGCTACTCCTGCCGAGCTGAAAATCTGGGTCGGATTCTCTACCTGGATTTTCGGGTTGGCTACCTGACCTGTACAAGGAAAAGGAAGAAAAAGGTGGGGTGATGACCCATATTTTTTCCTTGGGTGTGCGAATGATTAGTATGTCTGAACTGAAGAAGTAGCTGAGATCATTTAATGACGAGTTACCCCAGAAATGAAGGGGTAGAGCTCTATTTATACTAAATTCGGACCTGACAACATTTAATGCGATGCAACTTTATGTCCCATCAAGGCTTTATGTCCCATTAGAACAGTTGGCACCAAGGTCGGGGTTTTTTAGGGTCGGGGTAAGGTTGGATCAACATCTAGGTTGGGCATTAGCTGAATATGCTCGGCTTGGCTCAGATTAACCTGCCTCAACTCGGTGCGGGCATCTTATCTCAGCTCGGGATCCCCCTCGTCAATCCCTCCCCACCCCTCTCCCCAAGTCAAGATTGAGAGGGTGAGATCTAGATTAGGGAGTTGTTCCCGAGCTGGAGGTGCCCGATCCCGGCAGAGTTGGGATGGCCATGTCAGTAATGCATACCCTTCAGATGGCTGACACGTCACTTGATAGTTATGATGAGATGCGACGTTTGGGATTCCTGAGGCAGTTACAGGAGTTGCCTATAAATAGGGCCTTGACATCCAAGATTCATTTCACAATTTGCATACAAAGTTCGGACCTTTAAGGTCGGATACCAGAGTAGTCGGACACTTTTAGCTTGGAAAATATCTTCTCAGGGTATTCAGCTCGGAATCCATTAGCTTGGAGCCAATTAGTTCGGAGGCCATTAGATCTGGTTATCTTCAACAACTAGAGCGGTAGGTACGTCCCGACTCCCTTTAGTTATTCCTGCACATATTTTAATTTGTAACAGGATAGGGAGGTCGGAGTGGGAAGATTCCTAAGCGATGAAGGTGAGGTCCTATGGAGGGGATGAGAATCCGTCAAGCTCATAATCGACCTCATATGGAGGCCGCGGTGACGACAGCGAAGATGCATCTCAAGGATCAGCTCGGCAATCTGGGCTTAGGGAAAGTGATGATGATTTCCAAGTGATCAAGGTCAGGCAAGTGCAAGAAGAAGCTGAGGCGGATCCTTTAGCCGACTTGGAAGACCTGGGAGATAGGGAAGATGCGGAACCATTGAACCGGTTAGAGGGAGTTGAGATACCACAGGAGTACTTAGCTAGAGCCTCTACGTCGAAACCGATTGATGCGGTCCTGGTTAGGGCGGTCCGACCTCAGAACTCAGCTACAGCCAGTGGTTCGTCAGCTCGGGGAAAGAGGATAGAACAACTGTTCGCCTGTTGTAAACACGAGTGTCATTCTACCATTGAGATGGCGATCACCCGACTAAGAGACTAGTCAGTGGACCAACATCACAAGCTAAAGGTTCCAGGTTGGAACGAGTCTGCCTGCTATCCTCTACCCGATCACTTTACTATCTACGACCTCGCCTTCGATGTCATCCGGCTTCCACTTCCCGACTTCATCGCCAGTATTTTGAACTATTTTGAGCTTAGCTCGGGTCAGATGTCACTAAATGGTTGAGCCGTAATGATGGCATTTTATGTATTTTTCCTAGAGAGGAAAATAGAACCGACCCTGCGTCGGTTCAGGCAGTTTTTTGTGTGCAAACCCAACCCGAAGCAGCCAGGGTGGTTTCATTTCGCAGCTTGGGCCGGGAATGCCATATTCACCAAGTGCCAAGGATGCCGCCTAGAGGTGCAAAGGGGACGAGACGGAGATCGACCGACTGAAGAAAGAGCTCGAGGTGGAGAAGTCCCGGCGCGAGGCCGCAGCTAAGGACATCGAGAGCTTCAAGAAGGATAAGCGCGAGGCCAAGGCGAAGCTTAAGGATCTAGTAGATCGAGTCAGCCTGCGGGAGGAGAAGGCGGTGGAAGCCTTCAAGTCCAGTCAAGATGCTGTGGACTGGTTGGCCATGGAAGGTGGGGCGATGGCCAGGTATGCCGAGTTGGAGTACTACTTCTGGGGCCAAGTTGCAGCTCGGGAGAGAGCGAAGACCTTCCTCCTTGCCACCAAGAATGACTATATCGAAATCTTGGAGGCCTCGCTATAGGAGTTCTGGGAGATTCCTGAGCTTCCGGCTGACCTGACGTCCCAAGCCAATGAGGTGATCGAATTTATCCAGAAGGGCATGGATCAGGTCGGGGATGAGGCAAATGCTACCACCTCCGCCGCTCGTAAGTAGATTTTGTACTCGCCCAGGTCGGGTATTTTGTAATCGTATTTTTTCACTTTTAATGAAATAGATGTTTCTACTTTATTTGCATTTCATTCGAGTTCTCACATGTGTACCTTTCTCTTCATAAATTTCTTAAGTAAGTGGGGTCGGACCAATATAATGGACCTTTTAAACTTAATTTAAATTTAAAGAACCGAGTTGGACGCGATTAACGAATTATCATCCTAATCCGAGCTGGTTAATTAGGCAACTATATAGTTGTCGCCGACCTGGACTCGTCAGTCCGATTTAAAATTGGTCAAACTAATGTTGACAAATGTTGAGTTCGAGTTTAGACCCAAACTATCGTCCCAACCTGAAGTCGGATTATACCTAGTTGAAACTTAATCCGAACTGGCAAAACTAATCAAATTATTATTGACTATACCCGAGCTGGAACCTTGTCCGAGCTAGTTTACTTGGATCATTAGCTCATAATTAAGCGTGGCCATCGCGTTAATCCGAGTCGAAAGTAGCTCAGTAGCTGAGGCGCTTGGGCCCGGGTCGGGCATTGCACTGGTTTACAAAATATGTTTGTATTGAAATTGTATTTGAAGTACTCGGGCTCGAGAGCCGATTACAAGTAATGTTTTGGCTCGGGGCCTTAGCAAAGATTTCATTTCGGGGCTTGAACAAAAGTTTCCGGCTCGGGGGCTGTTACAAAAGTTTTCGACTAGGGGACCGTTACAAGAGTTTCCGGCTCGGGGGCCGTTACAAGAGACTTTGGCTCGAGGGCCGTTACAAGAGACTTTGGCTCGAGGCCGTTACAAGAGATTTCAGCTCGGGGGCCGTTACAAGAGATTTCAGCTCGGGACCATTACACAAAATATCTCTTCAGGTGCTCCGCGTGCCATGCAATTTTCAATTGCTTCCCGTATCTGTCGCGGAGGTAAAAGGTCCCAGGTCAGATTTCTTTCACGACTTCGTACGGTCCCTCCTAGGTCGGAGAGAGTTTATTGGTCGAGCGCGGCAAAAAGATAGCCTTTTTGAGTACAAGGTCACCAACCTTAATAGGCTTAGGCTTGACCTGCTTGGCAAATGCTCTTTGCATGGCAATTTTGCTAGCCAGCATTCGAATTTGAGCTTTAGCTCGGAGCTCTTCGGCGAGGTCGAGCTCTTGACGGATCAGTGCTCCGTTTATTTCTGGATCATAGTGGAGGGTTCTACTAGTCGGAGACTCGATCTCCACTGGCAACACTGTTTGAGTATCGAAGGTCAGCTCGAAAGGCGATTCTCCTGTTGCCGAGCTGGTGGTGGTCTATTGAGCCCACAGCACCTCGGGAAGAATCAATGCCCACTGGCCCTCTGCTTCCTCCAGCTTGGTTTTCAGGCCCTGTAAAATGATTTGGTTAGTCATTTCAACTTGGTCATTACTTTGAGGGTGAGCAATAGATGAGAATTTGAGGTTGATCCCAATCTCAACACATTTGCCTCGAAAGTATGTACTATCGAATTGCTTGCTGTGGTCAGTAACGATGACCTTTGGCACCCTAAATCGGCAAATGATGTTTTTCCATACGAAATTCCAAGCTGCATTTTCTGTTATTCTAGCAACACCTTCAGCCTCAGGCCATTTGGTGAAGTTGTCTACTGCTACGAAGACATGCTTCTTTTGGCCAACGCCGGTTGGCAATGGGCCGATGATATCTAGACCCCACTAATAGAATGGCCACGGGCTTATCATCGCTATGAGGTCTACCACTGGCTTTCTCTGTATGTTGGCGAATCTTTGGTAGGTGTCACGCTTTTTCACATATATTTTGGCTTCTTGCTCTAAGGTTGGCCAAAAATAGCCTTACCTCAATGCCTTCCAAGCCAGGGCCTTGCCCCCCAAGTGGTTTCCACATACTCCTTCATAGATCTCCCGGAGTATGTAGTTTTCCTCCTCAGGCCCAACACACTTTAAGAGAGGCCAGGTGTAGGTTCTCTTGTAGAGTTGCCTGGCAATTCTGACAAATCTTGAGGCCTATTTCATGAGTTTCTAAGCTGCTTTTTCATCCTCTGGGGTCATACCCTCCTCCAAGTAGTCCACGATTATTTTGGTCCAATCTGGGCTTAAATTGAGCTCGGCTATGGCCTGCATCCCTAACTAGATACATGGTTCGGATACTTCTTCCATATGGACCAGGACAGGTCAGCTCTTGCCCAAGGTTAACCTGGTCAAGGCGTCAGCCTTCATATTCTCTTCCCTCGAAATTTGCTGTATCGTGAACCTTTTGAGGCTTAAGGTCAAATCCTTGACTCTGTTGAGGTAGGCCAGCATAGTATTGTTCTTGGCTTTGAACTCTCCCGATATTTAACTAGAAATCAATTGAGAGTCAGTGCTCAGGTCGACTGTCTGTGCCCCAAGCTGAGCTGCAATTTTCAGCCCCGCAATCACCGCTTCGTACTCAGCTTCATTATTGGACGCCGAAAAGGTGAACTTGAGGGAGTATTGGTGCTCATGCTGGGTTGGGTCGAGGATGACCACCCCAGCTCCGCTCTCAGACTTCCTTGAGGCCCCATCTACATGGACATTCCACACATCCTTTGGGTCATGCTCGGCTTGGCCAGTGCATTCCACCACAAAGTCTGGGATGGCTTGGGCTTTGATGGCTGTTCTGGGCTGGTAGGTGATGTCAAATTGACTTAGCTCAACTGCCCATTTCAACAGTCTACCCGATGCCTTTGGCTTATGCATGATGGACTTGAGTGGGGCATCCATCATGACCTTAATTGGATGAGCATCAAAGTATGGCTTCAGCTTTCTTGCTGCCGTAATGAGCGCGAGGGCGAGTTTTTCTAAGGAGGATTACCTCATCTCGGCCCCTTGCAAGGTTTTGCCGACATAATAGACCAGCTTCTGCTCATTCCCTTATTCGCGGACCAGTGCCGCCGCCACTGCTGTCCTTGAGCATGCTAAGTATAGTACCAGCTCCTCCCCCATCTCAGGTCGAGATAGTAGGGGCGGCGAAGCTAGATACCTTTTCAGCTTCTGGAAGGCATCCTGGCATTCCGTAGTCCATTCGAATTCTTAGGATTCCTCAATATTTTGAACAGGGGAGCACACTTGTCAGCCGACCTGAACATGAATCTGTTAAGCGCCGCGACTTTACCCTCGAGCACCTAGACGTCCTTCACGTAGGTCGGTAATGCCAGGTCAAGTATTGTCTGAACCTTCTCCAGGTTGGCTTCTATTCCACAGATTGTGACCATACAGCCCAGAAGCTTTCATGCCTTGATGCCGAATGTGCACTTTTCTAGGTTCAGTTTTATCCCAAAGTGCTCCATTACGTTGAAGGCTTCAGCCCTCTTGACCAACATATCATCTACATAGATCTTCATATTTTGGCCAATCTGATTTTTGATAACCTTGTTCACCATCCAAGTGTAGATAGATCCAGCATTCTTAAGGCTAAAATGCATGACCTCATAATAGTAGAAACCTTTATCGGTGGTGAAGGCAGTCTTTTCTTTGTCTCTAGGAGTCATCTTGATCTGGTTATAACCTCTGAAGGCATCCATGAAAGAAAGTACCCCGACCCCGGAGGTGGCATCCACCATCTAATCAATCCGAGGTAAGGGAAAACATTCCTTAGGGCAAGCTTTATTGAGGTCGGTAAAATCAATACACAATCTCCATCCACCTGAGAACTTGGTCACCAACACCATGTTGGATAACCAGGTTGGGTACTGGATTTCTTTTATGTGGCCGGTGTCTACCAGTTTGTCCACCTCTTCTGCTATAATTTGTTGCTTATCATAATAGAAGTACCTGCACTTCTGCTTCACCGGATAGTGATTCAGGTCTGCATTCAGGTGATGCTCAATCACTCCTGGGTCAATACCTGTCATGTCAAAGATAAACCATGCAAATATGTGTTCATTTTTTAGGAGAAATTGGCTTATACATTTCTTGAGGTTGACAGAGAGTTCACTCCCGATCTTTGCTCTCTTCGTCTCGTTGGAGAGCTCCACCTCTTGAAGGTCTTCAGTTGGGCTTCCCCTCTTCGTATCCCTCTTTTCACTAGGCAAATCTGGTCCCCATGCAGCCTGATATTTGGGGCAGAGGGAGTTTTCATAACATTCCCGAGCTGAGAGCTGGGCTCCGCGGATTATGGCAGTGCCGGCCGGGGTTGAAAATTTCAGGGCCTGGTGATAAGTTGAAGGGACGGCACTGAAATGGTTGAGTGCCACCCGACCTAAGATCCCATTGTAAGTGGAGTTGCAATCCATTACAATGAAGTTGGCTTGCATCGAAACCCGTTTATCTCCATCTTTTAGCTTCAGCTGGATGTTGATGACCCCCTCAGCTCAGTGGGCTTGTCCGGTGAAATCCGGTGAAACCAGCTAAAGTACCCTCCAACGGCCTAAGTCGGCTCCTGTCCAACCCCATTTGCTCAAATGCTTTCAAGAATAGGATTTCTGCTGAGCTCCCAGTGTCCACCATCAGCCTCTTCATGATGAAGTTGGCTATTTCAACGCTGATTACCAGTGGGTCGTCATGGGACAATATCACCCCCTCCAAGTCTTCTGAGAAGAAGGTGAGCTCATCCATCTCTGGGATCGGACCCTGCGCCGGTCCATACTCCCTCCCAGCCCGAACATAACCCTTCCTATCAACTGAGGTCTCTCCACCTGACACCAATCCTCTTGCGATGGTCTCAATCACAGCCAAACGTCTGCCCCCAGCCTAGCGCCTAAGTGGACTTCTCTCCCAATCTCTTTGATCATGATTCCGGGTCGGCTGTTGATCTACATACCTTCGGAGGTGACCTCTGGTTATCAAGGCTTCGATCTCCTGTTTCAAGTCTTTATACTCTTCAGTGGTATGGCCGTAGTCCATATAGTAGCTGCAATACTTGGTTCTATTACGCTTCTCAGGTCGGTCTTTCATCCTCGGAGCTGGAGGCAGGTGGTTCTGGTGCTGGATCTCCATCAGGATATACTCCCTTGTGGTGTTAAGGGGAGTGAACATAGTGAACTGGGGGTTCTGCTTCAGTTGATGAGGCTGCTTACCTCGGTCGTTTTGGACTTTACCCCCAGGTTGGGCTCGGGAGGTCTCTCCCTTCTTGCCGGCTTCCTTCTTCTTGTCATCATCCCGCTTCGCCTGATGGATTTCTTCCAAGTGTATGTACCTTTCTGCTCGTACCATCAGCTCGGCTACGGTATCTACGGGGTCGATGGCCAAGGAGGATGTAAGGAGGCCCGACCTGAGCCCACTCTAGTAAGCCATCAACGCTATGGAGTCCTCTAAGTTGGAGATTCTGAAGGACTCTTCATTGAATCTAGCTGTGTAAGCCCTCAAACTTTCTCCTCTATGTTGTTTCACCGACAGCAACGTCGAAGTGTAACGGGTTGCCGCGAAGCGGGACAGGAAAGCCTCAGCCAGTTGATGAAAACTTGCAATAGAGCCGGGACGAAGTTTTTGGAACCAGTCCAAGGCATTGACAACCAGGGTGGTCGGGAATGTCTTCGTCTGCATGAGGTCAGACATATCATGCAGAGTCATATGGTGGTCAAAGTTGAGCAAGTGGCTAGCTGGGTCACCGTTCCCATTGTAGACTGCTAGGTTGGGCATCCGGTTGCCGGTAGGTAGTGGCGTGGCTAGTACCTCGGGTAAGAGTGGGCTTACGCCGAGCTGGTTAATGACCATGGCTATGGAAGCCGCGGTCTTGGCCTGCTCGGGGTCGGCTTGAGTCGCCCTTTTACCTCTCGCCTTATCGGGTCCCGCCATCGGCTCTAGGAAGCCCTCTTCGTCTTGAGTCCGTTTTTGCCTTAGGGTTGGGATGCGGAACTATGGACACGCGGGCCGTGGCGTAGTTGCTTGCGGAGCCGGGAGGTCCTCAGCTAGCTGGGCTACCTGCTCCTTAAGTTCCTCAAGCATCCTCAGCATCATCCTTACCTCCGGTGACAGGCTGAAGTTAAGGTCTCCATCTGTCGTGGGGTTAGTTTGAGTGGTTAAGTGTATACGTTGGCTTGTTCCAACGTCAACTTGGGTTGGGTTTTGGCTAGGCACCTGTGGGGATTCTTGGTCCCCATCCGTGTTGGGCGAATCCTCTACTGGTGCGTTGTGGCTTCTCGTTTGTACCATGATGGTTTCTCAATGAGTGGTGAAAAGAGTGATAGAAAGAACTCTTCCCACAGACGGCGCCTAACTGTCGAGGTCGGAATCTTGACGTTGATGTTGGGAGCTACTCTTGCTGAGTTGGAAATTTGGGTCGGATTCTCGACCTGGGTTTTCGGGTCGGCTCCCTGACCTGCACAAAGAAAAGGAAAGAAAAGGCAGGGTGATGACCTGAATTTTCCCATCGGATGTCAGGTCTCATATGCAGCTCGCTTCATTTCACTGATTCGTTTACCTTAATGTCAACTCGTATTCAAAGTTGTTTCTCCAAATCAAGTTAGATGTAAGTAGTTGCATGCATTATATATTAGTTCCACATTTAAAAAAAATGTAAAACTATATATATATGTACAAGACTATCATATAAGATGTTAAGTTATTCCTCTTAATACTAATTAGTTTTAAAATGAAAACCTAATGATTCTTAACATTAATAATCAATCATCTGGAGTGATATAAACTTACACATGATGTGATCCTTTTGGCGTTTGTTTTTGTTAGCCTATGCAAAGGGAAGACATCATATTACTCTGTATATGGCTTATGTGATTATCAATGTAGTTTGTTGAGAAAAATTTACTGAATAATACATACCTTAATTTTATGTCACACCCCCAAAATTCGTCTAAACAAATTTTAATAACGTAGCTACTGCGTAATAAGAAGAAACGTTATTCCTAAATATGCAAGACACTAAACTTACGCCTATCTAATTACCACAACAATAAATAGGCCAATTCATCAGAGCATCTAAACCAAATTAAATACAATAGAACTAAATCTCCAAATTTACTAATAAAATACCCAAGATACAGAATCTTAAACCAAAGTGCAGAATTATAATATAATGTTTAGACGAAATAAATAAACTATTCATATCTAAGAAATCTAAATGTCCCACTCAATCTCTTGTCAAAGTAATCTTTGTCCCAAACAATAGCCAAAGTCTATTTTCACAGTTTGCAAAGAAAATCATTTTTATAAAAAATGAGACACAAATCTCAGTATGTGGTAATTCCCAAAAAGATCTCTTGGGACCTTTAAAATATTCATAAATGTCAAAATAGTCATTTTATCAAAATTTACTAAACTTCATAATTCAACTAAAAGTAAGGTTCATGCTAAAATTCAAAACACTTCATGCCATAAGTCATAAAAATTCATACAAAAATAATCTTTTTTGCCAAATGTTTATAAAACTAAAAAATTGATAGTCTGAATCCAACACACATAGTCCTAGAGACGGTTGTGGCTACAAACGGGTAGCACCGTTCTGACATAACGTGATTTGATAGACACAATACCACCAAAAGCCCCAAATTGAATTCTGATTCTTATGATAGTGCACTACCTCAAAGATATTGATGTTTAACTCCTACCAATAGAGTCTTGACATATTGGTGTTTAACAACAACCCCCGCCCCGCCCCCCCCCCCCCCCCCCCCCCCCAAGATCATGAATTTAGAGCATTTTCAAAGTCTCAAGTATCAAAAAGTCTAAAAATATGTTCTATAGTCACATAATGCACAGAAATAAATCTCAACCACCAAAATATTTCTGTGAATTCTCTTGAAAATCCCACTAAAATTTAATCCCAAGGTTTTGTTTCCAATTTTCTAAAATCATTTGTTTGACAAATTTTATGCCAAAAATACGTACTAAGCTTGTTTTGAATTTTAGAACTTTGAAAGGCATGCACAACTCTTAAGAAAACACTGCAAAATATAAGTGCAAATAAAGCAAAGATATATATATATATATATATATATATATATATATATATATATATATATATATATATATATATATATATATAAATATGTATGTATGTATGTAATACAATCTCTTTCTTTTTCCTTTTTCTATTTTAACAAGATGGAAAAGTGGTAAATAGAACCCATAAATTTTGTCTCCTTTAAACCTATAATGGAAAAATATTGTTAAATATCTTTTAAATCAAAAACCATTGTTCATACGAAGAGTGACTCGTTGTGCCCCGAAAACCACTGTTTACTATTTGTAAATTTTTGTTCCCTTTTCTTTTTTCTAAGTTTCTCACACGAATCAATTCAAATTGAATCTTAAATCTCTTTACGAAAATCCAACTCAAAATATGTGATACTGGAAATTATGCAAAAACCCAAAACATGCACTATATGTTTCAAAGCCAAGTAACTTTGATAATTCTACATATCATAATCACAATAGGCACAAAAATACGTGGAGTTTTCGAAAGTGAGGATTAATCACACTTACCTCTTAGACGATTAATTATGAACTTTAAAATTTTCCTCATTTTATCACAAACTTCCAAGGATCAAAATACTAAAGAATTGTACTATACCTTCAAGGTTTGGGCATAATAATACCCTATTTTTCTATATTTGCCAAGAGACTATAGGGTAAGAGACGTTCTATAAGGTTAGGTATAAGATTATGGGTTAGGCTTAAATACTAATTAAAAAGTCCAATACACCGAAGTCTAATTGTGACCATTAGTCCAAATAAAATGTAACAATTTAGAATAGAATATTATGCAAAGCAGGTCTGTTTGACATTTTGCTCGAGTATAATCACTCCGTTTAAACATATATCATTGTTTTATTTACATTTAACAGGCGAGGTTTTTTTTTTTTTTCCTTTTTTTCTCAGTTTTTTCTAATATTTAACTGGTGAAGTTACTAATAATCGGAATCTACTTTCCTAGTAAAATCCAGTTTGCCATGTTCTACTAACTCTACAAAGAGTATTTTATAAGGCAGCTTGTTAAGTTTTTTATTTGAAGCTGTTTTGTCATCCATGTTATGCACAAGGTGTGTTAATAACAACTATGAGCTGGCGTGTGGTCTCGAGCTCTTAATCCTATTTAAGACTGCCAAATTTTTTATCAAATCTATCACAAATCGAATACAGCCTTAATCTCTATTTTTGACGTCGCATTAAAAGAAAGAATATGGCAGAAGCAGTTCTATCTGTTACTCTTGAAACTCTTCGCGATTTGTTGCTTGAAGAAGCAAGATTTTTATCTGGAGTTGGCGATCAGGTTAAGGAAATTCAAGGGCATCTAGAAATGATGAAGAGTTTCTTAAAAGACGCAGATTAAAAACAACATAAAGAGGAGCGTATCCGCACCTGGATACAACAAGTAAGACGTCTAGCTTATAAAACTGAAGATGTCCTGGAGACATATGCAGTTGAAGTTGTATCCAAGAGAGGGAGGGGCATAAAAAATGTGCTCAAAAGGTTTGCCTGCATACTGGGTGAGGGCTTTGCCCTTCACAATGTTGGCAAAGACATTGCAGATATCAAATCAGAGATCACCAACCTCAACACAAGTCGAGAAACGTTTGGTATAAAGGATTTAAATGAAGGAGAAAGCTCCAAAGAAGCAAACAGAAAGCGGCAATTGCTCAGACAAACTTATGCCCACGAGGTTGAGGAGCATTTTGTTGGTAGGGAGCATGATATTCGGCGGGTGGTGTCTTTGATAATTGACGATGAAAGAGACCATCGACTAATTTCTATATGTGGAATGGGCGGTTTAGGCAAGACCACACTTGCCAGAAAGATTTTCAATCATAAGGTCGTACAACGTTCTTAATTTTGAAGCTTTTGCTTGGGTGTGTATCACCCAACAACCCCAAATCGACAAAGTTCTGAAAGATATACTAAAGCAAATTGTTGGAAAGGACATGCCCGGGGACGAAGCAGCCTTGGTAAGGGAGCTCTACAAAGTTTTGAAAGAGAAAAAATGTTTGGTCGTCCTTGATGATATTTGGGAACTAAATGACTGGATGATTCTACATCGTGCCTTTCCTATTATAGACGCAAGTAGTAAGGTTATACTAACTACTCGTAAGGAAGAAGTGGCGAAAAAAGGATTCTTCTACAAACTAAACAACTTGGTAGAAGAAGAAGGTTGGAACTTGCTATTCAAAATAGCGCTCGCCAAACAAGAGGAAAAAGGCAAGTCTTTTTATTATTGTTTAGATATTGAATTTAAGACATTCCTTCTTTTTTTTTCTTCTCCCGAGTTACATCAACTTCTAATCTATTTTATCAAAATTACAATGATGTTGATGCAGTAATTAAAACTACAATATGCCTCCCTTATCAGATATTACCTACATTTTTTTTGTTTTTTTGGTCGAAGATATTACCTACATTATTAGAACTACTTTACGCTTTTCTCATTAGAATTGTATACTTAGCTGGCAACTTATGCTATTTCTTTTTTATATTATGTTGGTAAGGAAAGCGAGCCACAAAAAGTGTTAGAATTGAAAAAAAAAATCGATAATATTAAAGGTGAAAAAAATTTTGGCCACCAAACTATCTAATTTTTTTTATAATTTCAAACACTAGATTATAAGACATCTCATTGTGACCTTTAAATAATTAAAAGTGGTTCTATGTGACCCTTCGATTAGATTCCATCAAAAAATTAGTAAGTTTTTATGGGGAAAACATAGGACCCATATTTTAGCTATTTGCTCTTAACATGTCATGGGTTTGTCACAGAAAAAGGGAGGCCTCCTTTAGGTCTTCTAATAGAATTAGATGGAAGGGTTAGATATAGTCACATTAAATTCGTTTATGGTCACATTCAGAACTTTCATAGCTTTGTGGTGAAAAAAGAAAAAGAAAAAAGATAATAGCTAGTTGAATGGTCAAATAAAATGTTTACCTTAATGATAACATTAGCATTTTAATGTTGTATTGATAGTCAATACGACTACAGGAAAGGTGTGTTTCTCAAAATAATATTAAAATATAATGAAAATTAAAAATTTTAGAATAGATGCATTCTTATAAAGATAAAAGAAGAACAAAGTGATCATTCTTCCTTGTATTCTATTTTTTGTTTCATTCGTGGAAATTTTCTGTTTGCTTTTAAGAAAATGTTGTATAAATAAGCTATTATTACTTCGCAACAATTGAGTACATTCATTTGCAAAGTTCTTATCTTGTAAAAAAGAGTTTGATGGAGGTATGCTTGAAGATGTAATATTATGAATTAATTGTTAAGATCCTCCATGAAAGAGTAACTAACTATTCTAATAAATGGAATACAAAAGCATAGCTTACAGAGGTATATCATGGTAGAAAGTTTTTCATCTTTTTAAAGTGAAGGCAGTTAATCTCTTGTACTTCCAATTCATTTTAATATACAAATTTTTTCTAGTTTAGTAAAGAAGAAAATCATTATATATGATATGTGGCAAAATTTGTAAACTAAAGCAATAGTACTAATTTTTAATACAATACAATTTTTTTTTCTATATTTGGACTAGAATAATGTCAAGTGTCACCTTATTTTATTACCCGAATATCGCCTCCTGTATGTATGCCTAGTTGGCATGTGAGAGAATTAAAAAAATTTCTTAAGTTAGCATGTCAACTTGACATACACGTCAAAGGTAATATTTTGGTGATAAAAATATGATAACATTTAACATTACTCTTTGAACTATTTAAAATTATGATTGTTAAATCAAAAACTCTAACATAACTATCATATATTGTATTTAGTAACAACATCTTCGTTAATTTGGTGATTACTTTGTTTATTCTTAGACATTACTCTGAACTTGATGAACTTTGCCAAGTTCTTCAATTACAATGAACATCACACTATTGCCTCGAAAACATTTCAATTTAAATAATCTTTACTATCCATATTCTTACATATATATATTTTTTCACTACGAGCTTTCCCTTCCTCACTTTGTTCCAAAATATATCTCATTTTTGTATGCATTGGTATCAACTCTCCATAACTAAATTGATCTCTCTCCTCTTCTTTTTTTTTTTTTTTGTGTGTATATTTTCTTTGGTGCATTTGATCTCCACGTGTAATTGATACTTATACCAATTTTCCTTACCTTTGGCCTACTTTCACTCAAAGATAGAGACATCCTGGCCAATCAGGTGCATATCTATAAATAAGGAATAAGAAAATTAAACTTTTAACTGTCTTTTCCTTCAATCCACTTTTCATTTATAATATTACTCTTATTAGAGCAATTACTTAAAAATGGTTTTTTTTTTCTTCCAAAAATGGCCTTAAAGTTATGATTTTCTTACTGCCTAAAAGTTTTATTTTAAACTTCTTCATGTGAAGATATTATAGGTATACCAAACTAGTCTCTAAGATGACTTTCACTATTGTTTTTGCTCATTTAAAACTCTCATGCTCTCTCTTGTCTTTTCCATAGTAAACACACCGTTGTCATTACTCTTAGCTAACCACTTGAATTACCATTTTATTGAAAATGCTTAGAACAATCAAAGTATTGATTGGTAATCCATTTAAAGAATTAAGAAAATTAAAAGGTTCAAAATGACAAATAATTAAGAACTAGATGAATCTTAGTTATTAACTTAGTATCATCAATAAAATTGGCCTTCTTAATTTTAGATTATTACATGCTCAGTGTGCCACTAAATTTGCTTATCAAAAATCTTATAGAAGTAATTTTGAAAAATTTAGCTAAAGAGAAAGTCAAAAGTGGTCATATTATTTTATTTATATATACAAATATTTAAAGTCAATAGATTTTTTTTTCTCATTATAAACAATATAATTGGCTATTTCAAACTTGTTAAAGAATTCTATCTGTGATAAGATGCTAATAAACACCTATGGTTATTTTGCCAGTCTTTTATGAAAATACTTCTATTCTAATTTTTAGGAATCTTCTCACTTAGCGTCCAACATGTTTGAGGGCAATGACACTTGTCTCTCAACTGATTTTCAGTGGTGAATCGTGATTTCATTTACAAGTCATTACAAAAACAAACAGAGTATATTTGCACTGTATTTATATTCCAAAAATACAATTTACTTGCACTATGTTGAAAGTCACTTATTAATATTTTGAAGCACAAAATGAAAAGGAAAAAAAAAAGTATAAATCATTCCTTCGACTATATTGTCATTGCAACTATTTATGCAACAAAAGATTACATTGAATTCATCATGTTTCACCATCCAACCAAAAGTTCAAACTTCCAATGGATAAAACTAACATAACTCATCCAAAATTTGACAAACTATCTACAGTTGTTTTGGAAAGAATGAAAAGAATGTTTGAATTTTCTTAATTTTAAACTTTATATAGAAATTTATGGTTCGTAATGCATTAATGTTGTAGTTCTTTTCATAGTTTTTATATTCGATAGCTAGGGAACAAATTGGAGGATAGTTTTTTCTTTTTCAATTTAATGAAAGTGATTTGAGTTTTATTTTTGTTTTGCAGATCGGGAAATAGAACAGACATTTGAGCCCATAGGCAAGGAAATAGTACGCAAATGTGGTTATCTCCCTCTAGCAATCTCCACGCTAGGAGGAGTTTTGAGAGAGAAAATTTCTCTCAAGGATTGGGAGATAGTGAATGAAAACATTGACTTATATTTAGCGAAGGGAGGAGGTAGTGAAGAAGCAAGTGAATCAGTGCAACATGTATTGGCATTGAGCTATGATGAACTTCCGTATTATCTAAAGCCATGTTTTCTTTATATGGGTAGTTTTCGAGATGATGAGTCCATACAGACAGGAAAGATATATCATCTATGGATAGCGGAAGGGTTGGTCTTGTCAAAGCATTGTGGAGAAGGAGAAACAATGATGGATGTGGCGGAGAGATATTTAAATGAGCTCGCCTCAAGGTGCATGGTTGAAGTAGAAATAGATGACATGTCAATAGTTCAAAGGTTACGGAGTTTTCGACTTCACGATCTCATGAGAGACCTATGTTTGTCTAAGGGAAAGGAAGAAGACTTTTCCAAGGTCATCAATATCCAAGGTCAGGGACTACCCGCAATAGACTTTTCTCATGTATTTGATAATGGATGTAGATTGGGCATCTACTTAACTAAGATTGAGTCCTCCACAGTGAGAATCTATAAGACGCTCTGTGAACAAGTAAATGGTCAATTCCTTCGCAATTTTTTTGTTCACAAGGATTTTTTAGGTGTTATTGGGTCATTGGATATCTCTGATTTAAAGAAGTTCAAATTGCTTAGAGTTCTTCAGTTAGAGGGTTGTGAATTCGAGTTGCCAAAAGAAATCAGTAATCTGATTCATCTCAGGTATCTAAGTCTTTATGATTCCACAGTGAAGGAATTGCCTTCATTCGTAAGTAATTTGTCATATTTACAGTCACGCCCTCAAATTCACAAGGGCAAACTCGGGGTTGTGATGCCACAGACCTAAGTTAAACAACCTAAGCTTGCAAGGCGATCTAGCACAGAAATTATTTATAAGAGTTAATCTGCAAAAACTACACCAGAGCATCTATAAACCACGATCATCAGTTCGAGTACAACTTCTGTAAGTATTACACATAACTTAGCTTTATTTATATTACATAACCATTTCCTCAAAAGTTACATCATCCAGTACTCAAAAAGTACAACTAGTAAAAGTCTATGTCTGGTCCTCTCCCTGATTATCCTCTATCTGGTACTCTTCTCCCTGATACACATCACCCTAATATTCTTCCTCAATTCCCTCTACACAAATAATTCAAATGAGCAAAAAAAGCTCATTAAGCAGGATACCTTGTGAACAACTAAAAGAAATCAATTAAGCATCTAATATCTAAACATATGAAACAGGTGAAATAAACTTTGAACATCCCTGTACAACTATGAGAATAACATTAGCAAATAACCATTATAATAACAATTGCAAATAACCATTGTACAATATATTTGACCTCTGATACTATGTATCAGGTTAACAATACAATACAATAACCAGTGATCCGGTAAAGAGTAGCTAGCTCTCCTGCCATGACAGTAACAATAATATTTTAATATGCCTAGAGGCTAGTGACGACCATATATCGCACCCTATTGTCTAGGTGACACAGAGTACAACTAATGTGAACAAGTGGTATATTCAAAAAATAACGAATGATATATCAACAATGAACCAATGCATATAAGGAGTAAATAAATCAAATTGAAAGAAAGTGAAAGTGTGTGGTAGGTATCCTACTTACCTCAATCCAGAGTTATAAGTAATACAGTTTCCTTTCTCTAACTATACTCTCAGTTTAATTGGATGCTGCAAAATAACATTTTTACTAAGATTATGAAACATAAGCAAAAATACAACTACTAGACTAACATTAAACATATAAGTCATATACCCAATTAATTATATCAAGCTTATTTAGTCATTTACCAAAGTCAACTTAGTTTCTACAATTGCACAATTCAATTTATAATATATGTCAAATAAGCCAATAAAAGAAACATCATTTTCAATTCATTTATCTATCATATTCTCTTTCATGTTTGTATTTTTCTATTTCTTTTACTATTTTATAAAAGACAACTTATATGTATGTAGACAAAAGATTCTCTACCAAATTGACAAAAACACAATCTGACCATATATTAAACATCACATATAGTAACTTCTCTTCTCTATGGCATACCCACGACAAAACCACCATTCACATGGCCAAGCTAACATCATTCATTTACACATATATACACATGGATATGAATATATATAAGTTGTACAGTTTTATCTATTCAAGTCATAAGCTTTACTAACACAAACTATAATTAGCTAATATACCCACATGTACCATTTACACACAAACAGGATCATCACCACCTTCAACCCATATAAACTCAAAGCTCATATAATATCTAACAAAGATTTAGTCATGATATTATTTAAATTTGTACATAAAAACATAAACATATATATCTAAACAAATGAAAATAACAAAATATAACTAAACCCATTTACATACTAGAGTTTCAAAGATGCTAAAATTTCAATTGCTTAGTGTTAAAAGCTATTTTCTCAATGGTTTTGCAACTGGGTTTGCTTTTCTGTTTTGGGGTTGGTGGCAACGGGTAGAAAGAGAGAGAAAAGATGAGAGTTTTGCTTTTCTGTTTTGTTTAGTCAAATTTTAGTCTTATCTTAATCGTAGGATATTTTGTTAGTTTAGTTTAATAATAAGTTGTCCTAACTAATTTACTCACTCATGCAAAATACTCCAAATAAAAGACAAATTTTATTTTATAAGCATGATGACAACTAGTAAATATGTATGCATATTTATGGGATATTACATCCTTCCCTCCTTCAAAAAGTTTCGTCCTCGAAACTAGGTTTTACCTGGCACTTCAAATACAATTGGATACTTTTCACGCATCTCCGATTCTAGTTCCTAAGTGGCTTCTCTGTTTTTATGATTTTTGCTCCATCAAACTTTTACATACAGAATATTGCGGCGTCGAAGAACTTGCTCTTTTCTGTTAACAATAGCCCCTGGATGCTCATTGTACGTCAAGTTGTCCCGTACTTGTAGCTTATCATAATGCAGAATGTGATCGGGATCTGGAACATATTTCCGTAGCTGAGAAACATGGAATACATTGTGAATACCTGTCAATGATGGTGGTAAAGCAATTTTGTATGCAACTTCTCCAATTCGTTCCAGAATCTCGAACGGACCCACATACCGAGCATTCATTTTCCCTCGTTGACCAATTCTTATCACGCCCCTAGTAGGTGACACCTTTAAGAACACATGATCACCTACCTTGAATGCCACATCTCTACGCCTTATGTCTGCCCATCTCTTTTGTCTGTCTTGTGCTTTTTTAAGCTGTGCTCGAATCAATTTAACTTTTTCTTCTGTATCCTCAAGTAGTTGGGAGTTTAATACTTTTCTTTCACCCAAATCCCAATATAATGGAGTTCTGCATTTTCTTCCATACAGTGCTTCATAGGGCGCTATCTGAATGCTGAACTGGTAGCTATTGTTATATGAAAATTCAACTAATGATATATATGAATCCCAATTACCTACCCAGTCCATGACACAAGCTCGAAGCATATCCTCTAGTGTTTGGATAGTTCTCTCCGTTTGACCATCTGTTTGAGGATGAAATGCAGTACTCATTCTCAACTGCGTACCCAATGCTTCCTGTATACCTTGCCAAAATCTAGATATGAATCTAGGATCTCGATCATATACAATCTGCTTTGGTACTCCATGTAGGCACACTATCTCATCCATGTAAAGTTTGGCCAACTTGTCTCTACTTTTATCAATCTGAAAAGGCAAAAAATGAGATGTCTTAGTTAGTCTGTCCATGATCACCCATATTGCATCATTTTTGTCTCTTGTCTTCAGTAACCCCACAACAAAGTCCATCGATATACTGTCCCATTTCCATTCTGGAATTTCCAGTGGTTGTAGTAATCCTGATGGCTTCTGGCATTCAGCTTTTATCTTTTGGCAAGTCAAACATCTAGCCACATAATCCCCAATATCACGTTTCATATTATTCCACCAGAAGTGCTCTCGAGTATCTCTATACATCTTCGTTCCACCTGGATGAATTGCAAACCAAGATTCATGTGCTTCAGACAAAATTTCTTTCTTCAGTGCTAAATCATCTGGTATACATAATCTGTTGTTGTACCGAATGATGCCATCTTCTTGTACCAGAAATTCAGATTTTTTCTCATTCTTTAATTTGTCCCTAACCTTTTTTAAGAATGAATCATCACTCTGTGCTTCCTTGATTTGATCCAGCAAAGTTGATTGAATAGTTAAAGGTGTCAAGAAACCTTTTTCACCGGGATTAACTATCTCCAAACGTAGTTTTTCAAATTCTTCAATTAAATCTTCTTGTGAGGTTAACAAAGTTACTACTACTGTTGGTGGTCTTCTACTCAAAGCATCTGCTACTTTGTTGGCTTTCCCCGGATGGTAATGAATTGTCAAATCATAGTCTTTTAAGAGCTCAAGCCATCTCCTTTGTTTGAGATTCAATTCTTTTTGTGTAAAAATGTATTTCAGACTCTGATGATCAGTATATACATTGTAGGTAACCCCATACAGATAGTAGCGCCAGATCTTGAGAGCAAATATGACTGCCGCTAGTTCCAGATCATGTGTGGGGTAATTTTGTTCAAAAGTTTTCAATTGTCTAGAAGCATATGCAATCACCTTTCCATGTTGCATCAGTACACAACCCAAACCATTCTTGGAAGCATCATTGTATATGGAAAAACCCTCTAATCCAATAGGAAGAGCTAATACTGGTGCAGAGACCAAACAATTCTTTAATTGTTGGAAGCTTCGCTCACATTTTTCAGTCCACTCGAACTTGGAGCTTTTCCATGTCAATTGTGTCAAAGGTATAGCTAACCATGCAAATCCCTCAACAAACTTCCTGTAATAACCAGCTAAACCGAGAAAACTAAGAACCTCAGTAACTGAAGTCGGTCTTGGCCAATTACTAACTGCATCAATTTTTTGGGGGTCTACTGAGATACCATCTTTAGATATAATGTGACCAAAGAATATCACACTGTCTAACCAGAATTCACATTTCTTAAATTTAGCGTATAATTGTTTCTCACGAAGAGTCTACAAAACTGATCTCAAATGATGCTCATGATCTTCCCGGCTTCTAGAATATATCAAGATATCATCTATGAACACAACTACAAATTGATCCAGATGAGGCTTGAATACCCTGTTCATCAAATCCATGAAAGCTACCGGAGTATTTGTCAAGCCGAATGGCATTACCACAAACTCATAGTACCCATATCTAGGCTAGAAGGTTGTCTTTGAAATATCCTCTGCTTTAACTCTTAACTGATGATAACCCGACCTCAAATCTATTTTAGAAAATACTTGAGCAACCTGAAGTTGATCAAATAGGTCGTCTATGCGGGGCAAATGATATCTGTTCTTCACTGTCACTTTATTCAGCTCACGGTAGTCTATGCATAATCTCAAAGTGCCATCTTTCTTCTTTACAAATAATACCGACGCTCTTCAAGGAGAAACACTAGGGCGAATTTAACCCTTGTCGAGTAATTCTTGCAGTTGTATCTTCAACTCCTTAAGTTCTACCGGAGCCATTCTATATGGTGCCTTTGATATAGGCTGAGTGTCTGGTAAGAGTTCAATTCCAAACTCAACTTCACGCAGTGGGGGTAATCCCGGAATATCATCTGGAAATACATCTGGGAATTCTCTAACTATAGAAATATCTTCAACTTTTTGTTCTTTCTACTCTATATCCACCACATAGGCTAGAAACCCTTCGTAACCCTTCCTCAACAATTTTTGAGTCTTCAATGTGGATATAACACAAGGCATCTCCTCTTTTCTTCCTTGGAACTCAAACTCAGACTCACCAGGTAAGCAAAATATAACCTTTTTAGCAAAGCAGTCCACAAAACCATGATATGTCGATAGCCAATCCATTCCCAAGATAACGTCAAAATCTTTCATATCCAAGCAGATTAAATTGGCTAACAGTTCCCTGACCTCTACATGTACTATGCAGTTTTTATGTATGGTATCTGTATTAATAAACGCCCCAACAGGAGATTTCATACACATTGTTGATTCTAATGACTCAGGTAAAATGTTTAACATGGATACAAATGCCAAGGATGTAAAAGAATAATTTGAGCCAGCATCAAATAACACATGTGCACATACACCGGAAATTTGTAAGATACCTGTCACCACTGAGTTTGGGGCTTGGGCATCTCCGTAAGTCAAAGCATATAATCTAGCTCGAGGTTCAGACCCCTGCCCACCACCTCTAGGTATGAACTGCTGAACATGTCGAACTGTGGGAGGAAAAACTGGTCTCTGTGCTGGTCTCTGAGTTGGCCTAACAACAAGTGGACGAACCCATCCCTGCTCAGCTACTGAAGCACTCAATCTCCGAGGGCAATTTCGAACATGATGATTTGTAGATCCACACCATAAACATGCCCTAGTCAACCAACGACAATTCTTAGTAGTATGAGCTTTGCCACAATGCGTACATTTAGGTACTACCATTAAAGCTGGTCTCTGGTCTACTGGTCTTGAAGCATAAGTCTGACCAGTGGTGTACTGTATGAAAGGTTTCTTTGAAGAACTACCAAAAAATTGACTAGTTTGTGGTACACCTCATGATCTATCTCTTCTTTTATCCCCTGCAGGTTGTTGCTGATGTGGCTGAATTTGTGCCTGAAATTGCATATTCTCTCCTTTCTCTGCAATCACAGCTGCCTCATATGCATATCGAAAGACTTGATGTCGTTGAGTTGCCACAAACTGATATATATATGGTCTCAAACCCAACTCGTACCTCTTTACCTTAGTTCGCTCTGGTACTACCATTTGGGGCGCAAATTTAGAGAGCTCGTTAAACTTCTCTGTGTATTCATTCACAATCATGTTGTTTTGTTTAAGGGTGATAAACTCTTTCTGCTTCAAGTCTTTATAGGATTTCGGATAAAATTCTTCCTAAAACATTTCACGAAAACTTTCCCAACTGAGTGGTCCACACAACTCAGTCCTCTTAATGTTCCACCACGTCTCAGCATTACCACGAAACATGTTAGTTCCAAAGAGAACCTTTCTTTCATCATCATAATTCAATACCCTGAAGATTTTTTCCACAACATCGAGCTATTCATAAGCTCTTTGTGGGTCGTTCCCTCCCTTAAACGGTGATGGCCCCATATCTGTAAAGTTCTTTAGTACCTGATACTCATCTACCTCTACCCTTTTTGGTGTTGATGCCTCTCTAGCCATATTAGCAGCCACTTGTTGTAACATAGCATTAGCAACTGATGCTGAATCTATCTGTGGTGTTGGCTCAGTTTGAGGGTCTGACTCTCTAGTATCAGTACTCTGCCCATTGAGGCCCGTCATCTCAGTAGAAAGAAGTTCCTGACTAAAGCTAGCATGATGCTCCATTTCCTATATATAAACATGAAAGCACTTCTAACCCATTACAATCATAATACAATAATATATACACAATCATTATAAGAAAGCCTAACTACCCATGCCTAGGTCCCCTTTGATCAATAAATCTATTGCTCTAATACCAACTGTCACGCCCCCAAATTTGCAAGGGCAAACTCGGGGTTGTGATACCACAGACCTAAGTTAAACAACCTAAGCCTGCAAGGTGATCTAGCACATGAATTATTGATAAGAGTTAATCTGCAAAAACTACATCAGAGCATCTATAAACCACGATCATCAGTTCGAGTACAACTTCTGTAAGTATTACACACAACTTTGCTTTATTTATATTACATAACCATTTCCTCAAAAGTTACATCATCCAGTACTCAAAAAGTACAACTAGTAAAAGTCTATGTCTGGTTCTCTCCCTGATTCTCCTCTATCTGGTACTCCTCTCCCTGATACATATCACCCTGATATTCCTCCCCAATTCCCTCTACACAAATAATTCAAATGAGCAAAGAAAGCTCATTAAGTAGGATACTTTGTGAACAACTAAAAGAAATCAATTAAGCATCTAATATATAAACATATGAAGCAGGTGAAATAAACTTCGAACATCCCTATACAACTATGAGACTAACATTAGCAAATAACCATTATACTAACAATTGCAAATAACCATTGTACAATATATTTGACCTCTGATACTATGTATCAGGTTAACAATACAATACAATAACCATTGATTCGATAAAGAGTAGCTAGCTCTCTTGCCATGACAATAACAATAACATTGTAATATGCCTAGAGGCTAGTGACGACCATATATCGCACCCTGTCGTCTAGGTGACACAGAGTACAACTAGTGTGAACAAGTGGTATATTCAAGAAATAACGAATGATATATCAACAATGAACCAATAAATATAAGGAGTATATAAATCAAATTGAAAGAAAGTAAAAGTGTGTGGTAGGTATCCTACTTACCTCAATCCAGAGTTATAATTAATACAGTTTCCTTTGTCTAACTATACTCTCAGTTTAATTGGATGCTGCAAAATAACATTTTTACTAAGATTATGAAACATAAGCAAAAATACAAGTACTAGACTAACATTAAACATATAAGTCATATACCCAATTAATTATATCAAGCTTATATAGTCATTTACCAAAGTCAACTTAGTTTCTATAATTACACAATTCAATTTATAATATATGTCAAATAGGCCAAGAAAAGAAACATCATTTTCAATTCATTTATCTATCATATTCTCTTTCATGTTTGTATTTTTCTATTTCTTTTTACTATTTTATAAAAAGCCAACTTATATGTATGTAGACAAAAAATTCTCTACCAAATTGACAAAAACACAATCTGACCATATATTAAACATCACATATAGTAACTTCTCTTCTCTATGGCATACCCACGACAAAACCACCATTCACATGGCCAAGCTAACATCATTCATTTACACATATATACACATGGATATGAATATATATAAGCTGTACAATTTTATCTATTCAAGTCATAAGCTTTACTAACACAAACTATAATTAGCTAATATACCCACATGTACCATTTACACACAAACAGGATCATCACCACCTTCAACCCATATAAACTCAAAGCTCATATAATATCTAACAAAGATTTAGTCATGATATTATTTAAATTTGTACATAAAAACATAAACATATATATCTAAACAAATGAAAATAACAAAATATAACTAAACCCATTTACTTACTAGAGTTTCAATGATGTTGAAATTTCAATTGCTTAGTGTTAAAAGCTATTTTCTCAATGGTTTTGCAGCTGGGTTTGCTTTTTCTGTTTTGGGGTTGGTGGCAACGGGTGGAAAGAGAGAGAAAAGATGAGAGTTTTACTTTTCTGCTTTGTTTAGTCAACATTTTAGTCTTATCTTAATTGTAGGATATTTTGTTAGTTTAGTTTAATAATAAGTGGTCCCAACTAATTTACTCACTCATGCAAAAGACTCTAAATAAAAGACAAATGATATTTTATAAGCATGATGACAACTAGTAAATATGTATGCATATTGATGGGGTATTACAACAGACCCTTGATTTGAGAACATGGAGCAATATTTGTGTACCCAATATATTTTGGAAGATGAAGCGGCTAAGACACATTTATCTTGATGTTCATAACCGTGGACCAGAAAAATTACAATTCAACGACTTGAGTGAGTTGGAGACTTTACATGGCTTTAGATTTTCAACGGATGAACCTGCCGACCTCTCCCAATTGGTGAATCTTCGATCTTTCAAAGGAACTCTAGACAGCTCTGCATCGCCTCAAATCATTGACCAGCTTAATCGCTTGAGAAAGATCAAGTGGATAGACCTTGAAATGGTTCCATCCGATTTTACAATGGAAAATGGTTCAGATCTTGTGAGAAAGTTGCTCTTGTGTGAAAAGCTTAAGGAGTTGTCTATAAGCAGCCCTGCAGGTAAGTTTCCACCATATGAACCCAAATTCTGCCCAAACCTCACCAGTTTGACATTGATCGATACTGAAATTGAGGAAGATTCAATGCAATTTTTGAAGAAACTTCCCAACTTACGAGCACTGTGGTTGTGGGACAATGCCTTTGTGGGGAAAGAGATGATTTGCGATGGGAGTGGTTTTCCTGAACTCATATCTCTTTTTCTACATAATTTGCCAAACTTGGAGAAATGGAGAGTAGATGAAGGTGCCATGCGCAAGCTATCTCGTTTAACAATTGATTCATGTCCCAAATTGGAGATAATAACAGATGGGTTGAATTTTTCAGCCCTCAAAAGTTTTAATATTTGGTTGATGCCTGAAGAATTCGAGCAAAAGTATAGAATGCTTTATGATCAAGAAAGATAGAAGTTAGATGGTTGAGCATCGTTGATGAAGGACTCATATTCGTGTGGCGCGGCAGAGGCAGTAGTTTTGGCAAGTTTTAGCGGAGGAAGCGGGGATGGCACGTATGAGTAGCTGGCACAAATCGAAGGGGAAAGTAAGAATTAATCCAACAAAATCAATCAATAGCAGAAGTGTTCTTGTAAAATTAGAAGGCCTATCATTTTCTCGCTTACGAGTGATGGAATTGAGTCTCTGTATCGTTGGCCTTTAGATGTTGGAGGATATGCTTAGGTGAGACCTTTGCAACTTTGGTTAATTTCCTTAAATGAGACCATGCTATTGTGTTTATGTGTTTTTTTTTAGTGCGTATAACTGTTGAAGCCATTGACAACTTCTCTTGTTGAATTGTCACATTCTTTAAATATATGCCAAATGATGAATTTCTGTAGTAATCTGCTCCACTGGTACTCCTTTTGATAATCCTCATTCCAATTGAGCATACTTGTTTTTTTTTGGTTAAGTCAGCGAAAAAAGGTTTTGTTAATGAAAATGAAAGTACAAGTGGTATGTAAAGACCAGATTACAGCAAAATTTCAAAAGTTGAACATCAACTTATGCATCTAAGTCATAAAAGTAACAAAACAGAAGTGCAAACAATTCAGTCAAAAGGTGAATGGTGGAGTCCCATGGGTAACTATCCAGGATAAATCTGCTTCCTCAAAATTAATTTATAAATAGCCGTTGAGAGATCTGATCGAGGCGGAGAAGGTTGGCGAGGAACATCGTAAGAAGTCGACGGTTATGTCGGTAACTATACTTGTTTACATATTCAATTATTACTTTGTTTTTGCAACCCATGATTTAACTTAAAAACCATTGTTTCACCATTAAATCTGCAATGTGGATACAGTATATCATTCTATATTATATAGGGCTATTGCTTGCTTGCACTCAAAACTTATTAAGAAAGAAAACTTTGTCGATGGCCTTTAATATATGTGCAAAGTTGTACATTTTATATTGTTGAATTGTCTTGTAAATCAATAGATGATTTCTTTCCATTTGTCGACTTTGTTTTCTCTATTAGTTTATTGGGCTGTTATATCAATCTAGTTATCTGTTTCCTCTTTTAGTTTTCAATCTGTTTACGGGGATGTTCCTGCTGCGACTGTTGAAGCTGCTTGGAGAGCTTTGGCCCAAGACTGAGACTTGATGACTTGATGTATTTGATGAGATTGTGACCATATATGTTTGCACATGTAGATTTTTCGGTCAATTTAGTTTCATTTTATTAATGATACGTACATGAATCTAAACCTTTTATGTCATTTTCTTGCAGAAAATTGATATATTAATGATACAATTTGCCACCCAATTCAGTATGCTCATTTTTGGAGTTTCTTTTGATATAATTTACTTATAAGATGGAAATCAATCATCTCACTATATATGTTCGAGTACTCGCACTCTGCACTTGCTTGCATATAACAGAGGGAAAATCTGAATTAGCAAAACTTGAAGCAACAGATTGTAGGAAACCATTTGAGGGAACAGCCTGGGATATTGTATCTTTTGGAGATATTGTAATGTGTAAAACTTATACGCTTGTTCATGTCTTCCAGGAAGATATTGCAGCATGTTCTGAATACAATGCAGGCTTGTTGTGGATACTTGTTCTTTACCGTTACCTTGTTGAGGGCCCGGTGGTCAATGCATAACCGCGATGAGCCATCTTGTTTCTTCTGGAAAACAACACTGGAGCACCATAAGGAGCTTTAGAGGGTTGAATGTACCCCGCATCAAGTATGCAAGGATACGTGTTTAGGTGTAGTGTATTGGCTTGTAACATGTTGTGTCGATCATAGGTGGTGAGTGGACTGAAGACTTTTTTCTTTTTTTTTGATTCAATGAAGGTCTAAACTTTACAATACACATCAAATGATGTTGCCAATGATAATTGATCTAGTAACCTCTCGCGCTCACGACGAGAAACATACTGCTCGACCAAAGGCGCCTAGTGGTCTTATGGAGGGAAAGAAGAGGTGTACAAATGAAATGTTTTAATTGTCACTAATACTTTTACATAACTTCAATTATATCCTTGATATAACAATGGATATGAAAATGCTACGTATTTAAGTGACTTTCTGCTCATAATTTTCAATTGTTTTCTTTTTCTTTCATTCTCCAATCCAAAGAAAGAATCCTAAAGTCATTTTTGTTTTCTTTCCTTATTATTTTTTCCAATCCAAATGAGAAAATCAGTTTCCTCCCCTTTCCTTTGTTATGTTTCCTCTACCTCAATTACCTTCGTTTCCTTTCTCTTGTGCAATCCCAAACATAGTGAATATGATGAATCTTCTTGACAAGTTCATTGTGTTAGCTTAAAAACTTATGCGTCTTTGTCGCCTGCCAGCATTATTTTTATTAACAATTTTTTTGGTTATCTCAAGTCTCAAAAAGAGCCTCACTATAATCAACCAATCAAACTGTGTCGGCACTTTTACGTATGCGTATTATCAACTCATCCTTCATGCACGAGTGATTAATATACTGGAGAAATGAGAGTGCTGCATTTTACCGAAGGATCAAATCGAATATGCATATATATATAGAATATGACACCTTCACAACTATATGGAATTAAAAATCCATATTTATTGATAATCAACCTCTTGGAAGCAACACTCATTTGAACAACCCAAAATTTGGCCATATTCGTTGAATTTCTACGGTAAACCCAATCGTTGCAATGAAGTCACAATACACTAACTATAAAGTCGTATATTTTATAATGCAACTTGTTCATATTTTCTATTGATGTTGTGCTTTCATCAGTATTACATTGGTGTTCTTGTTATCTTTTGAATTGGGCTCTCCTTTTGAGCTTGAATTGTTATATATTCTTGGAAAACCAAGATTTTAATTATGACACATTCACAAACTAATATATGAAGGTGAAAACCGTCTTGAAGCACCATCCTGTTTTAACAATTCAATATTTAGCCCTATTGTTTGAATTTCTACAAAAAAAAAAAAAGAAAAAAAAATACGTTGCAATGTGTTCATAATTTACTACCTGCACATCATTTATATTTTAATGCAACTTGTTCTTCTTTTTTTTTTTTTCATGTCTTTCTTCATCAATGTTAATCTTGCAAAAATAAAGATTTTGAATAAGCCACCTTCTCAAGTATGATGTCCAGGTGGATTAATTAATGTTTGATATAAGTCAGGGTTTGCATATTTTTATATTTAAATTAGATTTTGTCACATTCAATTTGAGCATAATTAATAAGTATTAAGTCATTAATTTATTTATCACTTATCTGAGACTTTTTCACATTTTTCAGGACTAAAATGTTATTTGTACGTGAACGAATAATTAAATATGAAGATCATGGGGACATGCAGATCAAGAGTTGTGATGATGAAATAACACTTAGAGCAAAGTCTTGAAGAATTGTATGAAAAGAAACGATCAAAAACTTATTGAAGAATATTTAATTAAGATTTGAAGAAATAAAACAAAAGTAAAGAAAAAAGAAAAAAAAAAAAAAAAGTTTAACAAGGCTTATCAAAAGCCTTGGCCGTATATCATCCAAGTCCAATTTGGACTTGGAATAAAAAAATTGCAAGTAAGCCTTGGCCCATTGGCCAAGGTCTGTTAGGAAAAAAAGATTTGTGCCTATTTAAGGCACAACAAAGTAAGCGAGAAAAAGCAGCAGCGGTGAAAATTCAATAAAAAAATAGTTTAGTTTTATTAGTTTTTCTTCTTCTGCGAGACATTAGGATGCTTTTAGAGTATATTCGTATTTAAACTCTGTAACGTTTTTTTTCCTTTACTTTAATTTATTTAAATAATGTTTACTTTTCAGAATTGTTATTTTAGTTTCTTTAGTATGTCAGGCTAAATTTATTCGCTGAGGTGACGATGAAACCTTGTTAATTTTAATAGATACTATATTTGTGAATTAATTTTTTTCCCATAACTTGATCATTCATGTTTAATGTTTATTCTTTCATCAATTGTTGAGATAATTTCTTAGATGGGTTTAATCATGTTTTTCTCATGCTTTGAATAGTTCTTAATAATTGAAAGTTTTGATTTTAATGCCGAATATTAATTGTGATTTCTAGTTGGGATACAATTAATAATTTGAATATTCTTTTGCAAAGTTAGAATAAACATACTTTTGAGATTCATTAACTTAGGGCTTAAAAGATGATATCTTCCATGGTAACGATGCTAGACTGCGAGATTATCCTGTAGTAAAATTTGGGGAAAATTAATGATCAAATATAGTTGACGTTAGGATTAGCAAGATGGATTCCAAACCTTAGCCTTTTACGATTACTTGTTTAGTCTCACTTTTTAACCTTCATCTTTTATTTAATTAGTTATTTTCTTTTCTAATATTTCCTTGTTTTAGTTTATTTTAATTGATTTTACTCAAGTTATTAATTGTTTTCGTTTTAGAATTTATTAATTTATTTCATTCAATTTATTAGTTGTTCTTATTTTAGAATTTATTTATTAAGTTTCTAGATTCATTATATATTCTTTTAGTTTTACTTTATTTTTGTTCTTAAAATTATTAACTGCTTTTGTCTTAGGATTTTTAATTGTCTTACTTATTTAGATTTATTGTTTAATCTTTTATTATTTTATCTCAACCTAAAATATCAATCTTTCCAACTAGATTAGGAAGTCTAAATCTGAGTCTAAAATTTGATCTTAACTGAACAAGTCTCAGAGGGATCGATCTCGTATTTGCCTAAGCTATACCTTCATACGGTTCGTGCACTTGCGAGTAATTTAAAACATACAACAAGTTTTTTGGCGCCGTTGCCGGGGACTTGAATAGGATAAGTTTTTAGACTTTTGGTTAGGCTTTTCTTCTACTAGTTGTTTTATTGCTTTTTGAAAAAAAAAAAAATTTTAAAAATAATAAGTGCATTCTTTATTTTCTTTCTTTGTTTCTTTTTGTGTGAGATTTGTGTTGCATGAAAGTTTGGGCTCGTGATCATACAAATAGGCTAGTTAGCATTGAGTTAGAACAAGAATCTAAAATGAGTCAACAGGGAGAGGAGATTAAGCCTCTTAGAGAGTTGTTCCACCCCATCTCTACCAATCCTCCTTCATGCATAGTTTTGCCTGCCACTACAGCCGCACATTTTGAGCTAAAACCACAGGTAATAAATCTTCTTCCCACTTTTCATGGTCTAGATAGAGAGGATCCTTATCTGCATGTTAAAGAATTTTTGGAAATATGTACTACATTTAAATTTCAAAATTTTTCTGAAGAATCTGTTCGTTTGCGCCTATTTCCTTTTTCACTAAAGGATAAGGCCAAAGCATGGCTTAATTCTCTTCCTTCTGGATCTATTACATCTTGGGCAGCAATGGTAAAAAAATTTTTATCAAAATTTTTTCCCATGAATAAAACTAATGCTTTAAGGAGAGAAATTACTGATTTTTGTCAGGATGAGCATGAAAATTTTTATGAAAGTTGGGAGAGGTTTAAAGATTTACAAATTAAATGTCCTCATTATGGTTTTGAAACTTGGAGATTAGTGCAATACTTTTATAATTGGTTGACGCAGTCAAGTAGGAATATGGTAGAGTCAATGAATGGTGGGGGTTGCTTGAGTCTAACAGAGGATGATACATATAATTTTCTTGAAGGTTTGTCAAAGAGCTCCCAGCAATGGGATTTCTCTAACCGTAAAGAGAAGTCAGTTTAGACAGCAAAGAAAGGGGGTTTGTATGAGATTAGTGAGGAGGTAGATATAAAGGCTAGATTAGATGCTCTTACAATAAAAGTAGATGCCTTAGCTGTGAATAATGGAGGAGGTTCTGTTAATAATGTTCATAATGAAATATGTTCTATTTGTGCGAGTCCTATGCATGTAACTGCAATGTGTCTTTCTATGCCTGCATATAATGAGTGTCACGCTGAACAAGCAAATTAACTTAATAATTTAGGAAGGCCATTTGTCAATCCATATATGGAGACATATAATCCTAATTTGCGGAACCATCCAAATCTTTCTTGGAAATTAAATCAACATTCTGGTAACCCAGTTATCCCACCAGTGCAATATCAGAATCAGTTTAGGCCACCTAATCAGAACTACTCTCATGCTCAGGTTCCACCTCAGTTTGCAGGTCAGTCTAGGCAACAATCATCACTAGATGAGTCTCTTAAAGCATTCATGCAGACCACAACCCAGGCAATTCAAGAAATGAAAAATTCAACTCAATTGAACACTAATGCTATAGCTAAGTTGGAGACTCAGATGGGTCAATTGGCCACACAAGTAGGAGAAAGAGAGAAAGGAAAATTTCCAAGTCAGCCCATACCCAATCCAAAGGGACAATATGCTATTAATGGGGCATCTAGTTCTAATTCAGGGCAGGAGCAGGTGCAATCCATCACTACACTTAGGTCTGGTAAGCAAATTGATAACCATGTGACTGTTCCTGAGCGTAGCAATAGGAAAGTAGAGAAAGCTAAAATCTCTGAGGATGATCATAATAAAAGTAGAGTGCATTCATCACATGATACACCTATAGAGCCCAAAGAGTCACATCCTAGAGTCATAGAGCCTGAAATTAAAGAGTTCGTGCCTAAAGCTCCATTTCCCCATAGGCTTCTTAGTAAGAAAGACAATGCACAGGTTGGTGATATTTTAGAAGTCTTCAAACAAGTACAAATAAATATACCTTTTCTGGATGCCATTAAACAAGTGCCTGCATATGCTAAATTTTTGAAAGATCTTGTTACAGCAAAAAGAAAGACAAATGTTCCTAAGAAAACATTTTTAACAAAACAGGTGAGCTCAGTGATTCAAAATAAATATCCTATTAAGTATAAAGATCCTGGATCTCCTACTATTTCTTGTAAAATTGGAGAACATCAGATTGAGAGAGCTTTGCTAGATTTAGGTGCAAGTGTGAATTTACTGCCTTACTCTATTTACTTGCAATTAGGTCTAGGTGATCTAAAGCCTACTAAGATGTCACTGCAGTTAGCTAATAGATCTGTGAAAATTCCGAGAGGTATAGTTGAGGATGTTTTGATTAAGGTAGATACTTTTTACTTCCCGGTGGATTTTGTTGTTTTGGATACTGAGCCTGTTGATAACCTTGCTGTGCAAACTCATGTTATTTTGGGTCGTCCATTTTTAGCCACATCAAATGCATTGATTAATTGTAGGAATGGTGTGATGAAAATTTCTTTTGGTAACATGACTGTTGAGCTTAATATTTTCCATATAAGTAAACAAATGCCTGATGATAATGATGATGTCTGTGAAGTTAATATGATTGAAGATTTAGTTCATGATGCATTTGTGCAGTCAAGTTGTGTTGACCCATTAGAAGCATGTTTAGCTCATTTTGGTTTTGATTTGGATATTGATAATGTTGTTGCTGAGGTTAATTCTTTGCTAGATTCTATGCCTCTCATGAATGTTGATAAGTGGCAGCCTAAGCCATTACCGCTTACCATTTCCTCATCACCACCATTACCATCTGTAGTAGAGCCACCTAAGTTAGAGTTAAAACCTTTGCCAGATACCCTTAAATATGTCTTTTTAGGAGCTAATGAGTCACTGCCTGCCATTGTAGCTTCTGATTTAGATGAGTCTCAAGAACGTCAGTTAGTGAGTGTTTTACAAGAGCATAAAGAGGCCATAGGTTTGACAATAGCAGACATTAAGGGTATTAGTCCATCAGTTGTTATGCATAGAATCCATTTGGAGGAAGATGCTAAGCCTACACGTGAATCACAAAGGCGTCTAAATCCTATCATGCAAGATGTGGTAAAGGCTGAAATTCTAAAACTTTTAGATGTGGTGTTATATATCCTATTTCTGACAGTAATTGGGTGAGTCCTATGTAGGTAGTACCTAAGAAGTCTGGTGTAACTATTGTTAAAAATGAAGATGATGAGTTGGTTCCAACAAGAGTGAAAACAGGGTGGAGAGTGTGTATTGATTATCGTAAGTTGAATTCTATGACTAGGAAAGATCACTTCCCTCTCCCTTTCATAGATCAGATGTTGGAAAAATTAGCTGACCATACATATTATTGTTTTCTTGATGGATATTCTAGTTATAATCAAATTGCAATTGCACCTGAGGATCAAGAAAAGACCACATTTACATGTCCATTTGGTACTTTTGCATATCGTCGCATGCCTTTTGGGTTGTGCAATGCTCCGGCCACTTTTCAAAGATGCATGATTAGTATTTTTTCTGATATGGTTGGGGAATTTTTAGAAATGTTTATGGAGTATTTTTCTGTGTTTCGATCTTCTTTTGTTACTTGTTTTGATAATTTATCTTTGGTGCTAGCTAGGTGTAAAGAAAAGAATCTTGTGCTTAATTGGGAAAAATGTCACTTCATGGTTAAAAAGGGTATTGTACTTGGTCATATCATTTCTGAAAAAGGCATTGAAGTAGATAAGGCAAAAATTGGTTTGATTTCTAATCTTCATTTTCCTAGGAATGTAAAAGAAATTAGATCATTTCTTGGCCATGCAGGATTTTATAGGAGGTTCATAAAAGATTTTAGTAAGATAGCTAGACCTTTATGTAATCTCCTTGGTAAGGATACACCTTTTGTTTTTGATGATGCATGCATTGAAGCTTTCAATAGACTGAAAAATGAATTAACTTCTGCACCTATTATTAGATCACCTGATTGGAATGTGCCTTTTGAAATTATGTGTGATGCTTCTGATTATGCTATTGGTGCTGTTTTTGGGTCAACGAATTGATAAACTTCCTCATGTGATTTATTATGCTAGCAGAACACTGAATGATGCTCAATTGAACTATTCCACCACTGAGAAAGAGCTATTGGCTGTTGTTTTTGCTTTGGAAAAATTCAGATCTTATATTTTGAGGTCTAAAGTTGTCATATTTTCTGATCATGCTGCTTTGAAATATTTGTTCTCTAAAAAGGATGCTAAGGCTAGACTCATTAGATGGATTTTACTTCTTCAAGAATTTGATCTTGAGATTAGAGATAAAAAAGGGTCAGAAAATGTAGTAGCTGATCATTTATCTAGATTAGTGATTAAGCATGATGATAATGTTTCTCCTATTGTTGAGTCTTTTCCTGATGAGTAGCTGCTACAGATTTCTCAAACACCATGGTATGCTGATATTGTAAACTACTTGGTTACAAATCAGCTACCAATACATTGGAGCAAGCAAGATAGGTTTAAGTTTTTGTCTGAGGTAAAACATTTCTTTTGGGATAATCCCTACTTGTTTAAATATTGTCCTGACCAGATTATTAGAAGATGCATTCCTGAAAGTGAACAACAAAATATTGTTTCTTTTTTGTCATGATCATGCATGTGGTGGTCACTTTAACTCTAGGAAAACAGCTACTAAAATTTTGCAATGTGGATTTTATTGGCCTTCTATATTTCGTGATTCGCATGATTATTGTAGAGCTTGTGAACGATGCCAGAGATTAGGGAGTATTGGTAAGAAAAACATGATGCCTTTGAACCCAATTTTAATTGTTGATATTTTTGATGTTTGGGGTATTGATTTTATGGGGCCATTCCCTAATTCTTTTGGTAATCTTTACATTCTAGTTGGAGTAGATTATGTGTCAAAATGGATAGAGGCTAAAGCATGTAGGAGTAATGATCATAGAACAGTTGTTAAATTTTTGAAAGAACACATTTTTGCATGATTTGGTACACCAAGGGTAATCATTAGTGATGGGGGTAGACATTTTTGCAATAAGGTGTTTGAGTAGTTAATGAAAAAATATGGCATTCCTCATAAGGTAGCTATCCCTTTTCACCTACAGACTAGTGGTCAGGTTGAAATATCTAACAGGGAAATAAAAAGAATTCTAGAAAAGACTGTAAATCCCACACGGAAAGATTGGTCTTTGAAATTAGATGATGCATTGTGGGCATATAAGATAGCATATAAGACTCCCATTGGAATGTCACCATATCGTCTAGTGTTTGGTAAGGCATGTCATCTTCTTGTTGAGCTAGAGCATAAGGCATACTGGGCTATCAGAACTTTAAATTTTGATCTTGATAAGGCAGGTCTTCAAAGAAAACTTCAACTCAATGAGTTGGAGGAAATCCGTAATGATGCTTATGATTGTGCCAAGTCATATAAAGATAGAATGAAGAAAGTGCATGATTCTAACATCTTCAGGAAATCCTTTGAGCCTAGTCAAAAAGTCTTGCAGTATAATTCCCGTTTACATTTATTTCCAGGAAAACTGAGATCTAGGTGGTCTGGTTCATATGTTGTGCGTACTGTCTATCCTTATGGTGCTATTGAAATTGAAAATCCTCAGAACGGTAATATTTTTAAAGTAAATGGGCAACGATTAAAACTATTTCTAGAACTTAAAAACCCAGAGATCGAAGAGGTCCTGGTAGATGATCCTGTTTATCAGGATTAAAATACTTTTTATGCAATCTTTATTTTTCCCAACTTTTGGTTGGACCTCCACTGGGTTATAGTGGACTTTACCATTTTCTCGAAAATGGATTTTCTTGAGTAATGGAAGTCTTGGGGTTGACTAGAATGGATACTATGAAAGTAAAACCATTGGCCAAAAGCGTAATGCCTAGCTTTCCCTCCTAAGTATAGGGGACTGGTCGGGGTTTGAGTATGTTGGTGGTTTGAAATTAATGGCATCTCCTCCGCATTTTTAATGTACTTGGTTAACTCTATTTCTGAAGTTTCACAGGATTTGTCTTACTGGCTGACATTAAATGGATCTAGGTATTTAAATTCTATCTCTTTTTCTATTTATGTTTTAGTTTATTTATTATGTTTATTGTTTCATAGAGTCGGCTTTAGTGCCTCCCAGAGTTCGGAGCCTTTGTATGGGGATGTAAATAGGGCAGGCCAACAAAAAAAAATATAAAAAAATGGAAAAAGTAAATAAAAATAAAATTTTTTATTATTTTTGTTGTTTCTTGTTACTTTGCTTTCTCTTGTTTTTTTTTTTTGGGTTTCACTAAATAGTTTCAGATTTAAGGCATTGTTCTCCTTTTCCTTATCAAGTGCTTCATGTATGTTCTTGTACATACTTTATTTTCTTAGCTAACTTGTTCTCATGCGCTTTCTTTATTTGTTTTTACTCTCCGTTCATTGTTGTATATATTTGAGAGTTTATTTTTAAACATTGAGGACAATGTTTGGTTTTGATTGGGGGTGGGGAGTTATTTTTCAATCATCATTATTTTTGTTTCTCCCTTCTTTTTTCCCTTGTCTTAGCTTAAGTTGTATGCCAAGTTAATTAGCCGCTTTTGTGAAAAGGACTTCACTGTCATCATATTCAGCTCCTTGCACATTCATGTTGCAACACAATACTACTTTTTGTTGAAGGATTAAATGATGAGATTACATGAAGAGAATATGTGAAAACTATTTAAACCTTTGTGAGTCTTGAGCCTATCATTTATTGCAGAGTGTTACTTTCTTGACCATCTAATTATTTTCTTTTGTGGAAACTCATGTTATATCGTTGAATAGTCTCATTATTTATTTCTTTTATTTGCCTAAAAATTCTTTATGTCACACTTGAAGTGAAATCATGAAATTTTGGGTAAGCCATGTATACCCTTAAGAGATGACAGTTAGGCCCTGTTTCTTGTTTTGAGCCTTATAATAATAATAATAATAATAATAATATATATATATATATATATATATATATATATATATATATATATATATATATATATATATATATATATATATATATATATTTGTTTTTTCTTTTTTATTCTTTACATAACCGCTAGTCGCCCCCTTGAGCCTTGAAATTAGCATTTCCTTCGTAAACCCATTTTCCCAAAGTGTTTCAAGTAGAAAGTGGAAACATTCTTTTAGCATTGATGGAGATTATAAGCTTAAATTTGTTAGTTGCATTAGCTACTCTTGTTACTAGTGATTTTATCTTCTTGGAGTAGGATGACTTGTTTGAGACGTTTTCTATTGTTGTTGAAGTTTTCATAGTTGAGGGGAAGAAAAACAGTGATGGAAATGTGTATTTTTCAAAAAAAAAAAAAAGGAAAAAAATACAAGAAAACAAAAAAAAAAAATTTGAAAAAAAGTCAGTGAAAGACTAATGGAGTTGTGAAAGATGTGAATGAGAAAAGAGTAAAAAAAAAGAGTATTGAACAAAAAAGCTGAAAGTATTTCCCAAAGTAATCTTGAGACACTTTCAACATTCACCACTTAACCTTAACCCCTATATATATATATCTTTTTTACCTACATTGCGTCCTAAAAAAGTCCTTACTTGATCTTAGGGGTTACATGGCAATATTGACTGTATATGATGGATCTAAAAGGGTGATATGAAGTATTTTTGGTATTCCTTTCACGAGACTAAATATTATATCTTCTTTATTACTGTTCCTTCATTCATGCTTATATGTGAGATTCTTATTTGTTTATATTCCTCAACTCACATATACTAGTTGAGAGTATTACACTTTATCTTCTGAGTGTTGTTGTTTGTTGAGTAATCATATCTGTGAGGATTAAGTTGACATGTATTCTCTGAAAGGGGACTTGAGTCATGATATCTGAAGATGAGGAGTTGGTATTGTGCTTGCTAACTCATTCACACATGCTGAGTTGACGATTTGTGAAGTATCTCTGATTGTAGTTTTTTGCTTGGTGTATTGACTTGAGTGAAGGTTGAGGGAAGAAAAGAAAAATCATTTGATGTTCGTTTATTCAATAATCTTTTAAATCGCTTCAATTGCTAGGGACTAGCAATACGCTGATTAGGGGTTGTGATATAAGTCAGGGTTTGCATATTTTTATATTTAAATTAGACTTTGTCACATTCAATTTGAGCATAATTAATAAGTATTAAGTCATTAATTTATTTATCACTTATCTGAGACTTTTTCACATTTTTCAGGACTAAAATGTTATTTGTACGTGAACAAATAATTAAATATGAAGATCATGGGGACATGCAGATCAAGAGTTGTGATGATGAAATAACACTTAGAGTAAAGTCTTGAAGAATTGCATGAGAAGAAAATATCAAAAGCTTATTGAAGAATATTTAATCAAGATTTGAAGAAATAAAACAAAAAGAAAGAAAATAGAAAAAAAGAAAAAAAAAGTTGACCAAGGCTTATCATAAGCCTTGGCCGTATATCATCCAAGTCCAATTTGGACTTGGAATAAAAAAATTGCAAGCAAGCCTTGGCCCATTGGCCAAGGTCTGTTAGGAAAAAAAGATTTGTGCCTATTTAAGGCACAACAAAGTAATCGAGAAGAAGCAGCAGCGGCGAAAATTCAATAAAAAAGAAATAGTTTAGTTTTATTAGTTTTTCTTCTTTTGCGAGACATTAGGATGCTTTTGGAGTATATTCGTACTTAAACTCTGTAACGTTTTCTTTCCTTTACTTTAATTTATTTAAATAATGTTTACTTTTCAAAATTGTTATTTTAGTTTCTTTAGTATGTCAGGCTAAATTTATTCGTTGAGGTGACGATGAAACCTTGTTAATTTTAATAGATACTATATTTGTGAATTAATTTTTTTCCCATAACTTGATCATTAATGTTTAATGTTTATTCTTTTATCAATTGTTGAGATAATTTCTTAGATGGGTTTAATCATGTTTTTCTCATTATTTGAATAGTTCTTAATAATTGAAAGTTTTGATTTTAATGCTGAATATTAATTGTGATTTCTAGTTGGGATACAATTAATAATTTGAATATTCTTTTGCAAAGTTAGAATAAACATACTTTTGAGATTTATTAACTTAGGGCTTAAAAGATGATATCTTTCATGGTAACGAGGCTAGACTGCAAGATTATCATGTAGTAAAATTTGGGGAAAATTAATGATCAAATATAGTTGACGTTAGGATTAGCAAGATGGATTCCAAACCTTAGCCTTTTACGATTACTTGTTTAGTCTCACTTTTAACCTTCATCTTTTATTTAATTAGTTATTTTCTTTTCTAATATTTCCTTGTTTTAGTTTATTTTAATTGATTTTACTCAAGTTATTAATTGTTTTCGTTTTAGAATTTATTAATTTATTTCATTCAATTTATTAGTTGTTCTTATTTTAGAATTTATTTATTAAGTTTCTAGATTCATTATATATTCTTTTAGTTTTACTTTATTTTTGTTCTTAAAATTATTAACTGCTTTTGTCTTAGGTTTTTAATTGTCTTACTTATTTAGATTTATTGTTTAGTCTTTTATTATTTTATCTCAACCTAAAATATCAATCTTTCCAATTAGATTAGGAAGTCTAAATCTGAGTCTAAAATTTGATCTTAACTGAACAAGTCTCAGAGGGATCGACCTCGTATTTGCCTAAGCTATACCTTCATACGGTTCGTGCACTTGCGAGTAATTTAAAACATACAACAATGTTACTCTTGAAAAAGAAGATTTTATGTGTTACGACAAGTCCAGAGAGTCACAAATGCGTTTTAATAGAAATGTGAACCAACTCAATCTTGATCTTAAGACTTAAATCACTGGATTTGATCTTTATTCCTTTAATTAATTGAAAAGTTCTAACAGAATATGACACGTTGCTAACTAAAATATCAAGGTTGAAAATATGGATAATAGATAATTAATCAACCGTGTGAAATTGAACACACTGTATCAACCACCCAAAATTTGGCCATATCCTTTGAACAATAGTATAATATATTATGCAACTTGCTAACATTTTTATTTGGAGTTTTCCAATCGTCAGTGTTATTTCTCCAATATTAATTTGTCTTACTATACTATCTGTATAATAGGATATTTTATAAGTAATTTCTTCATGCACGAGGTGGGCTAACAACAAGTTGCTGTATGGTAACCCATCCTCACCCACGAGTGATTAATAGACTGGAGAAACGAGAGTGCTGCATTTTACCAAAGGTAACTGAAGATGTAAACTAAAAGTGGATTTTAATTATCAGTAAGGTTCGTAGTCATTAAGTTAAACGGTTTAGAAAATTGAAGGCATTTTCTAAATGCAAGAGTGGGACAGTGTCAGAATGACCAATTAAACTCAACGGCATTTCTAAATTCATTATTTATCACGACTTATGTTAATACTTAGTTGGTATGTTGAAAAATGAGATAATAATAAAGAAAATTATTAAATTAACAAACTAAGCATACACATACGAAATGATAAGTAACTGGTAAAAAAAGGTGATATTTACCAATTTTCTAGTTTTAATATTCAATGTTAGCAGACTCTTATCATGCTGGTGTTACGAGATGTTAGCACACCATCATCAATGGCAGTAGATTGCCGTTTAATACAAAAAAAAAAGAAGGCAATATTGAAAGTGCATTTTGAAAATGACACGGACCAAACCAAATATGAATATATATAGAATATGACACCTTCACAACTAATATGGAATTGAGAATTCATAATTATTGATAATCAACCATTGGAAGCAACACTCACGTTAACAATCCAAAATTTGGCCATATTCGTTGAATTTTTCTCCACTAAACCAATCGTTGCAATGACGTCACAGTACACTAACTATACAATTGTATATTTTATAATGCAGCTTTTTCAAATTTTCTATTAATGTTGTACTTTTATCAGTATTACAATGGTGCTCTTACTATCTTTTGGGTTGGACTCTTCTTTAAAGTTTGAGTTGAAAAATTAGACTTATTGACGATTAACCATCTCGAAGCACCACATCCTATTTCAAAAAATCAATATTTAGCCGTATTTGATGAATTTCTAAAAAAAAAAAAACACAATCATTGCAATGCGTTCATAATATACTAACTGCACATCATATATATTTTAATGCAACTTGTCCATTTTTTATTTCATGCCTTTCTTTCATCAATGTTACTCTTACAAAAATAAATTATTGAATAAGACACTTGCATAAGTAAAATATCGAGGTGGATTAGTTAATATGTTACTCTTAAAAAAGAATATTTTATATGTTACAATGAGTCCAGAGAGTCACAAGCGCTTCTTAATAGTAATGTGAAGAGTAAACAATTTAACACCTATGTGTTTTGTTAAAAGTGCACAATATTTTTATATATTTTATAAGTGAGTTGATTATCCCCTGTATTTTAAAAAAGTAACTGAATAGTCCTATGTGTTTTATAAATAAGTTGATTGCCTCCTGTGTTTTAAAAACGCAGTTGAATACCACTCTGTATTTTTAAAAATATATTTGAATACCTGCTTTCGTTAAAAAAATAGTCATTTAAACAGGGGTATTCAGGTACATTTTTAAAATATAGAGAGGTAATCAGTTACGTTTTTAAAATATATGGAGATAATTAATTTATTTATAAAACACAAAGGGAGTATTTAACTAATTTTTTAAAACTCAAGGAGGTAATCAGCTCACTTATAAAACGTTTCTTCCATTTGGTCTTGATAGAGTGCTATCGTCTGAGAAATTTCATTGATATTGGGTTGACCATAAGGTTTCTTTGTCGATCATTTTTCAAGAGTTTTGCCCAAAATTTTGAAAGAAATTTTTTCTTTAAACAAAACATTTTTTCTTTATTTATCTCCGCGACAGGGATCCATTTCCATATCCATGGGAGACCAAATTCCATAAAGAAAAATAAAGATCTTGATCCTTCAATATAAAGATCAGGATCATTTTCAATATGGGGACAAATTGCCAACCATTCAGTAAAAAGTCCTTTATAAGGATCAGGGAGAATTTTGACCAGGGGTCCAAAACTTTTCCACCATTGATGAATCCATGCAGGAAACCTACGGTTTTGAAAAATTTCAGGATTGAATTTTATAAACCAAGAATGTTTATGCTGGGGGTTTTCATATAAGAAAACTTTGGAAAATGCTTCCACATAATCCCAATAATTGAAATGATAAGTATTTTTATCAAGAATAAATTGCCTTTCATTTAAGGTACTGATTCCCCATTCATTTGGAGAAAGAATTTTTCTAATATAGATTTTACTATAAGTATAAATCGAAATAGTATTATTTTTCTTGAAATGTTCAATATCACATGAATTTGTGACTTGTAAAATTGATTCAAAATATACCCTGGACTTGTAATAAAGTACAGGAAACATATAATTATTCAAATATCGTTCCATAAGGTACCAAGGATCATTGATCCACTGCTTATCAGCATTTTCAAGAGGTAAAATTATTTCCTCATGATGAGATATTTCAAAGGAGTCATCAGACTCTTCATGATCAACTGCATGAGCATAGGATGATGATGGAGTAGTATTACTGCTTTCTTCAATAACTTTTTTGATTTTATCAAAATCAGGATGTGATGGATCAATAGTGATCCCTCCTAAATTGACTAATTTTTTTGCCTGCGATGACCCTATTAGGATCAAAGTTACGTCTCTTACCTCTTCCCTTATTAGGGTTAGAGGATCCTCCTGCAAAAATTCACGGGTAAGAAAATCAGGAAGAGAATTATTATTCCCTTTAATATAATCAATATCAAAATCAAAAGGTGCAAGATTAGCTTGCCATCTCGCAAACATCTGTTTGGAAACATCATGTTTAAAATCTTTATTAAACATATATTTTGCTGCTTGATAATCTGTTTTTATTAAAAGCTTTTGACAATATAAATCATCTTAAAATTTTAACACACATTTAACAATCGAAAGAATCTCTTTCGCAACAGTCGCATATTTTTGTTGACTATTATTCCATTTTCCTGAATGAAATCGAACAAGATATTCTTGTTTTGTTTCTGGATGAACTTGTTTTAAGATTCCTCCAAAACCAATATCCGAAGCATCTGTTTCAACAATTTTATTCCATGTTGGATTAGCAAGCATTAAACAAGACAAATTTTTAACCTTAGATTTAATTAGCTTGATTTTTTTTAGTATGAACATCTGTCCATGGTATTGGTTTCTTTTTAAGTCTATCATATAAGATAGCAGTGTCAGTAGCAAGATTCTTATAATATGGTAGAATATAATTTAAACTACCAAGAAATATCTGTAATTGAGTTTTATCAATAATTTGGTCAGGAAATTTAGAAGCAAATTCAATACTTCTATTAATAGGAATAATCTTTCATTTTTCAATATTATGACCAAGAAATCTGACCTTGGTTTGAAATAATAGCATTTTTGGTTTGGAAATAACAAGACCATTTTGTATAACAATTTTCTTAAATATATCAAGATGTTTAAAATGTTGTTAAATGTCTTTAGAAAAGACCAAGATATCATCAATGTAAACGATAATAAAATCGCTAAAAGGAATGAATATATCATTCATAATATTCTGAAATTCAGAAGGAGCATTTTTTAATCCAAATGGCATAACATTCCATTCATAATGTCCAATACGAACAACAAAAGCAATTTTATATCTGTCTTTTTCATTAATTTGAATCTGCCAATATCCAGATTTAAGATCAAATTTTGAAAATATTAATGCATTATGCAATCTATCTAAAAGATCTTTTTTTTATTTGGAATAGGATACCTAATCCATTTTAACACTTTATTAAGTGGTTTGTAATTAATAACAAGTCTAGGATTACCTCTTTCTTGTTCTTCATGTTTATTAACATAAAAAGCAGTACAACTCCATGGGGAGTATGACTTTCTGATAAGACGCTTATCTATAAGACTAGCTATTTCTTTTTTACATAAATCAAGATATTCTTGATTCATCTGACAAGGACGAGCCTTAGTAGGAATAGTATTCTCATTAAAATCCATATCATAAGGTAAAGAAACAATACGCTTTTTTTTATCCCAAAAAGTATTTGGGTGATCATTACAAATTTGTAAAGAAAAATTATGAGTAAGATGTTTAATCTTATCCTATAATTTAGGATTTTTTAACATATTATCAATATTTCCAAAAGTAATTTCTTGTTTTAAGAAATTTAATTGTGATTCCTTAGACTTCAGTAGGTTAGCTATTTGACCTAAGATCTTTTCTCTAGGTTCAGTAATAAAACGAAATATCACAAGTTCTTTATTATAAGTTCCTGTTATACCATAGTTATCTATACCTAATATAGGCATAATTTCATTTATGAAAGGAGTTTCTAAAATTATAGGACATGTCATGTTTTCAATTAAAAGAAAACTAGTAGATATACAAACTTTTTCATAGCATATAAATGTCTGAGGTAATTTATATTTAACCCTTAATTTTTCTCCTGATGCAGAAGAAATAGAATGAGCAGTTTTCTCAAAATATTGAGTTGAAATTAATCCTTCCTGTATGCAATTAAGATCAGCACCAGAATCAATCAAAGCAATCATATCTTTAATCATATGATTAGGTTGGATTAATAGATTAATCCTAACTAACCATTTCTGTGTTGTAATTACCTTCAAAATATTAAGAAGGTTTAAATCAACTATAGCATCTGGTAAAGTATTAGAAGAGCTTGGTTCATTATGAACAATCATGTCAATTTGCTCTCTAATTAGTTGATTTTCTTGTTTAAGATCATTGATCTGACTTTGAAGTTTACTTACTTCCTGTCTTAATTCGTAATGAGTGATAGGAATATTTTTTCTTTTTTTATCACTTAATTAATTAATAACATCTTTAATATTATAACCCTGTTTTGAACTGAAAATGTTTTCAATGGGATTTTCAACAGAATTTTCTTTGGAGTAATGTTCCAAAATCTTTGATTTTAAAGAATCATCTTTAATATCTTCTAATAATTTTGAAACATCTAACCACTTATTAGTAGTAATCATATTGACTCTTAAATCATCAAATTGAGATAATATCTTATAATATTCTTCATTAATATTACCAACTTTACAATCACATGGAGGAGAATCCTCCTTAGAAGATATATTATTAACTTCATCAGAAGAAGATTCAATATCTGAGCTATCTGAGCTAGAGCTAGACAAATTGTCTATATCAATAAGTAATTTTGTCAATTGTTCCTTAGTGTGATCATCAAGATCTAAAGCATTTTTCTTTCAGAATTACCGACATTTATTAGCATAATGGCCCTTTTTACCACATCTATAACACGTGAGAATAGGCTTAGGCTTAGGTTTATATCCCTTTCTTTCATTTCTTTCTCTTATTTTCCTAGCTTTTCGCTTATATTTAGGAGATGTGTAATATTCCTTAGGCTTTTTAGGCCCTTTAGACTTAGTAAGTCTACGAGTAGATGGAATTTCCATCGCAAATTGTTCACAAAATTGACCTAATGTTTGTCTATCTGTCAGACCTTGTTTTTTGATTTGATAATTTAATTTTATTTGATTGCAAAGATCTAATCCTTCTTTGACACATACACCAATTAATTCACCATAAGTGTACATATTATAAACAATATTATTGTTTGTATCTTTTATCAAAACTTTTCTAATTTTTTCTGCAAATGATGCAGGCAAGCCATCAACAAATTGTGCCTTCCATTGGCTATCATTAGCTTACGAGAGTTCAAAAACTCTAGAGAGGATAACATCTTTATACCATCTAAAAGATGTAAGAGTAGGACAACGTAAATTACGTAATAATGTCCTAATTCTATCATAACTAGTAGTAAATTGACTACAAAAATGTTCAAGAATAGTAGCACACATTGTGTAAATAGCATTAGAAACTATAACACCATTTTCTTCTCTGGTGGCTTGAGCAATTTCTTGTCTCATTTCTATTGTAACATAATTATCAAACCAGCCTTTTAATTGACCAGAAAATCCAGATAATATAGCATCACGTATCACTGGTTCTTGATTACCAACTTGTTTACAAATCTGAGCATACATAAGCATGCATTCAACAACTCTTTTAATTTGTTTATCAGTCATACCATCTATGTTTCATTCATAAATAGTTCGATGATCAAAGCTAGCATTTTTACTAAAATTAGTAGTATCTTCCTCATATAAAATATCATGTGGAGTAGGACGAGGATAATAAAACCTATTATTGCTAGGTTTATTAGTGAATTTACTAGATTATCCTTTTTCTATTTTATTTACTTCCTCTGAAATATTCATAATTGATTCATTATTTTGAGGAATTAGTTCATCTTCTGACTGAGAACTATCAGAATTAATCTGTGTAGATCTATCAGATCCTAGATCAGATAATAATCTAATATGTAAATGAACTAAATTTTTATTAATCAAATTATCAATCTTCGACTCAGGATCCATCTTAAATCCTTCTAATTTAGGGGTAGGTTGAAAACCTGTTTTCTTAGCTTGAGAAGAAGATGTTTCTCCTAATTTCAATTTTCCTGATTCCTGAAGTTTTACCTTTGGAGGTTTCTGCTTTAAGGAATCTAATATTTGATTAACCTTTTTTTCTAAAATAAGTAATTGTTCTCCTACAATTTGTAGAGTACAATTAATATAATTTCCTTGCTAAACAAGAGAGTTCAGATCATGTATCATAACAGAAGCATTACCATTTTCAAATAATTTTAAAAGGCTTTAGATTCAATTTGAAAATCATCTTTTCCAATAATTAATGGTTTAGTAGGAGGGAAAACAGATTTTTCCTTGCTACCTTTGACATCAGTCCATTCTCTCTCTATTGTATTAATAGCAAAAGAAATATAATGATCAATAAACCAAGGAACAAATTTATAGATTTTTTGTTCTTTTCTCATATAATCATAATACTGAGTTTTAATATTTTGCCATTGGGTTTTATCAAAAGATGAAGAAATCCATTCACGAATAGGTTGCCAGTGAGCATTTAAAAATTCATTATTGACATAAGTTTTTTCCTAACTTCCGGGACTAAAAGTGAGTTTGGTCGTCATTATACGTGGAAACTCATTTCAGATGGAGTTATATCCTCCTTATTAATTCCATGAGGAATTTGATTATGTGAAATTCTTATTGCATCAATCTTTTCTGGTTGAACTATTACACCCTCTTCAGATGGTGGTTTAAACCTATCTATTTCCTTATTAGGATCTTCTCTAATATAAGAAGTAGAAGCTCTTGATGACTGAGGAAATTCCACAATTGGAGATATATAAGAATGATTTGATGAAAAAGACCTAATTAATGTAGGTTCTTGTTTAAATCTAAGAAAAACATCACCTTCAGTTGTCTGAACAACTTCAGATAAATCTGATTGGATTCTAGGTTGACTAGGAGCCACTTTTTCTAATTTTTAATTTTCAGGAAAGTCTATTTCTTTCCATTTAATCATTCTTCTAATAGTAATTTTTTATTTAGACAAATTAGTCTCGATCATGACTGTTGTATCAACTTCATCCTGTAATCTATAATTAGGGTTCAAAATATGTAGAACCTTATATAGAATATGACACCTTCACAACTAATATGGAATTGAGAATTCATAATTATTGATAATCAACCATCTGGAAGCAACACTCACGTTAACAATCCAAAATTTGGCCATATTCATTGAATTTTTCTCCACTAAACCAATCGTTGCAATGACGTCACAGTACACTAACTGTACAATTGTATATTTTATAATGCAGCTTTTTCATATTTTCTATTGATGTTGTACTTTTATCAGTATTACAATGGTGCTCTTATTATCTTTTGGGTTGGACTGTTCTTTGAAGTTTGAGTTGAAAAATTAGATTTATTGACGATCAACCATCTCGAAGCACCATATCCTATTTCAAAAAATCAATATTTAGCCGTATTTGATTAATTTCTATAAAATTAAAAAAAAAATCATTGCAATGCGTTCATAATATACTAACTGCACATCATATATATTTTAATGCAACTTGTCCATTTTTTATTTCATGCCTTTCTTTCATCAATGTTACTCTTACAAAAATAAATTATTGAATAAGACACTTGCATAAGTAAAATATCGAGGTGGATTAGTTAATATGTTACTCTTAAAAAAGAATATTTTATATGTTACAATGAGTCCAGAGAGTCACAAGCGCGTCTTAATAGTAATGTGAAGAGTAAACAATTTAACACCTATGTGTTTTGTTAAAAGTGCACAATATTTTTATATATTTTATAAGTGAGTTGATTATCCCCTATATTTTAAAAAAGTAACTGAATAGTCTCATGTGTTTTATAAATAAGTTGATTGCCCCTTGTGTTTTAAAAATGCAGCTGAATACCACTCTGTATTTTTAAAAATGTATTTGAATACCTGCTTTCGTTAAAAAAATATTCATTTAAACGGGGGGATTCAGCTACATTTTTAAAATATAGAGAGGTAATCAGTTACGTTTTTAAAACATATGGAGATAATTAACTTATTTATAAAACACAAGAGAGTATTTAACTAATTTTTTAAAACACAAGGAGGTAATCAGCTCACTTATAAAACTCAAAGGAGTATTATGTACTTTTAACAAAACACATATAGTGTTAAATCGTAACTCAATCTTGATCTAAAGAGTTAAATCATTATAGTGTTAAATCATAACTCAATCTTGATCTAAAGAGTTAAATCATTGGACCTTGATTAGATCCTTACCCCCTTAGTTCATATGAAAAGTTCTAACAGAATATGATACATTCACAACTAAAATATGGAGGTTGAAAATATGGATAGTAGATAATCAATCATGTGAAATCAACACCTTGAATCAACCACCCAAAAATTTGGCCATATCCTATGAACAATCGTATAATATATTATGCAACTTGCTAATATTTTTATTTGGAGTTTTCCAATCGTCCATGTTATTTCTTGAATAGTAATTTTGTCTTATAAGTCTCGAAATCCAGGTTACTCTTGCATCATAACTTTTTCTCATACAAGGTGCGTTAACAACTACGAGATGCCTTGAGTCGACTCAAAAGAAAAGTATTTGCCCGGCGGCATTATTAATGGACAACTCTTTCATTGCTTTGTATAGATATAAAAGCAAATGTCACGCGTTTCGAGTCAGAACTCTGTGGGAAAACTGGTGTTGTAGATATAAAAAATAATTATTTGAGCCTTTAATCAATCGCCCCTAAATGATTAAAGTTATGTTCGGCCTAACTGTAAAATTTCAACTTTTGAGCTGTAGAGCTTTTAGAGTAGAGCCTTTGTAAAAAGTGTTGTTGAACAAAAATCGTTGATTGTTTGGCATGTGTTATACAACGTTAAGCTTTTAAAAATTTTGAAGGTAATATCGAATTTTAAAAATATGGAGGGGTATATTTGAAAAAAAAAAAGCTTCTCGCATTATGTAAAACAGTTTTGCAAAAACTTTTTTTAAAAAGTTCCAATTTGGAACTTCTCAATTTTAGTTTTTTTCAACTTTAACTTTTACCTAAAAGCACTTTTAAAAATGGGCCAAACAAGTTAGTTCAACTTTTAAACTCATAGAAAGTGTTTTTTAGTGTTTAAAAGGTAGGCCAAACAGAGCCTAAGCCAAATTATTCATTATATCCACAACACCTACTTCTAAACCATTCAAATACTTTTTCATCGATGTGGACATTACATATAACTTCACATCATTTCAATTGCAAAGATGTTGTGTGCTTTCTATGAATTTTTTTTTTCTTTTCTGTTTCCTTTTTTGGAATCAGAATTTCATTTCACTTACAAGAACTCCATCTATAAATGTATTAAGGTTGTTTTTATATTTAACTCGCCAACTTCCTGCTAATTTCAATCTTCTGATATAATCGCCTAAATAGTTGAATATTCCAGCAATTTTACCAAGGTTTCAAACAGTTGAAAATCAAGAAACATAAATAAGGTTCTAATTTCATTTCATGTCTCAGTGGTTATAATAACTATGACATCTGCAATGTTTGCTAATTAACTTCAAGAATTAAAATCTGATAGTTTCTAGTTAATATCTTATTATAACAGAAGTTAAAACAAAATAACTAAATGCATGCAGAAAGTAAGAATACTGAGATTTAACGTGGTTCAACCGTGCGGTCTACGTCCACGGGACCTCCCCTGGTCCAACTAACCTGTTTCATTATTAAATCATAAGTTACAATATTAATGGACTTACACAAGTAAAGACTCCCTCTTGACCTTTGATGTCTTGATGACGAACTTCTTAATGAACCTAGGTTTGGTGAGCTCCCCTCGACTTGTGACGTCCTCTCCCGAGAACTATACATTCTTCTCCCGAAGAATGAACAAAACAGAAAACACACTCAAAACTCTTCCTGTCAAAAATTAAAACAATATGCATAGCGGAAGCATAAATAAACTATCTGTTTCACGATCTGTTGTAACAACACATGCTCTATCAGATTTCGCGTTATAGACTTTTGTTATAGCATGCCATCAATCTGCTACAGCAAAACCTGACAGTTCGAAATACTTAAAGAAATCTTTTTTTTCAGTTCTCTCTTTTTTTTTCTGCACAACACTCAGACGTGTGAGGCTTTGTATATATGCTGAATTAGTTGCCTAAACCTCCACCAGGGAATCCATGCTTGAGTCTTGAATTTTATGGAATGTCTTTGTCTCCAAGCAATTTCTTGAATAAGGCAACTTTCCTTTTGAATAAAGATACTTCAAAATCTTCAAGTAAATAAGGAAATGTCAATTTGCCTTTTCGACTCTCTTGTAAATATGATAAACTTGTCAATCAAAGTTTTCCAAACAAATAACACTACAAAAAAATTTGTTTTTGGCGACAACCAAAATTCGTCTCCATGCCGTCGCCAAAATGGTATTGGCGACGGCTGGCGACAACGAGGAGATGAAAATTGACTATTGCCAAAAGTATCATCGCCAATTTGTCGCTCCGTCGCCAATTCATCACCTTTGACGACGACATTTTAGTCTGCCGCCAAATTCGTCTCCGAATCCTCTCCCAAAAGTGTCATCTCTACACCGTCACAAATAAAACGTCGTCTCCAAACCGTTTCCAAAAATAAATTGTCTCCTTTCCGTCTCCAAGCCGTCTCAAAAAACAAGCCATCTCTATTCCGTCTCCAAGCCGTCTCTAAAAACAAGTAGTCTCCATTCCGTCTCCAAACCGTCTCTAAACATAAGCCGTCTCTGAAAACAAACTGTCACCTAGCCGTCACCAATTTTTAAATAATTTTTTAAAAAAAACTTTTTTTAATTAGAATAACAAATTTAAATGGTAGAATTTACAAATATGAAATTCATATAAAAAATAAATTAATTAAAATTTGACAATCAAAATTCAATTTAAATTTAAAATTACAAAATATTTTAATTACATATATGATTACAAAATGTTTTAATTACATATATAATTACAAATTGACTACCCACAAATTTAACTTAACCCTATGCATTTGATTCTTCACCGAAACTATTCACGAGTTTTGAATCTCCAGAAGCTCTTGTCATTGATGAACTTTTGATAGCCTTTCAGATTGAAGTTTCACCTCCTGTTATTCTTCCTTTATCACTCAACATGATTGATCCTAAAGGACTATAACTATAAATAACAAAATAAAATTATAAGATAAATGCAATACACAACAAACCTTGAAGATAAGCTATGAAAATGTTCTACTTACCTCAGTCCAAGGCTAAAGTGGTGAAATTCCTCAAATTCAACTTCCTAATTTTAGTAAGAGAGTTATCAGACCTCATTCGTTAATCCTCCATAAACACAATAAACAAACAAATCCTTTTGTTAACAGTAAGCAAACAATTCATTTGCTTATCATGTATAACTAATCCCAATTACAATTAAGAATATTTAATCATTGGGTGAAACCTAGCCATGGATCAGACAAGTTTATAAAGATATTATTAGCTTATTAATACTCTTATGTAAAACACCATCTAAACTCACATTTTCCCAAGGTTTATTTGCACATTCCTAATCAGTACTTCATTAAGCATATATAACGTAAAATGAATTCACTATGCAATACCCAACTAAACTATAGACTACAACAGTTTTGCATAATGTAGAGTACACACTAATGCATAGGGGCACAATTACACACATTCACAGTAGACGCACACACATGCACACAAAACTTGCTCCATTTTTACACTCCATATATGCAAAATCTATACTTTTATTATGCTACCATCAATATAATACACCCCAAGCATAGATAGATACCACATACACAACCGATTATAATAGCCATGTACTTAGTTATTACATGCAATTCTTCAAACACCAAAGATGTCACATCATAATTTCACCACAGCCTGTTATTATACCATATACCCGTGACCAACCTTCTACCTTTAATTCATACAGCTTCATACTTTAACAAGCATATCAGTCAATCAATTCATAACCCCAATTATAGTATGATCTTGCTGATTCTATTATGTGCTAATTCTAAAGAAACATAAATATGTCAAGCAATGCCAACAGAACATCAGATACTTAACAAAAAAGTCAATGGGAGATTTTCTAATGGGTTTAAAAAACATTGTACTATATGCCATGAGCTCCTAAATGTTGCAACATTTGCTAAGAATAAAGAATTCGAGAAAAGCTAACAAGACTTTATGCTTTACATGATGACTATTGGATGTTGCAACTGATCTTTCAATATCTAACATACATCATTCATGATTCATCTCGTGCATATACCATTAGTAAAAGAAACAAAAAACATACAATCTGGAATTCAATAATTTTACACTTCATAACATCCTCATATATCCATATACAACGACCTACACTTAATTTGTAGTATCCACTTTGAAGCTCTCCAAAGCTAATAATTTTACACTTCATAACATTAATAATACAAATGTTAATAAATTGATACATTCAATTAATAAAACAAAATCACCTGTTGAAAATCCTTAAGGGCCTCTTTAAATTTTCCCATTGCTAAATATGCCGCACCTCGCATGTAATACCCCTACAAAAAAAAACAGAAAATAAATAAAAAAAATGAAAAACAGAAAATAAAAAAAATAAAAATAGAAGACCAATATATATCCTCCAAAAACACCTGCATCCAAAAAAATGAGAAAAATAATTTCCAAAAATAACAGAAAATTAATTCCGAAAATAAAAATGAATAAATTCAAATATAAAACATAAAAAAATAGACATTAAAAAAACAAAATAAATAAATTCCCAAAATAAATACAAAATATCTATCTATCTATCTATCTATCTATCTATCTATATATATATATATATATATATATATATATATATATATATATATATATATATATATACACTACAAATATGTTATGAATATATAATGTATATATGTATAGATCTATGTATGTGGGGGTCGCGGGGTGGGGGGCCCAATGGGGTAGGGATGGGTAGGGAACATGGGGTGGGGGTTGGGGAAGGGACGGGGAGTGGGGGGTAGGGGGCGCTGTGGGGTGGGGGGTTTTTATTTTTTTTTGAATTGAGAATATGAGGGCAGACGCTGCTGCCCTCATAAAAATATCGGGTTGGGAGACAGCCCAGCCTCAAACTGGGCCGTCGCCCTAGCCCAATAGGGAGACAAATCAGTTAATTTTTTTTTTTTGATTCTATTCTTTAATTGGAGACGGATCGGAGACGGCCTGGTCCGTCTCCAATTATAGAATAGAATTAAAAAAAAAAAAATATATATATATATATATATATATATATATATATATATATATTTTTTTTTTTTTTTAATTCATTTTTTCCTAAATGGAGACGGCTTGGCCCGTCTCCAAATTTGGAGATGGACACGGCCGTCTCCAACTGGTCCATCTCCAATTATATAATAAAATCAGAAAAAAAAAATATTTTTTTATTCATTTTTTCCTAATTGGAGACGGCCTGGTCCGTCTCCAATTATAGAATATAATCGAAAAAAAAATTTATTTATTTTATTCATTTTTTCCTAATTGGAGACGGCTTGGTCCGTCTCCAAATTTGGAGACGGCCTGGTCCGTCTCCAATTATAGAATAGAATTGAAAAAAATTATTTTTTTAATTCATTTTTTCCTAATTGGAGACGGCTTGGTCCGTCTCCAATTATAGAATAGAATAGAAAAAAAAATTATTATTTTTATTCATTTTTTCCTAATTGGAGACGGCTTGGTCCATCTCCAATTATAAAATATAATCGAAAAAAATTTATTTTTTTAATTTATTTTTTCCTAATTGAAGACAGACATGGCCATCTCCAACTGGTCCGTCTCCAATTATAGAATAGAATCGAAAATAAAATTATTTTTTTAATTCATTTTTTCCTAATTGGAGACGGCTTGGTCCGTCTCCAATTTTTTCCTAATTGGAGACGGCTTTAAACTAATTTTACTTTAATTAAAAGTACATTTTCAATTATATAATTTTTTTTTAAAGATTTATCAAAATATAAATCTTAACTCACATTAATTGAAATAATTAAAGTAATTAAATAAATACATGAATAAATGGAGACGACATAGATAAGTCGTCTCTATGTCGTTACCAATTGGAGACGGTTTGGAGACAGAATAAAGACGACATAGCTAAACCGTCTCCAAGTAGTCACCAACTGGTTATATTAAGAGATGAAATCTAAACCGTCGTCATTCCGTCTCCTTTTGGAGACGGAATGGTGACGACTTAGCTACATCATCACCATTCCGTCTCTAATTTGTCACAATTCTTGGCTACAACAATTTTCGTCTCATTTCTGTCGCTAATTTGGAGACGGAATGGCGACAGACCGTCGCAAAATACAATTTTTCTTGTAGTGTAAGCATATACCATAATCAAATTCAGACAAAGCATAATTTTGGCAAAACATAAGCCAATAAATATCATAGCTCTTGTTACAGCAAGGGATGCAACAAGGGGCGTAACAAAATCCATAGTACTCGGAGAGATACACGTTATCGCAAGTAAGTCAGTCAACTTCCTCTACACTGTTTACGATCCTTGTCAATGTTTATTTTCCTCGTCTGGTCTTCTTGATTACTCACTCCCTATTTAAGACTGCCAAACTTTGCGCAAATCTATCACAAATCAAAGAGTCTTAATCCATATTATTCACATCGCATTAAAGAAAGAATATGGCAGAAGCAATTCTATCTGTTACTCTTGAAACTCTTCATGATTTGTTGCTTGAAGAAGCAAGATTTTTATCTGGTGTTAGCAATCAAGTTAAGCAAATTCAAGGGCAGCTCGAAATAATGAAGAGTTTCTTAGAAGATACAGATGAACAACAACATAAAGAGAAGACTGTTCGGACTTGGGTACAACAAGTAAGATGTCTTACTTATAGAACTGAGGATGTTCTGGAGACATATGCTGTTGAAGTTGTGTCCAAGAGAGGGAAGGGCATCAAAAATGTTCTCAAAAGATTTACTTGCATATTGTGTGAGGGCCAAGCCCTTCACAAGCTTGGGGAAGACATTGCGAATATTAAATCAGAGATCACCAACCTCAATGCAAGTCGCGAAACTTTTGGTATAAAGGATTTAAATGAAGGCGAAAGCTCCACAGAAGAAAAAGAAAGGCAAAGATTGCTCAGGCAAACTTACGCCCATGAGGTTGAAGAGCATTTTGTGGGTAGAGAGGATGATATTCTGCAACTGGTGTCTTTAATAACTGACGGTGAAAGAGACCATCGAGTAATTTATATATGTGAAATAGGCGGTTTAGGCAAGACTACGCTTGCCAGAAATATTTTCAATCATGGGGTTGTACAACGTTCTTTTGAAGCTTTTGCTTGGGTGTGTATCACCCAACAACCCCAAATCGACAAAGTTTTACAAGATATACTAAAGCAAATTATTGGAACGGACATGCCCGGGGACGAAACAGCCTTGGTAAGGGAGCTTTACAAAGTTTTGAAAGAGAAAAAATGTTTGGTCGGCCTTGATGATATTTGGGATCTAAATGATTGAGATATTCTACATTGTGCCTTTCCTGTTGTAGAGGCGAGTAGTAAGATTATACTAACTACTCGCAAGAGAGAAGTGGCGAAACAAGGATTCTTCTATAAACTAAACAACTTGGCAGAAGAAGAAGGTTGGAAGTTGTTACATAGAAAAGCGCTCACCAAACCAGAAGAAAAAGGCAAGTCTTTTTATATATGTTTAGATATTGAATTTAAGACATTCCTTCTACTTTTTTTTTTTCCGAGTTACACCAACTTCTAATATGTTCTATTAAATTACTAAACCTCCCTTACTAGACATTACCTACATTACTAGAACTATTTTACACTTTTGTCATTAAAATTGTATGTTTAGCTGACAACTTATGCTATTTCTTGTTTATATTATGTAGGTAAAGAAAGCGAGCCACAAAAAGTGTTAAAATTGAAAAAAAAAAAGAAAATCGGTAATGTTAAAGGTGAAAAAGATTTTGGCCACCAAACTATCTAATCTTTTATAATTTCAAAAACTAGATTATAAAACATTTCATTGTGATCTTTAAATAATCCAGAGTGGTTCTATGTGACCCTTTGATTAGATATTCCATCAAAAGTTGAGTAAGTTTTTATGGGAAAAACATAGAACCCATATTTTAGCTATTTGATCTTCACATGTCATGGGTTTGTCACGTAAAAAGGAAGCTTCCTTTAAGCCTTATAATAGAATTAGATTGAAAGGTTAGATGTAGTCACTTAAAATTTTTTTATGGTCACATTTAGAGCTTTCATAGCTTTGTGGTGAAAAAAAAAAACGATAATAGATAGTTCAATGGTCAAATAAAAATGTTTACCTTAACGTTAACATTTGCATTTTAATGTTGTATTGATAGTCAATATGACTTTTGGAAAGGTGTGATTGTCAAAATAATATAAAAATATAATATATATTAGCTTGAGATTTTAGAATAAGAGTCAGACTCTGCGGGCACTACCCGGACCGAACTCCGGATTAGTCGGGCCATTGTGGTCCCGGACACCGGGAGCTTTAAGCACAAAAAAAAAAAAAGGTAAAACGAAAAGAAGAACAAAGTGATTTTTCCTTATATTCTATTTTTCGTTTTATTGATGGAAATTTTCCGTTTGCTTTTAAGAAAATGTTGTATAAATAAGATAATTACTTAGCAACAAGTTGAATACATTCATTTTCAAAGTTCTTATCTTGTAAAAAAGGGTTTGACGGAGGTATGCTTGAAGATGTAATATTGCGGATTAATTGTTAAGACCCTCGGTGAAAGAGTAACTAATTATTCTAATATATGGAATACAAAAGCATAGTTTACAGAGTTATACATGGTCGAAAGTTTGTCATCTTTTTAAGGTGGAATGTAGTTAATCTCTTATACTTTCAATTCATTATATATGGTATGTGGCAAAATTTGTAAACTATAGCAATACTACTATTTTTAATAGGGGAAATGTCGCATTTAGTCTTTATTATTTCTTTAAAATTTTAATTTTGTGCTTATTATTTTTAAAAAGTTTTAATTTTGTCCTTATTATTTTCTTAAAATTTTAAATTCATTCCTATTATTCAAAATTAGTCAATTTAATCCCTATTATTTTCTAAAAATAATTTAATTTTATCTTTATTATTAAAATTTAGTCAATTTAGCTACTTTTGTTTCTCAAAAAATTTCAATTTAGTCCCTATTATTTTCATATAAAATTCAAATTAGTCCTTAATGTTAAAAAAATGACTAAATTATTTTTTTTTTTAAATAATAGGGACCAAATTGGATAATTTTGAACAATATGGAAGAATTTAAAATTTTTATAAATAATAGGGATTAAATTGACTAATTTTGAACAATAAAATGAATTTAAATTTTCGAAGAAAAATATAGAAAATTGCACAAATGGTCCATATTGAAGGTAAGGATGAAATCAAAAATTTTTGAAAAAAATAATAGAGACGAAATTGAAATTTTTTGGTAACAATAGGGATGAAATTGAGAAATTTTAAATAATAGGAAAAAAAATTGGAACTTTAGAGAAACAATAGGGAACAACAACTTCATTAATTTGGTTTTCAGCAAAAACTTCATTAATTTGGTGAGTAGTTTTTTTATCCTTAGATATTACTCTGAACTTGATGAACTTTGTCAAGTTCTTTAATTACAATGAACATCACACTTTTGCCTCAAGAACATTTCAATTTATATAATTTTACTATCTATATTCTTACATATATTTTTTCTCTACTAGCTTTCCCTTTCCCACTTTGTTCCAAAATATATCTCATTGTTGTATGCATTGGTATCAACTCTCATTAACTAAATTGATCTCTCTTTTCTCCTTTTTTTGTGTGTATATTTTCTTTGGTGCATTTGATCTCCACGGACAATTGATACCAATTTTGCTTACCTTTGGCCTAGTTTCACTCAAAGATAGAGACATCCTGCTGGTGAATCGGATGCATATTTATAGATAAGGAATAAGAAAATTAAATTTGTCTTTTCCTTCTATCCACTTGTCATTGATAATACTACTTTGATTAGACCAGCTACTTAAAAAAAGATTTGTTTTTTTTTTTTTTTTTTTAAAAATGACCTTGAAGTTATGTTTTTCTTACTACCTAACAGTTATATTTAAACTTCTTCAGGTTAAGATATTATAGGTATATGCTAAAAGAGTCTGCAAGCTGACTTTCACTATTGTTTTTGCTCATTTAAACCTCTCATAGGCTCTCTTGTCTTTTCCATAGTAAACGCACGGTCATTACTCTTAACTAAACATTTGAACCACCTTTCTACTGAAAATGCTTAGAACAATCAAAGTATTGATTGGTTATCCATTTAAAGAAATTTCATATAGAAAATTTTGATTTGTAATGCAATCTTGTATTTTTTTTTTCATAATTTTTAGATGGAGATGCTAGGCTTCTTTTGCAATGTCCAAACAAATTCGAGGATAATTTTTTCTTTTTCAATTTGATGAAAGTGATTAATGTTTTACTTTTGTTTTGTAGATCCTGAAATAGAAGAGACATTTGAGCGAATAGGCAAGGAAATAGTACGCAAATGTGGTTATCTCCCTCTAGCAATCTCTGCACTAGGAGGAGTTTTGAGAGATAAAAGTTCTCTCAAGGAGTGGGAGATAGTGAATGGAAACATTGACTTATATTTAAGGAAGGGAGAAGGTAGTGAATAAGCAAGTGGATCAGTGCTTCATGTATTGGCATTGAGCTACGATGAACTTCCATATTATCTAAAGCCATATTTCCTTTGTATGGGGAGTTATCAAGAGGATGAAGTGATAGTTACAGAAAAGATGTATCAACTGTGGATAGCAGAAAGGTTGGTCTTGTCAAAGCACTGTGGAGAAGGAGAAACAATGATAGATGTGGCAGGGCGCTATCTAAATGAGCTGGCCTCAAGATGTATGGTTGAAGTAGAAATGGATGACCTATCAATAGTTCCAAGGTTTAAATCATGTCGACTTCACGATCTCATGAGAGACCTTTGTTTGGGTAAGGGAAAAGAAGAAGACTTTTTCAAGGTCATCAATATCCTAGGTCAAGAACTACCCGCAATAGACTTTCCTCATGTCTTTGATGAGGGACGCAGATTGGGCATCTATTTAAATGACGTGAGAAACTATAAGACACTCATTGAACAAATAAATGGTCAATTCCTTCGCAATTTTTTTATTCTCTCAGAATCTTTGATTGGTCCTACTGTGACATTGGATATCTCTGATTTAAAGAAGTTCAAATTGCTTAGAGTTTTTCGCTTAGAGAGATGTGAATTCGAGTTGCCAACAGAAATCAGTCAACTGATCCACCTCAGGTATCTAAGTCTCCAATATTCTATAGTGAAAGAATTGTCTTAATGTGTAAGTAATTTGCCACATTTACAGACTCTTGATCTGTCGACATTTGGTAAAATTAATTTACCCAATATATTTTCGAAGATGAAGCGGCTAAGACATATCTATTTACCACATTATTTTAATCGTGGACCAGAAGGATTACAATTCAACGACTTGAGTGAGTTGGAGACTTTACATGGCTTTAGATTTTCAACGGATGAACCTGCTGATCTCTCACAATTGGTTAATCTTCAATCTTTCAGTGGAAGACTAGATAACTTTGCCTCGCCCCAAATCATCGACTCGATTAATCACTTGAGAAAGATCAAGTGGATGGAGCTTGAAATGTTTCCATCCGATTTTACGACTGAAAATGATTCAGATCTTGTGAGAAAGTTGCTCTTGTGTGAAAAGCTTAATGAGTTGTTTATAAACAGTCCTATAGGTAAGTTTCAACCATATGAACCCAAATTCTGCCCAAATCTCACGAGTTTAACATTGGAAGATTCTAAAATGGAGGAAGACCCTATGCAATTTTTGAAGAAACTTCCCAACTTACGAAAACTATTCTTGGTTGGTGATGTCTTTGTTGGGAAAGAAATGGTTTGCAATGGGATGGGTTTCCCTGAACTCGGACTTCTTGGTTTATATGGTTTGCCAAACTTGGAGAAATGGAGAGTAGATGAAGGTGCCATGCGCAAGCTATCTCATTTAAAAATTAGTTCATGTCCCAAATTGGAGACAATAACAGATGGGTTGAATTTTTCAGCCCTCAAAAGATTTGCTTTGTTCCACATGCCTGAAGAATTCACGCAAAAGTATACAATGCTTTATGAGCAAGAAAGAAAGAAGTTAGATGGTTGAGCATTGTTGATAAAGAACTCATATTCGTGCATTGTGGCACAAGTTTTGGTGCTTAGGAATAGTTGAAAAATTCGTATTTAGGTAAGTTTATTTCAGTTATTTCTTGTAAAATTGGAAGGCATATCGTTTTTTCGCTTATGAGTGATGGAATTGAATCTCTACCTAGTTGGGCTTCAGGTGTTTGAGGATATGCTCAGGCGAGACCTTTACAACTTTGGACACTAGAGGTAAGTAAAGGACCTCAATTCTGGTTACTTTCCCTGAATGAGACCATGCTATTGCATTTTTTTTTTTTTTCTTTTTTCTGTAAACTCTTGAAGCCATTGATGATCTCTCTTGTTGAGTTATCTCATTCTTTAGACATATGCTAAATGATGAATTTTTGTAAATCTGTAATAATGTGTGCCATTGGTACTCCTTTTGATAATCTTCATTCTTATTAAGCGTGCTCGTTTGCATATTCAATTGTTACTCTGTTTTTAGAACCCAAGATTTAACACAAAAACTATTGTTTCACCTTTAAATCTGCAAAGTGGATACAATATATCATTCTATATTATATAGGGCTATTGCTCACTAGATTGCACTCAAAACTTATTAAGAAAACTTTGTCGATGGCCTTTAATATATGCACGAAGTTGTACACTTTATGGTTGTTGAATCGTCTTGTGAATCAACAAATATATGAGTTCTTTTCCATTTCTCGACTTTGTATTCAATCTGATTATCTGTTTCTTGTTTTAGTTTTCAATCTGTTTATGAGAATGTTTCTGTTGCGATTGTTGAAGATGTGGAAATTTCTGTGGAAGCTACTCAGGGAGCATTGGCCCAAGACTGAGACTGGATGTATTTGATGAGATTGTAACTATATATGCTTGCATATGTGTACTGAAACTACTAGCTATTACCCTATGGTTTGGGGCATGTACATGAAATTTTGTCTGTCAATTTAGTTTCTGTCACAGAGATTGTAAACTTTTTATATCATTTTGTCGTAAAGAATCGATGTATTAATTATACAATGGTCCACAAAACTTTTACTAGGACTTCTAAGAGAATGCTAGACTAAACAATAATTCTTGTTTGTTTCCAATTTGTTTAGTCAAGTAGTGCCCAAACCAGTTTATTCAGCGCACCTCAATTTGATTGATCCTTCAGCTTCATAAGTTGAACAATGACAATAGAATTTGAACTAACGACCTCAATTCTAGCTAAGAAGCTATCCACTTGATTTAGGGGACCTTAAATAGTTACTTTAGGCCCTCGGAACTTATAATTAAGATTGCAAAGTTTTTGAAGCAGTATAATTCTTTGAGGTGGGCACCAACAATGTATTTAGTCCGATGGCTCAAGTTGCAGGGGTTTAGATATGATATGTAGGGGTGGGTGTTTAGGTATAATGTATAAGCTTGTAACGTGTTTGATGAGGGCTGAAAATGTTCTTCAATCCGAGTTTAGTTCCAAAAGTGTTTAACCTGCAAAATAAAGGTACTCAGGGTAACCCCAGGAGTCCACTCCAACAATCAAGTCAGTTATAGGGTCCAAATTGCGTACAAGTAAAAGAGAGAGTAAAGAGACAAGAGAGATGAAAGAGAGAAGGAGAAACATAGTGTGTATGGTCCCCTTTATCTTGCATGAACTCTTCATATTTATAGAAACATATGTGGCCTAAGGAGTGTCACGCGTCACACTCTAGTCCAAGCCTTTTGTGATATCGTCGGGTTGACATATTACGATAGTTGCAGGATTAATTTCGTTTATTCACATAGAGCCTAATTTCACTCGTATCAGTGTTGTATCATCATTTTCACTCGTATCAGTGTTGTATCATCATATGTGGTAATTGTCCTCATTATATGGACTGAGAGTACTTAGGTCTTCATTAGGAAGGGTGGTCTTTCCCAAATCAGACTAATGTGTGGATTATTCTCTCTGAAATCTATTTTAAGCGTTAGATTTTTCTTCTTTAAAAGAACACCTTCACATCAATATTTTTAAATGACGTGATAACTTAATACTAAGGTGGCATAAGCTCCCTCTAATTTACATAGTTTTGAGAAATATATTACACTTTTTCTATCTTATTCTTTTATACCCCTTTGTGAAATTGGAATACAGATACACTACAAGAAAAATTAGTTTTGGCGAGGGACGATTCCCCTCGCCGGGTCGACGCCGAAAGGCTCTCCGCGAGGGCTCGGTGAGGGGAATCTTCCCTCGTCGAAATCTTCGTCGGTGAATTACGGTCCCTTGCCGAGCCCACGCCATTCGGCGACGACTCGGCGAGTGACAATTTCGGTGACGACTATACGAGGGCAACAAGCCCTCACTGTTTTCGTCCCTCTCCGTGCCCTCGCATTTTTCGTCCCTCTCCGTGCCCTCGCATTTTCTGTCCCTCTCCGTGCCCTCGCCATTTTCGTCCCTCTCCGTGCCCTCGCATTTTTTGTCCCTCTCCATGCCCTTGCCGTTTTCGTCCCTCGCCGTGCCCTCACCAATCTCTCGCACAAATGTAAATTTATATTTGTAAAAATATCCATTATAATAATAAGTTGTTTAACTTGTCAATTAAATATTTTATACTACAAAATAATGTCTAATGCACATATTTGTAGAATTAGCTAATAAATATCTAAAAAGATTGTTCAAAGTGAACCTAAAAGTTATTACAGTCTGATTGTAATGAAGTTTTATAATGTCATAATAGTAAAAAAGTTATAAATGCTATTCCATTTCACCATCAGTCGAAGATGAAGACGAAGACGACGAACACTGTTGTTGTGCAGGAACAGGTAACCGTGAAGCAAGTAGTGCTAGTTGTGCTTGGACATCACGTAACTGTGATGAATTTTCTTGTTGGAGTTTGTAGTATGCCTCGTTCTACTTATCCAGCTTCTCTTGTAGATTGTGGTACGCCTCGTTATTCTTTTCCAGCTTGTCTTGCAGCTTGCAGTATGCCTCGTTGTTTTGTTCCAGCTTGCTTTCCAAAGATGTTGTGGCTCGAGCAACCACCTCCTGGAAATCTTTTTGTGTGATGTGGCTTCTGGCAGTAGAGTAACTATTTGATGTAGACGCCACAAAGACCTGTGATCCTACCCTGTATAAAAGACCCTTGCGTGGTCTACCAACTGCCTCCAAGAATAATGTGTTACGATCAATAGGAGTTAGAACTGAATCGGACTCGGATGCCTCTGATAGTTGTGATGCCTGTTGAAGTAGTTCCTTGTATCGAGCCTGTAACGCACATAGATCAACACGTAGAGACATGAATAATATTGACAATTTAGGATTCATACGAAAAATATAATTTGACAAACCATCAGAGAAACAAACAAAACACACACTAGGGAAAACATACATATACTTTCATAAAATGTCACGGCCCGATAAGACCCCACGCTAAAAGGGTAAGTTTGAACCTGAAGAACGGATAGGATCTCCTCTGTACCGTGGACTAACTAATTACCTGCACTTAGAAGAAATAACCACAATGCAATATACAAGCATTCACACTCAAACACAATGAAATATTAAACAAAATATTACATTCATGTATGCATTTCCATTATCTATTTCAATACTATCGCTATAATTCCGATTATCATATCACTCTAACATATCAGACTTAACTTTAACTTAGTATCAAACAAGATTGTAAGATTACTCAAGTTTTATCCATTCAACACTTGAACCTAAGTTCAATAACACCATTGACATCATTACATTTCATATAATTAAGCTTGTAATCAAGAATTAACAAATTCCTTAAAAAATTTTGGACCCGACAAACGGACAGAGTCATCTCTGTACCATGAAGTAACCAGTTACCTGTATTATCTGAAGATATAGCCACAACCCAATATACAAGCATTGACAATCAAATACAATAAATATTAAACAAGTTTCTAAGGCCATCAAACTGTTTCTACTAAACAAAATTAGATATTCACGCATGCATTTCCATTTGCTATTGAAATACTATATCTATAATTCTGATTATCATATCACTCTAATATTCTTTACTAAACTTTTTTAGATATTAAATCGTTCAACCAACTTTAACTTAGTTTCAAACAATCATGCGAGATTATAGAAGTTTTTTCCAATCAACACACTAACCTAAGTTCAATCATGTACTTGGCATCATTACATTTCATATAATTAGGGGTGTAATCAACAATTTAACAAATTTGTGAGCGAATTCGAGTTCTTCATCGTCAGTGTGGACAAAACATTTGTATAAACTCTATATATATCAATCATCAACGTTATAAAGTTTAAAGAAAATAGCTTACCACTGTCTATTTAGCCCGTGCGTCTATGTATGGTCCATCACCACCCTTCCGATGAGCTTTGTTGAAAACATCAACAAAAGTCACTTCATTCCCGTGTTCTTCGGCCTACATTAATAATTCACCATAACAAACAGCTCGACATATAATGGAGAAGATAATATTGTTCATTATTTATCACTTAATGCAGTACAGTGAGCTTTATTCTTACCATCCTCCTTGCCCATTCGTGTCCGGGGATACATCCCAAATGGTGCGTAGACGTATTTTTCCTTCTATTATCAGAGTTCCGTTTAGATTTGTCCTGCCATGCTTGGGAACTCCACACCACTTTTATTCTATCCCATACATCCTGCGAGAGCCACGATGGCTTCTTATCTTGTTTACGGGCTTTGCTTAAGTTATCAGTTACGCGTTTTTGCCTAAAAAAGCTAAACCTCTCGGCAACGGTTGCTTCATCGCAGGGATACCACTTGTACATCCTCTGTGAATCATATAATAAAAATATAGAAAGTACATCTGATATATATCTCAAGTACATAATATGTTTGTCTAATATATAAATTGAATGCGTTTTTCAAACCTTAAAGTAATCAAAAAATTTATCTTTCACATCGGGCGGAATCTCTCCCCAAGTTGTCCAAGGCTCTAAATATCTTGCATGTAGTAATTTCCTAATATCTCTAGTCGCGTTATATGGATCCCATCTACTAATTATAAAAGAAACTGTTGTGTTATATGGTATGAAACTTAACTTTTGCTACATAGATATATTGTTAATGAATAATTCTACTTACCCAGTACCTTTAACTTTCAGATGCTTGCGTGAATCAGTGGCCTATGTTGCAAATTCTTCCATAGATGAGAATCCATATGTTATCCAGTCTGGAATGCCATCAGTTTGATCTTCTGTACCTCTTGATGACTCAGCCATCGGGTGACATTGTGTGTCACCATGTGCAGGAGTGTCATCCCTCTCAACATGTAGATCATCAAAACCTTGTCGCAATCCGAATAAGGTAGTAGTTTGGGTATCTGTTGCATGAGGGTGATGTGGAAGGTTTGGAGTAGTATGACCAGTTACATGGTCAACAGGAGCTCCGAATGAACGTGAAAGTTCACGAGCCATTACCTGCTGTAGAAGTGGAGTGTCTGCCACCCGCTGCTCTGTACCAATTGAGGCTGAACTGGAGTTATGCACTAATACACCATTTGCACCTATGGAATGATGAACACTCGGAGTTTGACCATGTGTTTGTCCATGACCAGATGATGGCTGCCGTTTACCTGTAGACCGTACAAACTTGTCAACTATGATACAATACATGGAAATCGGAAGTATTAATTTTAATTGAGTAAAATAATAATATTTTATACATTACTAACCTGTCGATGTGTTTGTCGCTTGCCTACGTTCTCTGCGCCTACCTAATAAATCCGTCAATTTAATTTTTTTACCCTTGGGGCCATTATCGTTACCACCTCCCATTTGAAATTAAACACAATTTTTTATAGTTCACTTAATATATTAGTTAAGTTCATAACTTACAAGCATATTTATGTCTATTAAAAATATAATGTTACATCAGTTGCGATAACACAAAATATTATAAGTTCTTCAAACAACTATCTGTCTTTACCAAAGACTAATATTCAGCATCTTCATCACTATTTTCATCATCATCATCACCATTATCATCATCATCGTCATCTTCAGTAGCATCTTCATATTCCTCTTCATATTCTTCTTCGTTTTTTTCATATTATTCCTCCTCATTTTGTTCAATGATAGGCTGACCATGGATGTCATTGGGATTATCTTCCAATATTTCGTTGTTCTCACCCGAATCACGACGGATTGTTGGCAAATTACTTTCATTCCGTTCTCCTACGGGCACATTCATCTCATCGGACTAGAAACTTGTTCTTTGTTCCACTACTCTTTCCTTTTCAGACATGACATAGATATTTCTAGGGTGTACTTTAACTGCTGCCTGCCAAATTTTTCGATTCCCTTTGGCCCCTGGATATCTACAATAATACACTTGCTGAGCTTGGGCGGCCAACACAAATGGTTCATATTTGAGATACTTTCTCTTCACATTCACTTCAACCAAACCAAACTTGCAATAGTATTTCACACCTCTATCATTCGTGGTATCGTACCACCGCACTTAAAGAGAACTACCATTGTATGTTGTAAAGTTGGATTATTATATTCAAGTTGAATAATGTTGTGCAACACACCATAGTAGCCAATATCCCTCGTCCCGCCATCGCTTATCCCTTTCACGTATACTCCACTATTATTTGTTTTCATCGATGTAGCATATTCGTGTGTTGCAAATCTGTATCCATTCACCATGTATCTTGACGAGGTCCTAACCAATCTATAAGGCCACATTGAAAGACATTGTACACGATGATCTACATCATTCATGTGTTTAATCTACAAATATATATCACTCTTGTTTTAAGGTATGCATACCATAAGGGATAAAATGAATTTCAGTTATGAGACATGTACATACATATTCATATAACCATTTTGGAAAAAACTTGTCAACATGCAGTTGGATTTCTCCCGGATTCAATGGGCCATATTGGTTGCGAAGGTAATCCTCGAACATGCTGGCAAATAGTCAAATATTAGTCAATTTAATTTGTATATTTAAATCCCAACACGTTAACATATTCTTAAATTGTCATAGTCTTACCTAACATAAGGTAGTACATTTGCGCAATTCATCAATACATAGCGGTGTGCCAAATACAAGTCTTCTTCCGCTATTGTCATCTATTTCCATTTCCCGATTGATCATCCCAGATGAGTAAATAGAGCCAAGCATCCATCGGGGTGTTCCACATCGTCATATTGGTCATTCCGACCAAGCCTTCTACTCTTAGTGGCCACGTGCTCTTCAAAATAATAAGAACAAAAAGTTGACGCTTCCAGTATGTGGTAGGCTTCACAAATGGATCCTTCTACATGTGCCTTATTCTTTACTTTTCTCTTTAATCCCTGCAAACACCTCTCAAAAGGATACATCCACCGATATTGTACAGAGCCACAACAAATCGCTTCGTGGACCAAATGAACAGGCAAGTGCTCCATTGAATCAAAGAATGCAGGAGGTAACAGCTTCTCCAAGTTGCAAAGAGTAACGACAATGTCTTCTTGCATTTTTTCCAAATCTATACTTTGCAAACTTGTGCAACATATGTTGGTAAATAACAAACTTAGTTGTGCAAAATCCTCCCAAACTTGTTTAGGCATCAGCTCGCGTAATGCAATCACAAGCAATCTCTTCATGAAGACATGATGGTCGTGGCTCTTCGTGTGTGACATCTTTAATTGTTGCATGTCAACACATCTCGCGAAATTTGATGCATAGCCATTGGGAAATTTTATTTCTTCAACCCATTCAAGAAATAGTTTTCTCTTTGCCACGGGGAGAGTATATACACCAATCACATTTGCGTACTGTCCACATAATTCAGGACAGTCACAATATACATCCATGTATTTTCTCGCTCTTACATTGTCTTTCGTCTTTCCTTTGACAGCCATAATAGTGTTGAAAACATTGTCGAACACATTTTTTTCTATATGCATGACATCCAAATTGTGGCGTACAAGATGCGTCTTTCAATAAGGTAAGTCCCAAAAAATACTTCTCTTTGTCCAATTGTGCCACTCCCCAAACCCATTCAACTTAATTTTTTTCCTGTCATTCATAATTTCTTGGATCTTTGGCAAATTCATCACATTTTCCCATATTTGATCACCATCTAATATGGGTGGAGGCCCACAAGTCTCTCTTTTACCCTTTATGAAATTTTTTGTGTCACGTCGCATAGAACTAGTACTTGGTAAGAATTTATGATGACAATCAAAGAATGAATTCTTTTTTCCTTCTTGCAACCGAAAAGCATCAGAGTTATTCATGCAATATGGACACGACACTCTTCCATGTGTGCTCCAGCCAGACAACATACCATAAGCTGGGAAGTCATTTATGGTCCACATCAAGGCTAAACATCATAGCACAGTGTACCCTCCAACCATAATTCTAATAATTCATCAATGAGAGGCTCTAAATACACATCTATTTTCTTACCAGGATTTTTCAGACAGGGGATGAGCAATGTCAAGAACATGACAGGCTCCTTCATGCACATCCATGGTGGCAGATTATAAGGTGTTAAATCATTGGCCAACATGAATAAGGTTTAGCATTGGAACTATAAGGTGTAAACCCATCTGAACACAGACCAAGTCGAATATTTCTAGCCACATGAGCAAAATCTGGATGTAACCTGTCAAAGTGTTTCTATGTTTCAGCATCCGAAGGGTGACCAATATGACCATCCTCTGTTTGGTGTTTCTTGTGCCACTGCATGTGTTCAGCCGTAGCCCTCGACATGTACAATCTTTTTAACCTCAGTGTTAAAGGGAAATATCTTAATTGTTGGTAAGGTATAAGCTTACGCCCTCTTTTAACCCCTGTTGTTGTGAAACCCTAGACCTAGTATGTAGTAAACAGTATTTATCTGCATATTTTTATATGTGTGTTTAAGTGTTTGAATGCAATTATGTGTCTCCTTTAGCAAATCACATTTATTAGCTAGAATACTACTTATATTTCTTAAAATGTGCAAAGTATATTTAATTAATTTATATATAAAAATAAATAAATAATAATAATAATAATAAAATAAATAACTTATTATTTTGATAGTTGCATTAATTATATTTATTTTCTTGCCTTATTTACTTAAATTCTATTAATTGCTTAAAGAGCTCCGAGCCCGAAGTGATTTTTAAATTATTTTATTTAATTATTTGGCATACACATTTAACTTATTTAAACTATTTTTAAGGTACATTCATCAAAAGAATTTTATTTCAAGCATTTCGGAAAAGGTCTGAGTGAATAGTGACACCCGAGCTCGGCTATGCATTTATTTTATTCATTTATATTTATTTACTTTATTAACTTGCATTTCGTGAGAAAAATACATTAATGGTTATTTTTTTTATTTAAATTATACAGACACTACTTTATTATTCTAATTATTTAAAATTGTTTTATATGCCTTAAAATTAATTTATTTTACTATTCGATCGGGAAGCTCAGGCCGGACCTGAACGAGTTGGTTATTTTTAATGTTAATTATAATTATTTAAATTGAATTTAAAAGAGTTATTAGATTAATTATTTTATGTTTATTATTTATTTACATTTAATTGATTGTATTTCTCGAGCCCGGAATTGATTTCCTTTTATTTTGTCTATTTTATCTATCTTTATATTTTCCTAAATTATTTTATTACGTGACTTCGTTCAGTGTTCCTTCTGTGCATGGCATGTCCGGAAAGGTAGAATTAAGTGATTTTTTGTCTGTTTGTGCTTAGGTATTATTTTACTTGGTTCTAGTTTTTATTTCGTTTAGGCATTAGTAATATTATAAAACATTAGCTTAGTTTTTATATTGGCTAGATTAGTAACTTAGTAAACTAAGTTAAGAGAAAAAAAAAAAGTCAACCAAATGCATAAAAGGAAAAGTTAACCGAAATTGCATGGCTTTCATTTGTTTTTGCTAAGTTTTGGTTTCATCTAGTCAGCAAGCTCATTAAACAAAGACAAAACAAATTAGTTGATAGGCTTAGCCAAAATAAAATAAAAAAGAGAAACCAAAACCCCTCCCCCCCCAACCAAACCCGTCAGCCAAGAGCCAAAGAAAGAAAAAAGTTTTCATTCAATTCAACCAATCTTCAGGGCTTTTCTAGGAGTATTTTTGAGCCATTAAACGTCATCTTTCTAGCGTCTATGAGTGGCTAAGGTGAGGGATGCATCCTTGTTTTTGCATTTGAAAGTTTATTGTCTAAACTTTAATTTTTAATAATTGCCCATATAATGCTTGTTAATTCGTTTTAATGCTTCAAATGCCTTCTATGATGATAGTATAACATATTTTTATAGTTTTTTTGGCAATTTCCATGGTTGAATTTGAAGATTGCATATGTGGAAGATAATGAATAGTGTCATTTTAGGGTTTTGTTAAAAAGCTGTTGGATAGATTGAATTGATGCTATCTATAGATGCTCTAGATGTTATTGAAACTAGTTAAATGCTCATGTGTAGTTAAATTGCCCGGAATTGAGTTAAAATGCGAATTAACAAAAATTTCAAAAGAGAGTTTTTCATCAAATGTAATTCGGGCACATTTGGACTTTAGATTAGGTATCCATGGGGCATGGAAGCACTTTTGGTACTTTCGTTGTATTAATTTGAGGGCTGGTTAAGGTGGTTGTAGTTAAAACCCACTCGGGGCCTTCCCGAGCTTTTGTCTCCAAAGCTTGTTTTCAGGGCTTAGATAGGTGTCTTTTGGTATCCTTAGGGATGTAGTATGGTTGGCTTATAAAATTGGAATCTTGAATTGCGTATAGAAGTAGAATTGGCTAGTTGTCAAGGGGAAAAATGTGAGAAATGGTTGTTTTGGTGCTTGTATGCTCTGTAGTTGCTTATTATGTATCTAAATGCATTTCTAAAGTATATTTGAGTCATTTGTAGAGTTTTGTGAAAAATGTGTTGATGACCCCTTTGTTCACATATAGTTATTCACATGTTTAATGCTTATATTATGTTATAATGTTTATATTGCTTGTTTAAGACTACTAAAATGGTTACTTGGAACATATAATAAGTTAAAGCATATAAAGGTGGCACTTTGTTAAAGATAGAATTTTAATAGGTATTGCATGCTAAATGAGTGAGACTATAAGTTAGCTAACCTAGAGGAATAATTGAAAAATGTTGTAGTTAGAGAATAATTGAAGCAATGTTTGGTCTTAGATACAAGGTGATTGAGAGTGACATGAGTACAATCTTGTATCTTGGAGCTCGGTAAAGGTGAGGGAGTCTTTAACCCTTTTGTGCATCTTAGTTTACTTCATTGTTTTTATATTATATGATTAGTTAATTGATAAAGTTTACATGTACCATTTATTTGTTATCTCGTGGTTACTCATGTTTGTTTGATATTATCTCGTGAATTCTTGAATTCGTGTCGGGTTGAACAACCTTTTCGGACATGGTAGTATCGAGAAACACGGGCGGCTTCGGGCTTGCCGTGCTCCCTCGACTACCATGCTGCCTATTCCCTTTCTCGCTGAGTATACTCCACTACCCCAGAGGCGTGGTTCACCTGCTGGACATATGGACCTACCTCAGGAGAAAGGGTCGTAGGATCAGGGTACATCCAGAGTACCCCAACTTGGAAGAGTAAGAGTTTGCCGACATTTTCTTGAAGATCTTGGCTCGTGGCTCGTGATTGAAGACAAACATGGAACCGTATCCTTTTTATATGTGGTTAAATACTTGTCTAATTAACTTTGTTATTTTGTGTTGTATATGTTATTATTCTTGTTGCATCTCATGAAAGCATCCCTCGGTTTGCTGCATCACCTCCCTCACTGAGTATACATGTTGTATACTCACCCTCATTTCTAACACCTTTTAGGATCAGTGCTATGAGCTGGCAATGGGATTGCCTCCTGTGTGGCATGCCTGCTTTGTGACGCCTGAGAACATCATCGTACACCTTATTAACTGTTGCATCCACTATTTGCGCATTTGTTCTGTGCTTTACTTGTTGTCTTCTTTGGTTACTATTCATTCTATTTTTCAACTACTTAATTACCTTGAATTAGCATTTTTCATAAATCATATTAATTGTTTTAGGAATGAGAAAAATTTTTGTTTGAGCTAAATGTATTAGGAGCCTTCGTTTAGGAAATGATTTGTTGAAACTAAGGAATAGTGTTACGTAACAAAACTATGTGTTTCAATTAGCTATCATTAAATGACACATTAGGACTTGGTTCTAGCTAGCTAAACTCATCTTGGTAGTCAACTTATGCACCCAAACATAACCTCAACTTAATATATACTCACATAACACTTTATAACTCAAAAAAACACAAAAAAGAGTGCAAAAGCTGAAAACACTGTAGCAGGGCCGAAAATCAACATAGGAGGAGGAGGAGAGATTTTTGCTCAACAAATCCTCATTCCAAGCCAAGCCAAGCTAGGTGCAAGTGGTTTAGGGTGTTTACTAGCCACCTAGGAGCTCCTATGCGCAATAGGTGAAGGATTTCATACCTATTTTTGCATTTGAAAAATGTTGTTCTTTTCTTGAATTCATGGATTTGCTATCAAATGCTTATGTAATGCTAAAAGATGCTTATGTATGTTGTATATAAGTAGTAGAGACCTTATTTATGCTATTGTTTCGTAGTTTAAACAGTTGAATTCGTTCGTTGATCGTATGACATGAATAGTATTTTTTTTCTAGGGTTTTATGGAATTGTGCGATATGGCTTGATTCATTGCTTCTAGTAGGCGCCTTAGATGTTAATAAAGATAGTTTAATAGCCACATGACGTTGAATTACTCAAAAATTGGCTAACACATGAAATAGGCAACTTTTAAAAAGGTATTTTGGGGTTAATGAAAATCCAGGTTAATTTGGCCATTACATCTAGTGTTCATAGGCTATATAGGTGCTATATATGATTTTCTAAACCTCAGTTGAGTCCCGGTTAGGGTACTTGTAGTACAAACTCACAAGGGGAAAATTGGGACTTTTGTGCTAAACACGGGTAATTGGGTAGTTTCTAGCGTCCTAGGGGTGCCATAAGGGATAATTAAAAGTATGGAATAGCCCGCTCGCTTAACTAGAACATTAACTTGTGTTTGGAAGAAAAATGGCTTGTGTTACAAAGGGGTTTTGGGTCAAAAGTAAATCAGGGTGAATTTGGTTGATATATTTGGTGTTCTTAGGGTAAGTAGGGACTAAATGTGATTTTCTAACTCTTAGTTGAGCTTTGGTTAAGATACTTGTAGTACAAATGCACAAATGGATAATCGGGGCTTTGGTGGCTAATTCGGGTTAATGAATGATTTCAAGGGTTCTAAGTGTGCCATAATGTGTAACTAGAAGATTAGAATAGTTAGTTGGTGAATCTTGAGTCTTAGCCTTCGTTTTGGAGTTAAATGACTTAGGATAACAAAAGGAAAACTCGGGGTTTTCATGCTTAGCCTTTGAATTAGCTTTGATGCTTGTATATCTTGCCTTTACATGTTACTATATGGTGTTTGTGAGCATTTCGTGAAGTTTTGTGATCATCGGTCATTGACCCCTTTGTGTTGGTATAGTTATTTTCATATTTAATGATTATATCTTGTTATAATGTTTATATTACTTGTACTTTGTTAAGATCAAACTCTAATAAACATTGTATGCTAAGTGAGTAGGACTATAAGGATAACTCATCTAGTTATATGATTATTGATTATTGTAATTAAAAGTAATTGGAATTTATAACTTATGATCTTAACTTAATGGTATTTGATGCTTCTAATATATCTTATGTTGTCTAATGATATGGTAAGGTGAATATTGTAGCTTAATTATGTGTGGGTTATGAACTTGTGTGAATAAGTGATTATAAATCTAGCTTCTAATGCTGTAGGGTTGAGTTAAGTAAGAGTTGAGTTGGAATTGATATAGTTAATTGCTAAACTTATATAAACACCCTAGGGTTGCATATTCGAGCTAATTTGAGGAAGTTTGGAGTAAATCAGAGCTATCTTCTTGCGCATTTAGCCAGACCCAAGGTGAGAGAGCTGCATCTTATTTGCATTTCTCTGTTGTATATAAATTATGTTGGATAATGGCATGCTATAAATGTTAGTTATTTAGTTTATATTGTTATCTTGTTTATATTACTTGTAAATTATCATGTATATGTTACTTGGCTCTCGTGATCTTGACTCGGGGTTGCGCAACCTTTTCGGACATAGTAGCGTCAAGAAACACGGGCGGCGTCGGGCTTGCCGTGCTCCCTCGACTACCATAGTGCCTATTCTTTTTCTCACTGAGTATACTCCACTACCTTAGAGGCGTGGTTCACCTGCTGGACATATAGACCTACCTCGGGAGAAAGGGTCGTAGGATCGGGATACATCCGGAATATCCCAACTTGGTGTAGTAAGGGTTTACCGGTACTTGCGTGAAGTTCGTGGCTCGTGGTTCAAGATTGAAGACTTGAAGTGGAACCATATCCTTTTTAATGTGGTTAATTACTTGGCTATTTGATCTTGTTGTTTTATGTTATATATATATATGACTTCTTGTGATTGCATATCATATTGCACGCCTCGGTATGCTGCATCACCTCCCTCACTGAGTATACATGTTGTATACTCACTCTCATTTTTAACACCTTTCAGGATCAGTGCTATAAGCTGGAAACGGGATTGCCTGCTCTATCAGTGTGGCCTGCCTGCTCTATCAGTGTGTAGAACAAGGAAGAATATGTACATTATATGCATGTATACTATTTGAGACCTTATGGTCTTATATGTATTTGTGTTATCTTAAGAAATGTAATATTAAAGTTTTAGTCTTGGGTGATAGTTAGGTGCTAGTGGTTTGTAATAACTTTAATTGTTTACTCTTCGGTTTAGTTGACTTGCATGCTGATAGGGATGAAACAAATTGAAGTTGTGGATTATGGTCTTGTGGTTGTCCTATATATAGGGGAAACTCCATCCGTTTTTCCCTAAATTTTGTGTCCGGGGTTTGGAATTAGGTGAGAATAGCATGATAATAAGGAGTCCCGGTCTCGTGAAGGATCGGGGCGTGACATGCTCTATCTGTGTGTAGAACAAGGAAGAATGTGTACATTATATGCCTGTATACTATTTGAGACCTTATGGTCATATATGTATTTGTGTTATCTTAATAAATGTAATATTAAAGTTTTAGTCTTGGGTGATAGTTAGGTGCTAGTGGTTTGTAATAATTTCAATTGTTTACTCTTCTGTTTAGTTGACTTGCATGCTAATAGGAATGAAACAGATTGAAGTTGTGGATTATGGTCTTGTGGTTGTATGTTGTAGTTTGCAGGTTTCCAAATAGTCCTATAAATAGGGGAAACTCTGTCCATTTTACCTAAATTTTGTGACCGGGTTGAAATTGGGTTTTGATTAGCATGGCTATTAGAGCCTCCGGTTTCGTGAGGGATCGGGGCGTTACAGTTGTTGTCTTGAAACGTCGATGGCCACAATGGGGATAAGTTTCAAGTGAACTTCTGTCCTTGTAAAATAAAAGAAATTCATTTATACATACATCTATCTTCTGATAACCTAACCCCAAGGGCTTCAGCATTTTCTTAAACCTGTATAAGTTCTCAGGTAGGTTATTTTCTAAAGGCATCAACTCTATAAATTATGAGATCACACGATCAAATAGGTCGTTGCTCATATTATGTTCTGATTTCATATTTAGATAACGAGCCACAACAGACAACTGGGTAAGATTCCTACAACCCGCAAACAATGGTTTTTCAGAGGCATTCAACAAATTAAAAAATTCTTGTGTTTTCATGTTTGGTACTTTTTCACTCACGTTCTGATCCTTTACCATATCTACTCCAGCAGCCTCAAAGACCATTGTCTGATAGTTATTCCCATAATCTAAGTCGTGTAGCATATTATTACCAATGTGTTGTTCAGTGACCCTTATATTGTTCGACACATTTTCCCCATGTGCAAGCCATACATAGTAATTAGGCATGAAACCCTTACTATAAAGATGTTTTTATCACAATGTTAGTGGTAAGATATCGTAAGTTTTCGCATTTGATGCATGGACATCTTATTTGTACACCGTCCATGTAATATGGTTGATTACTTGCGAATGTTATAAATTCATGCACACCTTCAACAAAGCCCTCATTGATGTATCCATCAATCCATCGATTATACATTCATTCACGTGATGATGCCATTATGACTGACACATTGCAGCACAAATAGGAATTTAATATTAGAAACAATATTGTAAGACTAAAATTTTGCCCAACTTAGTTAACTTTACTTACTTCTTAAATACTTAACTTATCCTACTCTCATGTTAATACACAGTCATGTTAATTTGCTTCTTAACTTTAGCTTATTAATATAGTCAAGTTTACGTACTTCTCATTAAACTTCTTGCATCACAAAATTATTAGCTTACTTAATTTACTTTATTAACTTAACTTGCTTCTTGTCAATATGCTAACTTAACTAACCTAATTTTGAAGACGTCTTCTTACTAACCTTAGTCCTCTTACTTCTTAATATTAGATAATAATACATCATATATAACTTAGTTAACTATACTTAATCTTCTTTGTAACTTAAGCTTGTTAACTTATCATACTTTACTTAGTTAACTATACTGCTTTGCTTTTTTAATGCATCTACGAAGAGCAACACACCCCTTCATCCAACACACCCCTTCATCCATTTACACAAGCATCCATCTTCACAATAACACAACGGCTCAATTTACACAATTTTTTAAACATGAATATAACAAAAAACACCACAATATCATACATTTTATGAAACGAAATTACAAGGCCAAAAAAATATATTGTTCAACATATTACTATATCAATAAAAACACTAACCTGAGCCTATGAAATGTTTAAGCGTTGCAAGCTATAATGGATGCCCCAAACCTAACAAAGTAAAGCAAACACACCAAATTAACTATTAATTCTTTAAAAAAAAGAATATTACAATAAAACAAATATATTATTTTTTTTTAAATTCCAAAAATTCTCAAAAAATAATTATATATTAATTTTCTTTATAAATTCAACAATTTAAAAATCCAAAAATAAAAACAAAGGAAATAAAAATAAATAAACTCAAAGCTAGAACATAAATACAAAAAATAAAACACAAAATATTACGAAAAATAAAAATAAATGCATATATATACATACATACATACATATATATATATATATATATATATATATATATATGTGTGTGTGTGTATATATAATTAAATAAATGCATATATATACATTAAAAAATATATAAAATGTAAAAGTACATAATGTATATACATTAATAGATATATATACATACATATAGATATATGATATATATAGATATATGTATACATCTAAAAAAAAAAGAATCAAAACAACAATATTACCACTTAAATCGGATGAGTAAATTCGTATTGGGGGAGGGGTATTTGTTTCGTTGAAATGTGAAAGGGGTAGGGGGTTTTTTGTGAATTTTTAAGATTCAAATTGAGGCCAGTAGCTGCTGCCCTCGATTTGACTCTTAATTTCGGTGAGGGCCCAACATGATACTGGGCCTTCGCCGAAATAAGTTATTTTTAAAAAAAAATCAAAATTTTTTTTTTGTTTGTTGTTAACTCTGTGCAGCCACTACAAGAAAAAACGGATGAGGCGACGACCAAAATCCGTAGCCTAACAATAGCCAAATTGGGACGGGCGACCGCTAGGCTACGGAATTACGTCCGTAGTAAAAAGGCTCGTCGCCAAATTGATATTTCGTAGCCAATTCGTAGCCAAATTCAGAAATTAATTTGTATTTATTTTTTATAACTTCCGTAGCAAAATAGCCGTAGCCCATCCGTAGCCAACTAATTTCTTTTTATTATTTATTAATTATTAACGTCCGTAGCAAATCCGTAGCCGTTTCAGTCGTAAATCGTCCGTAGCCCACGACTACGGATTTGTATCCGTAGAATATCGGTAGCCACTTGTCCGCAGCCAATCCGTAACCCATCCGTAGCCAACCAATTTTTTTTAATTTATTAATTATTAATGTCCGTAGCAAATCTGTAGTCGTTTCGATCGAAAATTGTCTGTAGCCCATGACTACGGATTGGTATCCGTAGAATATTGGTAGCTACATTTCCGTAGCCCATCCGTAGCTAACTAAAATTTTAATTTTATTATTAATTATTAACGTCTGTAGCAAAGCAGTAGTCAATCCGTAGACCATTGTCGAAAATTGTCCGTAGCCAATCAGTAGCCATTTGTCGACACATATCGGTCGCTAATATGTTGCCGAATTCCGTAGTTATTTTTCCGTCGAAAAACGGTGGCTAATTTTATGTGGCTGAATTATTACGAAAAATAGTATAAAATGTAAAAATGTAAAAATAAAAAAAAATTTACACAACAAAACGTAAAATTAAATAACCAAAATAATATTTACATAACGCATCTTTAATCAAATTCATAAAAGTATTAACATATTGTTCGAAATTAGTTTATAAAATTGTCCAAAAGACTAAATCCTAAATGTACCATTGATCATGTTGATCGGGCTACTGTTGTAGGTGTTTGGGTCGATTAATCTCCTGTTGCAATTCCCTCACGAGTTGCATGGCTTTGTTCACTTGTCACTGCGTCTCTTGCTGTGCATTTCCTTGGTCATGAAGTTGTTGCCTCATGGACTCCGTTGCTTCATTGACTCGCTTGTCAACTTCTTGTTCCGAGAGTCCAACTCTAGTGTTCATGGTTAGAATAGGGGGTGCTTCCTTACCAATGCGGACTCCTTGCGAGCCAAGTCCATAGACACGCCCTTTTTTCACCCCACCAACAGCTTGGTAGAATATCTCATCGGGATTAACGGGCGGCGCCTTAGGGTCTTCTTGTGTCATAAGTTGACGTTGCTCGAGCATCTCCTCATATCGTGACTACAAAAACAACATTTATAAATTTTTAATATTCTTATACCACTTAATGTCACGCCCCAACTCGACCTCACCTAAAATCAAGTTCGAACGCGGTGAAATGTCGACATTAAAACGTTTCTAATATGGACCCAAACACAAAATTATAACCTACATAACAATTCATATAGGCACAACAACCAACATACAACTACAAATATGCCAAATTTACAATCCTGGGCCTCCAACAAACAACCAAATGATATGTCGTCTGTGACAACCACTTCAACATAATCATATAGATATAATTCTCATAATGAAATACATAAGTCTAACAACCTACACATTACAAAAGAGATTTATGAAATTCAATTTTTATAACCTTTTAAACTAAAAGTAGCAACTTAAACTTAACATAAAATTATATAAATTTAACAAAATTAATTGACAGTAAAAGTAATACACTGTATAAATACTTACTATCGTCTGAGCAGCCTTTAGATCAAAGAATTATATACCATCACCCTCCCCTTTACTGTGAGCGACCTTGAAAACATCAGCTTTATAGAAAGGGACGTTTACTGTGTCCGCCTACGTTATTAACTTCATAAGTAGTAATTACTCAAAAACTATAATATTAAGATAGAAAAATTTAAACGGCTATTAAATTTAAGTTACATACCATCCTTCTCATAACTTCATGAAAGGGAGTGGCACCCGTATAGTGTACCGATTGATTTTTCTTCTTATTTTTCTTGGCCGCATTTGATTTATCTATCCATTTTGGTTCACGCCATCTTACTTGCATTTGCTCCCAATTATCTAATGTCATCTACTTAGGAGGCTTGTCAAATTTACGAGCCTTAGCCAATTGGTCTTTCATTCTCTCTGCCGCCTTATAATGGAAGCAATGTTTGATGTGTGTCCTATTACATGGGTGCCACTTATAATCTCTCTGCAACGACAAATATAGGTAAATGCGAACATGTCTTAATTGAATACTCACGTATAAATGTACAAGTGTATAATATAATAGATATTGACTGCATTAATGTTCATAAAAACCTCAAAAGAGCAAAATCATCGGTCTTTAACATCGTCCGGAATTTCTCCATAAGTAATCCAAGGTTCTGTGAATCCGCCTGTAAATATTGACTTAAAATCTCTTACTACCGAAGCAGGTACAAATCTATTAACAAGTATATCAATTATATAAGTTAGTGTCACTTGTATTACCTTATTATAACTTCAAGAACTAATAACAAACAATCAAAGTAATTGCTCTACCATTTAATTTAATTGTAATTTCACCCGTTATTATATAATCGAACGTGAGTACGTCTATCCTTCAACCATGTGGCGTACTGCTCGAGTGACTCGAATCCCATAGCCTGCCAATTTGTTGTGCCAGCTGCATGTGATGATGATTCTGGATGTTCCGTTTCCTGCTGGACGCTGGGCGTGGGCGTGGTATTATTATGACGATCCTCGTTAGTCACTCTGATGTCACACAAAAGGGCAGATAGTCTGGTGGAACGAACTGACGACCCTGTAGCAGTAGGGGACTCACTATCAGCTTCACCACGGGATGCGGAGGACGAAGTTGATGGCATGCCAGATTGTGTATTATGTACCCTGGGTTTACCAGCTCTAACCATGATTGCTACAAAAAAAAAAACTATAAGATACAAAGAGATGTACAATATATTCTATGAATGAAAAGATACTATAATCACTTTTCATTATATTTTTCGATTATCAATCATACAATTGACATTCAGTTGACATACAAAATATTGAATTTATAAGTACAAAATCTCAATCAGATAATTCATTGTATTCAGATTATATGTCATTATCATAGTCACTTTCATGATCTTCATCATCATTTTGGGCATTGTCCTCGTGCTCTTCTTCTACATCTCCAACCACAACAATGCATTCACTTGATTCAAGACAACGCAATACGACATCATCATGATCATCTGATTGTACCAATGCCACATTCATCTCATCGGACTGAAAAGCCGACTGTTCATCTTTATCATTATCATCACTGTTTGACTCCTTATCAAATTGGTTCCTTGATCTGATTTTACATACAGCTGACCAAGCTACCCGTTCTCTCTTAGCACCTGGATACCTGACGTAATATGCTTGATGTGCATACTCGGCTAAGACAAATGGGTCATACTTTGGGTATTTTTTCTTCATATTTATATCAATCAAGCGATATTTCAAATGAATCTTTAATCCCTTATCATTGTGAGAATCAAACCACTCACACTTGAAAAGGACAACTCTTGTGTGCTTCAAAGTTCCATTATGGTATTCAACTCAATAATATCAGTCAACAGACCATAATAATCATTCTCCTCATTATCAGGCATTGTCCCTTTCACAGTAACTCCACTGTTCATTGTTTTCTTTGAAGATCCATACTCCAAAGTGTGAAATCTGTACCCATTCACCAAGTACTTTGACCATGTACTGACCACCTTACTTGGACCCATTGAAAGACATTTCACGCGATCATCCAAAATATTATTGTGGGCAAGCTGAAAGGGGTAAATTAGGGACGATAACAAACGTCAAGGTCGGAATGAATCGAATATATTATTAGGGACGTTAAAAAGTAGTAATACTAACATGGTAACATAACCAAGCCGGGAAAAATTTCTCAATGTTGTTATTGATTTGTGAATCAGTAAATGATAGATTCTCCATTCGAAGATCATCCTCAAACGTCCTGTATAGTATTAATTAGTGGATTATATATATAAGATCTTTAATAGAACTAAAGAGTTGAGTCATGAACTTACTTAATATATGGGGGCACTTCTTCGCAGTTCATCAAAACACACAAGTGAGCAACATTGAAATCTCGATCGTCTAAATCTTTAGAGATCATCTTCCCCATCGGACGACCTGGATGCTTGAATATGGGTAAACACCCTTTAGGGTAATCCGTATCCACGGACTCTTCATTTCGACCGATGTTTCTTGTTTTTGATTGTATGTGCGGTTCGAAATAATATGAACAAAATGTCGTTGTTTCAAGGATAAGATATGTTTCACATATAAATCCCTCAACACGTGCTTTATTCTTCACCTTTCTCTTCAAAACATGCAAAAACCTCTCAAAATAGTACATCCACCAACATTGTACAGGACCGACCGCCGCAAATTGCTTCATGAACCAAGTGTACTAGCAAATGCTCCATTGAGTCAAAGAAGGCTGAAGGTAAGATCTTTTCCAACTTACAAAGGGTGATCATAATATTTTGTTGCATTCTTTCAAGGTCAACTATTTCAAGAGAAGAGCAACAAATGTTTCTGAAAAAACAAGCTTAGTTCGGTAAAAGGTTCCCATACACTATTTGGCAATAACTCTCGTAAGGCTATAGGAAGCAATCTCTCCATAAATACATGGCAATCATGGCTCTTCATATATGACAACTTTAATCGTTCATGTCAATACACCTTGCTATATTTGATGCATATCCATTGGGAAATTTTAACTCTTTGACCCACTCCAAAATTGCTTTCCTAGCTGGAATCGGGAGAATATGCACTGCCATTTTCATAGCGCCATCACTAATGCATAATTCAGGACAATCACAAATTTTCTCAATATCAGCCCTTGAATTTTTTGTATCCTTTGTCTTCCCCTTCACGTTCATTATAGTGTTAAAGACATTATCAAAAATATTCTTCTCTATATGCATGACATCAATAAGGCAAATCCCAAAAGATGCTTTTTTTTGTCCAGTTATGCTTTCTTCCAAAACCATCTATTTTATTTTTACCCAATTCATTTATGGTCGGAAGATCTCAAACTTTTTCCCACATATCCTCACCACTCAATCTCGGCGGAGGGTCTGATCTCTCTATCAGATTTTTTCAAAAGTTCTTCTTGTCTCGTCGAAAGGGATGATTTCTTGGTAAGAACTGTCGATGGCAGTCAAAGAAACAATTCTTTCTCTCTGCAGTCAATTGAAATGCCTGAGAAGATCCTATACAATAGGGGCATGACAATTTGCCGTGAGTACTCCAGCCAGATAACATGTCATATGCTAGGAAATCATTAATTGTCCACATTAAAACTGCCCTCAATTGGAAATTGGATTTGGACGACACATCATAACAAGGTACCTCTACTTCCCACAATTTAATCAACTCTTCAATTAGAGGTTTAAGGTATATATCTATACTCTTTCCCGAACTCTTTGGCCCAGGAATAAGAAGGGTCAAGAATATTACAGGGTCCTTCATACACATCCATGGTGGAAGATTGTATGGTGTGATTATCACAGGCCAACAAGAATAAGGTTGAGAAAAAGAGTTGAATGGGTTAAAACCATCAAAAGAAAGTCCAAGATGTATATTTCTCGGTTCAGAAGCAAAGTTTGGATACGTTCTATCAAAGTGTTTCCATGCTTCAGCATCGGATGGATGACAAATTTTTCCATTCTCAACTTGGTGTCTAAAATGCCATTGCATATGTTTAGTTGTTGTGGGAGACATGTATAATCTGGTCAACCTGGGCGTTAATGGTTGATACCTCAATCGTTTGAAGGCAATTAGTATACCACATTTTTTTCCCAACTTTTGTAGGTTTAAACCGTGGGTGACCACACCTTGGACAAGATTTGAGTTGATCTCTATCTTTGTAATATAACGTACATCCATTTACACATGCGTCAATCTTTATACAACTCAAACCTAGATGACTCATTTTACTCTTAAACCTATAGTAGTTCTCAGGCAAAGTGTTATCCTTGGGCAACATTCTTCGAATAACTTTAATAATTCGACTAAAACAATGTTCAAACATATTCTCCTCTGACTTGATATTCAACAACAAAGACACCGTTGACAGATGAGTTGTCATGACTCCAATTTTTCAATCGCTAATATAATCTCTGATACCATAAATAAACCACCAACATTCCTGGGATCGTGATGCCATGAACTTAAGAAGATCGCTCTGCCTAAGTCCGCTAAGCCACAATTACAATAACACGAGCTCTATTATCATAATTCAATATTTTAAGACTTTTAAATAATTAAAACCAATTACCAAATTCTAAATTACTCAATTTCATTTACCTTAGTCGATGGACTAAATCTTGTTGTAACTTAGTTGATTTAACCATACTTAGTCAAATTTCAGCCTATTATTAGTTTTCTAAAAAATCGGGCAGCACAACGGCTGTATTTTGGATTTTCCAGTTTTATCCTGCAAACAGAAAAGCCTCAAACCGACAACTTCAAATCCTTCACTACAACTCCTCAACCCCAACTTCCAATAGCACAATATAATTCGTCCAACACATATTAAATCGACAATCTAATTCCAAGGTAAATCATATATCATTCGTATAACCAAAAATTTATATATAAGTACAACGTCCAACCATTACATTAATTCAAATACCACATATTATACAACTTCATCACTAGAGTTTAAAGCCACAAACATATTTTTCCTTAGCATACAATCATCAAGTATCATACTCCGGCTCACTTACACCTGAAAGAGAGGGGGAGAGGAGGGGGAGGGGAGGGGAGGGGGGAGGGGGAGAAAACGAGGGTAAGCTTATCGGGCACCAAAGCTCAGCGAGGGAAAAATCTGGGAAGAGTTTTCGAATACATTTTTCCTTTTCATAAACCTTTTTGTAAATCCGTAGATGCAATGCACGCTAGATTTGCAGTCAAGAAACAGTTCAAGTATACATATTCAAGTCATATATCACATACTAAGTAAGAAATAACTTACTCTTTCCAACATCTCCGAGGAATTTAATGCCCCCAAGCGAGATGGTGATTATATATCATATATCAAGCGGTGGAGGTGGTCTACCTCACTATTAATTGAGATGTTCAACATCTCCTTCCTTATCTCCCCAATAGAGTATTTCAGACAATACTCAAACCTACAACCCGATTCTCCAAGGAAATCAATATTCCCGAGCGAGAGGGGAATAGGACCATGGTAGATATAAGATTACCGACACCCCGAGGATGTCCGGCGTAGTATGCACACTACCATGCCAAGACTAGGTGGTTGCAACCCCTTTTGACACCATTTCAAATTCAAGTTCAAGTAACACGAACATTTATAACATTCAAATAGACATCGAGTTCAAAACATTCACATAGTTATACATTTCTAGCAAACTGGGTAATTATCAAGCAAGAAGCAATATAATCCATATAAATGATCACACAAGTGTTCTAACATATCTAGAAGTTAGATAATATCATTTCACATTAGTAAGAACAAGCAACGTAGCCATTTCGTCAATAGGCCAGCATTAGCACTTAAATAATTCATCTAAGCCACTGTTTATGTCACTGCATTGACCCAACTTTAGCAAATCAGTTAACTACCTTCCTAAACGTCAATTACTTTGTTTTAGGTATAGAATTAAAACTCTTCGAGTGTAGATGATTTTGGAATAAAGAAACACTCAATTCCAATCCAAAACGACAGAGTTATAACCTATTTCGTGCAACTATGTTTTTCTATCCAGATTGCAAGCTGTTCTTGCATCATTTCGGGAATAGAAAATTCAGAGCATTTTAACAATAGAATTTGACGATCTAGAAAACATGAAGTTCGTTCCTAACTTCCCAATATAGCTACTGTGAAAGTTTCGTTCAATTCCGAGATCGTTTGCTATTTTTACAATGCAAAAGAAATCAAAGACAGTGAGCTGTCCAGATTTAGCAAAAATTTCGTAACTTACTTCCTAGTGTGTGTTTGAGGATGAAAACGATTTTTTCTCATGATATGGCCAACTGAAGAAATGTTCCTCTATGAGTTTTATACATTTTCAGAAGTTTTAAGATTTTTATAAAATCATCTAGTCATAAAAACAAGCTATAATTTCGAATTTTTACAAATCTGTCTAGTGGCTACAAAATTTCTTTTACCTACTGTCTTGTGTGTTTTTTAGCATGAAAACGATTTTTTTCTCATGACATGGTCAACTGAAGAACTGTCCCTCTATGATTTTTCTTCATTTTCTGAATTTTCCAGATTTTTATAAAATCATCTAATCATAAAAATGGGATAAAATTTCTGGTTGGACAAATCTGTCTAGTAAGGTCATTCCGAGATTCTTGCATGTTCTAGCTTCTAAATCATCAACATCAACTACTATACAACCAAACAACCTCTAGCAACCTAAATTAGCAATACTCAAACATATCTACATAGCTAGATACAAGCTTTACCATCAAGAACACCCAAAAATTCCAGCAACATAATCTTTGATTCAAACCATCAATAACAAGCTCCAACAACATTTCAACCATGAATTTGCAATTATAACTCCATACAAGCCTCATAAAACCATCAATATGCATTTGTATATCATAAATACTCATTTTGATACTCATCTTTGTGTTGAAGCCTAGAAGCAAATAGAGCAAGTAGAATGCTAGCAAGTAAGAGTAGAAGCAAGGAAATGGCTGAAAATAGCTTGTCCTTTATCCTCTTCCTTCTTTCTTTGTTCTTCTCTCCCAAGCTCCAACATGTGTGTGTGTGTTGTGTGGGCTGATTGTGTGTGTGTTGTGTGTGTTTTTGCCTAGGATAGAATAATGTATGAGGAAGATGAAATATCTAACATTTAATTGCCTAAGTTGCTCTCCTAACTAGAAGGTTATTTACTAGCATGCCATTCTAGCTTTATTTCTAATTGTTTTGGTTTTAATTCAATTATTCTAGTTAACTATTGAACTTAGTTGGTTTCAATTACTAGCCACGCAATATAAATTACTCAAATGCACGTTAAACGATGGAATGCACATAAATTGACATAAAAGCACATAAAATGATTTATTATGTATGATATGATTTATATGCACATGTGGTCTTGTGCTGGGCCTTATACCTAAAGTTTGTAAGTTTTGCTAATCAACCTCTCGTGTTTTCTAAAATGTAAAAGTTTCTCTGTTTCCTCTTTAATTCGACCGGGGTGTTCCTTGTACGATTTAGTGTATGTGATATCCAGTTTAAAATGCCAAACTTGGTCTCCAAGTATTAGTTCTCATAATTACAATTTGACCCCAAAAGTTTTCTCATATTTGTAACGTTACCCCGAAGTTATTCTACTTAAATCTTATAATTCTAACTTAGTTTCTAACTTATTTCTACTGTACCTAGTAACATTTTATATATATAAGACATTAAAAGATATTTAACTAATATCTACTTTATCTAAAATACTCAATGCACGTAAAACGATGTAAGTGCACATAGAAGCCTGTGAGTGCAAGTAAGATAATACAAGTGCACGTTAGTACTCAGAAACTCATATAAGTAAATGCATGAATGGGTACGGCGTTTTACATCTTCCCCTCCTTAACAGAATTGTGTCCTCGCAATTTCTTTATACGACCACTCTTCTTCGAGCTGCAACGACTCTAACTTCAACCGTGGTTACTGCTTGCAATCTGGGCACGATTCTTTTGCCACTTTGGACAATTCTTGACGCGATGTTGATCACTCCCACATCCTTTGCATTTACCAGATCTCTTCCAACACTGGGCTTCCGTGTGCCCCCTCCTATTGCAATAGTTACATGTAACAGGCTGGGGGTTAGCCGTGCCTCCCGATGTGCCATGACTAAATTGGTTGACTGTGGTACTAGGCTGTAATTTGTTAGTAGCTGTCTTCCCTGGATTCTGGCCCTAACTTGGGTACTTCTTCTTGTAGCCTGCCCTTGCACCCTTTGCCGTTTTAGGCATTCCTTGACCTTATGTTGATTGCTACTGCAACCGTTACACCTTCTTGTCTTCCTCCAACAGTCAATCTCTAGATGACCCCTACGTGCACAGTAAGTACTGGCAAACTTTCTTAACAGGTAGCCCCTCTGGGCTCTGAACTTGACTCGGTTGACTTGACCCTGCCACTTCCTGACTCTTTCCTCTCTCAGCTATTGTTGCCCTGAAAAGAACTTCACCTTAGGTGAGAAACTGAAAAGGAGCCAAGCTATTTTGAATCTCAGATCTTAGCCCTCGGATAAATCTCTGGATTCTTTTCTCAGTAGTTTGTACCATTCCCGAAGCATAATGGGACAGTTGATTCATTCGGGCTTCGTACTGTACAACCGTCAAATCCCCTTGCTTGAAGGTCACGAACTCATTCCTTCGAAGTCTCCCTCTAATTCCAAGAACTCTTCCAACCATTCTTACTTCACCAAAAGATGTAGCCCCATGATATGATATGTATTTATATATACAATTATGTTACAAGAGAAGCAAATGTGTACTTATATAATCATACCACATAAGAACAACTATATCTTAACGCATAAGGATTATATAATAAAACATTAACAACTAGTATATAGCCTAGCATACAGGAAACCATTGTGACATAATAAACACTTAAAGCATACGGTGTACATGAATCACATAGGCACGTTGAGCACATAAAACATATTGTTCACATTGGTTCACTTAACACATAATACATGTGCACATATCTTTCAAGACAACTTTATATCAAGACTTCTACCCATTTCCCTAGGGGTTCTAACCCAACTATGCCTAGCCAACTGGCTAAGCTTTGATACCACCTGTCACGACCCCAATTTTTCAATTGCTAATATAATCTCTGATACCATAAATAAACCACCAACATTCCTGGGATCATGATGCCACAGACTTAAGAAAATCACTCCACCTAAGTCCGCTAAGGCACAATTACAATACTCCGAGCACTATTATCATAATTCAATTTTTCAAGACTTTTAAATAATTATATCCCAATTATCAAATTCTAAATTACTCAATTTCATTTACCTTAGTCGATGGACTAAATCTTGTTGTAACTTAGTTGATTTAATTACCAATCCATACTTAGTCAAATTTCAGCCTATTATTAGTTTCCTAAAAAATCGGGCAGCACAACGGCTGTATTTTGGATTTTCCAGTTTTATCTTGCAAACAGAAAAGCCTCAAACCAACAACTCCAAATCCTTCACTACAACTTCTCAACCCCAACTTCCAATAGCACAATATAATTCGTCCAACACATATTAAATTGACAATCTAATTCCAAGGTAAATCATATATCATTCGTATAACCAAAAACTTATATATAAGTACGACATCCAACCATTACATTAATTCAAATACCACATATTATACAACTTCATCAGTAGAGGTTAAAGCCATGAACATATTTTTCCTTAGCACACAATCATCAAGTATCGTACTCCATCTCACTTACACCTGAAAAGGGGGGGGGGGGGGGGAGAGGAACGAGAGTGAGCTTATCCGGCACCAAAGCTCCGCAAGGGGAAAATTTGGGAAGAGTTTTCGAATACATTTTTCCTTTTCATAAACCTTTTTGTAAATCTGTGGATGCAATGCATGCTAGATTTGCAGTCAAGAAACAGTTCAAGTATACATATTCAAGTCATATATCACATACTAAGTAAGAAATAACTTACTCTTTCTAACATCTCCGAGGAAGTCAATGCCCCCAAGCGAGATGGTGATTATATATCATATATCAAACGGTGGAGGTGGTCTACCTCACTATTAATTGAGATGTTCAACATCTCCTTCCTTATCTCCCCAATAGAGTATTTCGGACAATACTCAAACCTACGACCCGATTATCCAAGGAAATCAATGTTCCCGAGCGAGAGGGGAATAGGACCATGGTAGACATAAGATTACCGACACCCCGAGGATGTCCGGCGTAGTATGCACACTACCATGCCAAGACTAGGTGGTTGCAACCCCTTTTGACACCATTTCAAATTCAAGTTCAAGTAACATGAGCATTTATAACATTCAAATAGACACCGAGTTCAAAACATTCACATAGTTATACATTTCTAGCAAACTGGGTAATTATCAAGCAAGAAGCAATATAATCTATATAAATGATCACACAAGTGTCCTAACATATCTAGAAGTTAGATAATATCATTTCACATTAGTAAGAACAAGCAACGTAGCCATTTCGTCAATAGGCTAAGCATTAACACTTAAATAATTCATCTAAGCCACTGTTTATGTCACTGCATTTACCCAACTTTAGCAAATCCGTTAACTACCTTCCTAAACTCCAATTACTCTATTTTTGGTATAAAATTAAAGCTCTTCGAGTGTAAATGATTCTCGAATCAAGAAACACTCAATTACAATCCAAAACGACTGAGTTATGACCTATTTCGTACAACTATGTTTTTCTGTCCAGATTGCAAGCTGTTCTTGCATCATTTCAGGAATGGAAAATTCAGAGCATTTTAACAATAGAATTTGATGATCCAGAAAACATGAAGTTCGTTCCTAACTTCCTAATATAGCTACTGTGAAAGTTTCGTTCAATTCCGAGATCGTTTGCTATTTTTACAATGTAAAAGAAGTCAAAGACAGTGAGCTGTCCAGATTTAGCAAAAATTTCGTAACTTACTTCCTAGTGTGTGTTTGAGGATGAAAATGATTTTTTCTCATGATATGGCCAACTGAAGAAATGTTCCTCTATCAGTTTTCTACATTTTCAAAAGTTTCCAGATTTTTATAAAATCATCTAGTCATAAAAAGGGGCTAAAATTTCAAGATTGTACAAATCTGTCCAGTGGCAGCAAAATTTCTAATACCTACTGTCTTGTGTGTTTTTGAGCATGAAAATGATTTTTTTCTCACGACATGGTCAACTGAAGAACTGTTCTTCTATGAGTTTTCTTCATTTTTTGAATTTTCCAGATTTTTATAAAATCATCTAATCATAAAAACGGGATAAAATTTCTGGTTGGACAAATCTGTCCAGTAAGGTCATTCTGAGATTCTTGCATGTTCTAGCTTCTAAATCATCAGCATCAACTACTATACAACCAAGCAACCTCTAGCAACCTAAATAAGCAATACTCAAACATATCTACATAGCTAGATACAAGCTTTACCATCAAGAACACCCAAAAATTCCAGCAACATAATCTTTGATTCAAACCATCAATAACAAGCTCCAACAACATTTCAACCATGTATTTGCAATTATAACTCCATACAAGCCTCATAAAACCATCAATATGCATTTGTATATCATAAATAGTCATTTTGAAAGAACCCTCACCTTTGTGTTGAAGCCTAGAAGCAAATAGAGCAAGTAGAATGCTAGCAAGTAAGAGTAGATGCAAGGAAATGGCTGAAAATAGCTTGTCCTTTCTCCTCTTCCTTCTTTCTTCGTTCTTCTATCCCAAACTCCAACGTGTGTGTGTGTTGTGTGGGCTGATTGTGTGTGTGTTGTGTGTGTTTTTTTCTAGGATAGAATAATGTATGAGGAGGATGAAATATCTAACATTTAATTAACTAAGTTGCCCTCCTAACTAGAAGGTTATTTACTAGCATGCCATTCTACCTTTATTTCTAATTGCTTTGGTTTTAATTCAATTATTCTAGTTATCTATTGAACTTAGTTGCTTTCAATTACTAGTCATGCGAAATAAATTACTCAAATGCACGTTAAACGATGGAATGCACATAAACTGAGATAATTGCACATAAATTGACATAAAAGCACATAAAATGATTTAATTATGTATGATATGATCTATATGTACATGTGGTCTTGTGCCGGGCCTTACACCTAAAGTTTTTAAGTTTTGCTAATCAACCTCTCGTGTTTTTTAAAATGTAAAAGTTTCTTTGGTTCTTCTCTAATTCAACCGGGGTGTTCCTTGTACAATTTAGTGTATGTGATATCCAGTTTAAAATGCCAAACTTGGTCTCCAAGTATTAGTTCTCATAATTGCAATTTGACCCCAAAAGTTTTCTAATATTTGCAACGTTACCCCGAAGTTGTTCTACTTAAATCTTATAATTCTAACTTAATTTCTAACTTATTTCTACTGTACCTAGTAATATTTTTTATATATAAGACATAAAAGATATTTAACTAATATCTACTTTATCTAAAACACTCAATGCACGTAAAACGATGTAAGTGCACGTAGAAGCCTGTGAGTGCAGGTAAGATAATACAAGTGCACGTTAGTACTCATAAACTCATATAAGTAAATGCATGAATGTGTACGGGGTTTTACATAAGTGACCTCACATCCACTCCACAAAGGCTCATCTGCACTTTTTAATTGATCATAAAAATATTTTGACTCTATATTAGGCTCTTCTTCAATTGGTTGATAAGGAGTTGGTGGTATATTTGATAGGCCAAATGCATCAAACACCATTATCCTATAACTATTTCCTTCATCATATCCGTAATGATCACCAACATTATGGTTGTTATCCTGATTGAGGTCATCATGCTCCCCGTATGAAGTCCAAATATAGTAATACCTCATGAACCCCCATGAGTAGAGATGATGTCTACAAGTATGAAGGTCCTTAAAGTCATAATTCTTACATTTCGCACAAGAACATCTAATGTTGTCTACATCCATGTACTTTCGTTGACTACACGCAAAAGGAATGAATTCTTCGTCTACTCCATGAACGAACTTAGGATTTAATACTTCCTTAGATATTAATCGATTTTTCATCCACTGTTGTTGGCGTGTTTCCATTTTCTCAACTTCTGTATCATAATATATGTTCATTCCATTAAAGAAATTAATAGTACAAGATGCGGTTCAGTAATGTACTTGGTGGTGACATTATTTAAACACAATTTATGACCCACTAGTTAATCTATTATTAATTAATTAAAACAAATATCACTACAATAAAACATCGATGTCAAAGAAGTCACAACAAACATCACTACCACATATTTATTTTAAAACATCACTTAAAACAATTAGAATTAAACATAACATTAAATACAAAAATAATAAATTGAACAACTGAAAAACAAGCAAAATTACACATAATCCCAGATATATATTATACACATATATAAATATGTCTATACTAGACAAAAAAATAAAGGAAAAATGTATATAATAAAAGACTTACTAGTAGAAAATAGAGAGAGATATGGTGGTAGTGTCTTTGGTGGTGATGGTGGTGGAGTTGGAGGTGGTGATGGAGCCCTAGATGGTGGTGATGGTAAGGGTGGCCTACATGATAGTGATGGTAAGGGTGGCCTACATGGTGGTGATGGAGTACCTTGTGGTGGTGATGGAGCCTTTGTTGGTGGTGTTGGTAGTACCCTTGGTGGTACTCTTGATGGTTATGGTAGTGGTGTTGATGATGATGGTGGTGGTGGGGATGGTGGTGGTGGTGGTGGTGGTGATGGTGATGGTGATGGTGATGGTGCCCTAGATGGTGATGGAGGACCTTGTGGTGCTGATGGAGCCTTTGTTGGTGGTGGTGGTAGTAGTGGTAGAGTTAAAAGAGAGAGGTTTTTTGTAAGAGAAAAAAAGAGTGAAGTGAATTTGGGGGAAATGTTTTAAACATTGAGCTTTATTAGTTTTAAAAAATAATAATAATAAATAAATAAATTTAAATTTTTTTTCCAACCAGGTCACGTCCCGCCGACCGGCCAGCCGGCCCGCTGGCAGGCGGTGACGTGCTTGGAGAAAAAAAATTAAAAATTTTAATTTTTTTTTAACTAATAAAAATCAGCAAACCCACCCCCAAATCCCATCTTCTTTTCCAACTTCACATCTCTTCACCTTTCTTTTCTAAAACTCTCTCAAAATCTCTCTAAAATCATTAAAAACTAACCATTAAATCTCAAAATTTCTTCCACAATCACATTACCCATCCCACAAAACATCAAAATCTCTAAATATTTTTTCAAAACACCAATTTCTTTAACTCCATTGCAAGAAAAACTCAAAAAATCTCTCTCAAATTCTCAAAATCTAGCCATTAAACCTCAAAACTTCTTCCATAATCACATTACCCACTTGGCAAAACCTCCAAATCTACAAAGAGTTTTTTCAAACCCCGATTTTTTCAAGCCCTAAGCCAAAATATAGGTAAAGTTGTCTTAAACTCAAATTTTAGCCATTAAATCTCAAGTTTTTTTCCATAGTCACGTTACCCACTTCCCAAAAGCTCAAAATCTCTATATTTTATCATGGTGGATACAAGAAAAAGTGGGAAAAAAAATCTTCCTAAGAAAACCAATACAAGAGCCTCTATAAGACTTCCAAGTCCGGATATGGATCCTCCTCCCACACGTGCAAACAACGAGGTTGTCAAGCCGATATTATATGGAAAGTGTTTGATAGACGAGGATATACAAAGTACTAGAATTTCTGAATTTGTGCAACAACAAGGTTGGTATGACTTCCTACATATTCATTGTCTTGTTTATCCGCTTTTAATCCGTGAATTTTATGCCAATATGGAAAATGATGAAATTGTTGTTGTAAAAAGTAGAGTTAGAGGTGTTGATATTGAGTTAACCCCGAATATTATAGCTACAATCTTTAATATGAGAAACGAAGGGGTAAAAGCTTATGACACCACTGGTTGGCCAGAAAGTAGAATGGAGCCCGAAGACAAAGATAATTGTTTGAGATTTTTCTGGGCGGAAAGGTTTGATAGAACTGCACATAGAGGAAATGTACCAGATAAGAGAGAGTTGCCCATACTAAAGAAAATTTGGGTAAACTTTGTAGGCTCTTGTCTTGTACATAGAAATATTAATGATGAAAGGACACTTCAAGGAGATGCTTATATTGTATATTTGTTGGTTAGTGGTAGACAAGTAAACTTACCGTATATGATTGTTCATCACATGAATTATGTGGCTAAGAACAACAAATCCTTGCCATATGGAGTAGCCCTTATGCGAATTTTTGAGTACTTCGGGGTTTCATTTGATGGGGTTGAAAGTAAGAAATTCAACCCTTCTTGGTATCTTAATATGCTATCTCTGAATAGACAACAAGCTTATTAGTATCAAGATCGTTATATAAACCAAGAAGAATTTAATAGACTACCAGAGGAAACCAAATCATTCATTAGAACTAATACTACCAAGAACAGAACCTTTGTTCAGAATTTGAGTTATATTGGTGATGTTGAGATGGAAGAAAACTTATATCGTGAAATGCCTATGGAAACTGATATTTCGGAGAAGTATATTCATGCAGAGAGAGTCTCACAAATAGATAAGCAAGAAAGGAGGAGATGTGCTAGTTCTAGTCGTGCTTCTAGTTCGTCATTTGATCTAATTTTGAAAAAAACTAAATGATATCTCTACTTCTATGGGCAACAATGATAGAACTCTCAACCATTTGCAAACTCAACTTCAAACAATGGAAGAGCGTAGAGCGGCAGATCTTCAATATTTTGAAGCTCAATTTCAGACTTTGGAAGAACATAGAGCAGAAGATCGACAATATTTCAAAACTCAATTTGAGGATATACAAGGTCGGCTTCTACTCAAGGTTGATGACTTTCGTGGTGAGGGAGTTGGACAAGACCCTGGGTTTACCGACAATCGGAGTCGTGGACGTCGTAGTTGTGGACCGAGACAATAGTTTTATTTTGGGCAACTTGCTGTTAGTTTTTTATAATTAAAATTGCATCTGAAACTAGATATCTGATTTACCATTTATGTATGCTTGTACTGACTTATGGTTCTTATGTTAGTTATTATAGACATCTATGCTTGACAAATTATGGTATATATATTTTATACATCCTTAGTTTTTTTTTTGTTTAATGACTTACCACGTCACTAAAAATATAAATTTCAGTTTTTTGTTGAGGTCCGTAGCCCAGCAGTAGTCAATTGGCTACTGCTGGGCTACAAACAACAAATAATACGTATTCTAACTTCCAAAATAGGTACAAGTAACGTATTAAAACGTATTAATATCTTCAAATTTTTCTTGTTTATGAAGTTTAGACACAATGTGATAGTTTTCCGACTCCTACATTGAACGTTTATTAACCTTAACGTAATGTTAAGTGAAAACATGATTAGTTTGATTTAAACGGCAAATGATTTCCTATGAGATTTTTCTATAAAAGTACACACGTTAATGAAATACGGACCAAGTTTTTTTTTTAAAAAACATTTTCAACTCAAGTGAAGTTTACTACATTGTAGGTACAATTAAAATTCCAAAATTCTAATTAAAAATGATAAAACTCAATTTTTAGTTGAGGTCCGTAGCCCAGTAGTAGCCAATTGGCTACTGCTGGGCTACGGAGAACAAATAATACGTATTCTAACTTCCAAAATAGGTTCGAACAACGTATTAAAACGTGTTAATATCTTCAAATTTTTCTTGTTTATGAAGTTTAGACACAATGTGATAGTTTTTCAACTCCTAGATTGAACGTTTATTAACCTTAACGTAATGTTAAGTGAAAACATGATTAGTTCGATTTAAACGGCAAATGATTTTCTATGAGATTTTTCTATAAAAGTACACACGTTAATGAAATACGGACAAAGTTTTTTTTTAAAACATTTCTAACTCAAGTGAAGTTTACTACGTTATAGGTGCAATTAAAATTATAAAATTCAAATTAAAAACGATAAAACTCAATTTTTAGTTGATGTTAGTAGCCCAGCAGTAGCCAATTGGCTACTGTTGGGCTATGGACAACAAATAATACATTTTTTAACTTTTAAAAGAGGTACGAACAATATATTAAAACGTGTTAATATCTTCAAATTTTTCTTATTTATGAAGTTTAGACACAATGTGATAGTTTTTCAACTCCTAAATTGAACGTTTATTAATCTTAACGTAATGTTAAATGAAAACATGATTAGTTCGATTGAAATGGCAAATGATTTCCTATGAGATTTTTCTATAAAAGTACACACGTTAATGAAATACGAACAAAGTTTTTTTTTTTTTTTGAAACATTTCCAACTCAAGTGAAGGAGTAACGTTGTAGATGCAATTAAAATTCTAAAATTCAAATTAAAAATGATAAAACTCAATTTTTAGTTGAGGTCTGTAGCCCAGCAGTAGGCAATTGGCTACTGCTTAAATTCTGTAGCCTGGCAGTAGCCAATTGGCTACTGCTGGGCTACGGACAATAAATAATACGTATTTTAACTTCCAAAATAGGTACGAACAACGTATTAAAACATGTTAATATTTTCAAATTTTTTCTTGTTTATGAAGTTTATACACAATGTGATAGTTTTCGACTCCTAGATTGAACGTTTGTTAATATTAACGTAATGTTAAGTGAAAACATAATAAGTTCGATTTAAACGACATTTGATTTCTATATAAAAGTACCCACGTTAATGAAATATGGACCAAGTTTATTTTTATTTCAAAAATTTACAACTCAAGTGAAGTTATTACGTTGTAGGTGCAATCAAAATTTTATAATTCAAATTAAAAATGATAAATTTCAGTTTTTTATTTAAATCTGTAGCCTAGCAGTAGCCAATTGGCTACTGCTAGGCTACGAACAACAAATAATATGTATTCTAACTTGTTAATAGGTAGGAACAACGTATTAAAACGTGTTTATATCTTTATATTTTTCATGTTTACGAAGTTTAGACACAATATGAGAGTTTTTAGACCCCTAGATTGAACATTTATTAATATTAACGCAATGTTAAGTGATGACGTGATAACTTCGATTTAAACGGCTAATGACTTCGTAGGAGATTTCTTTATTAAAATACACACGCTAATAAAATACGGACCAAGTTTATTTTTATTTGGAAAACTAATATCTCAAGTGAAGTTTACTACATTGTAGGTGCAATCAAAATATCGTAATTTAAATTAAAACCGATAAATCTCATTTTTACCTGAAATTCCGTAGCCCATCTATGGCAATTGGCTACGGATAGGCTACGGAAGAATGAAATCCGTAGCCCATCCGTAGCCAATTGCCACGGATGGGCTACGGACCACTAATAGTATGAATTCTAATTTGTTAATAGGTAGGAACAACGTATTAAAGCGTGTTTATATCTTTATATTTTTCATGTTTATGAAGTTTAAACATAATATGAAAGTTTTTGGACCCCTAGATTGAACGTTTATTAACATTAACGCAATGTTAAGTGAGAACGTGATAACTTCAATTTAAACGGCTAATGACTTCGTAGGAGATTTCTTTATTAAAATACGTACGCTAATAAAATATTAACAAAGTTTATTTTTATTTGGAAAATTAATATCTCAAGTGAAGTTACTACGTTATAGGTACAATCAAAATACCGTAATTCAAATTAAAACCGATAAACCTCATTTTTATCTGAAAGTCCGTAGCCCATCCGTGGCAATTGGCTACGGATGGGCTACGGATTTCATTTTTCCGTAGCCCATCCATAGTCAATTGCCACGGATGGGCTACGTACTTTGTTATTTTTAATTTTCCCTCCAGTCCTTTATTTTTTATGGACATTTTTTTGAATAATACATAACCCGTAGCCAATCCGTGGCTATTTGGCCACCGTATGGCTATGGAATTTTTTATGATTTTTGTTGCGGCATTAATTAAATAATTCGTAGCTAGTCCGTAGCAAATTTGTCATGGCTAGGCTACGAAATATTATTTTTTATTTTTTTTATAATTAAAATTATTGTCTGTAGCCAATTCGTAGCCATTTTTTGTCGCCATTTTAATAGGGCCGAAGTTGGCTACGGATAGGCGACAGAATTAATTGCCCGTAGCAATTCCGTAGCCCATCCGTAGCCAATTTACTACGGAAAAAATCCGTCACCCGTGCGCTATTTTCTTGTAGTGAGCAGCCCAGCATGATACTAGGCCACCGCCTAGAAACCAATGGGGAGGCCCATTGATGCAACCAATGAGCCTCGCCTATTGGATTTAATTTGGGAGACGGTCCGTCTCCTTTTTCTTTTTGTTTTGTTTTTTTGTTTTTTTTAGGCTTATTGTTTTATTCTCTTAATTAATTTGTTTTAAATTTTTTTTATCATTATTATTGTTTTTATTAAAAATAAAATTGTTTCTTTTGTTTAATATTTCATTTTTTCGTTTTTTATCTTTCCTTTTTTTCTATATCATTTTGTTTTTACATTTTTGCAACATAATTTGTATGTTTAACAAGCTATTAGTTAGTTTTTTTCACTGTATTTATTTGTTTTCAATGCAAGTTTTTTAATTCTTTAATTAATGAATATATTAATAAATTCATCACAAATAGTATATTAATTAGATATTATAACATAAATGCAAAATTAATTAGATATTTTTTTTCACCTTTTGTTGTTTATTAGCTCTAAAAGTTTTACTTGTTTAATTAATTTTCATTTTCATATTTTCTTGAAAATAATTATATTAATAACGCAAACAAATAATTTGGTTTTTTAAACTTTTTTTTGGTTATTATCTTAAAATTTTATCTTTTTCAATTAATATGTATTTTCATATTTTCTTCAAAAAACTTATATTAATTAGCTATTAATTTGTTTTTTTCCACTTTTTCCTTTTTGTTTAATTTGTAATTTTTTTGCCACTTTTTTTTTTAATTTCATATAATTTATTTATTTTTAACGAAGATTAACTTCAGTTTCATTTTGGAGACGGCCCATTTCGATTGTTGGCAATTATTTTTCTTTTCAAATTTTTTGTGTTATAACACATTGTAATTTTACATATTAAAACATGACTTAATAATGTATGATTATTTTGTTTTTTTTGACCTTTTATGAAATTACAAAAGATTGAACTACTAGTTAACCTTTTTTTTATAAAAAACTTAAAAGATTATAAAAAATAATATTAATAAAACACACATTAATAAATAATTAATTTAGATTTTAATTTTAAGTCATATATTAATTATATTTTTATTACTTCTCAATTTACATAGAATATTAATAACCCGATTATATTATTGAATTAATTATCAAGTAGGATGATATATACAATGTGAAAGTTATAACAGTTTAAAATATTTTAATATTCCATATATTTTAAGTAATTAATTATATAAACACAATAGTTTAAATAGATATTAAAATATTAAAAGTATTGAATTAAACAATTGTTTTTTAATTAATGTAGTTGTTACAAAATAGTTTTATCAATCGAGTGAAGATACCACGCATGTCACCAATTATTTGACCAATCCAAGAAGAATGGGACGCAACCACGTGGCCACTAACCACAGGACAGAATATAATGAAATGCGATGGCCCCGTTTTGAAATAGACATAGCAAAACACTTGTTTTGCATGCATTGTGTTCGCGTGCACGCCCCGTGGCAGAAAATAAGTTGACCATGATAGGGCCTCAGTTTCGAAACGAGATGGACACATCAACTTTTAAATCTCGAAACTAGTATGCACGCATGTCCCCAATTATTTCACCCATCGAAGACCAATGGTGGACAGTCACCTGTCCGCGAACCATTAGTTTATATCTTGACCCTTGTAAAAAATGAAGAGTTGTATTCATATGCTTACCAAGCTATCAATCTTCGCATTCAATGACCTTCATCCTATAAATAGCATTTGGCAATGCGTTTTCTCATAGCATCTCAAATTTGTAATTGTAGTCTTCATCTAAAAAGTTTGAAGGATGAGTAAGGATCAACAACACCAAAAAGATTTTGTTCGAGTGACTATTAAATAGGAGGTGGATGCAATGAAGGAGTATCCAAATTACTCCAAGTTTGTTAAACCCGCCCTTGATCTAAATGCTCCGCCAAAATACGACGGAGACATTTCGAATGCCCAAGTACGCCAGCTTGTTCAAGACCAAATGATGCAGATCCAGTGCCCAAACTTTTTCCCCTAATATCTCTATCTTTTTATCATCTTAGAAGTATTGGCATTAGTAATCTTTAATTATGTTAGGTATTAAGTCGCTGTGTTGTTGTATTAAAAAATGATGCTATGTAATCCTTTATTAATTATCAATGTAAAATTATGTTTATGTTTGTATTGCATTAACTATTATAATAAAATTCTTTATTTATAATTCTGCTTTATTTTTTACAAAGAAGTAATTGTTTATATTTTGCAGTACGTTAAATATGAATATTGTATATAATTTATTTTTCACCTACAAAACAAGTTGTCCTATAAATTGTTTAAAGGATGTAAACATGTGTTTATTTATAGTAAAAGTCATATTTTGTTTTGTAATTTCCAAAAAATAAAGTATTTACAATCAAAGACGAAATATGGACGCTTTAGTCGAGTTATGTACACGTCAATCTAGGACATTTTAATAAGGAAAAATATAGTCAGTAGCTATATGTATAATTATTTAAAACTAATAATTCATATTATTTAATATAAATTTAATACTTTTAAAACACTCAAAAATTATTATATGAAATAATCGTAATTGTTAAACATACACTTACAACTAATCGGGCGAAAGAAGGGCATGTCTTTCGCTGAAGTCCTGTCACTTGTTATTTCGGCGATGGAACGTCACCTCTCTCGCCGATTCGGCGAAGGCAGTCCCTATCCCTTACTGAATCGGCGACGGCAAGGACCGGCCCTCGCCGATTCGGCGAGGGATTGCCTCCTTCGCCGAAAAGTGAGGGCACAATGACGTCTCGTCGCTGAGACCCTTTTTTCTTGTAGTGATAACTGATATATTTGAGCACTACTTTTTACCCATAAGAATTAAAGCATCAGTTTTGTATTATGAACTTTATCAGTCCACTCCTCCATTTCCTAACGATTCAAAATGTTGACATTATATCAATCTTCTTGACAAGTTCATCATACGCCATCTTTTTCGTTCCCCTAACTGCTCCAAAGTTATCTTAATGACTTTTACCTATTAATCACCATTCAGCATTATTTTAATTTAACAATTTTATTGGTTATAACAAGTCTCAAAAAAGCATCGTTATTGACCAGCCAAACCGTCCCTACCATGTTTGCTACAACTCAACATTTTTTTAACATCAGGTCTCGGTTTTGCAAGATTATTTATACTTTTTTCTGAATTGGAAACTTTCATTGAAAGAAAAAAGAAAAAAAAAACCATAACAACGACAATTATATTCATTAGTCAATATTAGTTGGCTCAAATATTATATCAGTTAGTCTGATGAAAGTTGATTTTGAGAGAGTTCGGGCAATGTGTGTGCGTGTGAGATTCGGGTGCACCAGATCATAGAACCCAATCTTTTTGAACTGTTGCTTGAATCCGTATTGAAAATTTATTTCCATGCTTATTTAGTTTAAATATTGGAATTATTCATCTTAATTATGTAGGTTGAACAAGCCTTACGATATGTTGATGACTTTTCTTGGCACATTCAACTTTGTATGCAAAGAGATATCTTAATCTCTAAGTTGTGTCCATTTCATATATATGATAAGAGCACATAACTCCTATCTATATGAAGTGAAGATGCATGACCTTTTTGTTTGATTTATTTGCTTCCAGGAACTTACTCTCCTTGACTCTTTATCCATCAACTCACTTATCAGTGTTCATTTGTTCTTTATCCTGCAGCAGAATGATAAACTAAATAACTCTTATCTATATGAATGTATTTTTTATTTTTTTTTTGTTTTTTTGGTGGTCAGATTTTTTAGAGGTATTTTAGAGTTTTAACATAGTCAAAGCATTGACTGTTAATTTTGACCTAACAGAAGTTAACTTCAGATACTAAAACGGGTATTTTGCAAACCTCAGGGACTAATTCAAGAATTTTGCTAACTGATATATTTGAGCCAACTAATATTTTGAACCAATCCCCGATGCAAACCCTCCACCCCCATTTTTTTTTTTTTTAAAAAAAAACTAGTGGGGTTGTCTCTGTGTGTATGTGTGAGATTCGAGCCATGTATGTGTGTGTTTCTTATGGCTACAAGACCAGTCTCGCCTACGGATCTGGAATTTTGGACGCCGGGCGTGACAATAAGAATACTTCTATTCCAAATTTTAAGGATCTTCTCACTTAGCATCCAACATGTTTGATATGTCACTTGTCTCTCAAATAATTTTCAGTGGTGACTTGTGATTTCATTTACAAGTCACTACAAATACTAGCAAAGTATATTTGCACTTTTTTTCCAATATTTATATTCCAAAAATACCCTTTACTTGCACTATGTTAAAAGTCACTTATAAATATTTTGGAGCAGAAAATGAAGAGGAAAAAAGAAATATAATCATTCCTTCAACTATATTGTCATTGCAACTATTTTGCAGCAAAAGATTACTTTGAATGCATCATTTATCACCATCCATCCAAAAAATTCAAACTTCCAATGGATAAAACTAATATAACTCATCCAAAATTTGGCATACAATCTACAATTGATTTGGAAAGAATGAAAAAAATGTTTGAAATTTTATCTAAACTTCATATAGAAACTTATGGTTTGTAATGCAATCTTGTATTTTTTGCGTAAGTTAGTGATAATGCGAGATATTATTTTTGAGTAAATTTAGAATATGTTAAAGTGGCCTTTAAAACCATTTAGGTAGCATATTACGCTACCGAATATATGAGGGGTATTAAGTGAAATTTTCATAGTTTCTATGTTGAGATAGCTAAGGCTTCTTTCACAATGCCTAACCAAATTTGAGGAAAAATTTTCCTTTTTCAATTTGATGAAAGTGATTAGTGTTTTACTTTTGTGTTGCAAATCCTGAAATAGAAGTGGCATTTGAGCGCATTTGGCAAGGAAATGGTACGCAAATGTGGTTATCTACCTCTAGCAATCTCGATGCTAGGAGGAGTTTTGAGAGAGAAAAGTTCTCTCAAGAAGTGGGAGATAGTGAATGGAAACATTGATTTATATGATGAACTTTCATATTATCCAAAGCCATGTTTTCTAGAGGATGTGTCCATAGAGACAGAACAAATGTATCAACTGTGCATAGCAGAAGGATTGGTTTTGTCAAAGCACTGGTGGAGAATGAGAAACAATGATAGATGAATATCTTCAATAACATCCCTATATGTAGGGTAATATAGTATCTAACGTCTAATTTATGAGTAGTACATGACTAACACATATATGAGACTCGCATGATATATACACATATACATCCGAACCATACATCATACACACATTCACATTCGGACCTTCACGTGATAAATAATATTTCTTCGTATGAAAATAATTTATCAATCTTTCATATAATTAGGGAGACTCAAATTTATCTTAGATAATCAGCAATAATTGTAACGCCCCGAACCTAACCCCACACTATAGGTCAAGTCCGGACCCGTCACTCGAACAGAGTCTCCTCTGTACCGTGGACTAAACTGGTACCTGCAATAACCACATACAACACTAGAACCACAAACAGCAACTCATACAACCTATTTTTCAAGATTATCATAGTTAACCCAAGATCGCAAGGCTATCCGAGCCTTGGAGCAACAAAAGTTACTTATAGCACACAAGCATGCGAGGCAATGTTAACTTTAGTTATAAGTTGTTGGGTACAACTATATCCAAGTCTTAATATCAAGTTATTAACACACAAGCATGCAATAAGAGAAGTAAACTAGAATCCATTATTACATGCCATCTAACTCAGTTATCCGTCATACAAGATTACAAGTTGTTTCATCTACCAAATATACACAAGACCCAAGGTCTCAAAACACAATAATTGACAACAACTTCATGCAAACTTCACACATGATCCACCTTATCACACAGGAATCAAGGAACTTGATCTACTTGTACTTCTTCTCCTTCCTCTATTGCTACTAGCTGGGGTTCTACCTCAGCTTCTCCTGAAACATGTTAAATGAGGAGTAAGCAACAATGTTGCCCAGCGAGGGAGGTGATGCAACATATCGGGGCGTGCAATATGATATGCAATTACAAGAAGTCATATATATATATATATATATATATATATATATATATATATAACATAAACAACAAGATCAAATAGCCAAGTAGTTAACCACATTAAAAAGGATACGATTCCACATCAAGTCTTCCAACTCGAGCCATGAACCACGAACTTCACGCAAGTGCCGGCAAACCCTTACTCCAACAAATTGGGATACTTCGAATGTATCCCGATCCTACGACCCTTTCTCCTGAGGTAGCACTATATGCCCAGCAGGTAAACCACGCCTTTGGGGTAGTGAAGTATACTCAGTGAGAAAGGGAATAGGCACCATGGTAGTCGAGGGAGCACGGCAAGCCCGATGCCGCCCGTGTTCTCGACGCTACTATGTCTGAAAAGGTTGCGCAACCCCAAGACAAGTCCACAATATACAAGATAACAATTAACACGAAGAGGGTCGACAAAGTAGGCCGCCCTCACATACAAACACAATATAAGCATGAAATAACTTTATAATCTCGAAAGAAGCAATCAACATAACTTTTCCCCACAATCAACTCAAATAGCTTTATTACACTTTAGATAAACAATATAATACATGATAACCCAACAACAAGCTCCATATGCATCAAATATGGCCAAATACTACTTTTCCCCTTTCTTTAACCAAGTTTTCCTTCTCCTATGTGCAGTTCAAGATTACCAACCATATCCTACTCATACTACAATCTTAATTAAGCCAAAAAACACCTATTAAGATCATAAAAACTCATTTTAGAAGCAAAAGCTCGGGAAGCCCCGAGCGGATTTTTTCAACTACACTATCCGAACCCTAATTTTGCGAAACGAAAGCACCAAAAGTGCTTTCTTACCCTAAGGATACCCAATTCATAGCCCAAACATGCCCGGATTGCTTTTCGGGAAATATCCTCTTTTAAAAGATTGCCAAATTTGCATTTTATCACATTTACGAGCATTTCAACCCCACGTAGGCCTATGACTAGTTCCACTAATGTCTAAAGCACCTAATTGAAGCCTCAAATCAATCCAATTATCAAGTTTTCTCAAAACCCTAACTCTAGGCACTATTCATCATCTTCTTTATTCAAATTCAACAATCTACCCTAGAATTTGACAACAAGCTATACAAAAGAGTTCTATGAGCTCCAAAGATCATATAATAAGCATTTATAACAAGAAAAATAGCTAAATTCAACAAACCAAGAAATTCAATATAAATACATCAACTTTAAAAACATGAAATATGCAACTTCCTCACAATATTGAAGATGCAAACAAGAGGTTGAAGCTCCCAAGTGCACTAGAAGACTTCCCTAGCAAGCCAAGAGATCAACTCCAAGGTTTGATGAAGAAATTTTTTCTTCTTTTTGGCCCTTAGGGCTCACGGGTTCAAGGGGGGGTTTTTGGGATTTTTTTTTGTTTTTGTTTTTTTTATTGTGAGCAATGGCTTGTGTGTAATATATAAAATATATATGTATGAGTATATGACATCAGTTGTGGTCAAATGTCATTAAAAATCTTTGTCAAACTAATCTAAACTCTAATCAAATGCTAACCAACTCAAAACTAAGGTTGTTACGTACGTAACACTATTCAAATGAAACGAAAACTATTTTTCAAACGCATGCTCCCAAGCTCGAAAGGCCAAAACAACAAGGTCTCAATTCCTTTTATATGTCATATGACTTAGGAAAAATATTTAATCGCACTTTTGAGACGGTCGAAAATCTTATAAATAGTAGCCTCAAAATAAAGCAATTAAACAAGAAAGATGATGCACGTAAGAATGCTCAAGTAAATATGCAACAATTATAAAGAAATTATGATAAAATTCCCGGGCGTCACACCCTCTCCCCCTTAAACTAATTGCGTCCTCGCAATTCTTACATGATTCAGCAAACAGCTCCGGATACTTTTCTCTTATCTGATCTTCTCGCTCCCAAGTGACATCCTTAACCCCGTGATGATCCCAAAGAACTTTCACCATAGGAATATTTTTGGTTCGAAGTTCCTGAATCTTTCTGTTAACCACTCGAAGAGGTTTCTCCACGTATACTAAAGACTCATCAATCTTTAACGGTTCTGGCTCAATAACGTGTGACGGATCAGGATTATACTTCCTCAACAATGACACATGGAATATATCATGAATCCTGCCCAAGCTTGGAGGTAATACCAATCTATAAGCCAAATCACCAACCTTCTCAATGATTTCAAACGGTCCCCCGTATCTAGGACTGAGTTTACCTCCCTTTCCGTGCCAAATCAAACCTTTGCGCGGAGAAACTTTCAGAAACACATGATCACCCACTGAAAATACCAAGTCTCGTCGGCGTCTATCAGCATAATTCTTCTGTCTACTCTGTGCTATAAGCATCCTTTTCTTTATAAGCTTCACATTATCTACCATCTTGATTATCTCAGGTAGCATAGCTGGATCAACAGTTTTCATTTCACCTACCTCATCCCAATACAACGGAGACCTACATTTTCGTCCGTAAAGTGCCTCGTAGGGTGCCATACCAATGGTAGCCTGGTAACTGTTATTATAAGCAAACTCCGCTAGAGGTAGATACTTCTCCCAACTCTTACCGAAATCTAGAACACAAGCTCGCAACGTATCTTCTAGTATCCTGATAGTCCTCTCTGACTGACCATTCGTCTGCGGGTGATATGCAGTACTAAAACTCAGACTAGTCCCCAAAGCCTTTTGTAGTTTCTGCCAGAACTGTGATGTAAACCTGGGATCCCTATCCGACATTATCGTAGATGGAACTCCATGCAATCTCACTATATTTTCAACATAAAGCTCAACTAATTTATCAAGGGAATCTGTCTTCTTTGAAACAATAAAATGAGAAGTCTTTGTCAATCTATCAACTACAACCCATACGGAATCATTACCTCATGGTGATCTCAGCAAATCAGATACAAGATCCATAGTCACCTGATCCCACTTCCATACCGGAATCTCTAATGGTTGCAACAAACCTGCCGGTCTCTGATGCTCCGCCTTAACTTTTTAACAAGTCAAACACTTAGCCACATAATCAGCTATCTCCCTCTTCATGTTATTCCACCAGAAACTCTGCTTTAAATCCCTGTACATCTTAGTGCTACCGAGATGAATTGTATATTTAGAACCATGAGCCTCAGCAAAAATCTCATTTTTCACAATTGAATCTGTAACACCCCGATCCCTCTCGAGACCGAAAGTTCTATTAATCAATCTAATCGCAACCCAATTCCAAACCCAGGCATAATATTTAGGAAAAACGGATGGAGTCTCCCTGTTTCTAGGCAAAATGCAAAACCTGCGACAACATGTAAGTGGACCAGTACCGTGTCCAACCATTCACAACTCCTCAAGGCCATCCAAGCTCCGGTTCTCAACAATTAAACACAACAAATATATATTTCCAAGTACCAAGGCCATTCCAACTCTTTCCTTTAGACAATTACATACATGCATTGAAGTTAAACTATACTAACTGAATACATAAACTAGCTTATCATACCACTTCAATAACCTAGTTAAACTTAAATTACATTCCTTTTAACACTAAATACATACAATACATGAAAACATACATCTTTACATATTTCTACCACTCAGTCACATAACACGCAAGAAAACTCTTCAAGCACGAGTTTTCCAGCTAACACGGCAATTCCTGAAATATGGTGGTGAGAAGTGAGTATACTCAACACACGTATACTCAGTGAGGACGGAACAAATATCGAGGTAGAGAAAAAGAAGATCGTGCAATACAAATAAAACAGTTAAGTAATATAACCGACAAGTAAATCAATCAATATAAACAACAATATAATAAACAATTAATAAAAGCATTAGCACAACCATTCAAAGTTATACCACACTTTGAAGGTCACGGTTCACACATACGAGCAATGTACCAAGCGATTCGATTCCACAAGTGATACATCAATCTCGAGCTTGATGTTGACAATGATGACAATAAGCGCGCAACCACCTTATAACTTCCACTGGGTGTACTCCGATGTACCCCGACACATCTACGACCTAAATCTCCCAGGGCGGCATCCCTAGCAAGAATGGGAATAAGACACGGAGCTAGAGCAACCCAACCTTGGCAGCCCGAGATTGCCTAGAGAGGCCCATCACTCACGCTCCTGACACTATGCAATGCAATATGAGCTACAAGCAATAAACGAGCTATAGCACCAAAGTGCAGATTAATATCAATATTCAATATATCAAGCACTTAAAATCAATAGTAGCAATCAATTGACATTTCAAGCATGATTATCATTAATAGCAACAAGAACACCGATTAAACAAGCAATAGCAGTTCAAACACGAAAAATGACAAATAATACTATTTAATCTCTAACTTCCAAAGGCATTACGAGTAATCGAGCTACGGAGTTAAGAAACCGATTTTACTACCCTCATCCAAGCACTACAAGGCACGTTTCTATGACACGAAACCTCACTTTCTCAATCGAAGCCCGAAAGTCCATCTACTGCGTTTGAACTACAGCTATACTAATCGGGCACCCAATCAATGCCACAACAGCGCCAAAAGTGCTTCCATGCCCTCATCAGCCAAACCCCCAACTCAATTCGAGCACGGTTAACACTCGGTCAAACGACCCATTTACATTTCATTGTCTAATTTCTAATTTTAACAAAGGGTAATCCGTTTTTGCTGCATATTTAATCTTTCTAACACTAATGACACCTAACCAAATCAAGAAAACACAACTCGGATAGAAATTCACAAAATCAAGGGTTTACTATTCATAATTTACTATTCATCATCTTCCCGAATTTTATTTTCTATTTCTAGCTGTAAAAATCTCTAAATAGATATCAAAGAATGCTCTACGATCATTATAGAACCTAATCCAAGCAACAATAGGCATTTAAACACGTTATAGAACAAATCTAAGAATTTTATCAAAATATTCAACTTAATTAAAATGCAAGAAATAGCATGAAACCCTCCCCTTAGCCACTACTAGACACTAGGAAGACAACGTTGAATGGCCTGAAAATGATCCTAAGCAAGCTCAAGTGAAGATTTGATGAAATGGCTTGAAAATTCTTTTTTTTCCTTTCTCCCTCAAACTCACGGTTTTCCCTCTTTTTTTCAGCTTTTGTGTTTTGTTTTGCTTGTATTTTATGCTTATAAGAAAAGATGACAAGAAGTCAACGGTCAAAGGTCTTGGTCCTTGGTCAAAGTTAGCTATTTGGTTGGCAATTTAAGCATAAAACAAGACAACAATTGCAATTGAATTAAAACTAACTAACTAAAAATACTAAAACTCTAAAAATACTAAAATAGTGCTGAAAATACTATTTATTGAGGACTAAAAATAATTCTCTAACTCTCGTTTTTGATGCGTTACGAACGAACGAGCAATAAACGATTACTATTAAAATAATAAGTAATGATAGAAAAATATTATTTTTGAAAAGTAAATTAGTTTAAAATTCACTCCGGACTCGAAGTCACTTTTTCTTTTAGTTGAAAACTAAGTAATTAGGTGCTCGAAAATTATTCCGATTATTAAAAATAACCAAAATAATTAGTATTCATTTAAAAATAATTAATTCAAATATCATTTGAATAGGTTTTTGAAGAGAAATGAATGTTTAACTAAAATAAGCATGAAATTCAAGGCTATCATTTAATGATGACACTTAATTAAATGCAAGTACATGCTATTTAATGCGTGCCGGGTTCGGGGTATCACAAAATCACTAGGAATACAGATTCTATTCATGTACCTGAGTAGTCCATCATCATGCAACTTGAAGTCGGACTCTCCCCCTTTGGACTTCTCTAAAAGCTTCAATAACTGAGGATCTGACTATTGCGCCTCTCTGATTCTAGATAGTAATAGTGACTGGATTTGTAAGCTAGCAAACTGAATACCTAATCTAGAAGCCTTCGGTTTCCACAAGCACATCTCCTCCACAGACTCCCAGTCCTTGATTATCAAACTAGCTACAGTGGCTTTTCGACTCAATGCATCTGCAACAGTGTTAGCTTTTCCCGGCAAATAGCTAATGGTACAATTATAATCATTTAACAACTCTAGCCAACGCCTCTGCCTTATATTCAAATCTTTTTTAGAAAAGAGATACTTTAAGCTCTTATGATCAGTAAATATCTCAAACTGATTACCCCACAAATAATGACGCCATTTCTTCAAAGCAAAGACAACAGCAGCAAGCTCAAGATCATGTGTAGGATAATTGAGTTCATATGGTTTCAATTTCCTAGAGGCATAAGCTATCACCTTACCATTTTGCATAAGAACACAGCCCAAGCCTTGTTTCGAAGCATCACTATAAATCACTAAGTTATCTGTCCCCTCAGGAAATGCAAGAATAGGAGCAGTGGTAAGTCTCTTCTTCAATTCCTGAAAACTGGCGTCACACTTATCATTCCAGTTAAATATAGTTTTCTTTTGAGTTAAAGAAGTCAACGGTCCTGCAATTTTTTAGAAGTCTTTAACAAACCGCCTATAATAGCCCGTCAATCCCAAGAAACTACGAACTTCTGTGACAGTCTTAGGTCTTTTTCAGGACATCACCACCTCAATTTTCGCAGGATCTATAGATATTCCCTCCTGTGAAATGATATGGCCTAAAAAGGCAACCTGTTTCAACCAGAATTTGCATTTGCTAAATTTGGCAAACAATTTATGCTCTTGCAATGTTTGAAGCACAATTCTCAAGTGTTCTTCATGCTCTGCCTCTGATTTAGAATAAACCAGTATATCATCAATAAAGATTATAACAAACTGATCGAGGTATGGTCTAAACACCCTCTGCATCAAATCCATAAAGGCGGCTAGAGCATTTGTCAACCCAAATGGTAACACAACAAACTCATAGTAGTCGTACCTTGTTCTAAATGCAGTATTGGGTACATATTCTTTATGAATTCGCAACTGATAATAACCCTGCCTCAAATCAAATTTAGAAAATACAACAGCATCCTGCAGTTGATCAAACAACTCCTCAATTAAGGGCAAAGGATATTTATTTTTCACCGTCACCTGATTAAGGCCTCGATAATCAATACATAATCGCAGAGTCCCGTCTTTCTTCTTTACAAATAACACAGGAGCACCCCAAGGTGACGAACTAGGTTGAATAAAACCCTTTTCAAGTAGGCCCTGTAGCTGAATTTTTAATTCCTGCAACTCAGGGGGAGCCATTCTATATGGAGTCCTAGAAATAGGATTAGTCCCTAGCAATAAATTAATCACAAACTCTATTTCCCGGTTAGGTGGTAACCCCGACAGCTCCTCAAGAAAAACCCCTAGAAAATCTTTTATAACAGGTACCTCGTTCATTTTCAATTTATCTCCAGGCTGATTAATTAAATAAGCTAAATATGCATCATAACCTTTACTCAACATTTTAGTAGCTTTAATAGAAGATATGATATGAGTCCCAGTAGATTTTCAACTCCCAGTGACTTTAATAACAAGTTGATCAGGTACTTCTAAAGTTAAAACTTTTCTTCTACAATCCAAACATGCATAATATCTTCCCAACCAATCCATCCCCAAGATAACTTCAAAGTCCCGAAATGGCATAATAATCAAATCAATAGGATACATGCGACCCTCAACACAAATATCACAATTTCTATACACAGACTCTGTAACACATTTAATACCCATAGGACTACCTACTTCAATCACATACTATAGTTTATCAACTTTTAAAGTAGAAGATTGTGCACATGTAGGAGTAATGAATGAATGTGTAGCCCCGATGTCAATCAAAACTACTACCGACTGACTATTAATAAGAAAAGTACCTTCTACTACCACCGTCGTGTCTGGAAGCTCCTCTTGATCGAGAGCAAACACCCGTGCCTGGCCTCACGGTACAGCAGCTGCTCCTGAAGCTCTAGTCTGAGCACCCTGGCTGGAAGTTTATCCCTGGCCCTATTTAAACTTGGGGCAATCTCTAGCTCTGTGCTGATCACTGCCACATCCCACGCATCGGCCCAATTTCCTCCAACACTCCGCCTCCGTGTGACCCTTGCGATTGCAATGACTGCACTGCAGGTTTTTCTTGGCAACAATACCTCCCATAGGAGCCCTAAAAATAGATGTAGCAGAATTACCCTATTGAGATCTAGTGGTCACTGGTCAGGTCTGTGACTGTCCCTGTGGCTGGCTCTGAGCTGGTCTAGGCTATGACTGTGCCTGAGCTAGTCCCGGGTAGCTCTGTGTCTGTCTCTGCTGCTGAGTCTGAGCAGACTGCGGATACTGTCTCTGATAACCCTGACTCTGAGACTGATACTGCCGTTTACTTGACTAACTAGACTGAGCCAACACATCCATCTTACGTTTCTCGTACCTCGATGTGGCCCTGACTACTGCAGCACAGCTCGGATAATCCTGCGAAGACAGATTAAGCATAATATCACTCCTCAACCCTGTGATAAATCTCTGAATCTTCATATCCTCCGGCTAAACTAAAGTTGGCATGTATCGAGAAAGTCTAGTGAAAGTAGCCTCATACTGATCTACAGTCATACTACCCTGCCTCAAGGCTATAAACTTCTCTTGATGTCTCTCGCGAGCTTCAACCGATACATATTTATCCCAAAACTCACAAACAAAGTCAGCCCACACATGCTGGACCCTCTCAGCATCCCATTTCTCTCTAATAGTGCGCCACCACTCTTTGGCGTTACCCTCCATTAGGAATGCAGCATAAGTAATATTTCTCTTATCATTGCACTCGAGTATCGCAGAAACTTTCTCAAACTTGTTTAACCACATCTCCGCTTTCATGTCATCTAGCTCACCATAGAAACTGTATGCCCCGTGGTGCAAGAATTTATTATACAAGTTACCTCCAGCAGTACCACTACCCTCTGGTCTAGCAGCTTGATTACCTCTGCCAACACCTGCCGTACCCTGCTGAACCACAAACTGAGCTATAGTATTCATGGCGGTGGCCATTGTGGCCAAAATCTGCGCATTACTTGGTTTCTGACCCGGCGGTACATTTCCTGCTGCCCCTGCACCTTGCCCAGGTACATCCTGTCTAGGAGCTTCTTCCGGCTCTCTCCTTGGTCTACCCCGTCTCCTCATCTCAATGCTAGGAGAGTATAGTATTATAATAGGCAAATAGATAATGTAAAGATAATATACACATTGTTTCTAAAACACTTTACTCACATATGATAACATATAAAATACTTAACAGCATTATACACTAACTTTTCATATTTTTATCATATCATGCTTTTCCATTCCTTTTTTATATGCTAGCATGTCTTTTACTCAAACACTCAGACACTTAACAGTCACATAGCCACATAATCCAACTTGAACACATGGACCTCTACCCACATGCCGAGAAAATTAACCCGGCTTCATGCATTCAAATAGCTCTGATACCACCTAAATATAACGCCCCGAACCCAACCCCACACTATAGGTCAAGTCCGGACCCGTCACTTGGACAGAGTCTCCTCTGTACCGTGGACTAAACAGGTACCTGCAATAACCGCATACAACACTAGAACCACAAACAGCAACTCATACAACCTATTTTCCAAGATTATCATAGTTAACCCAAGATCGCAAGGCCATCCGAGCCTTGGAGCAACAAAAGTTACTTATAGCACACAAGCATGCGAGGCAATGTTAACTTTAGCTATAAGTAGTTGGGTACAACTATCTCCAAGTCCTAATATCAAGTTATTAACACACAAGCATGCAATAAGAGAAGTAAACTAGAATCCATTATTACATGCCATCTAACTCAGTTATCCATCATACAAGATTACAAGTTGTTTCATCTACCAAATATACACAAGACCCAAGGTCTCAAAACACAATCGTTGACAACAACTTCATGCAAACTTCACACATGATCCACCTTATCACACAGGAATCAAGGAACTTGATCTACTTGTACTTCTTCTCCTTCATCTACTGCTACTAGCTGGGGTTCTACCTCAGCTTCTCCTGAAACATATTAAATGAGGAGTGAGCAACAATGTTGCCTAGCGAGGGAGGTGATGCAACATACCGGGGCGTGCAATATGATATGCAATTACAAGAAGTCATATATATATATATAACATAAACAACAAGATCAAATAGCCAAGTAGTTAACCACATTAAAAAGGATACGATTCCACGTCAAGTCTTCCAACTCGAGCCACGAACCACGAACTTCACGCAAGTGCTGGCAAACTCTTTGTCCAACAAATTGGGATACTCCGGATGTATCCCGATCCTACGACCCTTTCTTCTGAGGTAGCACTATATGCCCAGCAGGTGAACCACGCCTCTGAGGTAGTGGAGTATACTCAGCGAGAAAGGGAATAGGCATCATGGTAGTCGAGGGAGCACGACAAGCCCGATGTCGCCCGTGTTCTCGACGCTACTATGTCCAAAAAGGTTGCGCAACCCCAAGACAAGTCCATAATATACAAGATAACAATTAACACGAAGAGGGTCGACAAAGTAGGCCGCCCTCACATATAGACACAATATAAGCACGAAATAACTTTATAATCTCGAAAGAAGCAATCAACATAACTTTTCCCCATAATCAACTCAAATAGCTTTATTATACTTTAGATAAACAATATAATACATGATAACCCAACAACAAGCTCCAAATGCATCAAATATGGCCAAATACTACTTTTCCCATTTCTTTAACCAAGCTTTCCTTCTCCTATGTGCAATTCAAGATTACCAATCATATCCTACTCATACTACAATCTTAATTAAGCCAAAAGACACATATTAAGATCATAAAAACTCATTTTAGAAGCAAAAGCTCAGGAAGGCCCCGAGCGAATTTTAACTACAACTACACTATTCGAACCTCAATTTCGCGAAACGAAAGCACCAAAAGTGCTTTCTTACCCCAAGGATACCCAATTCATAGCCCAAACATGCCTGATTGCTTTTCGGAAAATATCCCCTTTTAAAAGATTACCAAATTTGCATTTTATCACATTTACGTGCATTTCAACCCCACGTGGGCCTATGACTAGTTCCACTAATGTCTAAAGCACCTAATTGAAGCCTCAAATCAATCCAATTATCAAGTTTTCTCAAAACACTAACTCTAGGCACTATTCATCATCTTCTTTATTCAAATTCAACAATCTACCATAGAATTTGACAACAAGCTATACAAAAGAGTTCTATGAGCTCCAAAGATCATATAATAAGCATTTATAACAAGCAAAATAGCTAAATTCAACAATCCAAGAAATTCAATATAAATGCATCAACTTTAAAAACATAAAATATGCAACTCCCTCACAATATTGAAGATGCAAACAAGAGGTTGAAGCTCCCAAGTGCACTAGAAGCCTTCCCTAGCAAGCCAAGAGATCAACTCCAAGGTTTGATGAATAATTTTTTTCTTCTTTTTGGCCCTTAGGGCTCACGGGTTCAAGGGGGGTTTTTGGGATTTTTTTTTGTTTTTTTTTTATTGTGAGCAATGGCTTGTGTATAATATATAAAATATATATGTATGAGTATATGACATTAGTTGTGGTCAAATGCCATTAAAAATCTTAGTCAAACTAATCTAAACTCTAATCAAATGCTAACCAACTCAAAACTAAGGTTGTTACGTACGTAACACTATTCAAATGAAGCGAAAACTATTTTTCAAACGCATGCTCCCAAGCTCGAAAGTCCAAAATAACAAGGTCTCAATTCCTTTTATATGTCATATGACTTAGGAAAAATATTTAATCGCACTTTTGAGACGGTCGAAAATCTTATGAATAGTAGCCTCAAAATAAAGCAATTAAACAAGAAAGATGATGTACATAAGAATGCTCAAGTAAATATACAACAATTATAAAGAAATTGTGATGAAATTTTCGGGACAACAATTATAAAGAAATTGTGATGAAATTTCCGAACATCACAATAACATTCTTATGACTCTAGAACATTCCATGACTTTTAAATGATATTAACTATACTAACATAAATCACAATATGCACCCTTAAACATTCTTTATCTCTACAACATGCAATTAGACTAAATTCAACGGCCATTAAACACCTTAGCTTCAAAACACCTTGGATTCACAAAAACCCTTAACTAAATCAACCAGGTAGTTAACTTAACTTGCCCAATTATTGCACATTACATTCTAGAGACCAAAACTCCCTAAAAGACTACCAACAACAATTTTTAAGCCTAACTATCCATTAAAATCTCAAGTGTTCCAAAGAGGCATAACGGGGTCGATCTTCAACTAAGCAAGATTCTTGAATTTCTTGATTTTTCCCTTGTTCATAAGTCATATTTAGCCTAAATCTACCATTCTACACATCATTCAAACAATTAAACAAACACTTAGTCTTCAATTTCAACTAATGCTAACAAACTTTGATCTAACATGCAATTTAATCATAAAGACTTGTAAACTTGTAAAAGAATGTTCTTGGAACCTATGAACACCAACGAACAAGATAGATATGCAAAACAACTCAATACCATTCATAACCACTTAATAATCCCAATTAACAATATCAAATAATAATTCAACTAAGATATTTTTCAATTCCTCCAACGGAAGCTTAACTTAATCAATTCATTTACCTATGCTATTGACCTTCAAATTCTCTGGTTTTTTACATATAAGCATATCTCTTCGAGTGTAGATGATCTTAGAACCAAACAGAACTCAATTCCGATCTAAATTCCACAAGATACAACCATTTCCGTATGACTACGCATAACTACCCTGCACCAGCGATTTTTCCAGACACATTTCAGAAATGGCTAAATAGGAGGCCTAAAACGTTAGAATTTGCCTTAGCTCTAGAAATCAACATTTTCTCTAAACTGCCTAATCTAGCTTTTTTGTTAATTTTGTTAAGTTTCGAGCACATTTACTAGGTCAAAAGAGCTTCGAAACACAGGGGCAGTGGATAGTCCGAATTTGCACTTTGTTGTCTTCTTGCATTTTAGCTAGTTAAACAATTGCTAAGTCATGTAGTGACCATATGAACACTTATACACTTCATTGTGAACTTTTATCAAATACCTAGCCTTCATACAAAGGCACCAACTAGCAACAACAACACCATAAAAAAAAATACTTGCAACACTTCATAAAACATGCAAAAGAGAACTCATCTAACACCATACAAGCTAGAAATTAACTTCACTTGCAATTTATAACTCAACAGCTCAACTATCTACTTCATAAACAACATTATATTAGCATAATACTACCATAAAATGCAAGATAGATGCAATTACTCACCTTGATTAAGCTAAAAGATGCAAGAAATTGGCTTGATAGGCTTGGTTTTCTTCTTTTTCTTCTCCTTGTTGTGTGTTGTGTGTGTGCAGAATTTTGTGTGTGTGTTGAACCGTGTGTGTGTGTTTTGTATGTCTTATTTTGTTTTTTTTTTAAGGTAGAATATTAATTAAAGCCCAAGGTCCAAATTGCCCGTCTAACTATATAATATTAACTAGTTTTCCATTTGATTCTAATCTAACCAATTTAGTTTCATTTGCTACCCATTATCATATAATTAACATCTACAACACTTAAACATGTAAATGTACGTGAATGCACGCTAAACGAGACAAATGCACGTTTTGCAAGAGATATAAAAAGTAATGATAATAAATATATGCAAACAATTAAAGTAATATGTAACTGTATGTCAATGATTAAAATTAGTATATTAATATATGCAAGTAAATAAAATAACTATATGCTTGGGGTCGGGGTATCACACTCTATGCTATTTGGGTGCTAATGCTTTGTACTAGATTAAGGGAAAACTTTAACTTCACTATCATGGGAATTGCAGAGAGAGAGAAGGGCATAAAAAATATTCTCAAAAGATTTGCCTGCATATTGTGTGAGGGCAAAGACTTCCACAATGTTGGCGAAGATATTAAAAATATCAAATCAGAGATCACCAACCTCAACACAAGTTGGGAAACTTATAGTATAAAGGATTTAAACGAAGGTGGAAGCTCAAAGGAAGCAAAAGAAAGGCAAAGATTGGTTAGGCAAACTTACGCCCATGAGGTTGAAGAGCATTTAGTTTGTAGGAATAATGATATTCGACAACTGGTGTCTTTGATAACTGACAATGAAAGAGACCATCGAGTACGCAATTTCTATATGGAGAATGGGTGGTTTAGGCAAGACTATACTTGCCAGAAAGATTTTCAATCACAGGGTTTTACAACGTTCTTTTAAAGCTTTTGCTTGGGTGTGTATCACTCAACAACCCCAAATTGATAAGGTTTTGCAAGATATACTAAAGCAAATTATTGGATAGGACACAGCCTTGGTAAGGAAGCTTTACAAAGTTTTGAAAGAGAAAAAATATTTGGTAGTTATTGATAACATTTGCAAACTAGATGATTAGGATATTCTACATCATGTTTTTCCTATTGTAGAGGGGAGTAGTAAGGTTATACTAACTACTTGCACTAGAGAAGTGGCAAAAAAATGATTTTTCTATGAACTAAACTACTTGGCAGAAGGTTATGGTTGGGGTTTGCTACGTGCGGTTACTAGACAAGAAGAAAAAGGCAACTCTGTTAATATATTGAGTAGAATTTGAATTTAAGACTTTGCTTCTATAATTCCAATATCCCCTCTATTTTATCAAAATTATAGTGATGTTCGATGTAATAATTGAAATTACACTAAGTCTCCTTATCTAGATATTACCTACATTACTAGAACTATATTACAATTTTGACATTAGATTTATATATTTAGCTAACAATTTATGCTATTTCTTTTTTATATTATTTTGGTAAGATAGCAAGCGAAAAAAGGTGCTAAAATTGGAAAAAAGATAATAAATAGTTCAAAGGTAAAATAAAATGTTACTATTGGAAAAGTGTGTTTGTCAAAATAATATTAAAAAATAATGAAGATTAGCGTAAAATTTTAAGATAGAAGGGTTCTTATAAAATTAAAAGGAAAAAAGGACAAAAGTTATTTTTTCTTGTATTCTATTCTTTGTTTTACTCATGGCAATTTTCTCTTTGTTATTTAGATTATATTGTATACATAAGATTATTAATGAGAAACAAGTATTGGATACGTACATTCTTTTGCAAAGTTTTTATTTTGTAAATAAGAGTTTGATGGAGCTATGCTTGAAGATGTCCTATTATTAAAGGATTAATTGTATAAGATTTTCAATGAAAGAGTAACTAAGTATTCTAACGTATTGAATACAAAAAAATAGTTTATAGACTTATACCATGGTAGAAACTTTGTCATCTTACAGGTGAAATATATTTAACTCACAACCTCTTGTAGTACTCATTAGTGAGCGAGTAATATACCACTAGACCAAAGCCCTTAAACATCACTTTGAACTTGTAAACTTTACCAAGTTCTTCAGTTATGAACTCGCAATCTCTTACATACATAGCGAGTAATATACCACTAAATCAAAACCCTTAGCCATCACTTTGAACTTAATGAACTTTACCAAGTTCTTCACTATTACCTCGAGGAGATGACTTTCAATTAAATGATTTTATTCTTTCTATATTGCCTTGCCCTTTCGCACTTTTTTTTATTTTTATTTTCCTTCTCCTTCCCCCTTCACCCTTTTTTCCTCAACCCCTTATCCTCGAGAATTGAACCATGGACCTCCCAAGTCCAGGGTGATAGTCCTTACCACTATGCTATATATAACTCAATTCTCACCCTTTTACACCTTTTTTTTTTTTTTTGCTAATTGACCCTTTTACACCACTATGCATTTGATCTCCACATACAATTCATATCTACACCAAATTTCCCTACCTTTTGGCAGAGACATTCAGAGATAGAGACCTCTTACCGGCTAGTAAGATGGATATTTATAGAATGAGAAATAAGAAAAATAAAATTTGTTTATCTTTTTCTTCTATCCACTTCTCATTGAGGATACCACTCTTATTAGACCAACCAATTAAATAGTGGTTCTTTAGAAATTATCTTTTTCTTAGGGTAAATTTCACTTAATTAGTCCCTATTGTTTACATGTTTTGTTAATGTAGTCTCTAACATTTCAAAAGATCATAGTGGTCCCTATGTTTACAAAATTTATTTAAAATGATGCCTATTATTCAAAGTTAGCCAATTTGGTCCTTATTATTTTTCAAAAAATTCAATTTTATCCCTATTGTTTTCTATAAAAAAATCAATTCAGTCCCTGCACATGAACCCTATTTGGTGACTTAATTAAATTTTATGGGAAACAATAAAGACTAAATTGGCTAGTTTTGAATAATAAGGACCATTTTGAATCACTTTGTAAATATTAGGGACTAATATAATTTTTTTTTGAAATATTAAGGATCAATTTTTTAAAAAAATATAAACAATAGGGATTAAGTGTGAAATTTACCCTTTTTTCTTACTACCAAAACGTTTTATTTTAAACTTCTTCATGTAAAGATTTTATAGGTATACCAAATCAATCTCTAAAGTAACTTTCACTAGTGTTTTGTCCCATATAGGCCTCTTATAGGCTCTCTTTTTCTTTTCCATAGTAAACACACGGTCATTACTCTTAGGCAGTGATTGGTATGTGGGAATGAGTTGGGAATTGAATGACATTCCTAATTCTATTTTAATTCCCATGTTTGGTATGAGGGAATGGACTTGGGAATCTCATTCCCATATACATAGGAATAGCTATTCCAGACTAAATATATGAGAATAACTCATTCTCATGTGTTTGAAAATAAACTTGACTACCATACCCTTATATAACATAATTTTTATAAATAATGTATTTTACAATAATAATAATAATAATAATATTTAAAAAATATAATAATAAATATTATAAAAATAATAAAAATTATTATTATGAAAATAAAAAAAAAAACAAAAAAAAAAATAATAATAATGATTAAATAATAATAAAAAAAAATAATAATATTATTATGAAAATAATAATAATTATTATAAAAATAAAAATAAAAATAAAAATGATAATAATAATAATAAATAAATAAAAATAATAAAATAATAATAATAATAACAAAAATAAAAAATAATAATAGTGATTAAAATAATAATAAAAAATACTAATAATAATAATAATGATAAAAATAAAAACAAAATTAAAAATAATAATAATAATACCAATATAATAATGATGATGATGATGATGATGATAATAATAATAATAATAATAATAATAATAATAATAATAATAATAATAATAATAATAATAATAATAATAATAATTGTTGTTGTTGTTGTTGTTGTTGTTATTATTATTATTTTATTTTGTTAATAATAATAATAATTATTATTTATTGTTGTTGTTGTTATTATTATTATTATTATTTATTTATTTAATATTTATTATTATTTTATTATTATTATTATTATTTATGTTTATATTGTTTACAGTTATGTTTATATTTATTCTTATTTTTAATACTATAATAATAATATGACAAAATTGTCATTTTATACAAGTCATTCACATTACTATTCTTAATTCCTAGAGCATACCAAACATGTCATTCTCATTTTCAAGTTCATTCCATTCCGGCTTAAATCTATTCCAGTATATTAATCGCTACCTTAGCTACACACTTGAGTCACCATTCTATGGAAAAGCTTAGATCAATCAAAGTATTGATAGGTTACCCCTTTAAAGAGTGAATAAAATTAAAAGGCTCAAAATGACATACAAGGGCAAATTTACAAATTCCTTTAAATGAGAGTTAAAGTACATAATTTTTTAACTATATGAGTATTTTTTTCAATGAGTGCTAATTAATTTTTTTCTTTTAAAAAATATATAAAAATTTTAACGTTTTTCTGGGCCAATAGGATGCAGCCTCCGCTGGTCTTAATATATATCCACCCCTAATGACATATAAGAACTAGATGAATCTTAGGTAGCGATTAATACACTGAAATAAATTTAGACATGAATGAAATGAGGTCAGGAATGGAATGAAATTAGAAATGAAATAAACTTGATAATGAAAATGATATACTTGGTATGCTCTAAGAATGAACATAGAAATGGATATATTGATTCCAAACTCATGTTTGGTAGTCAATATACAAGAGTAGTAATATGAATTATTTGTATAATATGACAAACTTATCATTTTATTATTATAATATTAAAATAAAAATAAAAATGAATATAACCGTAAAAAATATAAACATAATAAATAATAAAAAATATAATAATAATAATAATAATATATAACATAAACATAATAAATAATAAAAAAATGTAATAATCATAGTAATATTAAAATAATAAATAATAATAACAATAACAAATATTATTATTATTATTATTGTTATTATTATTTATTATTCTTGTTGTTGTTGATGTTTTTTTTATTTTTGTTTATATTGTTTTGATTTATTTTTTTAATTTTATTTTTATTTTTATAATAAATTAATATTTTTTATTTTATTATTTTTATTACTATTAATGTTACTATTATTATTTATTATAATAATTATTATTTTTAAATTTATTTTATTATTATGATTATTATTTTATTTTCTTATTTTTTATTTTTATTTCTATAATAATTATACTAATTATTATTATTATTTTATTTCAATTATTTTAATGTTATTATTTAATTATTATTATTATTATTTTGTTTTTATTATTGATTACTATTATTATTCTTTTATTTTTATTATACTATATTATTATTATTATTATTATTATTATTATTATTATTATTATTATTATTATTATTATTATTACTATTACTATTAATATTATTGCAAAAGAAACTATATATAAAATTTATGTTTTTATGGAGGTGTGTTAATCATTTGAGAAAAAAGTGTATTCCCAAGTATATGGAAATGGACTAATTTCATTTGTTTGGTCTGAAATGTCTAATCTCATGTATGGAGAAATAAGATTCTCAAGTTCATTACTTCATACTAAACATGAGAGTTTGAATAGAGTTGGGAATGTCATTGTATTCCCAAGTCTCAACCCCATTCTATTGTACTAATCACTACCTTATAACATAACTTTTATATATAGTTTGTTTAATAATAATAATAATTATTATTATTATTATAAAAATAAAAACTAAAAATAAAAATAAAAGTAATAATAATAATAATAATAATGATAATAATAATAATAATAATAATAATGATAATAATAATAATAATAATAATAATAATAAAGTAAAATAATAAAGATAAAAAAAAAAAAAAAACAAAAATAATATCAATATTATAATAATAATAATAATAATAATAATAATAATAATAATTGTTGCTGTTATTATTATTATTATTATTATTATTGTTGTTGTTGTTGTCATTCTCATTATTATTATTGTTCTTATTATTATTATTTATTGTTGTTGTTATTATCATTATCATTTTTATTTATTATCTTTATGTTCTTTACAATTATGTTCATGTTTAATTTTATTTTTAATACTATAATAATAAAAAAATAATTCTGTCATATTATACACGCCATTCTTATTACTACTATTCATTCATTGAGCATACCAAGTATGTCATTCGCATTTCCAAGTTCATTACATTATCAGTTTTATTCCATTCCTCGACACATTCCATTTATGTACAAATTCATTCCAGTGTACTAATCGCTGCCTTAGTATTTAAATTTAGTATCATCAATAAAATTGGCCTCATATTTTAGATTGTTACATGCTTAACGTGCTACTTTTGCTTATCAAATATGTTAGAGAAGTAATTTTGAAAAATTTAGCTAAGACAGAGTCAAACTGGTTGTATTATTTCATTTGTATATACAAATATTTGAAGTCAATTAGATTCTCTTTTCTAATTACAGACAATGTAATTGGCTATTTCGCACTTATTTGGAGAATTTTGTATATGATAAGAAGCTAATAAGCAACTATATTTATTATATCAGTCTTTTATGAGAATACTTCTATTGTAATATCTTCTCACTTAGCATCCAACATGTTTGAGGCAATGACACTTGTCTTTCAAATGATTTTCAATGGTGACTTGTGAATTCATTTACAAGTCATTACAAAAACTAACAAAGTATATTTGCATTTATTTTTTTTTTTCTATATTTATATTCCAAAAATACCCTTTATTTGCCCTACGTTCAAAGTCACTTATAAATATTTTGGAGTAGAAAATAAAAAGAAAAAAACCATCATTCCTTCAACTATATCATCATCATTGCAACTATTTTGCAACAAAATATTAATTTGAATGCATCATGTATCACTATCCATCCAAAAGTTCAAACTTACAATGGAGAAAACTAATATAACTATACAAAATTTAGCAGAATATCTACAGTACTTTTTGGAAAGAATGAAAAGAAATGTTTGAAATTTTTTTTTGAACTTCATATAGTTTATGGTTTGAAATACAATCTTGTATTTTTTGCATAAGTTAGTGATAATGTGAGAGATTGTTTTTGGGTAAATTTGAAATATGTTAAAGTGACCTTTAAAATCATATAGGCTACAAATTATACTATCTGATAACAGATACATTTGACTTTGTCTTTGGTTCAATTTTAAATATTATTATCTTTAGTTCAATTTTTGAATCTCTGTTGTAATCCTTTAGTCAAAGTGATCTTCTGATCAATAGCTTTATAAATAGTGTACGCATGTGCAGTGATGATATATGAAAAAACAAAACTTTTGTACTCTAAATTCTGTCATGGTATCAGAGCCTGTGACTTGCGTCCCTACAAACACCCATCTTCTTCTATATCTTGTTCCGTCTTTCGCATCCTGTGGACCTCTTTTCCTTATCTTCCATCATTCTTCTTTATTGCTGATTGTGACCGATGGCCACCTCCACTACTCTGTTCACTATTTCACCAACTGCTCCATCAACTATTTCACCAACTACTCCATCATTCTCTTTACCCAGCTACAATGTGAAGACCTTTGTCACTATTGCTTTGGATTCCACCATCTATCTTACGTGGAAATCTCAAATGATACACTTTCTCAAATTTAATCATCTTATGAAATATGTGGATGGTTACCTCACTGATCCCTCTAAATCTGCCACGACTTCTACTGTTGATGCCACTCTCTCTACTCCATCTCTTTCCCCTGATGAATGGTCTTACTGTAACAGCTTTGCTACAACCTGCATTTCTACAACTTTATATGACACTCTTGTGCATCAAGCACTTGATTTTAACACTGCCCGTGATCTTTGGGTGTCCCTTGAGGAGTCATTTTTGCAGCAGTAGTTAGCACGACGTTCTCTCATTCGGTCTCAACTTCTAAACATTAAGAAAAATTCTCATTCTTTTGCCGACTATCTTCATCAAATTCGGTTTCTCTCCTCCTCCCTTGCTGCAATTGGTGGCCTAATATCAGATTCTGATCTTGTTGTTATTACACTTGCTGGCCTTCTTAAGTCATATCGCCCCTTTATCACGTCGATTGAAAATTTAGCTCAGCCTCCTTTGTTTGTGCAATTGAGGGCCAAACTACTCACTCATGAGCAACGAATTTTGTCTGATGCTGAAGAATCACCTCAGTCCGACACATATCTCTCCCAAGCCTTATTTTCCCATTATCAATCATCATTACCACCCTCTCTCTCTCTTGTGGTGTCAGGTGGTTCTTCCAATGTGCCTCGGTTTTCTCCATCCTCTCATGGTCACATTTCCCCTTAGAGCAAGTCCAACAAGCTCTCTACTTTGACTTTTTGGCCAAAGTAAAGAATAAACCCAAAAAATATACTCCAACAAACTAGCTATTTGATCTCACTAGATTGGAGAGCTCGCCACTTGAAACCAAAAGATCACTACTTGTAGCGAGTTGAGAGGAGCTCGCTGAAACTTTTTTTTTGTTTTGTTTGTCAAGCTGTCAACAAAAAGCTGCAACAAGTTGCAACAATAGACAAAAAAACCACCAAAAGTCAAAGAGAGGGGGCTGAAAAGGAAAGGGAAAGTGGGAAAGAAAAGTGAAAAGAAAGAGTAAAATTAAATAGAGAGTTTGAAATAGAGAATATTGTTGGAGTAAAACTGAAATAGAAAGTTTATAAAAGTATAGAGTCAACAATTTTGCTATCTATTATAGAGAAAAAATAGAGAGTTTGTTGGACTTGCCCTTATAACAACTCTACTATGCCAAACTCTTCAAAACAGTCCCATAATTAGTCCAACGGCTCCAAATACCGCGGGACATGCCAAATTTGCAAGAAACAAGGCCATTCGGCTCAACGCTATCGCTACAGATATGCCCAACCTCAGTCCAAAAATTATGCTCCATATCCTCAGTTTGCTGGCTATCATCACACTCAGTCAGCCTTACCGCCTCTTCTTCCCACTCCGTCGTCTCCCTCTTGGATTCCCGACTCTGGTGCAACATCCCATATGACTTATGACCCTACACTTATATAGCAAATGCAGCCTTACACTGGCTCTGATCATGTGCAGATTGGTGATGGTAAGTCTATTTCCATTGCTAATATTGGGTCTTCTTCCTTTTCTAATTCTAATCGTATTTTTTCTCTTAACAAAATTTTACATGTTCCTAAGATTACTCGTCATCTACTCTCTATCTCTCAATTTACCCATGATAACAATATCTCATTAGAATTTTTTCCCTCTAAATATCTTGTTAAGGACCTCCGCACCAAGACTCCTCTCCTACAAGGCCACGTTGATTCCAGCCTCTACAGTCTACCAATTCCGTAGTCCAATCCCAGTCTCGCACTTTCAGCAACTCGAGTCTCTACCGATCGATGGCATAATTGTCTTGGACATCTTTCCCAGCAAGTTCTGTCATCACTCAAGTCCCAGTATTCCTTAGATTTTTTTGACTTTACTTCAGTAAATAAATTTTGTACTTCCTGCATGTTAGGCAAAAGTCATAGATTAGTTTTTAATTCTTCTTATCATGTGTCCAAGTCGCCATTAGAACTGTACACTATGATGTATGGGGTCCAGCCCCTATCAATTCTTGTTCGGGTTTTAGATATTTTATGCTCTTTATCGACGATTTTAGTCGATACACATGGTTGTATCCGTTGTGTAATAAAAGTGACTGTTTCTCTTCATTTTGTCATTTCAAGTCTCTTGCAGAAAATTTATTTTTCACTCGTATTAAATACTTCCAATGCGATGGTGCCAAAGAGCTCACTCACGGTCAATTCTCACAATTTATTGCCCAGCATAGTATTCAATACAAAATCTATTTCCCTCACACCCCAGAACAAAATGGTTTAGCTGAGCGAAAGATTAGGCATATTACAGACATGGGAACTACTCTAATGTTCCACTCAGCCATGCCCAAAAAATTCTGGCTTAAAGCCTTCTCAACCACTGTGTTTCTCATTAATCGACTCCCAACCCCTGTGTTGCACAACAAATCTTCGTTTTTACTTTTGTTTCATAAACCACCAGATTACAACTTTCTTCGAGTTTTTAGGTATAGGTGTTTCCCTTATCTTGGTCCGTACAAGCTAGATAAACTTAGTCCTAAGTCTGCCCCATGTATTTTCTTAGGATACAGTGATGACCATAAAGGTTATCGATGTTATTTTCCGGACAAAGATATAGTCTACATATCACGCCATGTCATTTTTGACGAGTCCTTTTTTCCTTTTTGTTCTCAGGCTGTTTTGCCATCTAATGCGTCGCAGTTACCCTCAGGTCCTACTCAGGTCTCTTCCCTTGGCTCACGTTGTAATTCATTTCCTATTTTTCCTGCACCTCGTGTTCCCAACTCCATCCACGTATCTTCGTCACTGCGTTCTTTACTACCCAATCTCTCGCAAGTTGATACTGGATAGCCCCATGTGCCACACTCTTCTATCTCTCCTGCGTCAGTGTCGGTGCTTACTTCCTGATCAAACCTCTCAACTCACTCATGTACCTCTCTCTTCCTCAGCTATAGTACCATTCAGACAACAAAGTTCAACTTTTCTACCATGTGGGGGCCCCTCTATCACACTTACTTCTTCATCATCTCCCAACCACTCTCACGTGCCTACAATTCACACTCTATCATCTTTTATAGAACCAGTGATTACAATTCCTTCTTTGCCTAATTCTTCTACCCGTGGTCCCAGTTGTCTCCCTTCTCCTGACACAGCACCTCCCACCAACCCTATCCAAATGTCTACTTCTCTCTCTTTACACCCCATGACCACGCGGTCCAGGGACAATACGCGATCTTCAAAGGACTGGTCTGATTACCTTACTTTTCATGCTAGTGTTGAATCAGCCATGACTACGCATGAGCCCTCTTTATTTTCTCAAGCTCAAAAACACTATTGTTGGCGTGAAGCGATGTCTGCATAGTATAATGCTTTAATGCACAACGGCACTTGGTCATTGGTCATTGGTCCCTAAGCCCGTTAACGCAAATATTGTTGGTTGCAAGTGGGTATTTCGGATCAAACGAAAATAGACTGGTGAAATTGAACGGTATAAAGCACGCTTGGTTGCGAAGGGGTATAGTCAGGAAGAATGTGTTGACTACAGTAAGACTTTTAGCCCTATCATTAAACCTGCCACTATACGAGTCATTCTCTCTATTGCAATCTCTAAAAAGTGGCCCTTACGACAGCTAGATATGAATAATACTTTTCTACATGGTTTTCTTAACAAGGAAGTGTATATGGTTCAGCCTTCAGGGTTTGTTCATCCATCCTATCCGCATCATGTTTGTAAGCTACATAAAACACTGTATGGACTTAAACAGGCTCCACGTGTGTGGCTCTCTTGCCTTAGCACTTATCTTGGTCAATTGTGTTTCACTGCCTCCAAGTCTGATTCCTCATTATTTGTTCGTTTCCGTGATGAAGTGGTGGTTTTTCTTTTGGTGTATGTTGACGACATTATCATTAGTAGAAGTTGCTCTGCTACTGTTGGATCTCTTATTACTATGCTTAATATTCAATTTACACTCAAAGATCTTGGTTCATTATCTTATTTCCTCGGTATTCATGTTCACCAGCTCTCTGATGGGTTATTGCTATCTCAACAGAAGTACGTTAATGATTTACTTGCACATGCGAAGCTAGAAAGGGCCAAACCTTTGTCCTCACCCATTGATCTAAATCAACAGCTGTCACAATATGAAGGTGACCCTTTTTCAGATCCTACCCAGTATCGAAGCATCGTAGGTGCCTTTCAGTATCTCAAGATAACCTGACCAGATATAGCGTTGGCTATGAATAAAGTATGTCAATTTATGCACCAACCTATAGAGACCCATTGGACGGCAGTCAAACGTATTTTGCGATATCTTAAAGGCACTTCGTCTTATGGTCTTCATCTTCGAGCATCATCTAACTTTGATTTTCATGCTTATTCTGACTCAGACTGGGCAGGTTGTCCTGACGACAGGCGAAGTACGCATGGGTATTGCATATTTCTTGGATCAAATCTCATCTCTTGGTCTGCTAAAAAGTAAACAACTACAGCTCGTTCTAGTAATGAGGTAGAGTATAGAGCCATTGTCTACGCCACTATCGAATTGTGTTGGATTCAGTCATTACTTGCTGATCTCCATGTGCTGCAATCATCTCCTCCTACTTTATGGTGTGACAATATTGGGGCAACGTATCTGACTGCTAATCCTGTGTACCATGCCCGTACTAAACACATTGAAATCAATGTTCATTTCGTTCGAGAGAAGGTTACTGCCCAACAGCTCAAGGTTTGTTTCATTTCTTCAGTGGATCAGTTGGCAGACATCATGACAAAAGGTATCTCCTACACTCGGTTCTCAGCACTTCAGACCAAGCTTACCATTTGTGATTCGGTTTCACTTGAGAGGGCGTGATAACGGATACATTTGACTTAGTCTTTGGTTCAATTTTAAATATTATTATCTTTTGTTCAATTTTTGAATCTTTGTTGTAATCCTTTAGTCAAAGTGATCTTCTGATCAATAGCTTTATAAATAGTGTACGCATGTGCAGTGATGATGTATGAAAAAACAAAACTTTTGTACTCTAAATTCTGTCACTATCCAATACATGTGGAGAATTAAGTGAAAGGTTTCATAGGCTTTTTTTGCAATGCCCAAACAAATTCGAGGATAAATTTTTCTTTTTCAATTTGATGAAAGTGATTACTATTTTTCTTTTATTTTGCAAATTCTGAAATAGATTAGACATTTGAGGGCATAGGCAAGGAAATAGTATGCAAATGTGGTTATCTCCCTCTTGTATTAATCTCGGTGCTAGGAGGACTTTTGAGAGAGAAAAGTTGTCTCAAGGAGTGGGAGATAGTGAATGGAAACATTGACTTATATTTAAGGAAGATAGAATGTAGCGAAGAATCAAGTGGATCAGTGCTCCCCATGTATTAGCATTGAGCTATGATGAACTTTCGTATTATCTAAAGCCATGTTTCCTTCCTTTATATAGGGAGTTATCAAGAGGATGAAGTGATAGATACAAAAAAGATGTATCAACTATGGATAGCAGAAGGGTTGGTGTTGTCAAAGCACTGTGGAAAAGGAGAAACAAAGATGGATGTAAGAGAGCACTATCTAAATGAGCTGGCCTCAATAGTTCCAAGGTTTGCATCATGCCGACTTCACGATCTCATGAGAGACCTATGTTTGGCTAGGGGAAAAGAAGACGACATTTTCGAGGTCATCAATATCCACGGTCAAGAACGGCCCACAATAGACCTTTATAATGTCGCTAATAATGGACACAGATTGGGCATCTACTTGAGAAAAATTAAGCGGTCTAAAACGAGAAACTATAAGACGCTCTTTGAACAAGTAATGGCCAATTCCTTCGCAATTTTTTTGTTTACTGGGAATTTAAATTTACCGTTCGTGGGTCATTGGATATCTCTGGTTTAAAGAAATTCAAATTGCTAAGAATTCTCCGCTTAAAGGGATGTGAATTTCGAGTTGTCAAGAAAAATCAGTCAATTTATCCACCACAGGTATCTGAGTCTCCATGGTTCCAAAGTGAACAGATTGCCTTCATCTATAAGTGATTTAATTTCCATATTTAGAAACCCTTGATCTACATACATTTGATGACATTGATATACCCAATACATTTTGGAAGATGAAGCGGCTAAGACATATTTACTTACCAAAATATTCGTGGACCAGAAAAATTACAATTCAACGAGCTGGAGACTTTACCTGGCTTTAGATTTTCAAAGGATGAACCTGCCAATCTCTCCCAATTGGTTAATCTTCGATCTTTCCGTGGAACACTAGAAAGCTTTGCTTCACTTGAAGTCATCGATCATATTAATCACTGGAGAAAGATCAAGTGGATAGAGGGTGACATGCGTCGATTCGATTTTACAACTGGAAATGGTCCAGATCTTGTGATAAAGATGCTCTTGTGGAAAGCTTAATCATTTGCTTATACTCCACCATATGAACCCCAATTCTGGCCGAATCTCACGATGTTACTTTTGCATAAGACTAAAATGGAGGAGATCCAATGCAATTTTTGAATAAAGTTCCCAACTTACGGCATCTACACTTATCGGGGAATGCGTTTATAGGGAAAGAGGTGGTTTGCGATGGGGGGATGGGTTTCCTTGAACTCAGATGTCTTGGTCTATATGACTTGCCAAACTTGGAGAAATTGAGGGTAGAGATGAAGGTGCCATTGCGTTTGTTTAGACACTAAGGGTAAGTAAAATCTTGAAGCCAAAGACTTCTTCTCTTTTTGCATTGTCTTATCCTTTAGACATATGCCAAATGATGGATTTCTGTAATAATCTGCTTCACTAGTACTCATGTTGATAATCCTCATTCCAATTGAGCGTGCTCGTTTACATATTTAATTGCTACTCTGTTATTGGAAAGATTTAACTTAAACTGTTGTTTCACCTTTAAATCTGTTAAGTAGTATATCATTCTATATCATATAGGGTTATTGCTTTCTTGGACTCAAAACTTATTAAGAGGAAAAAAACTTTGTGGATGGCCTTTAATTTATGTGCAAAGTTGTAAACTTATATGGCTGTTGAATTGTCTCCTGAATCAACATTTGGATTATTTTCTGTTTCTCGATTTCATTTTCTATATTAGTTTATTGTGCTGTTATATGAATCTGATTATCTGTTTTCTCTTTTAAGTTTCAATGTGTTTAAGAGGATTGCTTGCTGCAACTGTTGAAGATGTGGAAATTGCTATGGAAGCTGCTCTAGAGCTCTGGCCCAAGAGTTAGACTTGATGTATTTGATGAGATTGTGACTATATATGTTTGCACATGTGTACTGAAACTAGCTATTATCTTAAGATTTGGGGCATGTTCGTGTAGATTTGTCTGTCAATTTAGTTTCTGTAACAAGGATTCTACACTTTTATATCATTTTCGCGCAAAAATATTGATGTATTGAGGATACAATTTGTCACTCGACTCAGTATTTTCTTTTTTTGTGTTTCTCTTGAAATGATTTACTTATAAAATGAAAGTCAGTTGTCTCAATTTTATACGTCTGAGAACTCTGCATTTTGCTGTTGCTTGCATATCAAAGATAGAAAGTAGTCTGACGTGTTATATGCTTGTTCATGGTCTTCATGTTTTATTGAGTAAAATGGAGGCTTACTGAGGCTTTGGATATATAATAAGCCAGTAGGGGCTATTGAGTTGATTACTCTATGAGCAATGTTATACACTCTCTATTTCCATCACTCATTTATCGCTTCTTATGTGATACTTAATTGGCATATCATAATAATAAATTTTTTTAAATCTCTTTTCTTTTTCAACAATAAGAAATTTGAAATGAGATCTTTAAGTGAATACTTGAAAGTTGTGGATGAGTACATAAAGAAGAGAGAGCTCTTTGTGGATTTAGTAACAATATGTCATATATAGCTAGCTGAAGAGAATTAATGAGAAATATCTATTTGGTTTTAAAGTTAAGGAAAAGGAATGAACTAAAAGTTTGTTTCCTGAAGACTTTTTGCACTTAAAAAGAGCATGATGCACTTAGAAACTTTGTCGCAATTCAGTGTATGTGCATGTCTATTGCTTTTACTTCCCTTAAATTATTTTATTCATCATCCAGGAAATTGAGTGCCTCCTTTGTTCTTCTAACTTGGAGTGTACTGATAGATATAATTGATCAACAAAATTATTTTTTCAAAAACATCATCAAAAAAAATAATGGAATGAAATTTTAAACAGCAGACAGAAACTCATTTTGTCATATAGACAAAAAAATTATTACTTCAAAGTACTCAACGGTGCCTTTCCCCTTGAATCAGACAAAAAAAGAAACGAATCCCATTGAGTTCCTACGATTTACAACTCAATTCATCTGATTATTATAAGGATGAATCCAATCCAGAATATGAACCATAAAAAAGTATCTATTAAACCAATAAGAAGAATATCAGTTACAGTAACTATGATCCAAAGAGAAATCCTTCCAGTAGTATCAGCCATTTACCCCACAATTTATTTATAACTTTTCGAAGTATTATGACACAATCATGTATAGCTAGATGAAGCCAGGTAGTCTTAAACAAAATATTGTGAGGCCAAGAGTGTAAACACTATAGGTTTTAAATTGTTACACTTTTGCTATCTGCTCCATTAATTGCTTTAGCATTTTGTGAACCTTTATCCTCTTTAATAACTTCGTAAATTAGGGAGAAATTTTTTTCTTAAACTTGAAGTACTAAAGTTTTAGCTGAACAAACTATTGGCTTTATCTGGTTGACCCCTTAAAAGAACAAAGCAATTCTAAGGAGCATGTACACCTCGTCGTTAGTTATGATCTAATTGGAATTACTTTTTCATCTTAGGCAAGCAGACAAGGCCATCCGTTTGATGGGTGCTTCTGTGTTGCAAACATGCCCTGGTATTTTTCCTCCATTTTCTTCCACTTACCATACATGTGGCTAGTTATAGAGTTAAATAAAACAGTACGGGAAGTTTAGAAAAGGAAAATGGACTCTCATAATGTTTGTAAGAACTTGGGGATTTTACATTCGTCCTTTCTGAACTGCTATTATATATCTCTAACTGGGAATACAAGAGCCACACCTTCACTATTTTAATTACTTCTGTCTTGTATGTCCATCGTGGGACTTTGTAGCTACTAGTCTCTTCATTTCTGGAAGTTGGTTCTGGACATTGCCAAATGTACATTCATTAGATTAGGTACTGTAGGAGAGTGTAATTTTCCTATTTGTAGTGATACTTGTAATTTTCTGAATCCAGTGGAATCACACAGCACATATATGGTCAGAGAACTGCCGTCATATGTCTAAAGGACGCTCCCACCCCTCGGAAGTATCCCCGTGACCCAGGTTCACCTGCAAAGTCACCACTCCAGGTAGCTAAACCTGCTTCTTGCTTGTAAAACTGTCTATGAAATTTAATGTAAACTTGGAATCGCTGAATGCAAGGAAGAAAAATGATCTACCATTTTATTAATCTGTAGATCTGCAAGCTGATGTATCTGATGTATCATGATCTTCTGAGTGCTAAATTCGAGGTTCCAACCATGTTTGCTTCCTCAACATTTTTATAACAATAAAATTCCCTGTTTTGCAAGATTATTTATATCTTTTGTCAATTGGAAACTTTTGTGGAAAGAGGAAAACATGACAACGACAATTATATCATTAGTCAATATTAGTTGGCTCAAAATCAACTTGTATTAGGCTAGTGAGAGTATTGGAGATGTTATACCAATTCAAAGTGAGGCTTTGCTACTAGTTCTCCTTACTAGATTATATGTGACATGAGAGATTGTAGAACTAATTACAAGATTAATTGGCCACAGATAATTGCATTCTTTAAATGTTAAAACATTTTTATCTCTTATCTCTTATCACGCTAGTTTTATGTCATGTTAGCACCATTTTCATTGGAATCCATATTACTCTGTGTGACAAAAGCAGTGGTCTAGAGATTTCATACTTCGATATTACCCAAGAATGAGATAAAATTGTCAAGTAATTTTTGTTATAATAAGAAATTTTAAGTTCAAACTACATTTTTCATCTCTATTATTAAAAAAACAAAGAAAAGCAGTGGTTAGGAGATGTACATTACCGCTATATATATATATATATATATATAAAAGCAGTGGTTAGGAGATGTACATTACCTATATATATATATAATATTGAATATGACACCTTTATACTAAAAAATGAAGGTGGAAAATTCAAACTGTCTGATAATCAACCATTACCCTGTCTCGACCTCCCAAAATTTGGCCGTATTCGTTGAATTTCTACAGTAAACCAATCACTGCAATGAAGTCGTATTATACTAACAGTACAATCGTATATTTTATATAGCTTGTTAATATTTCTATCAATGTTCTGTTGTCATCATGATACTGAAAGAAAAGTAAGATTTTAAATTCGATAAATTCACAAAATAAAATATGGAGGTGAAAAATCAGACTGTTGACAATCAATTATATGGAAGAACCACCCTGTTTCAATGACCCCAAAATTTGGCCCTATTCGTTGAACTTCCCGCGATCAACCAATTGCAGCTGCCTTCATAATATACTAAATCTACAATGGCATATATTTTAATGCAACTTGTTAGTATCTTATTTGATGTCTTTCTTTCATCACTGTTACTCTTATAAAAGATAAAGATTTAACTATGACCACTGTATAAGTAAAATATGGAGGTGGATAATCAACCACTTCGATATTGTTTTGTGTTGAACACAATAAATATATAATATAAAAAATTTATGTCAAACAGTTAAATTTTTAGATGAAATTGTAAGTTAACAATCGCAATCAATAGTGCTGTTAAAGAATGAAGGTTTTAATTATGACATCTACCCAACTAAATTTTGAAGGTCGAAAATTTAGACATATGAATAGTCAATGGTCTAAAATCAACGTCCTGTATCAACCACCAAAAATTTGGCCGTATATCTTATAATAATACAAGTTTTAATATTTTTATTTGGAGTTGTTCAGTCGTCCCTATTATAAGACTGCCAATCTTTGCCCAAATCTGCCTCAAGTCAAATTAAAGAGAGCCTTGATCTCTATATTTACATTGCATCAAAGAAAAAAAAAATATGGCAGTACCAGGAGAAGTAACATCGGGAGTAGCAGTCTGTTATAGCTAATACAGCGAGAAGCCCAAGTGAGAATGGTCCAGCTCAAGAGGAAAGTACCTTGTTGAGGAGAGGACTACGTGTTAGGCACAGGCCCAAACATTTGGAGGATTTTGTAGCTCAAAGGCCCAGATGGTGTTAAATAGAGTATATGGTTGTGCCAGGTGTCTTAACTGAATTATGTTAGGAATAGCTCACTCAAGAAGTGCCTAGAATGCACATATATATGTAGAGCAATGCTGTTGAGAGGACGGGGATGAAATATACTACTATTTTCTTTACTTCCTTGTTTTCTTTATTTTGGTTCATATCAATTGGTGCTTTCATTGAGCTCGTCGGCGTCCATGGCTGACGGGACTCGACTCCGTGTGATCGATGACGCGGTTCGGAAAATGCAAGAGGTTTCCGAGGCGCACTCTCAACAATTGCAGGATCAATCTAAACGTTTGGAGGATCAGCAACAGTCGTTGGGTGAAATTCTTTCAAAACTTTATACCCTTGACGGCAAATTTGAGTGTACGATGGAGAAACCGACCTCGCCACCTCCAAGCTCCGCCACGATCTCTCTTCCGCCACCATTACCCATTTCATCAGTTACGTCCGCTCCACCTCCAATTGTTCTTCCGACGCCCGGTATCTCATTTACTGCTCCTCCTAGCTTGCCTTCGATGTTGGCTCCGTCCATGCCAACGTTGGCTCACTCTATGGGTTCTCCGCACGGTATTCCTATGTCGACTTTTCCTTACGCCTCACAAATGGGCTCGTTCCAGATTGGTCACATGAGTCCCATGGGGCATGTTAACCCACCAAGTCAGGCCAGTTTGTTGGGCCAAACTGCTTCGTCGTCTCTACAAGCACGACCAATGAAATTGGATTTTCCTCGCTTCGATGGTGAAGATCCCGTTGGATGGATTTTAAAAGCTGAGCGTTTTTTTTCCTATCATCAAACACCTGATAAGCAACGCCTGTTGATTAGCTCCTTTCACATAGAAGGTCGAGCATTGCAATGGTTTCAGTGGATGGCGAAAAACCGTCAATTGTTAACGTGGGACCAATTTACTTGATCGTTGGAGGTCCGGTTTGGTCCATCGGAGTTTGAGGACGTTCAAGGTGCACTTTCAAAATTGATTCAAATGTCTACGGTGGAGCATTATCAAACCCAATTTGAGGCACTCTCGAATCGTACAGTTGGGCTGCCTGCATCATTTCTCCTTAGCTGTTTTATCGCTGGCTTACATAGCGACATTCGGGCTGAAGTTACTGCTTTAAGGCCCGTAAGTTTGATACAGGCAATGGGCCTCGCTAAATTACAAGAGGCGAAGCTTGCGGATCAGCGGAGGTATGCAAACAGATCCAAATGGCCCAATTCCTCACTTTACTCTTCCACTGATTCTAAATTATCTACAACCCACACAACCAGCCCATCATCTATCTCCAGACATACAAACACCTTATCCACACATCTTCCCCAGCCTTACACCTCGTCAACATCGACACCCATACCCATTCAACCAAACACTTACCAAACATTTAACCAAACACCCACCCCAAACACTCAACCATACACCACCCGCCGGATTACGTCGAAGAAATGCTCACTCGAAGGGATAAAGGGCTATGCTACTATTGTGATGATAAATATGTGCCTGGCCATCGTTATAAGACCCGACCTCAATTATTTTTAGTTGTGGCCGATGATGAACTTGACGAAGCCACCTCGGATTCGCAACTCGCCGAAACCTTACAGCTCGACGAGTTGGGGGCGACGCCGGAGATCTCTTTTAATGCTCTTTCGGGTACTCATTCACCTACAACACTCAGATTTCGGGGTCTGTTGGTGGGTCAATCGGTGCAAGTATTGATTGACGGTGGTAGTACGCATAATTTCATCCAAACAAGAGTGGCTAAATTTCTGAATTTACCTATTGAATCTACGCATAATCTGTCAATAGCAGTGGGAAATGGGCAGAAGCTTTTAAGCGCAGGATGTGTACGGCAAGCACAAGTGGTTATTCAAGGGCATGTTATTACTACTGACTTATATGTTCTGCCCTTAGAAGGGTCAAATGTGGTATTGGGCGTATCGTGGCTTGCAACTTTGGGACCGGTTGTACAAAATTATGGTGATCTGACTCTACGGTTTCACATGAATGGGGTAGATGAATTTTTGCAGGGGGAAGTCAGTCCAGCGTTGAGGGAGGTTCAGTATAAAGGACTTAAGCGCATGAGCTCCACTGGCTCGGTTGCGGCATTTTTCAGTTTGACGGTAATAAGTGACGAAGCTGATATAATTCTAGAAACAGAAGGTGCAGTGCAGAGGCTGTTGCGGAAATATGAGGATGTTTTCACAGTACCCAAGGGGTTACCTCCTCCCCGCAGTCAGGATCACGCGATCCATTTACAACCAAATGCTCAATCGATTAATGTGAAACCGTATCGGTATCCATATTTTCAGAAGACAGAGATGGAGAGGTTGGTGCAGGAAATGATGTCCGAAGGTATTATCCGGCCGAGCAATAGCCCCTTTTCATTGTCGGTGTTGCTAGTTAAAAAGAAGGACGGCACTTGGCGTTTTTGTACCGATTACCGAGCTCTAAATGCATTGACAGTTAAGGATCGTTTTCCGATTCCGACAGTGGATGAGCTCCTAGATGAGTTGCATGGTGCTCAGTTCTTTTCAAAATTGGATTTGCGATCGGGCTATCATCAAATACGCGTTCGAGCTGACGATATTCATAAGACCGCATTTCGTACTCACGAAGGGCACTATGAGTTCTTAGTGATGCCTTTCGGTTTAACAAATGCACCGTCAACCTTTCAAGCACTTATGAACGACACTTTTCGGCCATTTTTGAGGAAGTTTGTGCTAGTATTTTTCGATGATATATTGGTATACAGTCGGGATTTTGTTCAACATTTGAAGCATCTGGAATCCGTTTTGGAGGTTTTGAGAGCTAATTCTTTTTATGCAAAGTTAACAAAATGTTTCTTTGCTCAACCACAAGTAGAATACTTGGGTCATGTGATATCAAAAGAAGGGGTAGCTATGGATTCTCAAAAGGTACACGCAGTGGCTAAATGGCCTTGTCCACACAATCTTAAGAGTCTTCGGGGGTTTCTCGGACTCTCGGGGTATTATCAAAAATTCATTAAGGGCTATGCGGCTATTGCGGCTCCGCTAACAGATTTATTAAAGGCCAACAATTTTCATTGGACAGAGGCGGCATCACTCGCTTTTCACAAATTACAACAGGCCTTAGTCTCAGCTCCTATATTGGCACTTCCGGACTTTACGAAGACCTTTGTGGTAGAAACTGATGCTTCAGGCATCGGCATTGGGGGTGCCTTAATTCAAGAAAATAGACCCATTGCCTACTTTAGTCAAAAATTATGCCCTCGATCGCAAGCATCATCAACATACCATCGAGAAATGATGGCAATCACCGCGGCAGTAGCAAAGTGGCGTCAATATCTATTGGGGCGCCACTTTATTATTCATACGGACAAAATCAGTTTGAAGTCCTTGGTTGAACAAACAATTCATACTCCGAAACAACAAAAATGGTTGGTGAAACTTCTGGGATTTGATTTTAGCATTATGTATAAAGCAGGCCGAGAAAATATTATCGCAGATGCCCTCTCACGTAGTCCGATTGAAGCCTCTTGTTATGCCATGACTACCGTTAACCTCAAATTTTTACAACAATTGAAAGAGGCAAATAAATATGATGCGGAGCTGATCGAGTTGCAGCAAAAATTTTTGGAAAATCCGATTGACCATTCCGGGTATGTTTTTGTGGATGGCTTATTGTTTTATCATCACAGACTTGTTATTCCAAAAGCTTTACAAGCAGTAGCATTATATGAGTTTCACAACTCAAAGATTGGTGGCCATGCGGGATTTTTGCGAACTTATCATCGAGTGGTCGCAAATTGTTATTGGAAAGGGCTACGTAAAGATGTTAAAAATCATGTTGAAAATTGCTTAGTCTGCCAGCAATCGAAAACCTCTAACTTAGCCCCAGCTGGGTTGTTACAACCGCTGCCAATACCAGAGCAAATCTGGGAAGATGTATCAATGGATTTTATACAGGGCCTGCCGGTGTCAAAAGGGTACACAAAGATCTTGGTAGTCATTGATCGATTATCGAAGTATGCTCATTTTATGCCTCTGGGTCCTCATGTCACTAGTGTGAAGGTAGCTAAGGCATTCATGACAGGTGTGGTGCGTCTACATGGGTACCCTAGGTCGATTGTAAACGATAGGGACAAGGTGTTTCTTAGTTCATTCTGGAAGGAGCTATTTAAATTACATGGTACAGCGTTGAACATGAGTAGCTCGTACCATCCACAATCTGATGGGCAAACCGAAGTTCTTAATCGCACGTTGGAACTATATTTAAGATGTTTTGTCATGGAGACACCAAAGGAGTGGCCAAAATATCTCTCGTGGGCCGAATATTGGTATAACACTTTGTATCACACCGCTACAAAAATGACTCCTTTTCTAGCAGTTTACGGCAGGGACCCTCCAAGGCTTTCTACTTACCTGCCACTTTCTACAGCCAATGCGACTCTTGATGATGAATTGCAACAGTGTGATGAAGTGCTAGCTCGACTGAAACATAACTTACAAATGGCTCAAGAACGTATGAAGACCTATGCTGATAATCACCGAACAGAAAAAGTGTTTGCAGTTGGGGATTGGGTATTCATTCGTCTTCAATCGTATCGCCAACTCACGATTCGCGGGCATGGTAACCAGAAATTAAACAAAAAAAAATTTGGGCCATTTCTGATATTGGAGCGCATTGGGTCAGTGGCGTATCGAGTACAACTATCAGAGTCTGCAAAAATCCACAATGTGTTTCATGTATCTCAGCTTAAAAAGGCTATTGGATTTCACTCAGATGCTAGACAACAACCTGTCATTCCACCCTACCCAACCTTGCCTCAATTGGAGCCTCGTCGAGTCTTGGCCACTCGAGTTATCATGCAGCAAGGCCAGCCAAGACAGCAAGTGTTGGTCGAGTGGCAGAATTTCCCTCCTGAGGAAGCAACTTGGTTGGATTTCAAAGAGGTGCAGCATGCTTACCTGTCACTTAACCTTGAGGACAAGGTTATTCTCGCTGAGGGAAGTAATGTTATAGCTAATACAGCGAGAAGCCCAAGTGAGAATGGTCCAGCTCAAGAGGAAAGTACCTTGTTGAGGAGAGGACTACGTGTTAGGCACAAGACCAAACATTTGGAGGATTTTGTAGCTCAAAGGCCCAGATGGTGTTAAATAGAGTATATGGTTGTGCCAGGTGTCTTAACTGAATTCTGTTAGGAATAGCTCACTCAAGAAGTGCCTAGAATGCATATATATATGTAGAGCAATGCTGTTGAGAGTAGGGGGATGAAATATACTACTATTTTCTTTACTTCCTTGTTTTCTTTATTTTGGTTCATATCACAGTCCTATCTGTTACTTTGGCAACTCTTCGCGATTTGTTGCTGGGAGAAGCAAGATTTTTATACAGAGTTGGCAATCAAGTTAGAGAAATTCAAGGACAGTTAGAGATAATGGTGAGTTTCTTAAAAAAAGCAGAAACAACAAAACATGGAGATGAGCTTGTACGCACTTGGGTACAACAAGTAAGACGTCTTGCCTAGGATGTCCTGGAGACATATGTTGTTAAAGTTGAATCCAAAAGGGGAATCAAAAATTATTTTAAAAGACTTGCCTTTCTTCACAAGGTTGGCGAAGAGATTGCAAACATTAAATCAGAGATCATCATCCTCAACGAAAGTCGTCAAACTTTTGGTATAAGGGTTTTAGATGGAGAAAGCTCAAACGAAGTAAATGAAACACAACAATTGCTAAAGCAAACTTTTCCCCATGAGGTTGAGGAGTATTTTGTTGGTAGGAAGGGAGATATACGGCAGCTGGTGTCTTTAATAACTGATGATGAAAGGGATCATCGAGTGATTTCTTTATGGGGCATAGGTGGTTTAGAAAAGACCACACTTGCCAGAGAGATTTTCAATCATAGCCATGTGCAGCATTCTTTTGAAGGTTTTGCTTGGGTGAGTATCACCCAACAATGCAAAACCAACGAAGTTTTACAAGATATACTAAAGCAAATTCTTGGAAACGAGATGCATGGAGATGGAAAGTACAGAGACTTGGTAACGGAGCTTTACAAAGTATTGAAAGATAAAAGATGTTTGGTTGTTCTTGACGATGTCTAGAAAATAGATGATTGGGAGATTCTACGATGTTCTTTTCCGATCATAGAGGCAAGTACTAAGGTTTTAATAACTACTCGCATAAAAGAAGTGGCAAAACAAGGATTCTTATACGATCTAAAGACCTTGATTGATGAAGAAGGGTGGGAATTACTTTGGAGAAGAGCGTTCGTCAAACCAAAAGAAAAAGCAACCGACCAAGAAAAAGAACCCGAAAAAGAACTAAAAGAAAAAAGTTCTGAAATAAAAGAAGAACCCGAAGAAAAAGGTCAGTCTCTTTATACACATACATACATGTTCAATCCACATATTGCACAAATTTCGAATTTGATGCATTCCTTCTATCTTTTGGAATTACATAAATCTCTCCTATAATTATTCTTAATTACAGAGATCTTCTATCTATTATTTCAAATTACACTAACCCCTCTTGTTAGATAATTAATCCTAAACTATTAGGAGGTATTTTAGGCTTCTTCAATAAAAGTATATATTAAGTTGACAATTTTTGCTATACTAATATGACAAATTATTAAAATAAAAGTGATATGGTTAATGTTAAATCTTTTTTTCTAAATTTTATTTTAAGGGATGTCTAAGTCAACTTTACATCACACGAATGTTAATTACATACTCCGAGAATTGATTTCAGAATCTCTTACATTTAAACCGAGAATCATACCACTAGATCAAATGGGTAGTGATTGTCTTAAATTATTTTCTGGCCAATAGACTATTCAGCTTGTTCTATTTTCACAAGTAAATTAAAAAAATGTTTAACGTGATCATTAAAGAATTCAAAGCGGTTCAATGTCACCCTTCCATTCATTTGAGAACAAAAGCTTGCATGTGACAAAATATGTGCCATGTGAAGCGAAAATGTAGCGAACCACTTTTTAGCTATTTGTTCTTTAGGTGGCGCATGTTTATCCTGTGAAAGGCTTCCATCAAATTGCTAACAGATCGGATGAAAGGGATAGATTGAGACAATTTAGATTCTTTAATGGTCATATTAAGGCATTTTGTAATTTGGGAGAAAAACAAAATAAATTAACAAAGTTTTTGAAATCAATTCATATGTGGAATTCATTTATTTATAAATAAATTTCGTGAATAATTCATTTATAAATGAATTCTTTTGTTTAGAACTAAAAAATAATATTAAATCAATTCTATTATTTGTAAATCCAAATTGTGTTTGGAACACATGTGAAATTGGAATTAATAGTTGTATTTTACTTCAATACCCTTCTTTTATTCAATTGAAATCAGACTATCATATAAGTATTATTTTCTCAATTCATTATTGATTTCTGATACTATCATAAAAATCCAAAATAAAAAATAAAAAACAAAGAAATATTTTCAAAAAAGTTAAATATCACAAAATAATTATAATAACTTTAATTTCAACCATAAGTTTAACATGGAAAAATAATTTTAGGTTGATCTAATGCAAATTATTCATCCAATTCAAACATCAATTCAACATTACAAAAATAACTATGAACCCGTCCTTTAGTTGTAAACGAGGCGAACAATCCATATAAACAACAGATATGCACTAGTAAACAATTAAGAAAATCCACAAATCATAGAAAAGATATTGAAGAAGTCAATCAGAAGGCAAATGAAATACTAAAATAATTTTAAGTGAAAAAGTTTGGCCAGTATTTAGTTGGTATGATAATTATTACATGTTATTATATTAACAATAAGAAGGAATGACAACATCAAGAACATAATAGTACTATAATAATAACAAAAAGAATAATACATAATAGAATAGATATCGTGAATAAATTTACAAGAAAAATCAAAAGAATACCTGAAAGAATGGTGAATGGAACAAGTTAATTTTTTTTTATCTTTTTGCCGTCAATTTGGAAGAAGAGAGAAGAGTGGAGAAGAAGAGTGAAAAATATATTTTTTTTTTAAACTTGAGGGTAGTTTTGTCCTTAAAAGATTAGCATCAAAATTAGAAAACATGGATTTGCAAATTCCACCTTTTGGGCTTGGATTTGAGTAAGGCTTGTGCAAATCCAAGAATTGCAAATCTTGGATTTGTAATTTTTTAAACAGGTGCAACCAAACAGAAAAACTTGGATTTGCAAATGACTTCCATAAAATTTTGTGAAATTTATTTATTCCAAACAATCTGTAAATAATTTAATGGGAAAAAAGTTTTTAAATCTAAAGTTCCCATTTCAATATTTCATTTATAGTCACTTGACTTATAGGACTATTAGTGCATATAGCACTAGAATAAAAGGAAGCATATTCGGGTACATTTTGGCAATAAAAAGATTAAAAGAAAAGCAAAAAAAAAGATGATTGTGTGATTTAACTTTGTATTTTATTTTTGTTTTTTGATGGTACTTTAACCTAGTATTTATTCATGTCATACAAATAAGTTGTTAGATCAGGTTGGTTAACTTCAATGCAAATTCATAATCTTGTAAATAAGTGTTTCATCGAGCTATGCATAAAGTGGCGATTAGGCGTGTTAGTGAAAATGATTGATTATTCTTATTACATTTATTGAATACAAAGAAATAATTCATAGATTTTGACCTTGTACATTAGTTCTTACATGAAAGTGGACTAAGTAGGAGCTTGATCTAAATGTTGTTAGAAGTTCTCCATCCTTTTCTAGTGGAATATATATGATCTCTAGTACTCCCAACTCATTTCTATCAACATTTCTCGTGCTTTCATTAAAGAAGCAAAAAGGGAAAATTATAAACTTGTTAAATATTAAATTTATGAATAATTATTATATATTACAGTTAGTGCTAAAAAAGGAAAATTTCACTAGTATTCTTTACTGTTTATTCAAAATTTTAAATTACTCTTGCATGTTACACAAGTCAAATTATGAGTTCCTAATGTTCCATAAAAACCATGATTTTGGTCCCTATCATAATATTCCCATTAAATTTGTACCAAAAAAATCATGAAATTACTTCTATACTCCTATCAAATCCTATTTAGAATATTTGAGTTGGTCCCTAACGGTTACTCAAATTTAGAAGTTAGTTCGAAAAAGTTGCACTTGCATAGTAGATTTTTTTTTTTTTTTTTTCATGTTTTAACGGAAAGAGAACTGTAGAAACTACTTGAACAGACTTATGGTAAATTTTACAGACCCATAATATGACTTTTAGAACATTAAGTACTATTTAAAAAATCTAAGAAAACATTTGGAACTTAAATTTGCCCCAAGAAAACTCTACTGATTTGAGAAGTACTTTGTTTAATTGTTGATTCTTATTAGTTACTTCATGTGAACTTTGCGAAGTTCATCAATTAAAATCCTGAACCATATCTATCTGAATGGTGCTCAAGAACATGACGTTTAAAATCCTGAACCATGTGAACTTTGCCAAGTTCATATTCTTTAATGTACTGTGCTCTTGCGGCTTACCCTTCTCATTTTGATCCAAATATATATCATGCTGAGAGTCGCTTATAAATATTGCAGAAAATGAAAAGGAATGTATGGTCATTCTTTTGTCATTGCAACTATTTTGAAACAAAAAATTACTTTGAATGCATCGTGTATCATCATCCATCCAAAAGTTCACCGAATTTAACCTTCCTATTGATAAAACTAATATAACTCATCGAAATTTTACATACTATCTACAGTTGTTTTGGAAGAATGAAAAGAATGTTTGAATTTTTAAATCTTGTAATGTTTTTGCCTAAGTTAGTGATAGTTTGAGATATTAATTGTTTTTGAGTAAATTTGAAATATGTTAAAGTGGCCTTTAAAATCGTTTAGGGTGCAAATTACACTATCCAATACATGAGGGGTATTAGGTGAAAAATTTTCATAGTTTTTATACTGAGATAGCTAGGCTTCTTTCGCAATGTCCAAATTAACAAATTCGAGGATAATTTTTTCTTTTTTTATTTGATGAAAGTGATTAGTGTTTTAATTACTTTTGTTTTACAGATCCTGAAATAAAATAGAAATTTGAGGGCATAGGCAAGGAAATAGTACGCAAATGTTGCCATCTCCCTCTAGCAATTTCGCTGTTAGGAGGAATTTTGAGAGATAAAAGTTCTCTCAATGAGTGACAGATAGTGAATGAAAACATTGACTTATATTTAAGGAAGAGAGGAGGTAGTGAAGAAGCAAGTGGATCAGTGCTCCATGTATTGGCATTGAGCTATGATGTGTTGGGTATCGGCGCAGCGGAATGGTCGGGGACAAGCAGTATCATGCAGCTAAATATGAATGAGAACAAAGAAAGTAGAGACACAAGATTTACGTGAAAAACCCTAAAACAAATCGAGGGAAAAACCACGGGCAAGTAATGGAGGATTTCACTATGATGTGGAGTATTTTACAATAATCTTCTCTCTAATATAAGGAGAGAACAATATCACTCTCTCAAATAATAGGAGAAACTAACTCTCACTCACAAATATAGAACAACAAAATAGGAAGAAAAATACTCAAGAGAAAGCTTATGTTTTCTCTCTAACTTGGAATGTTTTGGTGATGCTCAAATGGTGAAGAATGAGCCTCTATTTATAGGCTCATCTTGCACCAAAAGTCTTCCCACATGTAGTGTGAAATCAACCCAAATTTGTGTGTGCCTAACTTTGCAACCAAATACTTTTCTTCATTTCCCATTGCTTTTTGTCTTCTTTTGACTTGCACCAAAATTTATTGCTCACATTCTCCCACTTAAAATTTTGGTGACACTTCAAATCTCTTCATACTTGCCAATTCCATGTTGCTTATGTCTTTGCTAGGCCAAAGGAGGATCTACTCCAAACAAACTTGTTAACGTTGATTGGCTTTGTCATGACATCTGCTAGATTCTCGTTGGTGTGAATCTTCTGCATTTCCACACTCCCTTCCTCCACTACTTCTCGAACAAAGTGATATTGAACACCTATGTGTTTCGTCCTGGAATGAAATGCTGGATTTCTTGAAATGTGTAAGGCACTCTGACTGTCACAAAACAAATGAATATTATCTTGTGGGTGGCCCAGGTCCTCCATTAACCGTTTAATCCAGATTGCTTCTTTACAGGCTTGTGTAGCTGCCATGAATTTAGCCTCTGTTGTAGATAGGGCCACAACAATCTGTAATTTAGATATCCAGCTTACCACGCCCCCTGCAACTGTAAACACATAGCCTGTAGTGGACTTCCGTTTATCGGTATCACTTGCAAAATCAGAATCAACAAAACCCTTGATAGTAAATTCTGATCCTTCAAAACATAATGCAACATCCGAGGTCCCTTTGATGTATCTTAGGATGCTCTTAACAACATTCCAATGCTCTCTACCAGGATTCGCCATGAACCGACTAACCGCACCAACTGCTTGAGCAATATCTGGTCTCGTACATATCATAGCGAACATGAGACTTCCCACTGCTGATGCATACGGTACTTGAGACATTTCTATCCTCTCCGCTTCAGTGCTAGGGCACATACTTGAGGATAATTTGTAATTGACAGGAAGCGGGGTCGAGATTTCCTTACGATCTTGCATATTGAAGCGCCGCAAGATTTTCTTCAAATAATTCTTCTGGAAAATCCATACCTTCTTGCCTTCTCTATCTCGGTGAATTTGCATCCCTAAAATCTTGTTTGCTGGTCCCAAATCCTTCATATCAAACTCCCCAGCCAACTGTGCCTTCAGTTCTTGGACACGATCTTTATTGGGACCTGCTACCAGCATGTCGTCCACGTACAACAGCAGAATGATAAAATCATCATCGCCAAACCTCTTGTAGTACGTACAATGGTCTGAATTGAGTCTGTTGTACCCGAGGCTAATCATGAAGGAATCAAATTTCTTGTACCAATACCTTGGCGCCTGCTTTAAACCGTACAGAGATATGGTCAACCTGTAAACCAAGTTTTCTTTTTCTTTCTCAACAAAACCTTCTGGTTGAAGCATGTAAATCTCTTCTTCAAGCTCACCATGAAGAAAAGTCGTCTTTACATCTAACTGTTCTAGATGTAAGTCTAACACAGCACACATGGCCAAGACTACTCTGATAGTTGTCAGTCTTACCACAGGAGAAAATATCTCGTTGAAGTCAATTCCTTCTTTCTGAGCATATCCTTTCACCACCAGTCTTGCAAGATATCGCTCCACTTGGTCATTACTATCTCGCTTGATCTTGTAGACCCATTTGTTATTAATGGCTTTCTGTCCAGGTGGTAGTAGAACAAGCTCCCACGTCTTGCTTTTATGTAGAGCTTCAATTTCTTCCTGCATTGCTGTCATCCACAGGGCAACATCGGGGCTTTTTATAGCCTTGTGAAAGGTAGATGGCTCTCCATCCTCCGTTAGAAGACAGTATGCAGCATTGCTCGCCATGACAAAATCTGAATGCCAAGTTGGTCTTGTTGTCTGGTGCAATGATCATCGGACTTCTATAGCCTCAACATCATTTGGTTCTTGTTCCTCGTGCTCTGGTGCAGCTTTAGAAGAAGTATCTCCTTGTTTTGACTTATCTTCAATTTGTATTATAGTAGTCTTCATTGAAGTGTTGCTGTCGTCTTCACTTTGCAGTTTATCTTCTGCAAATATCACATCTCTGCTGATAAGAACCTTGTGGGCAGTAGAATCCCACAGGTGATACCCCTTACCACCATTAGCATTTCCCAAGAATACAAATTTCCTGGATTTTGGATCCAGCTTTGTTCTTTCTTAGGAAACATACATCACATATGTCGGACACCCAAATATGTGCAAGGTAGAATAATCTGCGGGTTTTCCAGTCCACATTTCCATTGGTGTCTTCAACCCAATTGCAGTTGACGATGACCGGTTTATCATGTAACAGGCAGGTCTAGCTGCTTCTGCCCAAAATGATTTGGCTAGACCTGCAGTTTCCAACATAGCTCTCATTCTTTCAAGAAGAGTTATGTTCATCCGCTCTGCTACACCATTTTGCTGAGGTGTATGTACAACAGTAAATTGGCTCTGAATACCCTCTTGCTTGCAAAATGCCAAGAAACTCCCGTCAGTGTATTCTCCTCCGTTGTCCGTCCTCAAACACTTGATCCTTTTCCCGGATTCAAGTTCTACCAGCGCTTTGAATGTTTTAAATATTGGAAACACATCTAACTTGTTCTTGATTGGATACACCCACAGTCTCCTAGAGTAATCATCAATAAATAATACAAAGTATTCGGCTCCTCCTAGGGACAAAACCGGTGATTCCCAAACGTCTGAATGAATCAAGTCTAGAATGTGTTTGCTTCTAGCAGTAGATCTCCCAAATTTCAATCTATGCTGCTTACTGGTAACATAGTGCTCACAAAAAGGTAAGTTTACCGTCTTGAGCCCGGGTAGGAGATTACGTTCAGCAAGAATCTTCAAGCCTCGTTCAGTCATGTGGCCTAATCTACGATGCCACATTATAGGTGATTCTTCTTGATCGGCTGATGTAACTGATACGTTTGCCTCCTGCAACATATCTCTCAAAAGCATGTATAGATTTATTGTGATCTTTTCTGCCTTTATCACCATAAGTGCTCCTTTGACAACCTTCATGATCCCATCCTCGATATGGGTCTTGCAGCCAAAGTCATCCAATTGTCCAATGGACAATAGGTTCTTCTTTAAGCCCTTCACGTGTCGTACCCCTTGAATGGTACGAATGGTACCATCATACATTTTAATTTTGACGATACCGATACCAGCAATCTCCAAGGCATGATCATTACCCATGTACAGAGAGCCTCCAGAGACAGGTTCATAGGTGTGGAATCATTCTCTACGAGAGGTCATATGCCATGTTGCTCCCGAATCCATTATCCAAGCATCAGTGAGCTACTTTTTGCCTTTTGATACAGTTGCTGCTTCGCTGTATAAAATATCTCCATCATCTGGTGCAGTCGCCACACATCCCTGAGAATTTATCACCTCGGGATTCTTTTTGTTGCTCCAACAATCCTTCTTGAAGTGCCCTTTCTTGCCACAGTTATAGCATTTGATATTTTTTTCTACTCTTTGATTTTGATCTACCATGGTTATTGCTACCACTAGAGCCACGTTCCGTTGATCTACCTCTCACTATTGATAATGTCTCTGCTTGTTGTGAACTTTCGATTCTGTCTTCCTTACTTTTGCGCCTAGATTCATCTTCCAGAACAGCGGCTGTAACATCATCAAAAATAACAAAATCTAAAAGAACATTGTTAGTGTAACTAATGATCAGTTAATCATACGAATCATGTATACTTTGAAGTAGAATTTCTGCACGTTCAAGATCTACTATTTTATGCCCAATTGCAGTCAATTGAGAGAATAATGTATTTAATGTATTGATGTGATCTGTCACTGATGTGGACTCACTCATCCGAAGGGTGTAGAGTCTCCTCTTCAAGAAAATCTTGTTGTGAAGTGACTTGACCTCATACAGTTTAGTCAGTGCATCCCAAATTTCTTTTGCTGACTTCTTTTCCTTAACGCTTGACAATACCGAATCTGCCAATGCCAGGTGCAGATTAGCCATAGCGTTATCATCCATCTTTTTCCACTTGTCGTCTGTCACGTCCGTTGGTCTGTCTCCAATTGCTGCCAAACAATTCTCATTTCTCAAGATTGCCTTCATCTTCAATTTCCATAGAAAAAAATTTCTCCCGTTAAACTTCTCGATTTCAAATTTTGCCGCCATAGTATTAACGACGATCTGCTTTGTAACTTGAACCGACTCCCACTATTTCATTATGAATAGTACTATTTATGTGAATAGTACCATATACGTGAATAGTACCAAAACTGTATATGAAAATAGTATCGATACTGTATAGGTGAATAATAATATACCGTATGCATAAATAGTAACTATGAACAGTAACCCCGTATGTATACCAGTGACCCGTAACCAGTGGCTCTGATACCACTGTTGGGTATCGACACAGCGAAATGGTCGGGGACAAGTAGTATCACGTAGCTAAAATATGAATGAGAACAGAGAAAGTAGAGACACAAGATTTACGTGGAAAACCCTCAAACAAATTGAGGGAAAAATCACGGGCAAGTAATGGAGGATTTCACTATGATGTGGAGTATTTTACAATAACCTTCTCTCTAATATAAGGAGAGAACAATATCACTCTCTCAAATAATAGGAGAAACTAACTCTCACTCACAAATATAGAACAACAAAAGAGGAAGAAGAATACTCAAGAGAAAGCTTATGCTTTCTCTCTAACTTGGAATGTTTTGGTGATGCTCAAATGGTGAAGAATGAGCCTCTATTTATAGGCTCATCTTGCACCAAAAGTCTTCCCACATGTAGTGTGAAATCAACCAAAAATTGTGTGTGCCTAACTTTGCAACCAAAGATTTTTCTTCATTTCCCATTGCTTTTTGTCTTCTTTTGACTTGTACCAAAATTTTATTGCTCACACGATGAACTTCCATATTATCTAAAGCCATGTTTCCTTTATATGAGGAGTTATCAAGAGGATGAAGAGATAGAGACAGAAAAGATGTATCAACTATAGATGGAAGAAGGGTTGGTCTTGTCAAAGCACTGTAGAGAGGAAGAAACAATGATGGATGTAGCAGAGCGCTATCTAAATGAGTTGGCCTCAAGATGTATGGTTGAAGTAGAAATGGATGATATGTCAATAGTTCACAGGTTGAAATCATGTTGGCTTCACAATCTCATAAGAGACCTATGTTTGGCTAAGGGGAAAGAAGAAAACTTCTTCAAGGTCATTAATATCCACGGTCAATAATTATCTGCAGATTATGCATCTACTTTAGTGAACTTGAGCAGTCTGAAGTGAGAAATTATAATACGCTCTGTGAACAAGTAAATGGTCAATTCCTTCGCAATTTTTCTGTTCAATATTTATATGTCATTGGGTCATTGGATATCTCTGATTTAAAGAAGTTCAAATTGCTTAGAGTTCTTCGCTTAGAGATATGTGAATTCGAGTTGCCTGCAGAAATCAGTCAATTGATCCACCTCAAGTATATGAGTCTCCTAAATTCTACGGTGAAAGAATTGCCTTCAACTATGAGTAATTTGCCATATTTACAGACCCTTGATTTAAGGACAAATGGTAAAATTTCTTTGCCCAATATATTTTGGAAGATGAAGCGGCTAACACATATCCATTTACCATATGCTAATGATGATAGATCAGAAAAATTACAATTCAACCACTTGAGTGAGCTGGAGACTTTACATGGCTTTCAATTTTCAACGGATGAACCTGCCGATCTCTCACAATTGGTTAATCTTCGATCTTTCCGTGGAAGGCTAGACAGCTCTGCATCGCCTCAAATCATCAACCAGATTAATCAGTTGAGAAAGCTTATGCGGATAAATCTTCATCTTAAGACTGAAAATGATTCTGCTCTTGTGAGAAAGGTGCTCTTGTGTGAAAAGCTTAATAATTTGTATATAGAAGGTCCTATAGGTAACTTTCCACCATACGAACCCCAATCCTGCCTGAATCTCACTTGGTTAACATTGTATGATACTCAAATGGAGGAAGATCCAATTCAATTTTTGAAGAAACTTCCCAGCTTACGAGACCTAGGTTTGTCTTTGAATGCCTTTGTGGGGAAAGAGATGGTTTGCGATGGGATGGGTTTCCCTGAACTCAGATATCTTTATCTATATGGTTTGCCAAACGTGGAGACATGGAGAGTAGATAAAGGTGCCATGCGCAAGCTATCTCATTAAAAAATTTATAGCTGTCGCAAATTGGAGACAATAACAGATGGGTTGAATTTTTCTGCCCTCAAAAGATTTGACACCTGGGAAATGCCTGAAGAATTCAAGCAGAAATATACAATGCTTTATGAGCAAGAATGAAAGAAGTTAGATGGTTGAGCATTGTTGATAAACAACTCATATTTGTGCATTGTGGTAGAAGTTTTGGCACTTAGTAACCGTTGAAAACTTCGTGTTTAGGTAAGTTTTATCTCACTTAATTCTTTTAAAACTGGAAGGCTTGTCCTTTCTTCGCTTATGAGTAAAGAAATTGAATCTCTACCTGGTTGGGCTTCAAGGTGTTTGAGGATATGCTTAAGCGAGACCTTTACAACTTTGGACACTAGAGGTAAGTAAATGACCTCAATTTAGGTTTCTTTCCCTGAATGAGGCCATGCTATTGCGTTTATTTATTTATTTTTCCTTTTTATTGTGTGCCAAATGATGAATTTTTGTAACAATCTGCTTCATTGATAATCCTAATTCCGATTGAGCGTGCTCGTTTGCATATTCAATTGTCACTCTGTTATTGGAAACCAAGATTTAACTTAAACTGTTGTTTCACCTTTAAATCTGCAAATTAGTATATCATTCTATATCATATGGGGTTGTTGCTTGCTTGGGCTCAAAACTTATTAAGAAGAAAACTTTGTGGATGGCCATTAATATATGTGAAAAGTTGTGAACTTTATGGTTGTTGAATTGTCTCTTGAATCATCATATGGGTTCTTTTCTATTTCTCGATTTTGTTTTCTCATTTAGTTTATGGTACTGTTATATAAATCTGATTATCTATTTTCTCTTTTAATTTTCAATGTGTTTAAGGGGATGTTCCTGTAACTGTTGAAGATGTGGAAGTTGCTCGGAGAGCTCTGACCCAAGAGTGAGACTTAATGTATTTGATGAGCTTGTGACTATATATGTTTGCACGTATACTGAAGCTAGCTATTATCTTAAGATTTGGGGCCTGTTCATGTAGATTTGTCTATCTATTTAGTTTATGTAACAGGGATTCTAAACTTTTATATCATTTTCTCGCAAAAAATTGATCTATTGATGATACAATTTGTCACTCAACTCAGTGTGCTCATTTTTTGTGTTTCTTTTGATGTAATTTACCTATAAAATGAAAGTCAATTGTCTCAATTTTATACGTCTGAGTACTCTGCATTTTGCTTTTTTTTTTTTTTTTGCTAAGTATCTGCATTTTGCTGTTGCTTGCATATAAATGATAGAAAGTAGTCTGAACAAAGAAAATTTGATGCAATAGATTGCAAGAAACCGTTGGATAATATTTGCTTCATGTTTTTTGAGTAAAATGCAGGCTTACTGAGGCTTTGGATAGTAAGTCTGTAGGGGCTATTGAGTTGATTACTCTACGAGTATTGCTATGCACCGCCCTATTTTCATTATCCATTTATCATCTCTTATGTGAATGGTTAGTTGGCATACCAAAATAATAAATTTTTTAAAATCTCTTTTCTTTTAGTACGCCAACCAAAAATCTACATAGGAGGGAATAAATAAGTTATGGTATATAGCATTTTTTCTTACTCCATGTGTCACGTCGACCCAACCCAACCCCGTCTAGGATTAGGTCAAGATGCGATGGGGCATGGACGATACTACGCCTGTACGATCATACACTTAACATAACCTAGGAGGCCTGCTAAATACGTACAATGTGAATACATTGTTTTAGGTCATACAACAAAAGCTAGCATGTTACAAAAAGGTTAACTAAATTTCAAAATAAGTACTTTAGTTGAGTATCTATTGCATGATTTATAGTTTTACAGTACATCAAGAATTATACAAACTTCATAATTAGGATACACAACTACATCATCTAGGCAAGTCAAGTATGTGGATCATTATCATGCACGTTCACCTGTGGCACATAATCAAGCTCAGTCCCACTTGAAATGTTTAAAAAAGAAAGGGGTGAGCTAAACTAGCTCAGTGAAGGGGGAATACGGGGAAACTTTTGAAAATCTTTTCGTGATGCACATATGCCAAATAACATGTATTAAGCAATAAATAAACATTAAGTAGACATTAACAAGGCACGAAGGCAATAGACAATAATAAGAAGCATGAAATATCTCAATCAAGTAATATGAAACCATATAAACACTCAAGTAAAAGATATGATTTCATTCCTCCTTATCACTCCCACTTCCTTTCCTTCTTTGTGCTTACGAAGTCGATAATTCCCTTATATCACCAGTGGGTGTACTCCAAATGCACCCCAAGATCCTAAGACCTAACACCCCAAGGCCTTCACCGACCAAACGAGTGAGGGAATAGGTTATAGAGGTCATATAACCATTGACAAGCCCGCCGCCGCTCAATGGAGACACAACACAACTGTGACTTGATAAAAAGGTTACAACCTTTGATAACACACGATAAATCACATAAACATTCATTAAAACAATCATTTGATAAGTACATGAAACGAGAGGACAACAAAATAGGTTGCCCCTCTAGTATTTAGCCAAGCAATATCATTTCATAAAACATTAATAACCAATAGATCAACCGATTTACATACTTGGTGGTAGCAAAGTAGGCCACCATCCATTGCATTCACACATATTTTACCCCTTTTCCGATAGCAATTAATCACAAATACAATATAAAACACTTAGTAATGCAAGCTGGAAAATTCGTACGGCACACGCATGGCTTTATTAATTTGGTTAACCAACTTAAAAGTCTCCAAAGATTCTGAAATTTCACAGACATAGATCTTTAAATGTAGATGGTTTTATAATCAAATGGAACTCGATTCAGAGCTATATTCACTGAGATATGATCTTTAGAATAAAACTGCACAAACTGTCTAGCATTTACGTGAGAATCAAAACCTCACTGTAATCGATTTAAAACAACACCTTAACCACACCATTTGAACATGCACCGAACACAAAGTTTGTTCTACTATGAGTCTAGTATAACATACCCAAAAATCAGCTTCATCCAATAAAATTTACTATATCAAATCGGTTAAATAAAACCAGTGCGCAGAATACTCCTTTAAATTTCAGCATGCTTTGTTCAAGTATATAAGTTGTATGCTAGTTATATAAGCTAAAAACACTCGTTCAAATATTTAATCAAACATATAATCCACATACTACACAACTTCATCAAACTACCACACTCACATGAAATCTCTAACTTTTAAGAACATACTACACATATACTTCACTTATACATCATAATAAACAACTTAGCATGTGATTTCATAACTCAATTCAACATTTTATAACATACACATAAACTTACCATTCTTTAAATTATAATAAATGCACAAATACAAAAACCCTCACCTTAAAATTGAAGAAAATACAAGCTAGAGCATGCACTTGAGCTAAAAGACAATTTTCCCCTCTTTCTCTTCTTCTTTTTCTTCTCCTTTCTTCTCCTTCTTCCCCCCACGGTTTTGCCCTCACCCTTTGCTTTCACTCTTTTTTTTTTTTTCCTCTCAACCAATCCCTCTCTTGGTCTCTCTTTTGGTTTTATTTTGTTTGGCTAATATCTCATTTATGTGGTTAAAATTAATTCCTCAGTGTTTATTTGTAGCCACATGTTAATTTGCTAACTTAAAAGATATAACTTGTATATTAATTATCTACTAGAATGCACTTTATTATACTAATGACTTTATATTCTACTTTCTAGTTATCATTAACTCTACTTACTTTAAAAGTAAGGTAAGCACATAACGATTTAAATAACAAGAATAAGTCAATTAAATGTAAATAGTAGATGCACGTTAATTAAATATTTACTATTAACGAATCCGGGCCTCACACCACGCACACTGGCGGAGCTATATTGCAGCCCCCACTGACCCATAAAAATGGTTAAAATTTCTATGTATTTTTTTTAAAAAAATTAGATATTTATGCATTTTTAGTTAAAAAAAATTAATTAGCTCCCACTGAAAAATAAAAGTACTAGTATAGTTCAAAAATTATGAATTTTAGCCCCCACTGACCCATATAAACGTTAAAATTTTTATGTATTTTTTGAAAAAAAATTAGATATCTATATATTTTTAGTTAAAAAAAATTAATTAGCCCCCACTGAAAAATAAAAGTACTCGTACAATTCAAAAATTATAGATTTTAGCCCCCACTGGCCTATAAAAACGTTATAATTCTATGTATTTTTTGAAAAAAAAAATACTTGTATAGTTCAAAAATTATAAATTTTAGCCCCCACTGACAAAAATTCCTGGCTCCGCCCCTGACCACGCATCTGTTTTTTTTTTCTAAACTAGTCTTGGGTTGGGATGCCTTTGTGGGGAAAGAGATGGTTTGTGATGTGATGACCTTTTCTGAACTCATATATCTTGAACTTTATGGTTTGTGAAACTTGGAGAAATAGCGGGTAGATAGAGGTGCCATGCCAATCTTTCTCATTTAAGAATTTATTCATGTCCCAAGTTGGAGACAGTAACGGATGGGTTTGAATTCTTCTACCCTAAAACGATTAGACATTCGGTTCATGCCTGAAAAATTCAAGCAAAAGTATACATTGCTTTATGATCGAGAAACAAGGAAGTTTGATGATTGAGTATTTATGTATGTTTTAGAAGGCTTAGCATTTTCCTGTTTATGAATGATGGGAATTGAAACTTTACATGGGGTGCTTTAGGTGTTCGACGAATCGACGATAGGCTTAAGTGGCACATTTGCAACTTTGGGCTCTCATCTTCCCAGCAGCTATGAATCTTCCTTTGCCTTATGGGCATTTAATTATATTTTTTTCTTTTTGTTGAAAAGGGAATCCAGTTGGCGGAGTCTGACCACTAGCTGATAAATTTCGAGTGCAGAGTCTCACCTTAAGGATGCACCAGGGGAGTTAGGAACAGAACTTTAGGATAGAGTTGGGATTCAAACTTGTGACCTTCCACATACATTCTCATACTTTAACCATCCGAGCCATGCCTTGAGAGCACATTTAATTATATTTTCTTGTTAGGATTTTGCATATTTTGGTATTTTAAGACATTTTCAGTTATGTGACTCATGATATTATGAATGGCCTTATAAAACCTTTACTAATAAATGCGGCGCTAATTTATGTACAGTATATAACACCTTCTTTCAACATGTTGAGATAGTTGCAAGAAGGCCTGGTGCAGTTCAACGGGCTATCGAGAAGTGCATAGAACAATTAGACAAGTAGAGTTCAACGGACCAAATATAGGAAAGAAGAAAAAGATTCCAAAGCTAATTAATTGAGAAAGCAGAACATAAATAAATCTAAAACAGAGTATGAGAGTAAACATGGACTTCCCAAAGGAAAACTATGAACCATGTGAGAGCATTCAAACCAAATTTTTTATACAAAGAGTTACGTAGTATCGAATATTATGAATACCTTCTAGAGCTCTTCAACACAAAATGCTCAATCCACTATCTTTGGAAGGAAGCAATTAGATTGGAACATTAGGAGAGACTTTAATTTCTGTTTGAAATTGTTGAAAATAATAAATAATATAAAAAGTTTCTTTTTAACAGTTAAGTTTTTATTTATTTTTATACTGCCATCAGTGTTATTCTTACAAAACAAGAATTTGAATATTACAACTTTCACAAACTAAATATGTAGGTGAAAATCAAACTTATTGACAATCAATCATTTGGAAGCAACACTCTGTTTCAATGACCTATAATTTAGCCGTATTTATTGAATTACCACAATAAACTAATCACAGCAATGCTGACGGCACAATTATATTTATTTCAATGCAGCTTGTTCATATTTTTATTGGATGTCTTGCTTTCATCAATTTTACTCTTACAAAAATAAAGATTTTCCATATGAACGTTCATAAGTAGAATACTGAGGTGGATTAATTAATATTAGTCTTGGAAAAACAGATTTTATATGTTATGACGAGCCTAGGGAACTGTAAGCACGCCTAATAGATATGTGGAGAACTCAATCGTGACTTATAAGATAAGTGGAAATATGTGTTATAGCGAGCTCAGAGAATCCAAAAATAAATAGGCCTTAACACATGTGTAGAACTCAATTATTGGTCCAAAAGTTTAAACTAATAGGTCTTAAGCCTACACATATTTATTAATAACTCATTTTTCTCCTAATCTTTCTATGTGGGAGAAATCCTTATCCTTGTTCATTTATTTACCATGTCAAACTCTTAATAAATCTTTCCCTTTTCACATGTGAACTCCACATTGACCCTCAACTCCCCCTTGATCCATATTCATTGCTAATATATTCATTTTCATCACTCTCACAAGCTTTTAGATCTTTTTTGCACCTTAGCTACTATGCAACTCCAATAGCTCTTTCCCGTGCACCCAGATCAACCATGAGACACTGCAATTTTACTCGTACGAGGCCACTGGGGATCTCAACAAAGCCTTGCACCATCAAGTTATCATAATATAGCCCAAGAATTATACTTATTGTGACCTTACTCCATTGTCCGAGCTCTGCTATCTAGCTCCACCGAGAGCCCATCCCGATAATGTGAACACTATAATTCTTTGAGAGTCCAGGCCAAGATCTTTCGAACTATTAGCTCTGATACCAATGGCAGACCTTTTAAGAGTTGAAGGGTGCATGTGTAGGAGTGCACCCTTTGAGCTAGGGTGTCTAGGTCTACTACTGTCTGATACCAATCTATTGTGGCGAGTCCGAAGAATCCAAGAACAAATGGACCTTAACACACAAGTGTAGAACTCAATTATTGACTCAAAAGTTTAAACTATTAGGCCTTGAGTCTACATATGTTTATTAATAGCTCATTTTTCTCATAACCATTTTATGTGAGAGAAATCTTTATCTTTTTTCATTAGTTTGCCATGTAAAACTCCTAACAATATGGGCAATAGATAATCAACCTTCTAGGCCACATCCTTGGAATAATATATATGGAAAAAAATTTATTGCTTGTTAATGTGTTTGTTTGAAGTGGTTCAGGGGTTGCAGTGACCAGGCTTGGCCAATTGTTTACCAAAAACACAAGTCTCCACAAAGTCGTAAGACCATGTATGGGGGCTAACACCTGCCAAGTACCGGAAGGTCAACGAAGTCGGTAACCTGATGATAGGAAAAAAGATAGAATTGAACAACCGTATAGGCATCGTTTTTGCATTGTATACGACTCTACAATAAAATTGACCTTTACCCTCCATTGAAGAAAGAGAAAAATAGAATATATCAGACCCAGAAGATAGGTGGGACCTGTAGCTTAGAGGATTAGAGCATGTGACTACGAACCACAGTGTCGGGAGTTCGAATCCCTCCTCACCCACAATCGGCCTAAAAGAGAAGTACATTTCCCCTTCGGGATAGGAAAATCATGATCGGGATAACAGACCAAAAGCTACCAAAAGAAAAACATATGGACAACCACTACAAAAAAAGGGTAGCATAGGTGGCGGTTTTTGCCTCCAACCGCTACCTGTACGAGATGTAACTATAGGTAGCGGTTATTATAAATCGTTACTTATGCAAAGGCAACATACACATAAGTGGTGGTACTAGTGACGGTTTTGTAAGCTGCTGTTTTTAAATAGGTAGTGGTTAAAAATCGTTACCTTTAAAGCCGAAAACCGCCACCTTTTCCTTGAATTCTTGTAGTGAACTTTTTATCGCTTTGTAATAGATAAAAGGGAACCTTTTCACTTCACATCCCTATAATTGCAAAAACGGTACTACTTTCTATGATTTTTTTTTTCTATTACTATTTGCTTTTGAACTTTGCACTTGGAAATTTTAATATTTTTGGGTGATTATTTATTTTGAACCCAAGATCTTCTTGGTACCTAGATTCTGATACTATATTAAATGACCACTTCATCTAAATGCATGCTTGCTTGAATATTCCAGTAATTTTGCTAAGATGTCATTGTCTTTGGTGGAATATACATTCCTATAACATAAAAAAATCAAAAACTTTAAATTCACCTTATAAGATCTTGGACTACTCTACTTAACACAAATTAGTTTTAGGATGAAATGCCATAACTTTTAATGTAGCATCAGAGCTATCCTTGGTCCAGTCATGTCCATTCACGTGTAATCGATTCAACTTTAAGTTTTCATGGTTTCATTTCTTGGGTCAATGGCTATCATAAGTTTGATATTTGCAACGTTGGTAGGAAAAACTTTTCAAAAAATCTGATTGATCGTCAGTCTTTTTAATACATGAGGTGAGTCTCACACTTGTGGGACCCATTCCATATAAGTATTATTTCGGTCAATTAAACTTTTTGAAGAGTTTGTCCATTAATAGACTCTATGTCATATTAACACCATGCCACCATCATCAATGAAATCAATAACAACCCTTCCGAATTGTATTGCCCTCAAAAGTAATATGCTAAGATACAGTGCTGCTGATAATCAACCATCTAGAAGTACCCAAGATTTGGCGGTATTTGTTAATTGCTACAGCAGTCCAATCCTGCTATGAAGTGACAATATACTAACTCTATAAGCTTATATTTTATAAAGCAACTTGTTAATCTTCTTAATGATGTTGTGCTGTCATCAATTAAGCTGCAATTTCAAACTTAGGTTATGTTTGGCCTACTTGTGAAATTTTAATTTTTGAATTGTAGAATTTTTATTGTAAAACTTTGATTAAAAGTTTTGCTGAACAAAAGTCGTTGATTGTTTGTCTTATATTGAGCAATATTGACTATTTAAAAAATTTGAGGACAATATTATACTTTAAAAAATATAAAAGGGTATATTTGAGAAAAAAATAATAATAACTTCCAGCATTATATAAAAACAGTTTCTCAAAAGTCTATTTTGAAAAGCTCCAATTTGGAGCTTCTTATTTTTCAGTTTTTTTTTTAACATTATCCTATACCTAAAAGCACTCTAAAAAATGGGTCAAACATGTGAAATCAGCTTCTAAACTCATATAAAGCACTTTTGAATGTCAAAAAATTAGGCCAAACAGAGTCTTATTTGATAATCTACCATTTGGAAGCAACATGACATTTACGAGTAGCCTAATAGTAAACTACTTCCTTGGAAGTTGGTAGATTATTGTTCGAATCTCATGATAGTGGAGGCACGTGAGGATACAATGGAGGTTTTTTTTTTTTAAATAAAAAATAAAAAATAAATAAAACATTTGAAAGCAACACCTTGTCTCAAGTATCCAAAATTTGGTCGTATTCGTGATATACTAATTGTACAATCATATAATGCAATTTGATGTTGTTCTGTTGTCAACGTTACTCTTGAAAAAAAAAAAAACAAGAATTTGTTTGTCAACTCCACAATAAAAATATGGAGGTCTAAAGTTCAGACCTGTAGATAAGATTAATCATATGAAATCAATAACCTGTATCAACCACCCAAAATTTGGCCGTATCCATTGAAGTTCCGCAATAAACCAGTCGCTGAGATGCAGTGTGCAATCATATAATTTATAATGCAACTTGTTAATATTCTTTTCTAGAGTTTGTTCGGTCGTCCCTGCAACTCTTTATTATTAGTATCGTCTTAGGCTCCGTTTGTCTGCCATGAAAATGTTTTCCTGATTTTTCGCTATTTGATAATACTATAAAATTGGTCCGACGGAAAATATTTTCTAGTCAAAGAAAAATATTTTATTGAAATGAGCGAAAAATATTTTCTTCTCCTAGAGGATATGAAAATATTTTTCACTCATTCTACCCCACTTTCATTTATCAAATTTATTATTAATAAAATAAAATTTAATAATAATTAATAATAATTAATAACTAACTAATTAATTGTATGATTAATTTAAAATTTTATTCATTTAATAACTATTAGTTTGAATAATAAATAATTTAAAATTAATTAATTCAATAATACAATTAATTAAAAAGTAAAAAAGTATTTATTTAATATAAAAATTAATTAATATTAATTTAATGACTGATAAATAATTAAATTAATAATAAAATTATATTAAGTATTAGTTAATAATAATTAATTAACTAAATAATTAATTATTTAATCAAATTAATAATATTTATTTATTAACTATTAATTAATTATTTTAAAATTTATAAATTAATAATAACAAATCGATCAATTATTATTAATTTATAAAATTACTAATTAATAATATATTTATTATGTATTAGTCAAAAATTTTATTAATTAATTATTTTAAAATTTATTAATAAATAATAATTTTAATTAGTTAATTAATTAATAATGATTAATTATTAATATTTCCAAATAAATTAATAAATTAATAGTTTTAATCAAATTTTTTACTATTACATCAAAATGCCAAAAAATATTTTCTAGTGTGACAACCAAATATAAGAAAATATTTTCCTTCCCAAGAAAATATTTTTCACCAACAAATTATTTTACGGCAATCAAAAGGAGCCTTAAAGAAAAGGTACATTCGACTTCAACGTGATTCCGATTGACATAGGGTGCATGTTGTCTATGATTTTTCAGTTTTCTTCGCTGGAAGCAGAAGTAAAGTTAATTTACAGATTCTCTCTTGAAATATTCAAGGAACACATTCGTAGGATCTCATTAGTTTTTTTTTGTGTTAATAATTATGGAGTTGTATTTTAAAAGATCTTATATACTAGCCCATATGAGATAATTGGATTCTCCAACAACACCTTTTACGTGTGACTCAGGATTAATTGATTGATGTAGTCAAAGAAACAACGAGTTTATAAGATTTGCATATCAAAGTTAATTGTTAAAGGCGCAATTAATGAACCTCGTGATACAAGAGTAACGAACTTAAAACTTGCATATCAAAGTCAACACCTAAAACACGAATAAGTTACACATAGATGAATAATACAAGATCAAGAGCCAACTCTAATTTATTCATATGGGACAATTAGATTTTTCAACATTTTGTACAACTTATTTAATTATGGTTACCTTCGCTGCTGAAGCTCTAAATAGAATCCATATTACTCGAGAGATGCACGTTACCTCTCTGCCCTTAGTGATGGACATGACGTGCACATGTTGATGCTCCGTCAGTCATAAAATAGACGGAATGGACATATTGGAACTACATTAGGGCATCCTCAATAGAGTCTTTAAATACAAATTTTTTTTAATTTAGGTGTTTTTAGAGACTAAAGTCTCTAAAAACAACACTATTCATAGCAAAAGTACGTGGGGTCCACCACTTTTAGCTTAAAAGATGCCAAAATAGAGACCCAATCTCCATTTTCTTCCACAAATTTGTTGAAAAAAATAGAGATTGGGTCTCTATATTGGCATCTTTTAAGCCAAAAATAGTGGATCTCACGTACTTTTGTCATGAATAGTGTTGCTTTTAGAGACTGGAGTCTCTAAAAATACCTAAATTAAGAAAATTTTGTATTTTAGAGACTCCATTGAGGATAGCCTTATAAGACTGATAGTTCCGTTAAAAGCTAAAAATAATTGAGTGAACAAAATGAGACTCGCGGTATAGTTTAGTAGTGTTTAAAATTTTTTACCCTTTTAAATATGCTCTGGCCGAAAGAAACGAAAAAGAACAAATGAATTTTGAATATGACTTCACAACTTAAATGTGGAATCCAAAAATCTGACTTGTAAATAATCAACCATGTGGAGTCGCCCTATGTAAATTTGGTCGCATTAATTTGTTGAATTTTTTACCACATACAACAATAATGTCTTCTATTAAACTACGGCTATTCAATTTTCTCAGAGTCACTTTTTTATTTCACAGTGAAATGGCCGTTCAAACGGAGGAAAGAATTTTTCCTAATGGTAAACAATTTGTGTCGCTTCTAGCAAAGAATGATAAACAATTTGGACAAAAGAATTATCCCCATTATTCTAGTAGAAGAGAGAAAGAATTAGGTGTTGACTCTCAACACGGGATCCATGCAACTCCTGAATAATTATATTTTTCTTGAGAGTTGTTTAGTCATCCCTGTCACTAAATTATTAATTTTATCTTATTAAAATGATTTCAAATGCAGAGACAGTGCATGCTTTCTAAACATATATATTATGATATTATTTTGTGTTATGAAAAATATTGCGTCTATTACGGAGGATACAAGTGGATTCTACATCATTATAAAACACAAAGGGAATAACAACCCTAAGTAGCTTAACAACTTATGCGTATTTGTCGCCTTTTGCCATTATTTTAATTAATAATTTTCTTGGTTATCTTAAGTCTCAACAAGACCGTCACTATTGACCAACGTTTATTCACAGGATCGGCTCAATCGGAAGACTAAATTTTTGCTAAAATTAAATCTAGTGTTCAATTTAGTGTACAAAATAGAAAAAATAAATTTCCTTTTTATAACAACAGATTTATGTGTTTAGCTTGGGATCTCAACTTAGAGATTCTCCATTAGGCTGAGCCTTGCTCATTTTTGTACAAAGTTTTTGTTATCAATAGAGTCACTTTCTTATTTAGCAAAAAAAAAAAAAAGAGGGTCACTATTGACTGGTCAAACCTTGCTTGAAGCCATTAACATCCCCTAAACTATGCTTAAAATCCGAGGCCCCTAACATTTTTGCTACCTGAACAAATTTTTAACGTTAAATTCTCAGTTTTGCAACATCGTCCATAGGTAATTGCAGCCTTTGGTACTGATGAATTGTGCTGGTGTTGGAACCATTACAATAGCCCCACAAACATGTAGAGCTCCGAATTATTATGAGTTTTTCAAATATACTTTTACGTATAACCCATCTCTCATGCAAGAATGATTAATATACTGGAGAAATGAGAGTCTGCTGCATTTTACCAAAGGTAATTGGAGATGTAAACAAAAAGTAGATTTTAATTAGCAAGGTTGGTAGTCATGAAGCTAAACGGTTTAGAAAATACAACGAATTTTCTAAATGCAAGAGTTGTACCAACGGGTGGAGTCACGAATATAATATAGGGGACTAATATTCAATTTAAAAAGAATAATGACAACAGAACATCTATCATACGTCTAAAATCTAAATATGAGAATGTCCTACATCAATATTCTACCATATCAGGTATTCAAGAATTGGTACATGAATATTTTGAATATAAATAAGTATTAAAAAAATACTGTTTAACAAAACCAACATAAGAGTACGTAATGTAAAGTAAAGTTTATCCATTCACACTTTGAAGTTGGGCTTATCTCTTCTAATGTTTAGCTCTTTGATTCACTAGAGACTCCTAAATTTGAGGACGTACCCCGGATCACACACCAAAGAAGGTAAATCAATTTTCTTATTTTCAACCCTTATAAGAAATTTTGTTGATGGTTCTGAAATCACATTTGTATCATTATCAAAATGCATAAGATTGTTATTTGGGTTCTAACATCCTTTTCTTTTCTTTTAAAGAATGATTAAATTGTTTTAGACTTATACATATTTTAGCATCAAAATAATTTCAAATCAATTAGAATAATTAAATTCAGATTAATTACATTTATCTAAATTGATATGAAGAAATTCCTTAAATTTATCATATATAAAAACAAGAAAAATATCTAACAAAAAATTAAATAAATAAAGCATTACTAAAATTTATTCACTAAAATTATCTATCTATACATAAAATTGAACATTAAATATCATATAAAAAAAGTGTATACTAAAAAAATTTAATCCGAGAAGTATTTAGACAAATTGCTATTACATTATGAAAAAAATGCATAAAATTATCTGGCCAAAAAATGAATAAATTAATCACAATAAAATATATTTTTTTTCATAAATTGTTACTTTATCTTTGGTACGTGTTTTTTGGAAGTTGGATCTAAGAGTGGGAATGTCTATGGGAACTAGGAAGTGGAAAGGTGGGTGATGAAAAGTGAATTATAGAATTGGGAAGGGAAAGGGGCCCTTTTTTCGTTGAAGGGTTAAGAAAAGGGGAATGGAAAAATAGAATGTTGTTGAAAAGTTAGAAAAAGAAGAATGGAAAAGTAGAGAATTGTTAAAAAGTTAGGAAAAGAGAAATAGGAATGTAGGGAAAAGAGTCTTGACAGGGAAGGAAAAAAAAAAAAGGTCGAAAATTTTTTTTAGTGATATTACATAGATTTTTTTGTGAAAAAAAAAACTTTGGGGGCCGGAGATGTAATTGGATTTTTGAAAATCACACCGACCAAACCATATATATATACATATGTATATGTATATAAATGTATATATTTGACACCTTGACAACTAATATGGAACTGAAAATTCATATTTATTGACAACCAACCTCTTTGAAGCAACACCCATATATATATATATATATATATATATATATATATGTATATGTATATATTTGACACCTTGACAACTAATATGGAACTGAAAATTCATATTTATTGACAACCAACCTCTTTGAAGCAACACCCATATATATATATATATATATATATATGTGTATATATATATATGTATGTATATATATATATATATATATCTATATGACCACTTGACAACTAATATGGAACTGAAAATTCATATTTATTGACAACCAACCTCTTTGAAGCAACACCCATTTTAGCAACCCAAAATTTGGCCATATACGTTGAACTTCTACAGTAAATAAACCAATCGTTGCATTGAAGTCACAATACACTAACTATATAATCATAAATTTTATAATGCAACTTGTTCATTTTTTCTATTGCTGTTGTGTTTTCGTCAGTATTACATTGGTGTTCTTGTTGTCTTTTGTGTTGAATTTACTTGAGTAGTTTTATATACTCTTGGAAAAAAAAAAGATTGTGAATATTACACATTCACAAACTAAAATATATATATGGAGGAGGAAAATCAATTTATTGACAATCAACAGTCTCCCAGCAACATCCTATTTCAACAATTCAATATTCAGCCGTATTCTTTGAATTTCTACAAAAAAAAAAAAAAAAAACCAATCGTTGCAATGCATTCATAATATACTAACTGCTATCATATATATTTTAATGCAACTTGTTCATATTTTTATTTCATGTCTTTCTTGCAAGAGCCTCACTATCAGCCTATCAAACCGTGTCTGCGGAAGAAGCCATTAACTTCCCCTAAACTGTGCTTAAATCCGAAGTCCCTACCATGTTAGCTACCTACACAATTTTTTGACTTTAAATTCTCGGTTTTGCAACATTTGCCATAGATGATGATTTCAGCTAGCCTTTGGTACTGACCAGTTTTGTTGGTGTCGGAACCGTTACAATCGCCCACAAACATGTAGGGCTTCGAGTTATTCTGAGTTTTTCAAAACATAGGTACTTTTAGGTATGCGTATGATAACCCATCCCTCATGCACGAGTGATTAATATACTGGAGAAATGTAGTGCTGCATTTTACCAAAGGTAACTGAAGATGTAAACTAAAAGGGGATTTTAATTATTAGTAAGCTTCGTAATCACGAAGTTAAACGGTTTAGAAAATGCAAGGAATTTTCTAAATGCAAGAGAGGGACAGTGTCAGATCGAATCACCAATTGATGTTAACGCCATTTCTAAATTCATCATTTATCACGACTTATGTAAATATTTAGTATGTCGAAAAAGGAGATAATAAAAAAAGTTGCTAAGTGAACATGCTAATTAGACGTACACGTACGAAATGATAAGTAACTCGTGAAAAAAGGGTGATATTTACCAAATACTCTAGTGTTGAATAAGGGTGATATTTAGCACTCCATCATCAATGGCAGTAGATTTCCGTTTCGTCCAAAAAAAGGCAATATTGAAAGTGGATTTTCCCTCCGAGTAAGAGTCAGACTCTGCGAGCACTACCCGGATCGAACTCCGGATTAGTTAGGCCATTGTAATCTTGAACACCGGGGACTTTAAGCAAAAAAAAAAAAAAAAAGTGAATTTTGAAAACGACACGGATCAAACCAAATATGTATATATACAGAATATGACACCTTCCCCACTAATATGAAATTAAAAATTCTTATTCATTGATAATCAACCTCTTGGAAGCAGCACCCATTTGAACAACCCAAAATTTGGCCATATTCGTTGAATTTCAACGGTAAACGAATCGTTGCCATGAAGGCACAATACACTAACTATAGAGTCAGTATATTTTATAATGCAGCTTGTTCACATTTTCTATTGAGGTTGTGCTTTTTTCTTTTTGCTGAATATTGAGGTTGAGGTTGTGCTTTCATCAGTATCACATTGGTGCTCTCATTTTGTTTTGGTTTGGCCTCTCCCCTTGACCCTTGAACTCTTATATACTTTTAAAAAAATAAGATTTTTATTACGATACATTCACAAATTAAAATATAAAGGTGAAAAATCAAACTTATTGACAATCAATCGTCTCAAAGTATCATCCTGTTTGAACAATTCAATATTTAGCCGTATTCGTTGAATTTCTACAAAAAAATATCCATTCGTTGCAATGCGGTCATAATATACTAAGTGTACATTACATGTATTTTAATGCAACTTGTTCATATTTTGTTATTTCGTGTCTTTCAATTTCATCAATGTTACTCTTACAAAAATAAAGATTTTGAATAAGACACCTTCATAAGTAAAATATCGAGGTGGATTAATTAATGTCTCTTTTTAAAAAGAATATTTAAGTCTTACGACAAGTTCAGAGAGTCAAAAGCGCGTCATAACAGAAACGTGAACAACTCAATTGGACCTTGATTTGATCTTTATCCCCTTAGTTGATATGAAAAGTTCTAACAGAATATGACACCTTCTTAACTAAATTATGAAGGTTGAAAATATGGATAGTAGATAATCAACCATGTGAATTGAACACCCTGTATCAACCACCCAAAAATTTGGCCATATCCTTTGAACAATCATATAATATATTATGCAATTTGCTAACATTTTTATTTGGAGTTTTCCAATCATCCGTGTTATTTCTTGAATACTAATTTTTCTTATACAAAGTGTGCTCGCATGAGGTCTCGAAATCCAGGTTATTTTTGCATAATATTTTTTGTTAGCCCAAAATAATTAATCAAATTATTCTTACACCCATAACATCATTTCAATTGCAGAGATGGTGTGTGCTTTCTATGAATTTTTTTTTTTTCTTTTCTGTTTCCTTTTTTGGAATCAGAATTTCATTTCACTTGCAAGAACTCCATTTATAAATGTATTGAGGTTGTTTTTATATTTAAGTCGCTAACGTACTGCTAATTTGAATCTTCTGATATAAATCGCCTAAATGCTCACGTGAATATTCCTGCAATTTTACTAAGATTTCAAACATTTGAAAATCAAGAAATGTATATAAATAAAGCTCTAATCTCAGTTTTTGTCTCAGAAGTTATAATAACTATGATATCTCATATCTGCAATGTTTGCTAATTAACTTCAAGAAACAAAATCCATAGTACTCGAGAGATGCACGTTACCACAAGTAGGCCAACTTCAATAAATAAAAAACGTATCCAATAGTATATTTAAGATCGCGAAACTTTGCTCTTAAATAAATACTTTTTTCTTGCACGAGATGTACTAACAATTATGATTGGCGTGAGGTCTTGACTGCTACTTACTCCCTATTTAAGACTGCCAAACTTTGCTCAAATCTATCCCAAATCCAAGAGAGCCTTAATTAATCCCTCTTATTCTCATCGCAGTAAAACAAATTAATTAAGAATATGGCACAAGCAGTTCTATCTGTTACTCTTCAAACTCTTCGTGATTTGTTGCTTGAAGAATCAAGATTTTTATCTGGTGTTAGCAATCAAGTTAAGGAAATTCAACGGCAGCTCGAAATAATGAAGAGTTTCTTAGAAGATGCAGACGAACGACAACATAAAGAGAAGACTGTTCGTACTTGGGTACAACAAGTACGACGTCTTGCTTTTAGAACTGAGGATGTCCTCGAGACATATGCTGTTGAAGTTGTTTCCAAGAGAAAGGAGGGCATAAAAAATGTTGTCAAAAGATTTGCCTGCATATTGAGTGAACGCAAAGCCCTTCACAAGGTTGGCGAAGAGATTGCAAATATCAAATCATAGATCACCAACCTCAACACCAGTCGAGTAACTTATGATATATATGATTTAAATGAAGGAGAAAGCTCCAAAGAAGCAAAAGAAAAAGAGAGATTGCTAAGGCAAACTTACTCCCATGAGGTTGAGAAGCATTTTGTTGGTATGAAGGACGATATCCAGGAGTTAGTATCTTTGTTGACTGAAGATGATGACAGAGACCATCCAGTGATTTCTATATGGGGCATGGGTGGTTTAGGGAAGACCACTCTTGCCAGAAAGATTTTCAACCATAGGATGGTACAACGTTCTTTTGATGCGTTTGCTTGGGTGTGTATCACCCAACAATGCCAATTTGACAAAGTATTGCAAGACTTGCTAAAGCAAATTCTTGGAAAGGACATGCACGGGGACCAAACAGCTTTAGTAAGGGAACTTCACAAAGTACTAAAGGAGAAAAAATGTTTAGTGGTTCTTGATGATATTTGGAAAACACATGATTGGGAAATTCTATGTCCAGCCTTTCCTCTTTTAGAGGCAAGCAGTAAGATCTTACTGACTACTCGTGAGAGAGAAGTGGCAAAAAGAGGACTTGTCTATGCACTGAAGCACTTGACAGAAGAAGAAGGTTGGGAGTTGTTATGGAGAAAAGCACTCAACAAACCAGACCAAACAGGCAAGTCTCTTTATAGTATACACGCATTAATTTTAATCCACATATTGCAAGAATATTTCTTTTGATTTTTGATTTGAGCAATTACTTCAATAATATTTTGGATTACACCTGCAATATCTTCTCTCATTTAACATAATTATAGAGATGTTCCGTCTATTAATTAAAAGTACATTCAGCCTCCCTTATAAGATTAATTACCTACAATATTGTTAGTATTATTTTAACACTTTTGCTATAAAAATTGTATATTAAGTTTACAACTTATGGAATTTCTTCTTGATACGAAGTTGTTAAATAAGGAGAGCCACACAATATGTTAAAATTGAAAAAGCATAATGTGATAATGTTAGGTATAAATTTTTTTTGCAACCAAGTTATTCAGTTTGTCATGTTTTCACCCCCTAAATTATAGACACGGGGTCTCAACCTGGTCTTTAAAGAATAGTGGTTCAATATTACTCTTCCGTCTAATTCCATAAAAAAAAAGTAAATAATAAAAAAAACCTTCTGGAAGCTTTTACGGCGCAAGTGATTTACTATTGTATTATATGTTTGCTTCATTGATGGTTCACGAATGTTGTATAATAAAGATTGCCGATGAGTTATAATATGTTGATGCCTTTCACTGCAAAATGCTAATTATGCAGAGTTTGACACAGCTATGCATGAAGTTTTGATATTATGAAAGGATTAATTGTGCAAGACCCTCGGTGAAAAGTAATTAGGGATGGTATTAGGTAGGGTTTAAATTTAAATCTGACGGATATTTGACCCGATTATAATAAATTCATTTACGAAATTAATGGAGTATCTGTTAAGGTTTGATTTTTACAAGTGATTACTGATGGGTAGTCCGGTAGGGTTTGATAATTGCAATTTAAAAAAATTCAAAACCCGAGAACCCGATTAGTAATTTAGTAAAAATAAATTAATAAAAATATTTATATATATACATACATATACAAATAATATATTACTTAAGAAAAAATAATTTTTTAATATTGGTCTAAGATTAATTGTTGTGGATTGTAGCCCAAGTCTTATTATTTATGTTTACCTATTTTTTTTATCTAATTCAACTAATACAACTGTTCAATTATTGAATAATTCAAAATTTATAATTTATAATTGTGACAAGTACTTTATATTCTTTTAATCTAGTTGGTATGTTATGTAAGATTTCACGTAAGAAGTGATATATAACATTACTCTTTTTATACTAAGTACCTATCTTTCACAGTCCCAAATGAATCAGTGGCAAAATTTATTTTATCATGTAATGAAAGTGATTGGTATTTACTCTTCTTCTTTTTTTTTTTTTTTTTTTTTGTTGTTGTAGATCTCAAAACATTTGAGCATGTTGGGAAGGAAATAGTACGTAACTGCCGTTGCCTCCCTTTGGCAATCTCTGTGTTAGGAGGAATTTTGAGAGAGAAAAGTTCTGTAGGGAATGGCAGACAGTGAATGAACACATCGACTTATATTTAAGAAGAGGAGAGGAGTATGAAGAAGCAAATGGATTAGTGTTGAATGTTTTGGTTTTAAGCTATAATGAACTCCCATATTATTTGAAGCCATGTTTTCTTTACATGGGCAGTTTTCAAGAGGATGAGACAATTTTCACAGAAAAGCTTTATCATCTATGGGTAGCAGAAGGGTTGGTATCATCAAAGCACTGTGAGGAAGAAGAAACAATGATGGATGTAGCAGGACGCAATTTAAATGAGTTGGCTTCAAGGTGCATGGTTGAAGTAGAAATGTATGATACGTCAATCATTCCAAGGATCGAGTCATTTCGACTTCACGATCTCATAAGAGACCTCTGTTTAGCAAAAGGGAAAGAAGAAAACTTTTTCAAGGTCATTGATCTTTATAATGATTTAAAGCTGGCCGGATCAGTTGATCTCTCTTCTCACTCTGAGTATGGACGTAGATTCGGCATGTACATACATAAACAGTTTGATTCGAATGGGCCTCAACATGCAGCACCTGTGAAGTTGTTTCAACCAGTACAAGGTCAATACCTTCGCACTCTTTTTGTTCGTTGGATAGCTTTTGGAGGAAGAATCGACTTGCAACATATATCCTGTTTGAAGAAGTTCAAATTGCTCAGAGTTGTTGAGTTAAAATACTGTCAATTGGACATGCCGAAAGAGGTTTGTCAACTGATCCACCTCAGGTATTTAAGTCTTGCGCTTTCCTACGTGGAAAAATTGCCTTCAACTATAAGTAGTTTGCCATATTTACAGACCCTTGATTTGAGGACAAATTGTGAGATTTATTTACCCAATATATTTTGGAAGATGAAACGAATAAAACATATTTATCTTGGGTCTAGAGCTCGTGGATCGGAAAAATTGCAATTCAATGACTTGAGTCAGCTGGAGACTTTAAAGGGCTTTAGGTTTTCAAAGGACGAGCCTACCGATCTCCAACAATTGGTTAATCTTCGATCTTTTAAGGGAATGGTTGACGGCAAGGCCTTGTCTCAACACATTGACCAGATTTATAGCTGGAGAAAGATAAAACAAGTTGGGCTTAGTATAACTGGATCTGAAAGTATGAGTGAACAAGATTCAGCTGTTTGGAGGAAGTTGTTCTCGTGTGAATATCTTAATGATTTGTACATAGAAAGTCCTATAGCAAAGTTTCCACCCTACGAACCTCATTTCTGCCCAAATCTCACGTGCTTTGAATTAGCTTTCACTAAAATTGAGGAAGACCCAATGCTATTTTTGTCCAAACTTCCTAAATTACGGCAACTGATCCTGGGGAACAGTGCCTTTGTGGGGAAAGAGATGGTTTGTGATGCGATGGCTTTCCCTCAACTCACATATCTTCAACTATGTCTTTTGCCAAACTTAGAGACGTGGAGAGTAGATGAAGGTGCCATGCCCAATCTATATGACTTAGCAATTGGGTTATGTCCTAAACTGAAGACAATAACGGATGGATTGAATTTTTCTGCCCTCAAAAGTCTACATATTTGGGACATGCCTGAAGAATTTAAGCAAAAGTACCACAATGCTGTATGAGTGTGGTATGGCGGAGATTTCAGGGCTCAGGAGCTGTTGAACATTACGTATTTAGGTAAATCTTATCTCATTTATTTCTTGTAATATTACAAGGCTTTCCATTTTCTTGCTTATGAATGGTGGGAATTGAAACTATACTTGATTGGGCTTAAGCTTAAGTGAGACCATCGCAACCTTTTGGATTGGATTCTTCAAATCAGAGGCAAGTAAAAGATTCCAAATTCGGTTAATCTCCCTCAACTTAGGTCATTCTATTGAGTTTGTTGATCTTTCAGAAACTTTTGCTGCCATTGACGACTTCTCTTGTTGAATTGTCTAATTCTTTAAAAATGTGCAAAATGATGAATTTCTGTAATAATCTACCCCATTGGTGCTCCTTTTGAGTTTTTATAATCCCCATTTGATTCAGCATACTATACTGGAAACGAAGTTTTAACTTATACTATGGTTTTATTTTTAAATATGCAAATTAGGTACTCTGAGAACAGAGCAAAAAGGCCATGGCAACAATAGCAATACCGAGTCGGCAGCTATTAATTGATGAAGAGTGGGGAGAACCCAACAAGAAAATTTGTATCCCCTGCACCAGAGAGATCATCGTCAACGGTTCTTTCTGTCATATTGGCTATTGCTTTCTTGGACTCAAAACTTCTTTAGAGGGAAACATTTTGGATGGCATTCATATATGTGCAAAGTTGCGAACTCTGAGGTTGCTGAATTGTCTCTTGAATCAACGTATTAGTTTATTTCTGTTGTCGATTTTGTTTTGTCTGTTTAGCTCATTGAGCAATTATTTCAATCTAATTTTGGTTTTCTGTTTTGATTTTCCATATGTTTTAAGGGATATTCCTGCTACTACTGCTGAAGATTTTTCAAAACTTGAGGCGAAAGATTGTAGGAAACGAGCGGAGGAGGAAACGTAGGCTCATACGTTTCGAGTACGGTTAAAGGCTTGCTGAGGCTTTAGATAAGAAGTGGTAGACTCGTATTTTTCCTCCTCTGGAAACATTTTAGTGCCATGTTCTAAGGGAACCCATGGGGGTTATTGAGTTGATTATACCATGGTAGCTGACTTAGCTTCTAGTTTTACTTTTAAAACACTATACTTGCTATCATCTTCATATATCCTTTTAGTTCTTGTGTCAATGGCTACCTTAAGTCTGATATCTGCGATGTTAGCAGATTCTTATCACGCTACTGTTATGTCATGTTGGTGTTGGAAAACGAGGACACACGCACACACAAAGCACAAAACACAACAGAAATAACACACATTATTTTAAACATGATTTGACCTTCTGTCTACATCTACAAGTCAAAATTGAAAAATCTATTATGCATGGCTTTATGCATGAATAAGTTTAAGCCCAGACTTTTGAATTGACAGACACTGAAGAAAACCTATCTCACTCAAACTCCCTCTCCCACAGCCCGCCATGGGATCTGGCCCCCATGACAATTACTTGTAAACTAGAAAATCTTATTTAAAGGAAAGAAAGACATTTCTATAGGATTAGGATTTTCACTTCTACTCGGATTGGATCTCTACTCGAATTCATAATGGACTTGAGCTTAGATTTGATAAAAACCCAACAGTTGGCAAGTGGAAAATTCAGATTTGCTGATAATCAACCACCTGTATTCCTTGAATTTCTAAGTAAACCAATCATTGCGATGCATTTGTAGTGTACCAACGGTACAAGATATAGTATATATAAATTTTGATGCAGCTCTTTTATATTTTCATTTGATTTGTTCTGTCGACTCTCGTCAATGTTATCCTTACACGAATAAGAATTTTAAAGGGCAAATTTTATTATTAGTCTCTAATGTTTTACCTTCTTTTTCAATTTAATCTCTACTATTTCAAAAGTGATAGTAATAGTCCCTAATATTTTGATGAACGTTGATTGAAAAACATGTTGAGGGGGATATTCCTAGGTGTAGCTATGAGGAAGATGACTCAAAATGGGTACTTTAGAAGCAAAAATTGCGAAAACTGAGGCCGCAGAAAGATTTCAAAAGGTCCTAAAATCTTAGGAATGTATCTTCTTTTTTTCGGCCAAGTTGGAAGAAAATGGTGAAGTAGTAGCTGGCATGGCAGTGAGTCAGTGCTTATGTGGCGCTGACGTGGTAGTAAGTGTGCTGAAGTGGATCTACGGTGGTTGACTATGTGAACAATGACTGAATGACGTGCAATGCTGGCGTGTCCAACAAGTGGCACTGACTAAGATCATGACAAGTGACTGACACGTGTTGATGATTGGACAACACATGGCGATGACTGACTATGACGTGGATGACACATGGTGCTGACTTGATGATGAGGTGGCTGACACATGGAGCATATGTGTCGCTGATTGTGGTGACAACATGACGGTAACTGGACAATGACATGGCGCTGACTGGGATCTTATTTTATTTGTTTTACAAAAAAATGAAATGTAGAGTGCCAATGCAAGACCTTCTTTTAAGTCCAAATGGTGCACTACCACTAAGCCAAACCATATATGTGTTGCACTCCAAGATATTAACAAATATAGAACAGGGTGTTGTGGTTTCTAGAAATTGCTGGAATTTTGCAGCACTGCCGCAGAAGTTTACGAGGGAGTGTAGGAGCGCATTTGGAGGTAGATTTCAGCGATCTGGGTGTTGTTGGAATCTTCTTTTCTAGAGATTTACGTGGAGTCGGCGCGTGCATCAGGAAAATGAGAAGGGCGAAGCAAAAAAGTTTCCAAACAGAGGTGATGATGTGAGATGTTTGATTTTATTAACAGATGTGAAAATGTTGAAGATGCTAGAGATAAGTCAGGCTATTAGGACGGTAACTCTGATATCATGTTAAATAATATGTAAATGTAAGGAAAGATGCACATAAGAGAGTATTATTATATTGAATTAGACGTATATGACTTGTGTGTGTCAAACATGTTACAAAGAAAGCTATATGGTTCTCTACCTCATCACATTTACTCACTCTTGCTACCTACCTATATTATCTTATTACATACAACTACTAACAATACTCTAAAACCTACCTCAATTAATTTGAAGTACAACAATTTTGCTATTAAGTACAACTAATATGTTAACAATACTAAAATTCAAGAAGATCCAATGTAATTTTTGAAGAAACTTCCCAACTTAAGCAACTACTCTTTTGGGAGGATGACTTCGTGCATGGGCAAAGGGATGGTTTGTGATGCAATGGCTTTCCCTGAACTCAGACATCTTTATCTAGAATATCTGGCGAAATTAGGGAGATGGAGGGTAGATGAAGGTACCATGCCCAATCTACGTTATTTTATTATTCATGCTTGTCTCAAGTTGGAGACGATAACGGATGGGTTGAACTTTTCTGCTCTCTAAACGTTTGATCCCTGGGACATGCCTGAAGAATTCAAGCAAAAGGATAAAAAGCTTTACAATCTAGAAAGAAACAAATTTCACAAACTTCAACACCAAAGCAATTGAAGTATATGTCAGGTACCAGGTATTCTCCTCCTCCATTGACTAGACCATTTTATCTGCATAGTTGAGTAATTTTGGGGTTGTTTGAAATGTTGAATTATCCCTTGAAAGCTGCTTGGAGAACTCTGGACTGGCATGGAGACTTGATGTTTATGTATGAGATTGTGACGATATGTTTTTGTACATAAATCTGAGATGATATTATGTAAAATTCCAACTAGATCATACCTATGATTATGTTTTTGTATTCAACTGGATAACTTACTGCTAATCTGAATCTTCTGATACAATAGTTTAATTAAATGCTTGCTTCTGTATTCCAGCAATTTTACTAATATCTTATTAGGATTCTGAACAGCCTGTTAATGGCCACCTTGGCAACTGGAGCTCTATAATTAAATTAAGCACTAATTTCATTTCTTGCGTCAATGGCTATTATAAGAATGATATTTGCAATGTTAGCTAACTATTATCACGCTGTGCTATGTCATGTTAGCACGTTGTGGATGATTGATGCACGTTACCGGCGATTAAGTCTAATATCAATAAATATAACCGCTAACCCATCCGTATTGCTGTATATCAGTTGACTAAAGTTCGAATATACCTTCTAGCTAGTCTCGCTACTTTATTTCTAGCAGATTTTTTTTTCTTTTTTTATGGGAGGTTTTGTCGATTCCTAAAGATACAGTAAAACAAAAGTACTACTTAGTTATTTAACAATCAACTGAAAGATGTGTCCCCCTTCTCTCTCTCTCTAGTAAATGGAGGAGACCGCTAGGTATCACAGTTATGATCACATTGCCCAAAAGTTGGAATAAGCCGAAATTTGCAACACGCAACTATTTGCTTCTCTATAGACATGCTTCAGACTGAAGTGAGGATGGCGCTAAAGGCACTTGTTTGCAATCTTCTATCATATCACCACGCGGGCAATAGGGATGTTTCTAGCAGATTTTACTCCCTTTTGTATTCGCTAAAATATGGAGGTAAAAAATTCAGAATTATTGATAATCACCCATCTAGAGTCAACACCGTGTATCAACCACCCAAAGTTTTGTTATATTCGTTGAATTTTAATAAAGCGATCGTGCGAGGCAGTCATAGTATACTAATTGTTGTATGATCCTTTATTTCATAACAGAGCTTATAATATTTCAAGTCTAGGCCCCAAGGGTTGGGGTATTATAATGATTAACTCAAAAAATGAGAGTCGGAGACAGTTGTATATGCCTAAAATCATGATTTTGATGATAAAATATCACAATTTACTAAATTGAACCAATACTTAATTTAAAACGCTTTATAGTACAAATAGAGTCTTTATTGCATTATGGGGTTGACAAGGTTCTTTTTGCAAGTAGTATCTTCGTATATTATCTCGATCATTCCAATGATAATATGTAATTTTAGGGTGTAATTCAAAATCTGCTAGTAGATTTTCTAAATTGATTTTTGTTCGAGGGTGCTTTAAACAATTGTGCATTATCTTCAATATTGATTTCATAAGATGTAGAGAAAACCGTTGGTCAAAAAATGATTTTCTTTTATTCATGTCATATTCAACAAATAACAAGTTAGAATTCCAATTCAAATCAAGGTTAGAAAATTCTAAGCATAGTTTGTATAAATTAAAATAATAACCTCTATGTAAAATACCATTATAATTGGATCGACTGCTAGCCAAATTGAAAAACTTGTAGCAATTAACTAAACATAGAACAAGAACTTGTATTGATTAAAACAGTAAACATTCATTCAATCTACTAAACAACAACTGCATAAATCAAAATAACAATTGAATAGAACAATTACAATAACAATAAGAAATAATATGGATAATTAGAATAACAATAAGAGTAATTAAAATTAATAAAGAAATAAAATTATAATTGTTTACCTTGACAAAAAAATGTGCTTGACTAAAACAAAAACAAAAACAAAAAAAGAAAAGAAGATTGGGGCCTAAGGCAGGAGATCAAGATGTGTGTATGTTGAGATTTTGTGTGTATCTGGGTAAGATATGTGTATGTGGGTGTTGTGAAGACGGAAGAAAAAGATGGGAATGAGTAAAAAAGTACAAAATAGAAAATGAGAAAAAAAGAAAAGAAATTAAAAAATAAACAAAAGGGTGTAATGATAATTTCAATAGATTTTTTAACAAAGTTAACTTTCTGTTAGGTTTGACTTAATTTGGTCAAGGTAACAAGTGGCTAAAGTTAAACGTTAAGGTAATAAGTGTCAGCTCATATAAACATTGAGGGTACTAAGTGGATTTAACCCTTATTATAATTATTGTTATTATTATTATTATTATTGTTGTTGTTGTTGTTGTTGTTGTTATTGTTGTTGTTGTTGTTGTTGTTGTTGTTGTTGTTGTATGTTTATTTTTATTAATTCTTAAGACTATAACATATATAAAGGGCTAGTTTTGTAATATGTTTAATGCGCATTTTGGTCATTTGAAAATGAGTTTTATAATGTATTCAATATTTCATAAGACTATTATTATTATGATTATTATTATTATTATTATTACCTAATAACTATTTATTAAAATTAATATAATTTATTTATGTTATATATGATTGTTATTATCGTTATGTAATAATACTATGATTGTTATTGTTATTAATCTCAAGTGTTTTGTTCATTATGAGTAATCTCCAATTTCGGGAATCGCATTACCTACAACTTAAGGGATGGAATATTCATATTCATTATCTTATACTAAGCATGAAAATTAAAATAAAAAAGAATATATCATTTCATTCTCAATCTATTTCATTATACTAGTCGCCACCTAAGTATTAAATTCTATGAAAACGTCAAAGAAGTTAAAAATCACATGATACGTTAAGATTATTCTAACTGGCAATAATAGACAGAATGTTAGTGTAGTAATGGCCAATAGCAATTCTTTCTTACAATACGAACAAATAGTTGTTAGCACAATTGAACTAACAACTACAAGCTATACCACTAGGGTTTTAGTTTAGTGGTAATGTTATTCACTGTGTATGTGAGAGGTAGCGTGTTCGAGTTTTGCTGATTATATTATATGACTTTAAGCCTCCCCTGAAAAAGAAAACTATGAGCTATCATGAGTCTCGAATTCAAAATGTTCTTTACAGGACCGTCTCAAATAATTTGGGGACCTTCGGCGATCATCTAAATAGGGGCCTTAATAATTAGGCTTTTCTCAATAAAAAAACTTTAAATTTTCTACTAAAATAATCACTACAAATAAAAGGACATTTCTCCAATGTTCTTTCTCTTTATTAAGTATTTCTTTAACATCTTTCTTGGGCCTTAATAATTAGGCTTTATTAAGTCTATTGTATATAAGAACAATTAATTAAAAAAATGAATATAAGTAAAAAAGTTAATTATTTCAAGTTAAGATATATACAAGTATGTACAAAATATCAAAATTTATCACATAAAAAAAAAAAGAGTTGAATGTATACCTCTATACTTTCTTTCTTGGATCGGCCCTGCTTTCTTATATTATGTGCAAAATTAATATCAAAATAAACAATAGGAGACTTTAAAGTATAAAAAAATACAAAAAGCATAAGAGTGAAGTGTGTAAAAAATGAGGAAAAAAATTATATATATAATAGAGCTTTACTTTATTATATATATATATATATATTAAAAGAAGAAGATACTGAACAGTCCCAAACAATAGTTAAAAATTATGGTCGTTAGTCATACCTGTTCGAGGTTGCTGCTATGCTGGACATTGGGCCTTCAATAGTTCAAAAATCGTTTAAATGCTGACCGTTTGACCTTCTTTACTAAGTTAATATTATTTTTATTTTTTAACTTGGGGCCCCCAAGCTAAGGGGGCCTTGGGCACAGGCGCAAGCTGCCCTTAGCTTGGGCCAGCTCTGGTTCTCTAGCCGACAAAGGATAATCAAAAGAAAGATGAGTAAACGACCTAACACTTTCCTGTATTTTGTCAAAAGTCTACAATACCTTATGTGTTTTATAAATAAGCTGATTATCTCATATGTTTTAAAAATATAACTTTATACCTTCTATGTTTTAAAAATATAATTGAGTACCACTATATTTTATAAATAAATTAATTACTCACCTATATTTTAAAACGTAACTGAATACTTCAAAGTCACTATAAGTGAGTTCAATGAAGTCACGTAAGTGACTAGCCAGGTCTCGTCTATGGTAAATCTCGTGTCTGGTCACTCTTTTACCAGAGGCGTTGACACATATATATAAATATATGGATAGATATAGATATATATTTTAAAAATATAGATATTACTTCTTTTATATTCTGTTGTTCTTATTTTGCTTATGTAAAGAGGATAAAGTGATATTGAAAGAAGTTATTTTTATTTATTTATTATTCCATATGATCCAGTGGTGAGATTAAATTTCTTTCGTATTGAATTTTTTTTTTTTTTTTCATTAGTCATCTTATAATTTGTCTTCAAGTCAAAGAGATATTTTTAGAAATTATGTAAGTATTGTAATGACTTTCCCCGAACAGCCTCTTTTAATCTTTGTTAATATTGTTGGTTTTGGACTGAAATCTTTATTTTGTGACATTTAAGTTTAATTGTAATAATTGAGGGATTCATATCTCACTTTATAAGTATTTGGAGATTTAGACTGTATTTAAATATTTATGTCTTGATGGAAGATTTTCATACATTTGGGATTCTAGTTGCTCTAAGTTAATTGTTTAATATTTGTGCACCTAGCGGGTTTTAGGGGTTTTACCTTTTTAGCATGCGACATGTCACGTGTCGAGATCCACTCTACGTTTGAAATTTGGAGACGTGACAGTAAGTGAAATTGATATTTTAAATAAAAGAAATAATTATTTGGACTTCTAATCTACTGACCCAGAATAGTTAACCTAAACTATTCTTTATTCCCACAATGTCTACTTATAAAACACACTTATATAATATTATGATATCACAACTTTCTTTTCTTTTTTTGTGTCAATGTCTACCGTAAGACTGACATTATTCGCAATGTTAGGAGATCCTTATCACGCTAGTGTTATGTCATGTTGGCACCATCATGTGGAATCTATATTACTCATAAAGATCTATATATAATTATAATCAACCATCTGGAACAAACACCCTCTATCAACCACCCAAAATTTGGCCGCATTAGTTGAATTTCTACACTTCAACAATCGTTGCAATGAAGTCACAATATACAAACTAATGAACTATACAATAAGTTGTTCATACATTTATCGATGTTGTGCTGTCATCAATGCTACTGATCTTTAGAAAAAGATTTTTAAATGTGATACCTTCACAAACTAAAATATGGAGGCGGAAAAGTCAGACATGTAGATAATCAACGGTCTGAAATCAACAATTGTATCAACCACCAAAAGTTTGACCATATATTTCATAATGCAAGTTCTTAATGTTGCTCAAATCCTATATAAAACTGCCAATCTTTGCTGAAATCTATCGCAAGAAAAAGAGAGCCTCCTTAATTTCTATGTAATCACATTTCTGCAAAAGAAAGAATATGGTACAAACTGCAGTTTTAGCAGTTTTGTCTGTTACTCTGGCAACTTTTCGCGATTTGTTGCTAGAAGAAGCAAGATTTTTATCTGGAGTAACCGATCAAGTATTGAAATTCAAGGGCAGCTAGAGATAATGAAGAGTTTCTTAAAAGATGCAGATGCAATACATCATAAGGAGGAGCGTATCCGCACCTGGGTACAACAAGTAAGACGTCTTGCTTATAGAATTGAGGATGTACTCGAGACATATGCCGTTGAAGTTGTATTCAAGAAAGAGAGGGGCATAAAAAATGTTCTTAAAAGATTTGGCTGCATATTTACCGAGGGCAAAACCCTTCATAAGGTTCGCAAAGAGATTGCAAATATTAACTCAGAGATTACCAAACTCAAGGAAAGTCGTGAAACTTTTGGTATAAAGGATCTAAATGATGGAGAGAGCTCAAAAGAAGCAAATGAAAAGCAGCGGCTGCTAAGGCAAACTTATGCCAATGAGGTTGACGAGCATTTTGTTGGCGTCAAGGAAGATATTCTGGTGTCTTTGATAACTGAGAATGAAACAGACCACCCAGTGATTTCTATATGGGGCATGGGTGGCCTAGGGAAGACCACACTTGCCAGAAGGATTTTCAATCATGGGATTGTACAACGTTCTTTTGAAGCTTTTGCTTGGGTGTGTATCACCCAACGATGCCAGATTGACAAAGTTTTGCAAGACATACTAAATCAAATTCTTGGAAAAGACATACATGGAGACCACACAACCCTGGTTAGGGAGCTTTACAAAGCCATGAATGAGAAAAAATGTCTGGTGGTTCTTGATGATATTTGGAAGATAGATGATTGGGAGATTCTACGCCCTGCCTTTTTTATCGAAGATGGGAGCAGTAAGGTCTTACTAACTACACGCAAAAGAGAAGTGGCAAAAAGGGGATTCCTCTATGAACTAAAGCTCTTGACAGAAGAAGAAGGTTGGAACTTACTACGGAGAAAGGCATTCACCAAACCAGAGGAAAAAGGCAAGTCTCGTTTCCATGCATTTAAAGATGTTTAGTCCACACATTGCAACATTTCTTTTGATTTTGTAATACCCCAATATCTCCTCTATTTTATCATATATAATTATAGAGATTTTTCCTCTATCAATAGAAATTACACAATTGAAGCCTCCCCTTTCAACTACATTGTTAGCAATATTTTACACTTTTGTCATTAGAACTGTATATTTAGTTCATAATTTATGGTATTGCTTCTTGACACTAAATTGTTGAACAAAGCGAGCCACCAGATATATTAAGATTGAAAAAATAAAATGTGATCATATTAAGGGTAAAAGTTTTTGGCCACCAAACAAAAGTGCTGTTTAATGGCAAAATTCCTAATTTTTATATTGAGGTATCTAGGTTTCCTTTCACGGTGCCCAAATGAATCAGTGGAAATTCTTTTCTTTTCCTAAAGATGAAAGTGATTGGTATTTAGTTCTTTTGCAGATTTCAACGTAGAACCGTCATTTGAGTGTGTTGGGAAGGAAATAGTACGTAAATGTGGCTATGGCTATCCCTGTGATAGGGGGAATTTTGAGAGATAAAAGTTCTCTTAGGGAGTGGAAGATTGTGAATGAACACATTGACTTATATCTGAGGGGAGAAGGCCACAAAGAAGCAAGCGAATCAGTGCTGAATACTTTGGCTTTAAGTTACGATGAACTGCCATATTATTTAAAGTCATGTTTCCTTTATATGGGCAGCTTTTACGAGGATTAGTTGATAGAGATAGAAAAGCTTTATCAATTATGGATAGCAGAAGGGTTGGTCTTACTAGAGCATTGTGGGAAAGAAGAAACAATGATGGATGTAGCAGAACGCTATTTGAATGAGCTAGCCTCAAGGTGCATGGTTGAAGTACAAATGAATTATAAGTCTAAGAGATTCCAGAGTGGAAGAATTGCCTCCATCCATAAGCAATTTGCCTTTTTTACAGACCCTTGATCTGAGAACATATAGTAGTACTTATGTACCTAACATATTCTGGAAGATAAAACGACTAAAACATATTTATCTTCCAGATGAATTTGATGTATCAGAGAAATTACAATTCAACGACTTGAGTGAGCTGGAAACTTTACACGGCTTTAAAAGTTCAGGTGGCAAACCTACCAATCTCTCAGGATTGGTTAATCTTCGATCTTTCAGTGGAAGAGTAGACAGCCATGACTTGTCTCAAATCATGAACCAGATCCATAGCTGGAGAAAGATTAAATGGATAGAGCTTGAGATTTTTGGATCCGATCTAACGAGTGAGCCAGGTTCAACTCTTGTGAGAAAGGTGCTCTTGTTTGAAAATCTATGTTTTGGAGATAAAAAGTCCTATAGGGAAATTTCTACCATATGAACCCCAATTCTGCTTGAATCTCACGTGGTTAATAATGAAATGTACTAAAATTGAGGAAGATCCAATGCAATTTTTGAAGAAACTTCCCAACTTACGAGATCTAGTCCTTTTGTCGGATGCCTTTGTAGGAGAAGAGAAGGTCTGTGATTCAATGGCTTTTCCTGAACTCAGATTTCTTGAACTAACCATTTTGCAAAACTTAAAGAAATGGAGGGTAGATGAAGGTGCCATGCCAAATCTATCTCATTTAAGAATTAATTCATGTCTCAAATTCAAGACAATAACAGATGGGCTGAATTTTTCTGCCCTCAAAAGATTAGACATTTGGAGCATGCCTAGAGAATTTGAGAGAAAATATAAGAGGCTTCATGCACAAAAAAGAAAGAAGCTTCACAAATTTCAACACCAAAACAATTGAAGTATATACTGGCGGTTCAACACCAGGTATTTGTTGTGTAGACCAACCCATGTGGGTTGGTAATAATTTTTTGCTTTTGCTTTTTGACCAAAAGAAAACAAAAAAAAAAAGAGAAAAACAATAAACGAAAAAAAAAAAAAGGAATGGACAGACCAGCTGGTCTGTCACTTGTTTTCAAGAAAGAGAGAGTGAGTGAACGAGAGAGAGAGAAAAAGAAACAGAGAGAGAAAGAAGAAGAAGAGTGCAGAAATTTCAGCCTGCGCCATCTTCATCAAGTTGACGATCGGAAGGTCATTTGTGGTCCGATTGAGCTGAAATTTTATGTGCATGTTCACAACTCGTGGGTCTTCTATCTGAACGGTGGAGATCAGATTTGGAGCTCTCTACAGCCCGTTTTTTCTGATGTGAACAGTGACGACGTTTTTGGTGATTTCTCTCCTACTTCTTGGTTTAATCTCTTTTGTTGATGCAATGTTTGCAAGAATATGTTATTCTTAGTGAATGTATTGTGTATGCCTCTAGTTGTAGCTAGAGAAGACTCTCTTGTACCCATTATTTGTTGATAGTGAAAGTTTTTGGGTGGACTACGGTCCCGTGGTTTTTACTCTCCACGTTGGGGAGGTTTTCCACGTTAAAATCTTGGTGTTGCTCTATTTTATGAAATTTTCAGATTTGTGCATATTGTTGTTGGATCTATTTGTTGCTTCCTAACAGGTTTATACAAGGTGGGAGGGTGTTATTTTCGCTGTGCATTTGTTTTTTGTGTTTTGATATCGGGTTTCCTCCCAACAAAGTGGCCTTAGAGCTTGGTTGTTGAATTGTTGTTTTGTATAAACAATGGAAGTTAATACAAGTAGAATGATATTTTTGAATGGTTTGAATTATGCCATGTGGAAAAGAAAAATGGAAGACTTGTTGTATGTAAAAGATTATTATGTACCGGTGTTTACTACTGAAAAACCCGTGAGTAAAATTGATGAAGAATGGGAGTTATTTCACAAACAAGTGTGTGGTTATATCATGACATGGGTAGATGATAATGTGATGAACCACATTAGTGAAGAAACACATGCACGCACATTATGGAACAAACTTGAAGAATTGTATGCACAAAAGTGTGGGAGCAACAAGTTGTTTTTGATAAAATAATTGATAAGTTTGAGATACCGAGATAAAACCCCTATAACTGATCATGTAAATGAATATCTTGGGATTATAAATTAGTTAGCTGCCACTGGAATTAAATTGGATGATGAACTTAAGGGGTTATTGCTTCTTGGTACTTTACCGGACTCATGTGAGACATTTAGAATGTCATTGTGTAACTCAACCCCAGATGGTGAAATCACTTTGAATCTAGCTAAAAGTAGACTTTTAAATGAAAAAGCTAGAAGAAAGTCACAAAATTCCTCTTCAGAGTCAGATACTTTGGTTACTGAATCTAGGGGGAGGAATAAGCAAAAGGGTTCGGGAAATAGAGGAAGTAGTAGAAGCAAGTCAAGAGGGAAGTATAGTAATGTCAAATGTCATCACTGTGGAAAAATGGGTCATATCAAGAGATTTTGCAGAATATTGCAAAATGAAAATAAAAACAAAGATAATGATAAGAAGAAAGATGATGATAGTGGTAAAGATCGAGTTGCTACCACTACACAGGAGTTTTTCATTGTATATGACAATGATGTTATTAATCTTGCATGTCATGATATATGTTGGGTGATTGACAGTGGTGCTTCTATTCATGCTACTTCTCGAAAAGACTTTTTTATGTCTTATACAACTTGTAATTTTGGGGTTGTGAAAATGGGTAATGATGGTGTCGCCAAAGTTGTCGGTACAGGAGATGTTTGCTTGGAGACTGAAAATGGCAGCAAATTAATTCTTAAAGATGTGAAGCATGTTCCTGACATTAGATTGAATTTGATCTCTGCAGGTAGACTTGATGATGAAGGTTTTCTTAATACCTTCGGTAATGGTCAATGGAAACTTACAAGGGGCTTTATGGTTGTAGCCAAAGGTAAGAAATGCTCAACTTTGTATTTGATGAATTCAAAGGTTTCCAGGAGCATTGTCAATGCAGTAGAAAATGAAGATGCAACAGAGTTGTGGCACAAGAGACTGGGTCACATGAGTGAGAAGGGAATTTCAGTTTTATCCAAGAAGAAAATTTTATCGGGACTAACAGATCCACATATGAGAAAATGTGATCATTGTTTTGCAGGAAAGCAGAACAGGGTTTCTTTCCAGAGTCATCCACCTTCCAGGAAGGAAAATGTACTTGAGTTGGTACATTCGGATGTGTGTGGTCCGATGAAAATTAAAACACTTGGTGGTTCTCTTTACTTTGTGACGTTTATTGATGACCACTCCAGGAAGACTTGGGCTTACACCTTGAAGTCAAAAGATCAAGTGTTGGATGTATTCAAGCAGTTTCAAGCATCCGTTGAAAAAGAAACAGGAAAAAAATTGAAATGCATCCGTACAGATAATGGAGGTGAATATTGTGGTCCATTTGACAGGTATTGCAAAGAGCAATGTATCAGGCATCAAAAGACACCGCCAAAGACACCACAGTTGAATGGTGTTGCTGAGAGAATGAATAGAACTTTGATTGAAAAGGTAAGATGTTTGCTTTCACATGCAAATCTACCACATTCATTCTGGGGTGAGGCTTTGAATACAGTTGTTCATTTGTTGAATCTCTCACCATGTATTCCATTAAAGCTTCCTAATAGAGTTTGGACAGGGAAAGATGTTTCTTATGATCATTTGCGAGTCTTTGGATGCAAGACGTTTGTACACATTCCAAAGGATGAAAGGTCCAAACTTGATGTGAAGACACGACAATGTATATTTGTCGGTTATGGCCTTGATGAATTTGGTTATAGGCTATATGATCCAGTTGAGAAGAAAATTGTCAGGAGCAGAGATGTTGTATTTGTGGAGGATCAAACAATTCAGGACATTGGCAAAACAGAGAAAGAGTTACCCCCACAGTCAAATGAATTGGCTGATCTTGATATAGTGCCTTCAACGCCACCAGCAATAGAGCAGGTTGAAGATGATGATCAAGGTAATTTCCCTAATGATGATCAAGCAGAAAGTCCTACACAGGTTGAGGTAGGTGATGATGATAGTCAGCTTGAGACTCCACCAACAGTTCCACTCAGGAGGTCCGTTAGAGATAGACAGCCTTCCACAAGATACTCTTCTGATGAGTATGTTTTATTGACAGATGGAGGTGAGCCTAAAAGCTTTGAAGAAGTTATGGATGATAAACATAAAAATGAGTGGATGGAAGCTATGCAAGATGAGATAAAATCTTTGCATGAAAATTGCACATTTGAGTTGGTGAAGTTGCCTAAAGGAAAAAGAGCTTTGAAAAACAGATGGGTTTACAGGTTAAAGCAACAAGAAAATACTTCACAGCCACGATACAAAGCAAGACTGGTTGTGAAAGGGTTCAGTCAGAGAAAGGGTGTTGACTTTGATGAGATTTTCTCTCCAGTTGTGAAGATGTCATCCATTCGAGTTGTTCTGGGTTTGGCTGCTAGTCTTGATCTAGAGATTGAGCAGATGGATGTGAAAACTGCTTTTCTTCACGGTGATTTGGAGGAAGAAATTTACATGGAGCAACCGGAGGGGTTCAAAGAAAAAGGAAAAGAGGATTATGTGTGTAAACTGAAGAAAAGTCTTTATGACTTGAAACAAGCACCTCGACAATGGTATAAGAAGTTTGAATCTGTTATGGGGGAGCAAGGCTACAGGAAAACTTCTTCGGATCATTGTGTCTTTTCTAAAAAATTCTCTGATGATGATTTTATTATCTTGTTGCTATACGTTGATGATATGTTGATTATTGGCAGGAATTCTTCAAGAATTGACAGGTTGAAGAAACAATTGAATAAGTCTTTTGCTATGAAAGACTTAGGACCGGCAAAGCAGATTCTTGGCATGAGAATCAATCGAGACAGAAATGGCAAAAAGGTGTATTTGTCACAAGAGAAGTACATCGAGAAAGTACTTCAAAAGTTCAACATAGATAAAGCTAAAGTGGTTAGTGCTCCTCTTGCTACTCACTTTAAGCTAAGTGCTCAACAGTGTCCTTCTACAGATGAAGAAAAAAAAGATATGCAGAATGTTCCATATTCTTCAGCAGTGGGAAGTTTGATGTATGCTATGGTGTGTACACGGCCAGACATAGCACATGCAGTTGGTACGGTGAGTCGTTTTCTCTCAAATCCTGGGAGAGAACACTAGAATGCAGTGAAGTGGATTATGAGATATCTTCGAGGCACATCCAAACTGAGACTTTGCTTTGGATGTGAGAAGCCTATGCTTGTGGGTTACATAGATGCTGATATGGCTGGAGATGTTGATACTCGTAAGTCTACTTCGGGTTATTTGATTACCTTTGCAGGGGGAGCTGTGGCATGGCAATCGAGATTGCAAAAGTGTGTTGCCCTTTCCACTACTGAAGCGGAGTTCATCGCAGCAACTGAAGCATGCAAGGAATTGCTATGGATGAAAAAGTTTCTGGAAGAACTTGGGTTTGAGCAAGATGATTATGTCTTGTATTGCGACAATCAGAGTGCAATACATCTTGGTAAGAATTCTTCATTTCATTCAAGATCGAAACATATTGATGTGAGGTACCATTGGATCAGGAATGTTTTGAATTTGAAGTTGTTGAAACTTGAAAAAGTTCACACAGATGACAATGGCTCCGATATGTTGACGAAGGCATTGCCAAGAGAGAAGCTTGAGATATGTCGTTTGGTTGCCGGGTTGATTGACCCACCCACATGAGTTGGTGGGGGAGTTTGTTGTGTAGACCAACCCATGTGGGTTGGTAATAATTTTTTGCTTTTGCTTTTGCTTTTTGACCAAAAGAAAACAAAAAAAAGAGAAAAACAATAAACAAAAAAAAAGAAAAAGGAATGGACAGACCAGCTGGTCTGTCACTTGTTTTCAAGAAAGAGAGAGTGAGTGAACGAGAGAGAGAGAAAAAGAAACAGAGAGAGAAAGAAGAAGAAGAGTGCAGAAATTTCAGCCTGCGCCATCTTCATCAAGTTGACGATCAGAAGGTCATTTGTGGTCCGATTGAGCTGAAATTTTACGTGCATGTTCACAACTCATGGGTCTTCTATCTGAACGGTGGAGATCAGATTTGGAGCTCTCTACAGCCTGTTTTTTCTGATGTGAACAGTGATGACATTTTTGGTGATTTCTCTCCTACTTCTTGGTTTAATCTCTTTTGTTGATGCAATGTTTGCAAGAATATGTTATTCTTAGTGAATGTATTGTGTATGCCTCTAGTTGTAGCTAGAGAAGACTCTCTTGTACCTATTATTTGTTGATAATGGAAGTTTTTGGGTGAACTACGGTCCCGTGGTTTTTACTCTCCACGTTGGGGAGGTTTTCCACGTTAAAATCTTGGTGTTGCTCTATTTTATGAAATTTTCAGATTTGTGCATATTGTTGTTGGCTCTATTTGTTGCTTCCTAACAGGTTTATACAATGTGGGAGGGTGTTATTTCCGCTGTGCATTTGTTTTTTGTGTTTTGATATCGGGTTTCCTCCCAACAGTATTCTTCTCCCTCATTTTCTTTATGCATATTTCAGTAAATTCTGTTAATCTTTTTGTCCTAAAGTATGATCTAATGTCATCTAATTAATATCTCATAATGTAGGCCTCCTTTTGCCAATAGATGTTTGATTATTGTAAGATTTAAGTCCCAGAACACACACACAAACACACTAGCTTGTCTGGCACGTGTCTACATCTTGCTTCCCCGCACTTCACAGCTACAATTCCCAAGATAGTAGAAAAAGGGGCACGGCAGCAATCCCAATACCAAGTCAGCAACTGTTCAGCAATGGTGAGTGGAAAGAGCACATCAAGAAAAATCGTATCCACTGAAGAGACCATCAGTGCAGTAATGGCTCTGTATACTTCTTTATTCATTGGAAAATTGGCCATTGCTTGCTTAGACAGAAAACTTTTTTGATGGCATTCAGTGTATGTGTGAAGTTGCAAACTTTGGGGTTGTGTTCTTTTCTGTTTCTCGATTCTATTTTCTCTCTTAGTTTATTGACTAGTTATGATTTGAGTGTAAAAATCCAACTAGATCATACCTTATGATTCGTGGGATGATCATATGGATTTGTCTATCCAAATTAGTTCATGTCACAAGGATTACAAACTTTTATCTCATTTCCTAGCAATAAAATTGATGAATTAATGATATAAGTATGCTGAATTTTGGTGTTTCTTTAATATAATGTACGTATCACCAAAAAAATAAAGAAAGAAAAGTGAGTTTGCTCAATTTTATGTCCCACCAAAATCATAAGCCAATGACACGAAGTTTTCATTTCTATAAAATGTTTTTTGAAACAAATGTAGTGGCATTCCTTCTTTCGATCTTTATTCTCTTCCTTGCTCCCCTCCTCCTCTCTCTCCCCTTACTTATCCTAAATTGCACATACCTACTCATCACTATTTGCCTTCATTTGTGTCTACCATCCATAGGTGTTGAAATATGCATAAAGTTAGTTGACTTTGTTCTCGAGTATTCTGCTTTTGATGATTGCATGATATTTAGTACATGCAGCAACTAATTTTGTACACATACTGTTCAAAAATGCATATTAGTGATTGTTTAGATTTTTTTGACAAAGATACATAGTTTTTACTGTGATAACCATCCAAAACATTTGTTGTCTTGTTCAGGATGTTGTGTTAGTCCATGTGCTCAACAAAGAAATTGGAATATATTATGTAAGAGGTTTTATGGCTTCTTATTTCCAGATTTGCGTGGAGGTCTTTACAACCGTTATGATTGTTGCTTCAATGAAATGTCTGTAAGACAGTGAAGTTTATTGAGAGAAATTTTGAGGAGTTCGGCTATTTTCAATTATTGTTATTTTCTAAGAAGATGGAAACAGATGGGAACTTTCAACAAATAGAATCTTGTTATGGAAATAAGAAGCAACAATCATAACGCTTGTAAAGACCTCCACGCAAATCTGGAAAAGGAAGTATTTGGACCTATTCTTTGTGTCGAGACATATTGCAACAGAAGAAATACCCATAGAACAAGTATTTGGACCTATTCTTTGTATGATCAAAAGATCTTGAAAGATGCAAGCATAAGGCGAAGGTAAGAATTTCTCTGTTGAGTGAAAGCAAAGGATTTCAAGGTCAAGAACAGTCATTGTCACGCCCCAACTCGACCTCACCTACAATCAATCAGGACGCAACGGAATTTTGACAGTATAATGACAGTAATTAAGACACCGAGACTCTAAACCAACCTCTTCACAACTCATACAACCAACTCCACAAACATTCAACAATAAACAACCCAACCATATTAAACAAAAATCACTCATTCAATAATCCATTCATAGTTATACGCCTCCGTTCCAACTTAATACGTAGGCTATACATACATTTCAAAATAGATTATAAACTAACTTAGTAACCTATCATAGTCAAAAGAAAGACCACTAAGTTAGCAACAACTAGTTCATTATCATTACTACAACTTATACATCATTAACTATAAAGTAAATAAAAGACAACTAGAATAATATACAAGACTATAAGGTATACAACATCTCTAACATCAAGGACAAGACTCTGGCACATAGAACTCGTCCACATATGGCACATTCTCAGCTTCCTGAGGCACGTACCCGTAATCTTGCTCAATAACACCTGTATGCATGCAATAATAGAAAGTGAGCTTATATAAAACAAGCCTAGTGAGGATTCGATAGATCTCTAACATTATTTACTAACTCCTTGGAAATAATCATTTGAGCAGTAAACACACAATAACATCAATAACAATATAATCACATAAACTATAATGACCAATCAATAAAGGATACTCTAGTTGGTGTAGCTCCAAACGCCATCACGATCTCAACCGTTCTTCTTGTAACTCCCTATTACTCACGCACCCGAGGTACCTCTCTAGCCTCGCCCTCCATGATACCTCCGTCATGCGAGCTGGAGGTAGTCTCTGGTAGTCATGCCGTTATCAACCCGACAGCCCGATGCTGCCCGAGAGGTGGCACACACATACCAAGACTCAGCAATAATAATAAACATCATTCACAGGAGGACAATCTAGAAGAATTGCCTAGCTCCCGGTTCATCAATCATCAATCATCAATCAATAATCATCAATTATCATCAATATAACATCAAGTAATCAATTAAACAACAAACAACTAAGTTAGATGACAAAGTAGGCCATCCAACTTAACATGCATTAAACACACAATCAAACCCTAGTCTAACCATTAACAACTCACAATTCAATCACTCAAACACCACCCAATCAACTAAAGGCACAATTCAACAATTTAAAGAAAGACAACCTAACTTCAAATAATCATAACTTACATTCTACTAATCCAAACAACTCCAAATCAGTTTCTATCATTCACCCATTCAATAAACTACATTAGCCCTCTTGGAAACCGACCAAAACATATCCAAATCAAGCCCAACAACCCTAAAATCCTAATGTGTCAAGGCTGAAATTTCTGAATTTTCACACAAACATCGCAATCGAAAATTCAGCATTATAACGACGCTACCACGTAATTAACAAACTTTTAGAAATCGACGGCAATCGATTTCAACCACAACAACTCAAGATATTTATCAAATGGCCAAACTATCAACTTTAAATACCTGAAAATAAAAATTTATGATACAACGATTCAAATCTCACAAGAATACATATAAACGATCTCTAGCATGCACTGAGCAATAATATAACTTCAAATTAACATTCTAACGGTTCAATAATCAATTATACGCAAAAACATAAAAATGACATTTTGAGATCTAGAATTTTTCTCTCACTTTTGATGCAAACTAAGGCTAGAAATAGGTAGAATGGATGCCCAACAAGCAAAATCAAGTTTTGAATGAAGTGATTTGGACTTGAATTGCAAAATCTATGTAAAAAATGATTTGAAAAACCTTGAAAATGCCTTCATCTTTCTCCTACAAGGAACCACAGTTTTGTGTGTGTTTTTGGAGGTGTTTTGATTTGTTTTTAATGTGTGTTGATGATATATTAAGCAAATGTCGAACAAATAAAAGAAAGTCAAAGTTGACACTTAGTTATTTTTAGTGTTTTTATCCTTTTAATTCATTTTCTTGACTACTCTTGCTCAAAATAATTATGCAACACCTAAACTATCTCAAGTAGTTTATTTTTAGGTGACAAGAAGTTTTACATTCAAATATTTTCACCCGAGTTGGCTTAAAACTCAGTTTTTTGCAAAAGAAGATGAAAATCATATTATTTGTTTTCAAATGTCTTTTGAATGCACAATTAATCTAAAATCATTTAATACCACATAAAAATAAATTTATATTAATATATACAAGGTCAACAAAAGTCAATGCAAGAATCGGGTTTAGAAGAAATCACTATTTGGCTCAAGAACGCTATTTTTCGCCCGAAAAGTCTATTTAAATTACTATTCCGTTTCAGAATCAATTTTTATCAAACATGGATCTATTAATAATGGAGGACTAGGTTTTAAGACATTTAAAATATCCGTGTAAAAATTTTAGTGGGCGTGCGTTTAAAATACTATTCACAAAAATCGACGATAAAATTTCTGATGTCGTTTTTTATAAAAATTTCATGAATGCACACTTAGCATTTATTAGGAGTATTAATCACAAAATTATCACATTCTAAGTTATATAACACAAAACGAGGTAAAAACACACAAAACGAGGTAAAAACACGCAAAACGAGGTAAAGACGAAAACTGGGGTTTCACAGTCATGGACTGCATAAGAGGTTCGAGATGACCTATTGCTAATCGTCTTTCCTTTGGATATTAGCAGGCTTTCCGGGCAGGGATTGTCTCGGTTAACTACTCACAGCCATGCTTCTGGGCTTCCCGTGTATTCATCCAAATCAGATCCATGAGAAAGTTCACTTTTCGCTTTGAAGGAGTAGGCGCTCAGATTAATGAAAAGGGAGACATAAGTTGATTCTTCAGAGAAAAATTCTCCATACAAATAGAGGCGCCTACAAAAAAACAAAAAAATACTTCAAAGGCTTCGGGATCGAGCAGCCCTCTTAGAGTTACTTACGATTAATCTTCGCTAAAATATCATATTTATAGCCATGCTTTGGATATTCCCCGGGGGACAAAAAGCGAGAGTGGTTTAACAGGAAACAGCGAAAAATGAAATGCAAAAGCAAAATAGAATTATAAGTAAAAAGGTGTACATATTGGGAAAATGTCTGGTGGTTAAATAATACATTATTTTTTTGGTATATAAAGACATTTGAAAGTTAGTGAAATGCGTAAAATTGTGTTCCTTCACGAGTGTGCAGTGTATCTTGTACTCCTTCGGGGTCACAACTATACTTATGGGTAGGTTAGTGTTTCATCTTTCCCGATTTAGAAAATTTCTTTTGAGATAATTTCTTCTATGTCTTAATAAATAATGGGACAACATATGTTAACAAATTGGTGTAAGCTCACTGACTTATCTATTTCTAGTGCAGTTGTTGTTGAAGGGTCTCGAAAGGGTTGCAGGGGCCATTAAGCTATTGAAACTATGGAAAATCTTACCTTTTATCTTTGTGTGTTAATATCGGAGAATTAGTATTATTTTTTTTTTTGGGTATAATGTTAGTCAAAATTATGGTTTGAATTCGATATTTTTTATTACAATAAGTTATTATTTGACCATTTTAAAAAAATACTAGAGAATTTCACTACTTTTGTTGTTAGTCATCTTACTAACCGAAACATAAGATGGAAGTGGAAAAGAAAAGGTGAAACAAAAACGAAAAAATAGTAAAAGTAAAGGCAAGCGACAAAAAAGGAGAAAAGGGGAAAAATGAAGGATAGAAAATACATTTTGCAGTTATTTTGATAGAAAAGTAAATGTCTGTCTCTCAATTCTTTTTTGTGAAAAAAAATAAAAGGATTTACGTAACACATTAAGGGGTTTAGTTCAAAATTAATGCATGCCTTACCTTACTAACTGATATCATTGTCTCAAAGAGTTGGAGTTTGTTGTATCCATTAAAAGTTAAGAGTAAGTGATTTTTGGAGTTTGTTGTATTCATTAAAAGGTAAGAGTAAGTTGTTTGGCCTAGCTTTTAGACCTTTAAAAGTACTTTTCGTGAGTTTAAAAGCTCAAATTTATCTGTTTGGCCTATTTTTAAAAGCACTTTTGATAAAAGCCAAAGCTAAAAAAAGCCAAAATACAAAAGCTCCAAATCGGAGCTTTTCAAAAATAGCTTTTGCGAAGCTCTTTTTACAAAATATGGGAAGCTCTTTTTTTTTCTTCTTCTCAAAAATACCCCTTTATATTTTTTAAAAATCCACCATTGCCCTTTAAATTTCTCAATACGTTTTACCCTAATATGATCATTTGTTCTTTCTCTCATATTGCAACTTTTTTTTCCTCCCAAAGAAGAATAGCATACTAGTAAAGAAGATCCAATCATTATCATTATTCTCTGAGGTAAGCCCCACGTCTCTTCTTTTAGTATTTGAAACTTGTATTATATTATGTTTATTTAAAAGTCCCTTGAATAATTTTTGTAGACTGTTATATATATATACGTATATATATGTATATATATACGTATATATATATATATGTATATGTATATGTATCTACATACATGTATATACATATATATATATACGTATATATGTATATACATATATATCTATGTAGATGTATATACGTATATATGTATATATATATGTATATACATATATATATATGTATATACATATATATCTATGTAGATGTATATGTATATACATATATATATATGTATATACATATATATATATGTATAAACATATATATCTAAATATCTATATAAATATATATATAAATATATAAATATATATAATTACTTTCGGTCACAGAGAAAGTAATCCAGTCAAAAGACATCATCATCATGTCAAGACAAAAGATCTTTCGGCCACAGTAAATGCCAGACAAGATCAACAAGTCAAGACAAAACAAGATTCGCCCACAGTAAAAGCCGACACTATCCAGTCACTATTCATGAATAGTAAAATCACTTTTTACTATTGATCACTTTTTACTGTTCACTTTAGGAAAAGTTACTTATTGACTTTTCCTTTCACTATTGTATTTACATATTCTTGATCCTATATTAGGCAGAGTCTGCCTCGCAGCTTAGGATCCAGAGATTCTTTCCCCTCTTTAATTTTTTTTTTATCCAGATCACTCTTTCATATTGTACTCCTGTACAACCAACAGTGTAGCACAGTTATCTTCCAGTACATCTAATAGCAAGTAAGAGACATCAGTCTCCTTTTATCTTCATCTTTGTTGTATTACCATTATTTATCTGTCTATTATCTGTGTTTATTCCGCTTTCTGTTATGTCTGTCATTATCTTGACAGACATAACAGAAAGCGGAATAAACACAGATAATAGACAGATAAATAATGGTAATACAACAAAGATGAAGATAAAAGGAGACTGATGTCTTTTACTTGCTATTAGATGTACTTCTGTACAACCAACAGTGTAGCAACCAATAGTGTAGCACAGTTATCTTCCAGTACATCTAATTGCAAGTAAGAGACATCAGTCTTCTTTTATCTTCATCTTTGTTGTATTACCATTATTTATCTGTCTATTATCTGTGTTTATTCCGCTTTCTGTAGATAGACATAACAGAAAGTTACAGAAAGCGGAATAAACACAGATAATAGACAAATAAATAATGGTAATACAACAAAGATGAAGATAAAAGGAGACTGATGTCTCTTACTTGCTATCAGAATATTGGAATAAACACAGATAATAGTGACTGAATGAGCTCTTCCGAAAGCCAAAATGTCTTGTTGGTCTCCGAAAGATACATGTTTGAACACGAATTCTGATATGAAAATCCATGTTACAAAGAAGATCCTGTAGAACACAAAAAATGGGAGAAGGTAGGCTAAATGGGCTGGTGCCTTCCAATGTTCCGTGAAGTACTAAAATCCTTTGAGAACTAGTTCTGGTAAAATGTCTGTTATAGGACCAAATGATGCCCACCATTGGATAAACCAATTTGGGACCTCTAGGGGAAATGATTTCTTGAAAAGGAATAACCATGACATATCATGTTTATCATTCTGGCGATTGAAGCATCTGAACCATGCCTGAATGTAATCATAATAGTTATAGTCTCTGAAGGGTACATTTTCTGGGATCTGTTTGGTTTTCTATGGGGATTGTGCCCATTGATCAAGAGTTAGCACATTCTGTAGTTTAGCCTTGACGTGGCTGTACTGGCCTGGTTGTTTGTCTTTGTCGTCTGGGACAAACTCTATGGAACCTGTTGCTATGAGAATTGCCTCATAGTAATTCTGTGTTTTGTATGTGTTGTCTGGGATGTAGTTTGAATAAGGGTGAAGAAATGCCCTGGCAAACTCATCTGGGGTGATGTTTGGGTTCTGTCTGAAATGAAATGGTTCTGTTACAAGAATCTGGTCAAAAACATTCTTGTATATGTATGAGGGGGATGCTAACTGTTTAAGTTCTAGGGTTACTGGTTTGGTTTTAGGAACAAGGGGCTGGAACTTGTTACTGACTGTCGTTTGTGAAGACGATGTACCTGCAGTACCTGCATGAACACCAGTTCACTGTTTTTGAGGGGTCAAAGTCCCCAAAACTGTGAGGTTTCTACCTAGGGGTGACTGGGTAGAATATGGTGTATATGTTATCTGTTTGTCTTCAACCTTGACTTGGGTTGATGACTAAGCTGGAGTGGCAGCTGGTGTGCTGGCTTTCTGAGCATAGGAAATGAGATCGAATGTTTTTGCCTTGCCTTTGTCTTTCTTAGGTGCCATTGTTACTAAATCAGGATTGAATGATTCCTGCAAATGGTTAGTAACAATATATAGAAAGAAATACGGAATTGAAAAATTATCAATTATGCTTCTGTAACTGAAGTCTGTGTTTCAATCTACTTAATTGCGGTGGACTTGAAACAATCCATCTAAATCCACTAATTGGATTCTTGGTGTCCGCTTTTGTGATCCTGAAAAAGAAAACAAAATGAAAAGGTATTCCCGAAAGAATCTTATGTGATAGGCACATGGCTTGTTAGGAATTCTCTGGTTAGAAAATCAAGGGTGGAATTATCCTCTCCCTTGATATACTGAATATCAAAGTCAAAAATTGACAGAATGGCCTGCCATCTGGCGAATATCTGTTTAGATGCTATATTCTTAACATCTTTTGTTAATACATCTTTGGCTGATTTACAGTTAACACGTACAATGAATTTCTAATTCAACAAATCATCCTGAAATTTTGATGTGCATTTAACAATGGACAAAATTTCTTTTTTAACTGTTGAATAGTTCTGTTGGGCTTTATCCCATGTTCCTGAATGAAAACGAACAATATGTTCTTTTCCTTCTAAAATCTATAATAAAATACCTCCAAATCCTAATTCAAAAGCATCTGTCTGAACTATCTTTGGGGTGTCTGGTTGACATAAAGTCAAAACTAGTAAAACCTTAACTTGACGCTTAATATCCTGAACAGCTTTTGTATGGACATCAGTCCATGCTGGAGGGTTCTTTTTAAGACGTTCAAAAAGAGGTTTACAAAAATGGCGAATCCCTGGATAAAAATCTGCAACATAGTTTAAAGATCCTAAAAATCTTTGCAACTGTGTTTTGTCACGCAGAATGTCTGGAAATTTTTCTGCAAAATCAAGGGTTCTTTGGATTGGGGTGATCTTCCCAAAGGAAATCATGTTTCCAAGAAATCTGATTTTTATCTGGAAAAATTTAATCTTGGGTGCAGAAACCACAAGACCATTTTCTTTGATGACTTTAAAGAAAATATGCAAATTTTTCCAATGCTGATGTATGTCATTACTGAAGACTAAAACATCATCAATGTAAACAATTGTGAAGTCTGTGAACTGATTAGAAATCTGGTTCATAATGTTTTGGAATTCTGAAGGTGCATTCTTGAGCCCAAAAGGCATGACATTCCACTCATATTGTCCAAATGGAACGGTGAATACTGCTTTGTACCTTTCTGATTCTAAGACTTGGATCTGCCAAAATCCTGATTTTATGTCGAATTTACTGAAGACATGGGCCTGATTTAATCTCTTAAGGATATCATTCTTGTTGGGCAATGGATATCTAATCCATTGTAAGACCTTGTTTAAGGGCTTATAGTTGATAACTAAACGAGGGACTCCTCGTTCCTGTTCTGCATGTTTATTAACATAAAAGGCTGCACACGACCATGGGCTTTTGCTGGGTCGGATTAACTTTTTATCTAATAAACTCTGGATCTCTTTTTTACAAAGAGAAAGATATTCCTGGTTCATCTAGATGGGCCAAGCCCTGGTAGGAATATTCTGTTCTGAAAAGTCCTTCTCATAGGGGAGAGAGACAGAATGTTTCTTATGAGCCCAAAAGGCCGTAGGAAGTTTTGAACAAACTTCTCTTTCAAGTTTGGTCTGGAATTCATTGATGGACTTCTGCTGTTTAGCAATCTGTTCATCAATTCTGAGACTTTTAGTATCTTGTTGAAGAAAACTGATTTGGTTTTCTTTCTGTTGGATTAAGTTTATATCTCTTCGCTGTGAAGGGAAATAAAACTCAAAAATGATAGGTTTACCTAACATATTGGTAGATATACCTTGTTCTGTAACAGTCATGGGAAATAACTGTTGAAGGAATGGATTCTCGAGAATGACCTGGGAATTTAACTGTTTTATTAGCACGAAGCTAGTAGGAAAACAAATACCTTGGTTGCACACATGTGCATTAGGTAATTTGTACCTAATTTGGAGTTTTGTAGAATCAGCTGTAGAAAGCCTCTCTCTGGTTTTCTCAAAGTATCGAGAAAGAATGAGACCTTCTTGGATACAATTCATGTCTGCAGCTGAGTCTAATAAGGCAATGGTTTCAAATTTGAAATCATTAACCTTGATGGTTAACTGTACATACCATTTCTGGTATGTGATTCTGTTTAGAAGATTAAGATAATCTTCTGCTGGTTTGGAGGTACTGACTCCTTCTGTTAGTTTGCCAATAGCAATCTGGGCCTGTTTATCAAGTTCATCATTCTGAGAAAGATGTTCTTGACGTTCTAGGGATTCTATTTGTAAGAGTTGGACATCTTGTTGGAGATGTTCATGATCAAGTCTGAGATCATAAATCTCTTGTCTATACTCTGGTCTGAGTTGTTGAATTTCTGTTTTTAATAGTTTAATCTCATGCTGGAGATCAGAGATTCCCACTGGTTGGGTTTTTCTCTTCTGGAATTGACTGAGTATATCAGAATAGTTTGTATTCTTGATATCAGTCTGATGTGTTATGGATAGAGGTTTCCTTTCCTCTTTCTCGTCCATAATATTTTTGAGTCTGAGAAGATAAGCTTGCTTTTCTTTTGGATCATTAATCTTACAGATCATATCGATTATAAGACTATGAGAATCTGTAAGGACATTTAGTCTTTTATGATAGAAACATGCTCCTTTGCTGGGGCAAGCACATTCCTGGATGGAGTTGGAAGAACTACTGGAGTAGTAGTTGTCTGTTCAAATCTGATTAATGTTTTCATCATCAGAATATTCTGAAGAAGAACTGGATGATGATTCAAGATCATCAATGGACTAGAGTATTCTGCTCCTTGTAGCTTTATCTAATTCTAATGATTGAATTAGTGATCTGACTCTGCAATCCCTTTCAAAATGTCCTGATTTACCACATTTGAAGCAACCTGTGGCTTTCTGTCCTTTACTATTTTTCTGATAGTTTGGTTTCCAATTTCTCCTTGGAAACTTCTGGCAATGTTTCTTCTTATGATTGTATGGTTTGTTGCCATACTTCTGGTTATACTTCTGTCCAATAGATTTAAAAATGACTTTTATATTTTCTGGAGGATATTTTGGATTTATGTGTCTTCTGAGTATGGGGTGGTTTAATTCTTTCCATACCATACTGTTCACACCAATTTCCTAATTCTTTTCTATTAGACTGTTTCTTTAGTTGTGCTTTTAATCGAAGATCAGTGCAAATCTTCAAAGCAGTTTTGTTTATATGTGATATCATATCACCATATGTTATTAGATCGTAGTCTAATCCTGGATAGTCAAGTGAAAGGGATTCTCTCACTTGCTGAGCAAACAATTTTTGAAGACCACAAAGGAATCTTTCTTTCCAATAACTAGCGTTGTTATCAGATCTTTGGTATAATTTACTGAGAAAGACATCCTTATACCATCGGAAGTCTTGGAGTGTACGACATCTGAGGTTCTGAAGAATTTCAGATGTTCGTTCTTGATAGACTGTGGGATCACCTATGAAATGGTAGGTGATATCGAAGACTAAAGCAGATAGAGCACATGACTCTGTCTGACCTTGTTGATTAAGAATGGGTTCACCATTCTCATTGGTTTTCACCATGTTGAGGATACCTTCTTTGGTAGCATCACTGAGGTAGTCATCCCACCATCCTTTGAGCTGACCATTGAAGCCAAGAATGATATTTCTGGTTGCTACTCTTTCAGAAATAGCTTGTTTGTAAATGTTACCGATAATGATCATCTGTTTGGTAACATTGAGAATCTGGTATTCTGACATTCCATCTATGTTCCATTCATAGATTTGAGAACCCGAATAGGATCTCTTGGAATGTGATTCTTCAAATTGAAGATCTGGAGGTAAAGGTTTGGGATAGAAATTCTTTGTTTCAGGAAAAGAAATTCTATTAATGTGGATAGCTTTATCCCTCCCAGAATTCTGTGAAGATGAGGAATCGCAATCAGAATTACTGTCTGACTGTTTTAATGTTTGAAGAGCCAGTTGGCTAGATAAAGGTTCTGATTTCTTTGTTCTGGAAATCAATTCCTGGAAAAGTTTGGTATTCTTCTCTTCTGTGGATTCCAAATTTGGAGTATACTTTGATATTTTAAAAGGTAAAACCTTGATTGGAGATTCAGGTTTAGCCTTTGTACTGGTTAACTTAAGTGAATCAAATGGTTTTATCAATGAAACAGTGGTCTGTTCAATTGATTTCTGTTTTGATTCAACAGGTTTAACTGGGGTAATAGTATTCTGTTTTTCAAGAATATCTTCGATATTCTGAATCTACTTTTGTAATGTAACAACTGAAAGATTAGTCTAATTATTTTGTTAGGCTATGTCTTTTAGTTCTTGTTGTTCTGTAAGGATGACTGGTTTTAAATCAATTGTTCCTTCCTTGGTAGGAACCTGTGTATGTTGAAACGGAGGGTGTTCCACATCAATGACTGTTGTGGAATTAGGTAAATTCCATTTTCTTATTCTTGCAGTAAGAACATTAATGCTCATTGGTTTATTTCTATGTTTAAACCACATAAAAAATGGTACATTTAACCTAACAAGTTGCAAATACTGATGCCATTGGCTTTTTAAATCTGCTAATTGTTCATTGTTATGGTTCTGAAAATATCATTCTCTGATTTGTTTGTTTTCATCTAAAAGAAATTCTTCTTTCAAACCTTGAATATCTCTTTCAAAGACTTCAGACAACATATTGATGTTAAAGTCTGAGGCTGAAGGGTTGAAGTCAACAGATGATGTATCTGTTGGTTCAAATTCTGGATAGACTGGGCGAGCAGTCTGATTTTCAATCTTGATTCCCATCAGAACCGATTGAGTCTGGGTTCTGCTTGTTGATGGCAAATCAACAAAGCCTGGAGTAGGGTCTGAAATACTGATCCTAGAGATACTAGAGGCTGATCGGGATAAGACTGATCCTCTATTTCCTCTATCTATCTTAATGGAAATAGTACCATCATCATATTGGATGATCTATTCTATTCTGGAGTTCTGGACGTTCTGGTCCTGAATAACTGGTTTGGTGGCATTTTCAATGTCCCACCTTTTTGGAAGTGAAATTTCGTTCCACCTAATGGTTCTGGGTATGTTAACTATGGATCTATTTATGTCTATGTTGCAAAGGATAGTTTCACCTTTAGGACGTTTTCTGGCAACAGATCTGGGATTTAATCCTGTAGTCATCAATTTATAATTAAGACGATAAATAACTTCATATGCGTGTGTACCATAATCAACATAATAATTATGCGTCTTAATGTCTAACTGAAGTGCTTTAATGACATGTGGACATGTAAGCGATATAGTATGATCTGGAAACAAGTAAAGAAAATAGGTCCATTAGACAAACTAGTTTCAACTAATCATAGTAATGAATCATTGTATCTAAGTAGTCTACAATCTCTAAGAGCTAGATATACACTGGTATCTAGTCCTTCTCTAAGTAAAGACTTAAGTGCGACTTGCATATGGCCAATATGTAGAAACCTGTAGCCGTTTCTAATGGCTTTGTCTATGGATTTCTGGGAAAAAAGTCTGATGCTTTGTTGGTCACTGGTCAGTGGCACTACTTCTTCCTTACATCTAATAGTAAGCAGAGAATTTAGGTCGATGAGACCCTTCTGGTAAATCTCTCTTATATTCACCTTAGGAGGTTTCCAATTACTTAACTCTCCTACTGTCCATGTTTGTTATGTTTTAGCTTTGGTATTATTATCTGATCTTACTGAAGCATTACTGCTACTAGAAGCCATTACAACTATGTCAACTAGTCTTAACCTTACAATCTGCGAACCGACTTACTATCTTCGAAACTACCTCAAGGGACTTCCTGGAGTCTACTGCCCTTCCGCGGGCCTTACTCGCTCCCTACCCTGTCTCCGTAGTTAAAGGTAAGTTGTCGATATAGGTATGTTGCTTAAAACTAATCTAATAGTTGCTCTGGCTCTGATACCAGAAACAACCCAGGGAAGATAAGATAATGACAAACATAACGGAAAGTAGAATAAACACAGATAATAGACAGATAAATAATGGTAATACAACAAAGATGAAGATAAAAGGAGACTGATGTCTCTTACTTGCTATTAGATGTACTGGAAGATAATTGTGCTATACTGTTGGTTGTACAGGAGTACAATATGAAAGAGTGATCTGGATAAAAGAAAAATTAAAGAGGGGAAAGAATCTCTGGCTCCTAAGCTGTGAGACAGACTCTGCCTAATATAGGATCAAGAATATGTAAATACAATAGTGAAAGGAAAAGTCAAAAGTAACTTTTCCTAAAGTGAACAGTAAAAAGTGATTTTACTATTCATGATAGTGACTGGATAGTGTCGGCTTTTACTGTGGCCGAATCTTGTTTTGTCTTGACGTGATGATCTTATCTTTTGACTGGATTACTTTCTCTGTGACCGAAAGTAATTTCGTCGTCTTGTGGTGATGATGTCTGATGGTGGAATCTTGACTGGATTCATCTTCTTCTTCATCTCTGAATCTGAAACTGGTTCTATACTGAAGACGTTGTAAAACTTCTTCATATCTGGATCATACAGGCTTATGGTAGAATACATACAAGTACACTGAGTAATATGTATTTCTCATAAATACAAAGAAAATAAATAAACTAGTCTATTTTCCCTATAATCTAATCTGCATCATACTTAGTCTTACTATCTTCGAAGCCTTACTATCTTCGAAGCCTAACTATCTCTCATCTAACCACCACATGGGTAACAACGGAGTCTTACGCCTTCTGCTCCTCAATCCTGTGACCTTACAAGATTGTTGAGATAGGTTTGCTAAAGGTAAGTTGGCTAAAGGTAAGTTGACTAAGCAAAATACAAAATAAAATACAGGCTAAAAGATAAACAAGTTTCTTAATCTTCTTTGGCTTTTTGAGAAAGCCACACTCATCAACGGACTTGAGGTGTCTTTACCAATTACCGTTTGACCTGGACTAGCTGAAGTTTCATAGAATTCTTCAGTAACCATATGACTTCAGAGAGGGGAAGTCTAACTATTTCATCCTAGTTTTTGAAGGGAACTTAGAAGAACAAAACCCTATCTGTCCAATGTTTTTGGTGAGAACATTAAGAAACTCGTATGTCCTGTGTTTTTGGAGAGAACACTGGGAAACTCTTCTGTATTGTGTTTTTGGCGGAGAACACAACTAAACTCCACTGGCCCAGTTTATACTCATAGAGGAGTATAAATGCCATAACAATCATCGTCATTGTCATTGGCACTGTCTGTGGAGATGGATGCCTGATCTGAGGCAAGTTCATCAAGTTGCAGCATGATGGCCTTGACTTCATCATAACTGGTGGCCGCTGCTAACTGGGTTTGTAGGAAATTCTTAAAGGAGAGAAACTCCTATTGTTCTGGTTGAATTTCTTTTTTCTGTTTCTGATTGGTTTCTAGCCATGCTTGGACCTTTGGGGTTGAACAAGAACTGTTGTTCATCTTGACGCTTAATATCCTGAACAACTTTTTAGGAAATTGGTGTGAACAGCTTGGACCAACAACGGACTTGAGGTGTCTTTACCAGTTGCCGTTTGACCTGGACTAGCTGAAGTTTCATGGAATTTTTCAGTAACCATATGACTTCAGAGAGGGGAAGTGTAACCGTTTCATCCTAGTTTTTGAAGGAAACTTAGAAGAACAAAACCCTATCTGTCCAGTCAAAACTGGTAAAACCTTAACTTGACGCTTAATATCCTGAACAGCTTTTGTATGGACATCAGTCCATGCTGGAGGGTTCTTTTTAAGACGTTCAAAAAGAGGTTTACATAAATGGCGAATGCCTGGATAAAAATATGCAACATAGTTTAAAGATCCTAAAAATCTTTGCAACTGTGTTTTGTCACGCAGAATGTCTGGGAATTTTTCTGCAAAATCAAGGGTTCTTTGGATTGGGGTGATCTTCCCAAAGGAAATCATGTTTCCAAGAAATCTAATTTTTGTTTAGAAAAGCTTAATCTTGGGTGCAGAAACCACAAGACCATTTTCTTTGATGACTTTAAAGAAAATATGCAAATGTTTCCAATGCTGTTGTATGTCATTATTGAAGACTAAAACATCATCAATGTAAACAATTGTGAAGTCTGTGAACTGATTAAAAATCTGGTCCATAATGTTTTGGTATTCTGAAGGTGCATTCTTTAGCCCAAAAGGCATGACATTTCACTCATATTGTCCAAATGGAATGGTGAATGTTGTTTTGTACCTTTCTGATTCTAAGACTTGGATCTACCAAAATCCTGGTTTCATGTCGAATTTACTGAAGACATGGGCCTGATTTAACCTCTTAAGGAGATCATTCTTGTTAGGCAATGGATATCTGATCCATTGTAAGACCTTGTTCAAGGGCTTATAGTTAATGACTAAACGAGAGACTCCTCGCTCTTGTTCTGCATGTTTATTAACGTAAACGGCTGCACATGACCCTGTGCTTTTGCTGGGTCGGATTAGCTTTTTGTCTAATAAACTCTGGATCTATTTTTTACAAAGGGAAAGATATTCCTGGTTCATCTGGATGGGCCGAGCCCTGGTAAGAATATTCTATTCTGAAAAGTCCTTCTCATAGGGGAGAGAGATAGAATGTTTCTTACGAGCCCAAAAGGCCGTAGGAAGTTCTAAACAAACTTCTCTTTCAAGTTTGGTCTGGAATTCATTGATGGACTTCTGCTGTTTAGCAATCTGTTCATCAATTCTGAGACTTTTAATATCTTGTTGAAGAAAACTGATTTGGTTTTCTTTCTGTTGGATTAAGTTTATATCTCTTCGCTGTGAAGGGAAATAAAACTCAAAAATGATAGGTTTACCTAACACATTGGTAGATATACCTTGTTTTGTAACAGTCATGGGAAATAACTGTTGAAGGAATGGATTCCCGAAAATGACCTAGGAATTTAACTGTTTTATTATCACAAAGCTGGTAGGAAAACAAATACCTTGGTTGCACACATGTGCATTAGGTAATTTGTACCTAATCTGGAGTTTTGTAGAGTCAGCTGTAGAAAGCTTCTCTCTGGTTTTCTCAAAGTATCGAGAAGGAATGAGACTTTCTTGGATGCAATTCATATCTGCAGTTGAGTCTAATAAGGCAATGGTTTCAAATTTGAAATCATTAACCTTGATGGTTAACTGTACATACCATTTCTGGTACGTGATCCTGTTTAGAAGATTAAGATAATCTTCTACTGGTTTGGAGGTACTAGCTCCTTCTGTTAGTTTGCCAATAGCAATCTGGGCCTGTTTATCAAGTTTATCATTCTGAGAAAGATGTTCTTGACGTTCTAGGGATTCTATTTGTAAGAGTTGGACATCCTGTTGGAGATGTTCATGATCAAGTCTGAGATCATAAATCTCTTGTCTATACTCTTGTCTGAGTTGCTGAATTTCTGTTTTTAACAGTTTAATCTAATGTTGGAGATCAGAGATTCCCACTGGTTGAGTTTTTCTCTTTTGGAATTGACTGAGTATATCAGAATAGTTTGTATTCTTGATATCAGTCTGATGTGTTATGGATAGAGATTTTTTCTCTTCTTTCTCATCCATAATATTTTTGAGTCTCAGAAGATAAGCATGCTTTTCTTCTGGATCATTAATCTTACAGATCATATCGATCATAAGACTATGAGAATCTGTAAGGACATTTAATCATTTCTGACAGAAACATGCTCCTTTGCTGGGGCAAGCACATTCCTGGATAGAGTTGGAAGAACTACTGGAGTAATAGTTGTTTGTTCCAATCTGATTAATGTTTTCATCATCAAAATATTCTGAAGAAGAACTGGATGATGATTCAAGATCATCTATGGACTGGAGTATTCTGCTCCTTGTAGCTTCATCTAATTCTAATGATTGAATTAGTGATCTGACTCTGCAATCTCTTGCAAAGTGTCCTGATTTACCACATTTGAAACAACCTGTGGTTTTCTGTTCTTTACTATTTTTCTGATAGTTTGGTTTCCAATTTCTCCTTGGAAACTTTTGGTAATGTTTCTTCTTATGATTGTATGGTTTGTTGCCATACTTCTGGTTATGCTTCTGTCCAATAGACTTGAAGTGATTCTTATATTTTCTGGAAGAAATTCTGGATTTATGTGTCTTCTGAGTATGGGGTAGTTTAATTCTTTCCATACCATACAGTTCACACCAATTTCCTAATTCTTTTCTGTTAGATTATTTCTTTATTATGCTTTTAATCGAAGATCAGTGCAAATCTTCAAAGCAGTTTTGTTTATATGTGATATCATATCACCATATATAATTAGATTGTAGTATAATCTTGGATAGTCAAGTGAAAGGGATTCTCTCACTTACTGAGCAAACAACTTTGGAAGACCACAAATGAATCTTTCTTTCCAATAACTGGCGTTGTTGTCAGATCTTTGGCATAATTTACTGAGAAAGACATCCTTATACCATCGGAAGTCTTGGAGTGTACGACATCTGAGGTTCTGAAGAATTTCAAATGTGCGTTCTTGATAGACTGTGGGATTACCTATGAAATGGTAGGTGATATCGAAGACTAAAGCAGATAGAGCACATGACTCTGTCTGACCTTGCTGATTAAGATTGGGTTCACCATTCTCATTGGTTTTTACATGTTGAGAATACCTTCTTTGGTAGCATCACTGAGGTGGTCATCCCACCATCCTTTGAGCTGACCATTGAAGCCAAGAATGATATTTCTGGTTGCTGCTATTTCAGAAACAACTTGTTTGTAGATGTTACAGATAATGATCATCTGTTTGGTAACATTGAGGATCTGATATTCTGACATTCCATCTATGTTCCATTCATAGATTTGAGAACCCGAATAGGATTTCTGGGAATGTGATTCTTCAAATTGAAGATCTAGAGGTGAAGGTCTGGGATAGAAATTCTTTGTTTCAGGAAAAGAAATTCTATTAATGTGGATAGCTTTATCCCTCCTGGAATTCTGTGAAAATGATGAATCACAATCAGAATTACTGTCTGACTGTTTTAATGTTTGAAGAGCCAGTTGGCTAGATGAAGGTTCTGATTTCTTAGTTCTGGAAATCAATTTCTGGAGAAGTTTGGTATTCTTCTCTTCTGTGGATTCCAAATTTTGAATATACTTTGATATTTTAAAAGTTAAAACCTTGATTGGAGATTCAGGTTTAGCCTTTGTACTGGTTAACTTAAGTGAATCAAATGGTTTTATCAATGAAACAGTGGTCTGTTCAATTGATTTCTGTTTTGATTCAACAAGTTTAACTGGGGTAATAGTATTCTGTTTTTCAAGAATATCTTCGATATTCTGAATCTGCTTTTGTAATGTAACAACTGAAAGATTAGTCCAATTATTTTGTTGGGCTATCTCTTTTAGTTCTGGTTTTTCTGTAAGGATGACTGGTTTTAAATCAATTGTTCCTTCCTTGGTAGGAACCTATATATGTTGAAACGGAGGGTGTTCCGCATCAATGACTGTTGTGGAATTAGGTAAATTCCATTTTCTTGTTCTTGCAGTAAGAACATTAATGCTCATTGGTTTATTTCTATGTTTAAACCACATAAAAAATGGTACATTTAACCTAACAAGTTGCAAATACTGAAGCCATTGGCTTTTTAAATCTGCTAATTGTTCATTGTTATGGTTCTGAAAATACAATTCTCTGATTTGTTTGTTTTCATCTGAAAGAAATTCTTCTTTGAAACCTTGAATATCTCTTTCAAAGACTTCAAACAACATATTGATGCCAAAGTCTGAGGCTGAAGGGTTGAAGTCAACAGATGATGTATCTGTTGGTTCAAATTCTGGATAGACTGGGCGAGCAGTCTGATTTTCAATCTTGATTCCCATCGGAACAGATTGATTCTGGGTTCTGCTTGTTGATGGCAAATCAACAAAGCCTGGAGTAGGGTCTGAAATACTGATCCTAGAGATACTAGAGGCTGATCGGGATAAGACTGATCCTCTATTTCCTCTATCTATCTTAATGGAAACAGTACCATCATCATATTGGATGATCTGTTCTATTTTGGAGTTTTGGACGTTCTGGTCCTGAATAACTGGTTTGGTGGAATTTTCAATGTCCCACCTTTCTGGAAGTGAAACTTTGTTCCACTTAATGGTTCTAGGTATGTTAACTATTGATTTGTTTCTGTCCATGTTGCAAAGGATAGTTTCACCTTTAGGACGTTTTCTGGCAACAGATCTAGGATTTAATCCCGTAGTCATTAATTTATAATTAAGACGATAAATAACTTCATATGCGTGTGTACCACAATCAACATAATAATTATGCGTCTTAATGTCTAGCTGAAGTGATTTCATGACATGAGGACATGTAAGCGATATGGTATGATCAGGAAAACAATTAAAGAAAATAGGTCCATTACATAGACTAGTTTCAACTAATCCTAGTAATGAATCATTGTATCTAAGCAATCTAAAATTTCTAAGAGCTAGATATACACTGGTATCTAGTCCTTCTCTGATTAAAGGCTTAAGTGCGACTTGCACATGGCCAATATGTAAAAACTTATAGCTGTTTCTAATGGCTTTGTCTATGGATTTATGAGAAAAAAGTCTGATGCTCTGTTGGTCACTGGTCAGTGGCACTACTTCTTACTTATATCTAATAGTAAGCAGAGAATTTAGGTCGATGAGACCCTTCTGGTGAATCTCTCTTCTTTGGAGGTTTTCAATTACTTAGCTCTCCTACTGTCCATGTTTGTTCTGTTTTAGCTATGGTATTATTATCTGATCTTACTGAAGCATTACTGCTACTAGAAGCCATTATAACTATGTCAACTAGTCTTAACCTTACAATCTGCGAACCGACTTTCTATCTTCGAAACTACCTCAAGGGACTTTCTGGAGTCTACTGCCCTTCCGCGGGTCTTACTCGCTCCCTACCCTGTCTCCGTAGTTAAAGGTAAGTTGTCGATACAGGTATGTTGCTTAAGACTAATCTAATAGTTGCTCTGGCTCTGATACTAGAAACAACCCAGGGAAGATAAGATAATAACAGACATAACAGAAAGCGGAATAAACACATATAATAGACAAATAAATAATGGTAATACAACAAAGATGAAGATAAAAGGAGACTGATGTCTCTTATTTGTTATTAGATATACTGGAAAATAATTATGCTACACTGTTGGTTGTACAAGAGTACAATGTGAAAGAGTAATCTGGATAAAAGAAAAATTAAAGAGGGGAAAGAATCTCCGGATCCTAAGTTGCGAGGCAGACTCTGCCTAATATAGGATCAAGAATATGTAAATACAATAGTGAAAGGAAAAGTCAAAAGTAACTCTTCCTAAAGTGAACAATAAAAAGTGATTTTACTATTCATGAATAGTGATTGGATAGTGTCGGCTTTTATTGTGGCCGAATCTTGTTTTGTCTTGACGTGTTGATATTGTCTGGCATTTACTGTGGCCGAAAGATCTTTTGTCTTGACATGATGATGATGTCTTTTGACTGGATTACTTTCTCTGTGAACGAAAGTAATTTCGTCGTCTTATGGTGATGATGTCTGATGGTGGAATCTTGACAGGATTCATCTTGTTCTTCATCTCTGAATCTGGAACTTGTTCTATGCTGAAAACGTTGTAAAACTTCCTCATGTCTGGATCATACAGGCTTATGGTAGAATACATACAAGTACACTGAGTGATATGTATTTCCCACTAATACAAAGAAAATAAATAAACAAGTCTATTTTCCCTATAATCTAATTTGCATCGTACTTAGTCTTACTATCTTCGAAGTTTTACTATCTTCGAAGCCTAACTACCTCTCATCTAACCGGCACATGGGTAATAACAGAGTCTTACGCCTTCTGCTTCTCAATCCTATGACCTTACAAGATTGTTGAGATATGTTTGCTAAAGGTAAGTTGGCTAAAGGTAAGTTGACTAAGCAAAATACAAAATAAAATACAGGCTAGAAGATAAACAAGTTTCTTAATCGTCTTTGACTTTTTGGGAAAGCCACACCCATCAATGGAGTTGAGGTGTCTTTACCAGTTGCCGTTTGACCTGGACTAGCTGAAGTTTTATGGAATTCTTCAGTAACCATATGAATTCAAAGAGGGGAAGTCTAACCGTTTCATCCTAGTTTTTGAAGGAAACTTAGAAGAACAAAACCCTATTTGTCCGATGTTTTTGGTGAGAACATTAAGAAACTCGTCTGTCCTGTGTTTTTTAAGAGAACACTGGGAAACTCATCTGTATTATGTTTTTGGCGGAATTTTCTGTTGTTCTGGTTGAATTTCCTTCTTCAGTTTCTGATTAGTTTCTAGCCATGCTTGGATCTTTGGGGTTGAACAAGAACTGTTGTTCATCTTCTTCTATCACATGACTAAATGAGCTATTCCGAAAGCCAAAATGTCTTGCTGGTCTCCGAAAGATACAAGTTTGAACGTGAATTCTGATCTGAAAATTCACGTTACAAAGAAGATCCTGTAGAACACGAAAAATGGGGGAAGGCAGGCTAAATGGGCTGGTGCCTTCCAATGTTCCGTGAAGTACTGGAATCCTTTGAGAACTGGTTCTGGTAAAATGTCTGTTATAGGACCAAATGATGCCCACCATTGGATAAACCAATTTGGGACCTCTAGGGGAAATGATTTCTTGAAAAGGAAAAACCATGATATATCATGTTTATCATTCTGGTGATTGAAGCATCTGAACCATGCCTGAATATAATCATAATAGTTATAGTCTCTGAGGGGTACATTTTCTGGGATCTGTTTGGTTTTCTGTGAGGGTTGTACCCATTGATCAAGAGTTAGCACATTCTGTAGTTTAGCCTTGACATGGCTGTACTGGCCTAGTTGTTTGTCTTTGTCGTCTGGGAGAAACTCTATGGAACCTGTTGCTATGAGAATTGCTTCATAGTAACTCTGTGTTTTATTTGTGTTGTCTGGGATGTAGTTTGAATGAGGGTGAAGAAACGCCCTGGCAAACTCATTTGAGGTGATGTTTGGGTTTTGTCTGAAATGAAATGGTTCTGTTACAAGAATCTGGTCAAAAACATTCTTGTATATGTATGTGGGAGATGGTAACTGTTTAGGTTCTGGGGTTACTGGTTTTGGTTTAGCAACAAGTGGCTGAAACTTGTTACTGAGTGTCGTTTGTGAAGACGATGTACCTGCAATACCTACATGAACACCAGTTAACTGTTTTTGAAGGGTCAAAGTCCCCAAAACTATGAGGTTTCTACCTAGGGGTGACTGGGTAGAATATGGTGTATATGTTATCTGTTTGTCTTCAACTTTGACTGGGGTTGATGACTAAGCTGGAGTGGCAGCTGGTGTACTAGCTTTCTGAGCATAGGAATTGAGATCGAATGCTTTTGCCTTGCCTTTGTCTTTCTTAGGTGCCATTGTTACTAAATCAGGATTGAATGATTCCTGCAAATGGTTAGTAACAATATATAGAAAGAAATGCAGAATTGAAAAATTATCAATTCTGTTTCTATAACTGAAGTATGTGTTTCAATCTACTTAATTGCGGTGGACTTGAAACAATCCATATAAATCCACTAATTGGATTCTTGGTGTCCGCTTCTGTGATCCTGAAAAAGAAAAAAAATGAAAAGGTATTCCCGAAGGAATCCTATGTGATAGGCACATGGCCTGTTAGGAATTCTCTGGTTAGAAAATCAGGGATGGAATTATCCTCTCCCTTGATATACTGAATATCAAAGTCAAAAATTGACAGAATGGCCTGCCATCTAGCGAATATCTGTTTAGATGCTATATTCTTAACATATTTTGTTAATACGTCTTTGGCTGATTTACAGTCAACACGTACAATGAATTTCTGATTCAACAAATCATCTTGAAATTTTGATATGCATTTAACAATGGACAAAATTTCTTTTTTAACTGTTGAATAGTTCTGTTGGGCTTTATCCCATGTTCCTGAATGAAAACGAACAATATGTTCTTTTTCTTCTAAAATCTGTAATAAAATACCGCCAAATCCTAATTCAAAAGCATCTATCTGAACTATCTTTGGGGTGTCTGGTTGACATAAAGTCAAAACTGGTAAAACCTTAACTTGACGCTTAATATCCTGAACAGCTTTTGTATAGACATCAGTCCATGCTGGAGGATTCTTTTTAAGACGTTCAAAAAGAGATTTACATAAATGGCAAATGCCTGGATAAAAATCTGCAACATAGTTTAAAGATCCTAAAAATCTTTGCAAATGTGTTTTGTCACGCAGAATGTCTGGAAATTTTTCTTGGCTTCAATGGTCAGCTTAAAGGATGGTGGGATGACCACCTCAGTGATGCTACCAAAGAATGTATCCTCAACATGGTGAAAACCAATGAGAATGGTGAACCCATTCTTAATCAGCAAGGTCAGACAGAGTCATGTGCTCTATCTGCTTTAGTCTTCGATATCACCTACCATTTCATAGGTGATCCCAAAGTCCGAAGATAAGATAAAGATAGACATAACAAAAAGCGGAATAAACACATATAATAAACAGATAAATAATGGTAATACAACAAAGATGAAGATAAAAGGAGACTGATGTCTCTTACTTGCTATTAGATGTACTGGAGGATAACTGTGTTACACTGTTGGTTGTACCGGAGTACAATGTGAAAGAGTGATCTGGATAAAAGAAAAATTAAAGAGGGGAAAGAATCTCCGGATCCTAAGCAGCGAGGCAAACTCTGCCTAATATAGGATCAAGAATATGTAAATACAATAGTGAAAGGAAAAGTCAAAAGTAACTTTTCCTAAAGTGAACAATAAAAAGTGATTTTACTATTCATGAATAGTGATTGGATAGTGTCGGCTTTTAGTGTGGCCGAATCTTGTTTTGTCTTGACGTGTTGATACTGTGGCCGAATCTTGTTTTACTGTTCACTTTAGGAAAAGTTACTTTTGACTTTTCCTTTCACTATTGTATTTACATATTCTTGATCCTATATTAGGCAGAGTCTGCCTCGCAGCTTAGGATCTAGAGATTCTTTCCCTTCTTTAATTTTTCTTTTATCCAGATCACTCTTTCACATTGTACTCCTGTACAACCAACAGTGTAGCACAGTTATCTTCCAGTATATCTAATAGCAAGTAAGAGACATCAGTCTCCTTTTATCTTCATCTTTGTTGTATTACCATTATTTATATGTCTATTATCTGTGTTTATTCCGCTTTCTGTTATGTCTGTCATTATCTTATCTTTGGACAGATAGGGTTTTGTTCTTCTAAGTTCCCTTCAAAAACTAGGATGAAACGGTTAGACTTCCCCTCCCTGAAGTCATATGGTTACTGAAGAATTCCATGAAACTTCAGCTAGTCCAGGTCAAACGGCAACTGGTAAAGACACATCAAGTCCGTTGATGGATGTGGCTTTCCCAAAAAGCCAAAGAAGATTAAGAAACTTGTTTATCTTCTAGCCTATATTTTATTTTGTATTTTGCTTTGTCAACTTACCTTTAGCCAACTTACCTTTAACAAACCTATCTCAACAATCTTGTAAGGTCACGGGATTGAGGAGCAGAAGGCGTAAGACTCCGTTGTTACCCATGTGGCGGTTAGATGAGAGGTAGTTAGGCTTCGAAGATAGTAAGGCTTCGAAGATAGTAAGACTAAGTACGATGCAGATTAGATTATAGGGAAAATAGACTTGTTTATTTATTTTCTTTGTATTAGTGGGAAATACATATCACTCAGTGTACTTATATGTATTCTACCATAAGCCTGTATGATCCAGACATGAAGAAGTTTTACAACGTCTTCAGCATAAAACCAGTTTCAGATTCAGAGATGAAGAAGAAGATGAATCCAGTCAAGATTCTACCATCAGACATCATCACCACAAGACGACGAAATTACTTTCGGTCATAGAGAAAGTAATCCAGTCAAAAGACATCATCATCATATCAAGACAAAAGATCTTTCGGCCACAGTAAATGCCAAACAAGATCAATACATCAAGACAAAACAAGATTCGGCCACAGTAAAAGTCGACACTATCCAGTCACTAGAATTAGATGAAGCTACAAAGAGCAGAATACTCCAGTCCATAGATGATCTTGAATCATCATCCAGTTCTTCTTTAGAATATTCTGATGTTGAAAACATTAATCAGATTGGAACAGACAGCTACTACTCCAGTAGTTCTTCCAACTCTATCCAGGAATGTGCTTGCCCCAGCAAAGGAGCATATTTCTGTCAGAAAGGATTAAATGTCCTTACAGATTCCCATAGTCTTATGATCGATATGATCTGTAAGATTAATGATCCAGAAGAAAAGCAAGCTTATCTTCTCAGACTCAAAAATATTATGGATGAGAAAGAAGAGAAAAAATCTCTATCCATAACATATCAGACTGATATCAAGAATACAAACTAGTTTGCCAATAGCAATCTGGGTCTGTTTATCAAGTTCATCATTCTGAGAAAGATGTTCTTGACGTTTTAAGGATTCTATTTGTAAGAGTTGGATATCTTGTTGGAGATGTTCATGATCAAGTTTGAGATCACAAATCTCTTGTCTATACTCTTGTCTGAGTTGCTGAATTTCTATTTTTAACAGTTTAATCTCATGCTGGAAATCAGAGATTCCCACTGGTTGTGTTTTTCTCTTCTGGAATTGACTGAGAATATCAGAATAGTTTGTCTTCTTGATATCAGTCTGATATGTTATGGATAGAGATTTTTTCTCTTCTTTCTCATCCATAATATTTTTGAGTCTGAGAAGATAAGTTTGCTTTTCCTCTAGATCATTAATGTTACATATCATATCGACCATAAGACTATGGGAGTCTGTAAAGACATTTAATCCTTTCTGACAAAAACATGCTCCTCTGCTGGGGCAAGCACATTCCTGGATAGAGTTGGAAGAACTACTGGAGTAGTAGTTGTCTGTTTCAATCTGATTAATGTTTTCATCATCAGAATATTCAGAAAAAGAACTGGATGATGATTCAAGATCTATGGACTGGAGTATTCTGCTTCTTGTAGCTTCATCTAATTCTAATGATTGAATTAGTGATCTGACTCTGCAATCTCTTACAAAGTGTCCTGATTTACCACATTTGAAACAACCTGTGGTTTTCTGTTCTTTACTATTTTCTGATAGATTGGTTTCCAATTTCTCCTTGGAAACTTCTGGTAATGTTTCTTCTTATGATTGTATGGTTTGTTGCCATACTTCTGGTTATACTTCTGTCCAATAGATTTAAAATGACTTTTATATTTTCTGGAGGAAAAGCCGACATTATCCAGTTACTATTCATGAATAGTAAAATCACTTTTTACTGTTCACTTTAGGAAAAATTACTTTTGACTTTTCCTTTCACTATTGTATTTACATATTCTTCATCTTATATTAGGCAGAGTCTGCCTCGCAGCTTAGGAGCCGGAGACTCTTTCCTCTCTTTAATTTTTCTTTTATCCAGATCACTCTTTCACATTGTACTCCTGTATAACCAACAGTGTAGTACAGTTATCTTCCAGTACATCTAATAGCAAGTAAGAGACATCAGTCTCCTTTTATCTTCATCTTTGTTGTATTACCATTATTTATCTGTCTATTATCTGTATTTATTCCACTTTCTGTTATGTCTGTCATTATCTTATCTTCCCTGGGTTGTTTCTGGGTGTGGCTTTCCCAAAAAGCCAAAAAGATTAAAAACAAGTTGTTTCTGGTTTTGTCTTCGAAGATAGTAAGGCTTCGAAGATAGTAAGACTAAGTACGATGCAGATTAGATTATAGGGAAAATAGACTTGTTTATTTATTTTCTTTGTATTAGTGGGAAATACATATTACTCAGTGTACTTGTATGTACTCTACCATAATCCTGTATGATCCAGATATGAAGAAGTTTTACAACGTCTTCAACATAGAACCAGTTCCAGACTCAAAGATGAAGAAAAAGATGAATCCAGTCGAGATTCCATCATCAGGCATCATTATCACAAGATGACGAAATTACTTTCAGTCACAGAGAAAGTAATCCAGTCAAAAGACATCATCATCATGTCAAGACAAAAGATCTTTCGGCCACAGTAAATGCCAGACAAGATCGTCACGTCAAGACAAAACAAGATTCGGCCACAGTAAAAGGCGACACTATCCAATCACTATTCATCATCATCATGTCAAGACAAAAGTTACTTTTGACTTTTCCTTTCACTATTGTATTTACATATTCTTGATCCTATATTAGGCAGAGTCTGCCTCGCAGCTTAGGATCCAGAGATTCTTTCCCCTCTTTAATTTTTCTTTTATCTAGATCACTCTTCCACATTGTACTCCTGTACAACCAACAGTGTAGCACAGTTATCTTCCAGTACATCTAATAGCAAGTAAGAGACATCAGTCTCCTTTTATCTTCATCTTTGTTGTATTACCATTATTTATCTGTCTATTATCTGTGTTTATTCCGCTTTCTGTTATGTCTGTCATTATCTTATCTTCCCTGGGTTGTTTCTGGTATATATATATACATAAATCGAGACCATCATGAACATATATATATATTTGTTTCTGGCACTTTGTATTGTGTCTTGGTGATGAGTAGGACAAGTCATGTTAATTAAGAACTGCATGATTTCTTTCTTGAAACCTTTAATCAATGTATGCCTCTTGTTCTTTTGCTTTTTGTTGTGTAGCCTTCCGATCTGAACAGAACAATCCAAAGTATAGCATTGTTTTTACTCAGTTGGAGTTACGTGACCCTTCTGTAATTGTTTAATTATGAACTTCACCTTTCAGTTGATGAACAAATTTAAGGAAATTGGCGACAAATAAACACGTTTTTGCTGCATTCATCACTAGATTAGTTGGGCAGGGTGGACTCAATCAATAAGGAAGAAATGTTATTTTAAGAGTAAATTGTCTTTTATAATCTCATTGAAACTAAAAATATATATTTTACTAGAATTATTCATATTATTTTTCAATATATCATTCTTTCTATGAGATGGTGATAATAATATAAAATTTGGTCATGTACGGTTATAGTACCCAATTTTTAATGATTGACATTTTAGTATATTCACGTGTCTATAGGGAAAGAAATAAAATTTCGATTGATTTGATTACAAACTTTTGGTGATAGTTCAAGATTAGCTTAGTTAATTAATTCTTAACTTATCAACTTTTAATCTTCTCCATATTTATATGAGGGACCATAATTAGCCAGAGTAAGTACTTATTTATTTATTTATTTGGCCAAGGCCTGCTCATTAAATGAAATATTAAATGGATTAGCTATGTTGTATGTTGAAAAAAATTTGTTAGATAAACTTGATTATGACAATTTAACTGCTTGCATGAATGTATATGCAATTGGCTGCTAAAAATCTTTTTCTTAAATGATTGGATTTGGAAATGCAGTTTTTGAGTGCCAAAAGGGAAACAATGGAAATGAACTAATATATTCAATGCTCTGCAATAGCTATTTTTTTTCTTTATAATTAGTGATTGGGATATTTTTTTCTAGATATATGGCACAAAAAAAATCAACTGCTAGTGCTCCATCCCAAGATGAAACTCAAAAAAGAAGTAAGGCATTCTAGGATGAAATTTCATCGGAGAAATTTATAAGGATTTGTGTAGCTGAGGTGCAGGCAGGTAATAGACTAGGTACCCATTTCAATAAAGTTGGGTGGAGAAATGTGGTTGCTAGGTTTAATGAAGAAACTGGAAAGAACTATCAGTATCAACAACTAAAAAATAAGTAGGACAATCTTAAGGCACAGTGGCAAGTTTGGAATAGGCTGATAGGCAAATAAACTGGCTTAGGATGGGATGTTAAAAAGAAGACAATTTCAGCGAGTAATGAATGGTGGGAGTGGAAGCTACAGGTAATTTAAAATTTTAGTAATTATGAAGTCAATGTCATAGGATTATATAGAACTAAGTATTGATTTTCAGGATGCAGGAAATACCTAACGCTGCTAAGTTTAGGGAAAGCGGCTTATTCATGGCAGATGATATGGATATCTTATTTAAGGATGTAGTAGCAACTGGAGAGTGTGTTTTTGCTCCATCATGTAACCAGGTAGCGTATGTCATAACTGAGAGCGAAGTAGGGGAGAGTGAAGAGGGTAAGGGTGATTATGAAGATAGGGCCGTTGGGTTAGATAACATTAATTTTGAGGATAGTCAGCCTGTAGGTGAGACTAATTCAGAATGATAGAGGAAGAGAAAGCGTAAGTCCACTGGGAAGAATCATGGTAACACAACTACGAATATATCACAACAATTGCAAGAGCTAGTAAACTTTGTCAAAACACAGTCCAAATCTTCAAGTGGTGAGACACCCACTATGGCAACATCAACTAGTCGTAACAATGTGCAGTTTTTGATGAGCTACATTCGAACTTTGCCTAGTTTTGAGTTAGGATCTAAATTGTATTTTGATGTTAGCATATTGATGTTAAAGGAGGCCAATCGTGCGATGTTATGGGCCATGGAGGAGCTTGATATCCAGGTGCAGTGGCTTCATCGAATGCTTCAACGACAGAGTCAACGTTGATTCTTGTCATATGTAATCTGTTTAATAATTTATGGAATTAAACACTTTTAATAATTTTAGGATTTAAGGATTTACTATTATATTTTCCTCTGTTGATTGTACTTGTTATTGTTGGACGTACCGTTCAATACTTCATTGTGAAGAATTCGTTTATTCTACTATTCTATTTATCTCATTTTGTTTAATATTATGGTTATATGATGATTTAAAGATTAATATATTATGCTTGTTCTAATTATTCTTAATTACAGATGAATTCTAGCAATGATAAATCTTCGGATGATGAATATGGGAAAACGATAGAGAGGGTATACGATAATCACTTCGATTTTCTTGTACTAGCAGTGGTATGAGGCATTATTGTAGGGCAACACTTTATCAAATATTGTTTGAAGAAACCTTGTAGAACTTCTATATTGTCTGGACACCAATGGATGACTGATATTTTAGAAGGGTATGAGAAGAGATGTTACAAGAATTTGAGAATGCCTCTTAATGTATTTCTTAAATTGTGTAATGTCTTGTCTACTAAATATGGATTGAAACCAACTACAGGGTTTAGTGTTCAACAGATGGTTGGGATATTTTTATATTCATTGGGACATGGATCAGGTAATCGTGAGCTTCAAGAGCGATTCCAACATTCTGGATAAACCATCAGTAGACATTTTCATTATGTGATCAATGCTTGTATTGATTTGTCTATTGATGAAATCAAGCCAAAGGATCCAACATTTTCAGGAATACATCCTAAGATAAAGAGAGATGTTAGATATTTTCCATATTTCAAAAATGCCATTGGTGCTATTGATGGCATACACAATCCCACTGTTGTCGAATCACATAACCTTGTTCGATATATAGGAAGAAAAGGAATTCCAACTCAAAATGTGATGGCTATATGTGATTGCGATATGTGTTTTATATTTGAATGGGTGGGATGGGAATAAATTGCACATGATAGTAGATTGCTTGAGCACGCTCTTAGAGAAAATGATATTGGATTTCCTAAGCCACCTACAGGTAATAGTTTAAAGATTTTTCATCTTTTTTCTGTAATTATTTTGTTTAATCTTGATTAAAACATATAATTTTACATTTTTGGGAAAATATTATCTTGTGGATGCTGGTTACCCGATGCCAATAGGATTCCTGGGACCTTATAAAAATGAGAGGTATCACATTCCTGATTTTCAACAATCAGCAACTTTTAGAAATCATAACGAAATTTTCAATTACTATCACTCAAGTTTGCGAACTACAATTGAGAGGACATTTGGTGTTTGAAAAAAAAGATTCAAGATTTTGCGTTCTATGCCACAATATTCTTATGACACACAGGTGCGAATTGTCATATGTAGTATGACTATTTATAACTTCATTAGAAGACATGTACTAGATGTAGATGCAGAGATGCAAATTATAGAGCAAGAGGAAGATGACGGGCAAGATGAAGAAATTGAACCAAATGACTTTATTGTAGAAGAAGATTTAAGAAGTGCACGTACTCAAAGGGCTATGGAAGTCTTACATGATTCTATTAGGGATAGGTTGGTACATGATAAGAGAAATGAATGTTGAATTTTTTGTTTCAAATCTTAATAGGTTTTTTAAATCTTTCCATGTATTTTGATTATTATTGAATTTATTATAGACATGCTATGTAATTTTATAACTTCTTAAATAATTAAATAACTTATTTGTAGTTTTTATGATTTCATTATTTTTTAATGATTTTGCTATTCTTTTATTTTTCTCATGTTTTATTTTGTTTTATTCAACTATATCGTTAAAAGAGTTACTGTCAGCTTTGATATAACTATTTTATAGGCCAAACAGTTTAACAGCTTTAGCTTTGTCCTTTTTGGTCAAGTTTATAACCCACAACACTTTTTTAGTAGCAGGCCAAACAAGTTCATAAATAGTAAACAGTACTTCTGACATGACAAAGCCAAACAGTCAACAACTTTTATTCAATAGCACTTCTAACAAAAGCTCTACTGCTAAAAGTTCTACAGCTCAAAAGCTCATTTTTCACAGTTAGGCCAAACAGAGCCATTAAAAAGAAGATTCTAAGCTTGAATATGCAAATATGGACTATTCGAATTTTATGCTGAAACATGTGCAAGATAAATTGATCTAAAATAATATTCCTTATTCCCTCAAACGCAAACTTAGGGCCTGTTTAGAAGTGTTTTTATTTTTTTGTTTTGTAGACCAGTTTCCAATAACAATTTTGAAAAAATATTTTTAAGAACAAAAAACAAAAAATTTGTTTGACTATAATTTTTTCCAAAATAAGTTCTTAAAACAAAAACAAAAACAGAAAATTCGTTTGGCAAAAGTGTTCTAGAAAATAGTTTTAAAAATAAAAAAATAGAAAATTCATTTGGGTGTAAAAAAATGAACTTGTCTTAAAAACAGTTTATTGACTCATATGTAATAAAGTAATAAACTATATTACTAAATTTAGATAATATTATATAGTTTGCAATATTAAAATAAAATAAATATTATACATAAGCATTATTAACAAATCCTAACTATAGATCAAATATTCCACATATATAAGTTATACAAATCCTATATGTGAAGCATTTACATGCTCTAGCCACATCCAATTAGCGATATGATCATGATATGCTAACATTGCAACTGCAGCTTGGTCAGACAATTCTTCAACATGATTGTTATTACTTGGTGTTCCTTCATCATATTGATTTGTTGAAAACTGTACATCCAAATGGCTCATGGTCTCCTATTTTATAAATAATATGTCACTTCGTCCCCGTTTACAAATATAATTATGGATGACATAACATGCAATGACTACAAGACGTTGTCTAGTAGATCTATAAGTTGGCATCAATTTTAATATTAGAAAACATGCCTTTAGCACTCCAAAACAACGTTCAATCACCATTCTTAATGAAGAATGTCTATAGTTAAATAACTCTTTAGCATTATGAGATTGACGACCACGACCATTATATTCTTAAGTATGATACTTCTCTCCTTTAAAAGGTGGAAGAAATCCTTATGTGCAAAGATATTCAGAATCAACAAGATAATATTTATATACAACAAGTGAGATGATAATCAAATTAATAAACTAGTTGTCATATAAATACAACTAAGTCAAATGAAATCTCAAATGGAAATATTGAAGTACCTTCCCTAGGCCACGGAAAGTTTGCATCTTTCCATAAAAGTGCATCCAAAAAAACTCTTGAATCATTAGCACTACCTTCCCATCCCAAGTAGACATAACTAAACATCATAACAAAATCACAAGCACACATAACATTCTGTGTCACAACACTATTTCTCTCGCTACAAGTTGTTTGTTTCGCTGCTAGAACTCATGCACTTATATGTGTACCATCAATAGCCCAAAATAATTCTAACATGTGAAAAATTGAAAATAGTTTTTTTTTTTGAAACTGACATAACAACAACATACCATATAAAACGTATTAATTACAAAATATAATTATTACCTTAAACCTTAGATAATATATAGGGTTGTTCCATGGATAATATATAGGGTTGTTTCTTATATGGTTTGGCACCTCAAAGGATTCTTGCCTTATGATCTCCTTTCAAACTTACATATTGCTCTTATGGTTTCCTTGCAATGTTGAGAGATAGTTTGAGTTGAATGTTAAAAATAATCTGGCACAACTCTTTGTCGAGTATTATGTCCTAAAATAAACAAAGTCATAGCAATCTTTTCTTCTAATAGTTCCTCTCTTGAATCATCATAAAATGTGAGAAAACATGTTTTGTCCATATGAAACAGTTCATAATAAACTTTAGGTGATCCAACCAATAATTCGCTAGTAATTCACGACCTGTTAATGAAGAAGTCCTCATTCAATATTTTTATCAATGACTTCTCATACTCATATATCATATTAACTATTAATAATTCACCCAATTCATCACCCATGGAGTCCGAAGAAGAACTATTTCTGCTATCAATCTCCGTATCTTATGAACTTTCATCCACATCTAAATCTGCAATCATATAGTACTTATTTTTTAGTTAAACAAGTACGTAATATATTAAACATACAAAATAGACAACACATTTTAATATATAAAACAAGCATTTGAAATCATCTAAGTTTAAGGCACACTAATAACATAGGAATAGTTCAAAAGTAAAATTAAATGTAAACTACACATTCAGACAACAAAACAACAAGCATCTATTATCTCAAACTAAAGGATTCCCACTAAAAGCTAATTTTCCTATTAGCATCCTCATATAAGCCTATTTAACCATGCCTTTCTCCTTTCCATAGGCATAACTAGAAATATTTCCCTCCAATCTTGATTAATAAATTTCTTCAAGGCTGCAACATACACATCATCAAGATTTGTGAAGTGGCTTTTGCTAATTGATAAATATTTCATTTTTTTCACAAATAGGCATAATTTTGAAGCAATTCAATAGAAAATTGTGACAACCAATTTGGGTGAAAGTTTCGTAATTCACTTGTTTACACGCGTGTTCTCAACTATTATGAGCAAACCCACTGCTAAACTGCAAAGCATTATGCAATCAATTTCTGATTTAACCATATTGTGTCACGCCCGAGCCTTCACAGAGTCAGGACTCCTATTTACTCCACTAGCATTAACCTGACCCTAAACTTGGGTAGAAAAATAAGAAAAAACGGATAGAGTCTCCTTTGTTTCTAGGCCAAACCACATACCTGCATTCATAAGAAATGAACCACAACATATACTATAATATTTATAACATAATTTTTCATATTCCTAAGGCAATTCGAGCCTTCGATTTAGCAAATTAAAACATACAAGTATGCATTCTTATAAGCTATTGAAATACTATGTTATGAAGCCAGTTATCATACCACTCTAATCTTATCTATTTAACTAATTTAGAATTTAAGTTCCATTCAACCATCCACAAGCTTAAAAATATACAAACTACTACAAGCCAACAATAACTTGAATTAACTTTATACAAACCAAGAACTTAACCAAATATATACAATTACAAACACATAATACATAATATCAACCTTGATCTACAAACAGACAAGATAACACAACCATGCAAGGAAACTCTTGAGCCTTCTTCTCCTCAGACTCCAGAGGAGCGAAAACTGCCCTACCTGAAAAGTGTTAGAAAAGAGGGGTAAGCATACAACACATGTATACTCAGTGAGGGAGGGAAATAAACGGGGATCTTTTGAAAACCTTTTTCGTGCAATGCAGATAAGACATGTAATAACACTAACTAACATTATAAACTATGCTAGAAGATAACATTGAACATGATAAGCATTAAAGCATTAAACGCTAATAAACACTTTAAAAAGGATATCGCTAACCCCATGGGACACTCCACCCATGCAGGTTCACTTCTCTTCCGCTACACTTCTCTTTCTCTTTCACTTTGCTTGTTGGCATCACTTATCGCTCTACTGGGTGTACTCCGGATGTACCCCGATCCTATGACCCCGACCATGGAATACTCCGTCCATACGACTAGGGACTAGTCCTTGGCGGGTTAACATCCACTGGGAAGCCTGCTACTGTCCAGTGAATGATCACCACATCTGGGTTGACGCTTAAGGTTGTAACATTCGCTACGCTAAACACTTGTTAACATTGTTAGTTTGCTTGAAAAACAGTTTATATCATGTAACACGTTGGAGCACTTAATCACTAGTTTACGATAAATGCACATAAACGAGAGGTGACAAAAGAGGTCACTCTCATGCACATACTCATTCACATGTACTAAGATCGCTAATTGTGCGCTAAGCCACGTTATAATCATGATAACACTCTTTAGTTCACGAGCTTAGCTTTCATTCATAAATAGACTGCTTAGTATGTACGGGGCTCTAAAACTCTTGGCAACATTAAACACATTCATTAGGCTAGAAATACTAAGCTAACATTAGTAAAATACTAAAAACATTTAACATAGAACTTTTACCACTTTAGTCCAACATGCCATTTAAGCCAACACGCACATATCTAGTCTTTCTAGTATGCTCGGGGTTCTCTTTCATTTAACTACCTTAACTACATCCATAACATTTAATAGCCAAGTTAGATCACTTTAACCACTTAACTACAACTAAACTAAACAAAGTTCAACTTCCAACTCACTAAGCATTTTCACTTAACACTTCAACTAAGCCTTTTTTTTAGCAAGCTCAGAGCACGGGGAGGGTCAAGAAACCCTTGGAAGTGGACTGCCACGCCTTTGGGCCCAATTGGCCGAAAATGCACACTCATACATACTCTCATTCCAAATGTTTTCTAGCCATTTCTAGCATACATTTGAGTACATAAGCACTTATATAACATCAATTTAGCATTAAAACAAGAATTTAACAATAAATCAACAATTTCAATAATGTTACTATTTATCTTCTTCCAGCTCTCAACAATTCACATAAGCTCAAGCTATTCAAGCAAACTAAGTCCAAAAGTAAGCTCTACAACTTCATTAGGTAGCATAGAAAGCATTAGAAGCATCAATAAAACAAGATATAACAAATCTAAGTTTTTGCCATAATATAAAAACAAGCAAAAATGCACATCTATATGCAACCCTCACCTTGCAAAGGCTAAAATACACTAGGAAGAAGCTCAAACTACTTGCAATACACTTGGTAGAGTTCACAAGATCAAACCCCAATAGAATTTTCCCCCTTTTTTGCTCTAGGAACCCATCAGGTTCCATTGTTTTTTTCCTTCTTTGTATGTTATGCTATATATGTATGTATATGTTTGTATATTATGTATATATATGTAAGCTATTAATTGGGTTGGGTCATATATAATGCTATTAGGCTATATAATGTAGAAAGAAAATTAGTTAAACTAATGTGGCCCACGTTAATTAAAATGCTATTATTCATCGGGGACACTACTTTCCTATTTTTATCTCGTGCTCGAGATATGAAATGCACATTCTGCCTGTGAATGAATATATTAAATACAGTAACACTCAGAGAAAAAATATCAAATTTAGAAAATTTAGCAGTTTAAAATTTTACCCGAACTCAAGTTAAATTTAAATTTTAAAACATATAACAGCAAATAAGACCAAGTAAAGGGCAAATAAGGCAATTATGGAATTATGTAGGTCCGGGGTGTCACATGCTGGCAGTGTAATACTCCTTCAATATCTGATAACATTGCAAGGTTAGATGAAGTTCTGCAAGAATTAAGGCATGGACTTCAAAAAACACATCTTGCATAATTATCTCACCTTTCTATTTCTTGTTCTGAGAACTAAAAAAAGGCTAGATTAACCATGGATTTTCTCAACATAGTCAATATAGTATCTAACATCTAATTTATGAGTAGTTTACGGATATATGAGACCCACACGCTACATACATATTCATATTTGAACCATGCGCCATATCCACATGTTAAAGAATATTTATTTGTATGAAACATTATTGACTCATCAATCAATCATCAATGGTGAAACCCACATATGCGAGTATCAGTCGAAACTGACCAAATAGTTTCTGTCACAACCCAAAAATTCAAAAATATGAATTTTGAGAACGAGACCGCTGCAAACCTAAGAAGATTAATTTTCTAAGCTCACAAGGCACTGAACAAAATAAACTAAAAACCCAAAATAAGGTGGGAAGCCTCTGAGCATCTAATGCAAAACATAAAAAGCGTAATTTTTCAAGTCACTAAATACTACTAAAGTATAACTTCAAAAGTTACATAAGTCAATAGAAAAATCCTAACCAATACGAACGGAACTAAAAATAAATAAATCTTAAATCAATTGAATCTAAATACTTCAAAAGTACTAAAGAGATCTGTGCCATAAAAAGGTCATCTAGCCCAAAAGTCCCAAGCAAGGTATACATCTAACTCTTGAGATAATATAATTTTCAAGAAAAAGGCAAAACGACAAAGTGAGATAAAAATCTCAGTAAGTAGTAAGGCCCCTAAAAATACCATGGGACCATACAGTACGAAAATACATAATACTTAATGCAATAAATAATAAGACATTAAATAACTACATATGCGAAATGAATGCCAAAGATCAAAATTTTCAAAAAACATAGTAAAATGGCATAAATCACTTACACAATAATAATTGTCAATAATGCGAATAGCAAAAGGTGACAAAATAACCAAAGTAGTCTCATAACAAAAACGAACCCCATAGTATCAATAATGAATCCAACAATAGGATAGTCGAGGCTACATTCCTACTAGTACAGTCCAAAAAACGGTTTGTTGTCGCACATACCACAAAAAACAAATGAGAGTCCCAATGAAAAGATAGTACACTATCCTGAAACATGGTGTACAATCCCCACCAATAAAGGGCCCGAAAGCACGGCCTCAATAATAAATGGCACAAGGGTTCTTATTTGTTATGTCAAAATCATGCTTATACGATAAGAGGAAAAACTGTTCATGAGTTCTTTAATGCAAAGATACTAAAAACTTTGAGTCCTAGGTTTGTTTCAAACTTTCCATTATATAAAATCATTTAGTAATAAATCAAGAATATTTTAAATCACATCAAATAATTATAGGAAAATAAATGTAACTAAAGAAACACTTCTTTTTAAACGAGTTATTTTACTATCATTAAAATAGTGGATTAGTCACGGTTCATTGGAGAACATTGAGCAAGTTTTCTTAAATATGTAAATTAATATTCTAGTATTTGTGTTATAGCATAATAAAATAATAATGACTTGATGTCACATTCATTGAATTAACATAAAACGTTTTAGCAATCAAATAATATTTTACTTGTGAAGTATGTCGCGTGCTTTATAATCAGAAACATTAATACTAACTATTCATATATGAAAAATTGTCTCAAGAGATCAACTTAAATATAAAGATAAAATGTATTATAAGAATAAAATGTCAAAAAATCGTAACTCTTCTAGAAGATTCAAAATTTGATTTTTCATGCTATATGCTATCACTCATAAAACTTAAAGGGCAAGGGGTTTAAGTAGGAAGAAGGGGTCCATCTACTTACCTCTTTCCAAAGTGTGTTCCAATGCTTTAAAATTCACAAATCCCTCGAGCTAATCAGAATCCTAGGTGCATGAATACTCTATGACGATGATGTTAGAGCAATTGGGTAAGGCACGAGCCTGCGTTATTATCACTTTCTACTATCCTTCCTGAGGTGACAAGAGACAGAGAGTATTTATATAATAATCTTAGGTTTAGGAATTAGGTAACAGGGCTGGGCCCTTAATTACGCATCTTAAGAAAAAATAGCAATAATAACAATATCCAAAGCCCAACTAGAATTTGATTTGTCAAATAAAATTAGCCTACTTTATCCATCGAATTTAATTATATTCGAACTACTTGAATAACCAAAAAAAGTTGTGGGTCGTTACAATCTTCCCCCTTAAGAAAAGTTTCATCCTCGAAACTAGACACTTTGGTCCTGTAGTATGTTTAAAGAGGGGATGAATGCTTATCTCGATAACAAATTTACTAAGACCATGATGTTCAGGCTTCAGGTCAAAACTTATGCTACAATTGATTTAACCTCATAACATGATCCACAAAATTTCTTTTTGATAATGTGTATAAAGAATGCTTCAAGAAAACTCTCTGAAACTTCTAATTTGTGGTCAACTCTTTTCTTTTGCACCTTGAAGCCTTAGAATGCATAGCTGACTCCTATACTTGCATTTTAGTCGTGGCCATTATGAGCACACCAATATGTTAGCAATCAATGAAACTAGTGTGGAAGGTTTATAACTTATTGACACACGTATACTTTTGATCCATACCAAGAAGTCATTGTCACCTATGTTCATGTACCAAATGATGTTAATTTCAATAAGAATATCAGTACCATCAAATTAGTATTTAGGTAAACGTCATATCCCTTTGTCTCACTCATACATTTGTTAAACATCGATAAAAACCCTCAAAGAGTTCACTTTACAAAATGAGTTGAGTAGTTGGTTGATCATGCCTAGGCTCATAGCAAAACTTGTATCGATACATTTTCTTGAATTAGCAATAAACTCACCATGTCTAGAGACTAGTTCGTTGCTAAAAAAACTCCAAACCAAAAATTACACAGTGAGCATGCACTCCAAGTTATTGAGCATTGAAACTAGTTGGGGGAGTCCAAATCTCTCCCAATGCTCATATACTTTAATTGAGACCTACAAGTCATCATCTATAGGCCAACACTAAATAGAGTAACCTCTATTGGAATTACCAAACTATCAAGTTAAACCTAGTCAAGACTCTCATACACTTAGATTCGAAATAAATTTATGTTTGCCCAAATCATATCAAGGGGATACAAGGATCTCACTACTACTCCTTTTCTTCAACCATTATCATCTATGCTTCCAGTCTTAATTTATGATTTATTACACTAACGTAGGGAAAAGATGACCATCAACAATTGATCTTACTCATCAAACGTTCCAGCTATTCAAAATGAAATCAACTAACCAACCTCTAACTCAAATAGTTGGCTTGTAAAGAACCAAACTAAGAAGACATCTGTTGAATACTCATGAAAATGAATTCTATGTAGGAGTCATGAAACAACACTAACATAATCTTAATAATTCTAATAGCTACACAAGACATTAAGCAAAAAGAGATCTGACTGGAAGGATGCAGGAGGAAGACATTTCATAGTATAATAACGCCACAAAAGAATTTAGCTTACTCAACTCACAACTTCGAACTAGTTGGACCAAGATTGTTAGCATGATAACAACAACTAGGTGAGTAGGACATAGCAATAAACATGATTGTGGGTATGACAAGTTTTTGAAATTTCCAATTTCGTGATGGGTACTAAAATATAAAGGACAATAAACATTCATTAATATATAGGCACATGGTTTGGATTGACAAGGAATTAACAATTGGTATAGGCAATATATGAAAGAAAACTTAGCAACATTAGAAAATACACTTCACTCAAAATATCATATTGGGCTAAGGCAAAAGAACCTGGATCTATTCGTAGCATAGAATGATTTAATAGAACAAGGCTAGGCACTGAAACTACGAAAAATGAGGAGTCATTAGAGATGTATTAAATGTCTGCTTGAGGCATGATAATTAAAAGAAGTGGAGGCTTATCGTTAAAGTCAGCTTTACTAATAGAACTTACAAAACTTGTTCAATAGATTAGACAAGGATTTGAAAAATGATTAGACAAGGGGGTAGAATTGATTCTATGAGAGAAGAAAATAAAATTAGGATAGACTAAGCCACACTAACAAGGCATGGTGAATGCATGGTATGAATATGGGGTGAATGAGAAAAGGAAATATGCAAAGTAAGTTTTCATGATTCAAGAGTATAACTTTGGGTCTAAAATTTTAGTCATGAGTTTTCAGAAAAAATAAATTTCTGTTTGAAGAACTTGATCATACTCCATAGTTGGAGAGATTCAATGAAAAGTATTGAAGAATAATTTAAGCATGTAGAATATACAAAACCACACCCAGATAAATCTCAAGTCACACAGTGTCCTATCTTTTAGACATAAATTTTTGTTACCATTGTAAACTTCTTCAACTCCCAAGAACAAGCCAAGTGGCATTCCAAAATCATAGGAGTTCGTCTTAATTCAATCGATTGTATTTAAGCTTAAATCATCGCATAATGATCCTTTCATGTTTTCATAACATATTAAATTATTTCACTTGGTATTTCACCAGTCATATTCTCTTCCAAGTCTCCAAGCAACCATCTATAATCCAAATAGAGTAACGTATTAAAGGTGTTAGAATTTAAAGACTCTCACTATTATTTCATGAGGTTTGAAAACTAATCATCCAAATATATTTATACAAATCACAGTCTCATGATTTTTGACAATCTAACTCAAATCATGGACCAAGGAATAACCTCTGATATCCCTTTAATATTTTCTTTAAATAAATTATATAGTATGGCATGACAATTGCAACTAACAACATCAATGAAAACTCTTCAAAGACATTTTCTAAAATCCTTATATACAGTAACTGTCTATGCACAATCTTAACACAAGTCCGTAAAGTTTTCTAATAAACAAAGAAGTACTAGCATAGTCCTCTGATTGACAAAATCTTTATGTCTATCCAACTCTTGAAAATCTGAAAATAAAATATCCCAAAGAGTGCAACATTACTTCTTAATAGCTCGAAAACCACCAGAAATAGTTTCACTAAAATAGCATATGAGAAGATCATGTAATTGAAACTCAAGATGCAAATCAGACAATTTCTTCTTCTTCTTACTTTCCTTTTTTTTTTTTTTCAACAAAGGTCTAATGAGACAAAAACTACAAGCCTCTTGTGCGCAACGTAGAGCATAAAATCCTAAGAACTTTTGTTAAAGACGTAGTACATTTCAAAAGATTCTAAATCAGTATAACAACAATACTAATTATGTGAAAAAACTAGACCACAAGTCCACCTTCAAATACATGTAGTCATTAACAATTAAACTTACAACCGTCCAAAACAATAGGCCTAGATAAGATATCTTAAATCAGATTACAGGACCCTAAACCTATTGCTTCTATTTATCTCAAAGGATCAATAATACTCAACAATACAAAACTACTAGAATCTAAGGCCCTACTGGATGCTTTACTACCAGGTAAAATATGAACATGTAACTGATACTATCAACCCCATGATAACAATAATAAAAATACCAAAATGTCACCAATAATACTAGTTAGTCATTGAATTTTGATCCAGACCAAGCAATTTATACTCGAAATTCCTATAAACAAAATCATCCTTACTCGAGAGATCATAACCTAGACTCTGATACCACTTTGTCACGCCCCAAAAATTCAAAGATATGAATTTCGAGAACGAGACTGCCGCGAACCTAAGAAGATCAATTTTCTAAGCTCACAAGGCACTGAACAAAATAAACTAAAAACCTAAAATAAGGCGGGAAGTCTCCAAGCATCTAATGCAAAACATAAAAAGCGTAATTTTTCAAGTCACTAAATACCACTAAAGTTTAACTTCAAAAGTTACATAAGTCAATAGAAAAATCCTAACCAATACGAACGGAACTAAAATAAATAAATCTTAAATCAACTGAATCTAAAAACTCCAAAAGTACTAAAGAGATATGTGCCACAAAAGGGTCATCTAGTCCGAAAGTCCCAAGCAAGGTATACATCTAACACCTGCGAAAATATAATTTTCAAGAAAAAGGCAAAACAACAAAAGATAAAAATCTCAGCAAGTAGTAAGGCCCCCAAAAATACCATGGGACCATACAGTACGAAAATACATAATACTTAATGCAATAAATAATAAGACATTAAATAACTACATATGCGAAATGAATGCCAAAAAACAAAATTTTCAAAAAAACGTAGTAAAATGGCATAAATCACTTACACGATAATAATTGTTAATAATGTGAATAGCAAAAGGTGAGAAAATAACCAAAGTAGTCCCATAACAAAAACGAACCCCATAGTATCAATAATGAATCCAACAATAGAATGGTCAAGGCTACATTCCTGGTAGCACAGTTCAAAAAGTGATTTGTTGTCGCACATATCACCAAAAGTAATTGGGAGTCCTGATGAAATGATAGTGCACTATCCCGAAATATGGTGTACGATCCCCACCAATAAATGGCCCGAAAGCACGACCTCAAAAATAAATGGCACAAGGGTTCTTATTCGTTATGTCAAAATCATGCTCATACGATAAAAGAAAAAACTGTTCATGAGTTCTTTAATGCAAAGATACTAAAAACTTCGGTCCCAGGTTTGTTTCAAACTTTCCAACATGTAAAATCATTTAGTAATAAATAAAAAATAGTTTAAATCACATCAAATAATTATAGGAAAATAAATGTAATTAAAGAAACACTTCTTTTTAAAAAGAGTTATTTTACTATCATTAAAATAGTAGATTAGTCATAATTCATTGGAGGACAGTGAGCAAGTTTTCTTAAATATGTAAATTAATATACTAGTATTTATGTTATAGCATAATAAAATAATAGTGACTTGATGTCACATTCACTGAACCAACATAAAACGTTTTAGCAATCAAATAATATTTTACTTGTGAAGTATGTTGCGTGCTTTATAATCAGAAACATGAATACTAAGTATTCATATATGAAAAACAGTTTCAAGAGATTAATTTAAATATTAAGATAGAATGTATTACAAGAATACAATGTCGAAAAATCCTAATTCTTCTAAAAGATTCAAAATTTGATTTTTCATGCTATATGCTATCATTCATAAAACTTAAAAGACAAGGGGTTTACGTAGGAAAAAAAGGTCCATCTACTTACCTCTTTCCAAAGTGTGTATTTATATGCTATCACTTTCTACTATCTTTCTTGAGATGACAAGAGATGGAGAGTATTTATATGATAATCTTAGGTTTAAGAATTAGGTAATAGGGCTGGATCCTTAATTAAGCATCTTAGGAAAAAAATAGCAATAATAACAATATTCAAAGCCTAACTACACTTTGATTTGCCAAATAAAATTAGCCTACTTTATCCATTGAATTTAATTATATTCGGACTACTCGAATAACAAAAAAAAAATGCGGGCTGTTACAATTTCCCTTAGTATTAGTGAATTGCCCGTTGATATAAATCCAACAAACCAGCTACACCCATGTCTAAGCCTAATCCATACTACACGACCCATTACCAACCTTGTCTTAGAGATTCCAATCTCTAAAATGTATTATTAATAATATAAATATATATGAAGTTTATTATTTTTATTAATTTTTAAGTAAAAATAGAGTTTTAGTCTCTATTTTTGGTAGACCAAAAATAGAGATTGAACCAAAAATAAAGACTGAATTTTTATTTTGACTTAAAAATTGGCAAAAGTAATAAATTTTATATATATTTAAATTATTCATAATAATTTTTAAAGAATAAAATTTCTAAAAATATCAAAATTTAAAAAAATTTATATTTTAAAGAGCCCATTAAAATAAACTAACTTCACTATCATGACAAAATATCTGTAATCAACACGTTATATCAACCACACAAAACTTAGCCATATTCGTTGACTACATACAGCAAACAAGTCGTTGCCAATGGTCTTTAATATCCTGTCATAATAAATAATGCTGGCATGAGATCTCCACTTCCTCATCTTATATAAGCCTGCCAAACTTGTGCTCAGTTTTAAGGCAAAACAAAGAGAGTTAATTTTCTATTTGCATTGTAGTAAAAGAAAGAATATGGCAGAAGCAGTTCTATCTGTTACTCTAGAAACTCTTCGCGATTTGTTGCTTGAAGAAGCACGATTTTTATCCGGAGTCGGCAATCAAGTTAGGGAAATTCAAGGACAGCTAGAGATGATGAAGAGTTTCTTGAATGATGCAGATCAAAGGCAGCATAAAGAGGAGCGTGTCCGTACTTGGGTGCAACAAGTAAGACGTCTTGCTTATAGAACTGAGGATGTGCTTAAGACATATGCTGTTGAAGTTGTATCCAAGAAACAGAGGGGCATAAAAAATGTCCTCAAAAGATTTGCTTGCATATTGAGTGAAGGCAAAGCCCTTCACAAGGTTGGCGAAGAGATTAAAAATATCAAATTAGAGATCACCAACCTCAGTGCAAGTCGACAAACTTTTAATATAAAGGATTTAAATGAAGGAGAAAGCTCCAAAGAAGCAAAAGAAAGGCAACGATTGGTCAGGCAAACTTATGCCCACGAGGTTGAGGAGCATTTTGTTGGTAGGAAGGATGATATTTGTCAGCTGGTGTCTTTGATAACTGACGATGAAAGAGACCATCGAGTCATTTCTATATGTGGAATGGGCGGTTTAGGCAAGACCACACTTGCTAGAAAGATTTTTAATCATGGGGTTGTACAACGTTCTTTTGCAGCTTTTGCGTGGGTGTGTATCACACAACAACCCCAAATCGACAAAGATTTGCGAGATATACTAAAGCAAATTATTGGAAAGGACATGGACGGGGATCAAACAGCCTTGGTAAGGGAGCTTTACAAAGTTTTGAAAGAGAAAAAATGTTTGGTTGTTGTCGATGATATATGGGAAGTAGATGACTGGGATATTCTACGTCGGGCCTTTCCTATTAGAGAGGCGAGTAGTAAGGTCTTACTAACTACTCGCATTAGAAAAGTAGCGAAAAAAGCTGAATTCTTCTATGAACTAAACCACTTGGTAGAAGAAGACAGTTGGGAGTTGCTACATAGAAAAGCGCTCAGAAAACAAGAAGAAAAAGGCAAGTAATTTTATACAATTAATGTTTATAAATTGAATTTAAAACTTTGCTTCTATTTCTTGGAATTACACATTTACACCAATATCTCCTTTATTTTATCGAAATTATAGTGTTGTTCGATGTAATAATTGGAATTGCACTAAACCTCCTTATGTAGATATTACAGTATAACCTTTTTAAATTAATAGCGTTGGGAACACTAAATTTTATTAATTTAGATAGATATCAATTTATCGATAAATTAATAATATTTTTAGTTTTTTTTGCTTATTAGTAAACATATTATATTTATGGTATTTTTTTCGAAAAGTGACTCATATTTTTTCAGGTCAATTTAAAAAGAAAAGTAGAAAAGTCGAATGATAATAGAAAATAAGAATCTAATTTAGTAGGACTAAAACAAGTTTCTCTAATTGTATAGTTAATTTATTATGTAATTTTTAACTAATTAGTAATTTATGAAATATTTGGGTCGAAAATACAAAGAAAAAATTTTAAATATATTATCTTATAATTTTATCGAAATTATTAACTTTTTACACTCGTCCCAATTCAGGACCAAATATTTTTATTATTTAAAAGAGATTATTAATTTATTAAGTATTAATATAAAGAAGTTATACAATACCTATATTAATAGTACTATTTTACAGTTTTGTCATTAGCTTTATATATTTAGCTAATAGTTTATGCTATTTCTTTTTTATATTATATTGGTAAGATAACGAGCCACAAAAGGTGTTAAAATTTAGGGAAAAAACGAAAATATTAAGTGTGGAAAACAAATTTGGCCACCAAACTATCTATTTTTTTAACACTATATTACTGTTGGGTGGTGGCACAGTGGAATGGTCAGGGCCAAGCAGTATCACGCAATTAAAATAAGATTGAGAACAGTAAATAATTTAGACACCAGATTTATGTGGAAAATTCCCAAACAAATTGAGAAAAAACTACGGGTAAGTAAAAGAGGATTTCACTATGATGTAAAGCATATTACAAAACATTTTCTTTAATATAATTAGAGAACCCTCACACTCTCTTGTTATATGAGAAACTATCTCGTCTTCTCTCTAGTACAAGGAGAAAACTATTACACTCTCTTTTACAATAGGAGAAATTCACTCTCACTCATAACATAAGGACAACAAAGAAAGAGGAGAAACCTATATTTATTCTCTCCGAACTTCAGGAGGAACCTATATTTTTCCTCTATGAGATTAGGACTTGTCACGCCTTGACCCTATCCCATCACTAGGCTAAGGTCGAAACACGATGTTCGTAACCAATAAACCTATAAATTGAAAGCTTAACAACCCGTACCACAATTCATATTCCATAGAGGTTCAAAAGTCTATCAACTACATCGGCCTTATAGGATTACCATAGTCTATTACATATATACAAGACCTTGATCCACTTGTTCAATCATAAGGACTAGACAACAATCAGGTATCTAGGTCTCAAAAGAATAGGAGTAAAAAGTTAGTTACATATACCTGTCCAAAAGAATATTACATGTTCCAAGTTGTCTGAATAGTATTTGACATCAATTAACAAATAAGCTGATCACAATAAGCAAAAGTCATTCTCATTGAACCATGGTTCTCCATCATCAACTTGAGGTGCCTGATCGGGCACTGCCTCACCTGTAATTGATCAAAAGAGGGGTGAGCTAATCATGCATATAGCTTAGTGAGGATTGAATAGGAAGGGTTTTCACAAAGGTTTTATCATTTCGCAACCGTTTTAGCAATCATGCAATACATAGAATATCATAATGAGTACATTGATTAACAATATCTTCCCCCAAGGTATCATTGGTTCCCGACGATTAGATTGTTTCGGGGTATTCAATGGCGCTCGACAAGAGAATAAGTCAATACTGTGGTAGCCGAGGTATACCGGCGAGCCCAACGGTGCCCGGAGTTCCCGTCATTACTTCATTCAAGTATGGTTGCAACCTAACCACGCAATACAATTCATATACATATGCATTTTACATAAGCATGCAAGTTCAATCAATCTTGTAGCATATTAAAGTGCCTTCCATATTTCGCATCATGTAAACGTGTCAAGTAATTGTCACATACTCATAAGGACAAATACACACACAATATCTAACATGTAAGCTCCTTTAATACTAACACATTATAACGAAAATCTACAAGTTGGCCATCATTCCTAAGTCAATGTAAGAATGGCATAATGCATATAAAGAGTGAAAGAAGTTGTCATCCTATATTGTTGACTCCCATTAGTCTCCTAAGCAACATTTAAAAGTTAGCAACTACCTATCCCCAATCCAAGACATAAATTCCTCAAGTAAAGTCCATTACAATAAACTAGGGTTCGATACGGTTCCAACGCATCCGACCATGCCTCAATGCGACATCGGTAACTCCCGAAATCACTAAAACAAGTTTGATATGATTTTAGCATTTTGGACATCTGGTCGATACAACCTTTATCCGGTCGACCGGTTAGAAGCCACAATGCCCGACAGCGAGCATTAATCGGGGCGATACAAGTTCCATCCGGTTGACCGGATGAAGAAGGTAACGGCCGGATGGCTCAACGGGAAAAATACAACTTTTACAACAATCAATCTTGCAACCACACAACTCCCTACCAAAAAACAAGCATGCTCAATGTGGTTTATTAGGCATCATATAGGGATTCAAACTCCACCCAAGACCTCACACATCAACGTTCAACATACAAATTAGCTAAAATTCATTGAAGCTCACAACTTCAAGGTTAATACCAAAATCCTCAAATGCTAGATCCAAACTTCACATTATTGTATACAAGGTACAGATATATTCAATACATATACAAGTGCAACACCAAGTTCATCTTCCCACTACTCGAGCATCTAACATTGATTAACCAAATCCTAGATCTACAACACAAAATACTCAATCTTCTCATCATCCAAATTCTTGTATGCAAGCTATAGCAAGTTTAACACCAAATGAACATTAATAATCTTGAATGAATCATTTAAAACCATTTATAAAGAATCCCTTACCTTTGCAAGAGTTAGAAATGGAAGAAAAATGATTGGAAATGGTTGAAGGGCTTGAAAATGGCTTGTTTCTACTTTCTTCTTCTTCTTCTTTCTCCATTCTTCTTGGCAAAATCGTGTAGTGTGTGTATGTGTGTGTTCAGATTGTGTGTGTGTGTTTAAGTCGTATGGTGGGAGTATGTTTTAGTGTGTGTTTGTGTGTTTTGTTGTAGGCAAGTAATAGTGCTAAAATATCCTACAAGCCTAATGACCACCTTGCCCTCCATCTTACTTATGTATTATTAGCATGCCATTTTAGTCAATTCCTAACTATCTAGTTACTAATCTTAGCTCCATAGTGTTTAATTAATTTCCTATGACACCTAAAATATTCGATTGCACGTTAAACAATTATATACACGTAAATTAATTTAAAAGCACATAAAACAAGGTAAATGCATATAAAATAATTTAATTATATATGATATGATCTATATTCACATGTGGTCTCATGTTGGGCTTTACAGGACTACTATCTCGAAATCTCAAGAAAAACTTATATTTTCCTCTCTGAGTTTAGAACACTCATCTCTGATCAGAGAAGAAGACTCTGATAAAAGAGACTCACTTGCTCCCTTTATTTTTCCTCTCTGAGTTTAGAACACTCATCTCTTATCACAGAAGAAGACTCTGATCAAAGAGACTCAATTGCTCCCTCTATTTTTCTCTCTAATTGGATGCTTGCTGATACTACAAAGGTGAGGAATGAGCTTTTTTATTTATAGGCTCATTCCTCACCAAATCTTCAACGCATCATAGCAAAGTTCACCTTGTGCAGTGTGCAGCTGACACTACCAATGCGTGCGCTATTCTTTGGCTGAAAATATTGATTCCTACAAATCTTCTCTCTCTTTCTTTTCTACCTTTTCCTTCTTTTTTCTTGTCTGTTGTTTTGTTCTTTTCACTTTTGTCAAAAGTCAACCCACTTTTGACTTCAAGCTCCAAAGTGAGCTTTACAACTCACAATAAGCTCCAAAGTGAGCTTTACAACTCTCAATTACAAAATATCTCATTGTGATCTTGAAATAATTCAAAATGGTTCTATGTGACCGTTCGATTGGATTCCATCAAAAACTTGAGGATGCTTTTATGGGAAAAACATGGAACCCATATTTTAGCTATTTGTTCTTCACATGTCATGGGTTTGCCACGTAAAAAAAGAAGATTTCCTTCAAAATTTTCTAATTGAATTGGATGGAAGGATTGGATAGAATCAGTTTAGATTCTTTTATTTCATAGCTTTATGGTGAAAAAAGATTATAAATTGTTCAATGGTGAAATAAAATGTGTACCTTAATGTCAACATGATTTTAGTGTTATATTGATGGTCAATACGACTATTGGAAAGGTTTATGCAAAAAAAAAAAACAGGATAAAGTGCATAGATCCCTTTTGTTATGATACACAAGACTCCCTATACTTTTAAAAGTGCATGTGACCCTCTTTTTCCTCCCCTCCTGTGATTTTTAAAACATATTATGGTTAGTCCTTCCGTAAAAAATAGCTAGTTTTAACCGCAAGTGTATGATACATACCCATTTTAAAACTGAAATTTGTTCTTTTATCAATTTTACAATAAAATATGTTTATTCATTTACTAAAATATCATTTTCACAAAAAAAAAATTGAAAAAAAATCAAACAGTCATCTTCTTCCCTAAACCCCCCATCATACCCACCCACCCACCCACCCACCCACCCACCTCGTCATCCTCCTTCAACCCCCTCTCCCAAACATCCATCAGCCACCCCACCCCTTTACCCCTCACCCCCCACCCAAAACTTAAATTTCAAGGCAAAGTTGTTTGATCCATGGATTTTAATTTTATCATCACTTTGCATTTGTTCAACTTAACTAGGTATAGATCTTATTCATCAATCAAAGGCTTATATCGTGTTGGCCAGGAAACTTTAGTTTTAAGTTAAGTCATGTATATCAATGGATCATAATCTCAATATACATGCTAGTATGTATTTTATATATATATGTGTTGTTTTCTTTTTAGTGTGCTATGGGTGTATGCGAATATATATCATTCTTTTTATAATGTATATTATATATATATATATTTATTTATTTTATTTTATTTTTTATAGATAAATAAGTAAAAGGGAAAAGGAAAAAAGAAAAAAGAAAAAAATAGAGGTATTTATGTCTTTGACCAATTTCCGTCAACTTTGTTGACGAAAAAGTGGAGAGGGGGTAACTGAGTTGCGTTTAAAAAAGTACAGGGGATCTTGTGCACTTTAATAAAAATATAAGAGGGTCTTGGGCACTTTTCCCTAAAAAAACTATTGGAAACATGTGTTTGTCAAAATAATATTAAAATATAATGAAGATTAGCGTGAAATTGTAAGATAGAAGTATTTTTATAAGGTAAAAAAAAAAGAAGAACAAAATCATTTTTTCTTGTATTCTATCATTTGTTTTATTCATGGCAATTTTCTCTTTGTCATTTAGAAAATGTTGTATAAATAAGATTATTTGTCACGCCCCCAAATTTGCTAGGCGAACTCAGAAACATGATGTCGCGAGCCTAAGAATATTACTCACCCTAAGCTCGCAAGGTGCTAATACCACAATACATAAATCTAATTTCCACAAAATCATTTATCAAAGCTGATAAAGCCTTAATGAATTAATATAATACTATAATTATTCAATAGAAGTTCAAACTATAATACCAGAGCCAAAATCCTTCATAATACTAATCATAATAAGAACTTCTAAACTATCATGTGGTCACAAGATTTAACTTATGTTCATGATAATTCTCATAGGCATGGACAATTGGGACCAAGAAGTGTATTTTTATTCAGTATTATGTACACTCCAAAGGATATATTTTTATTAGAGAACAAGCAGACGGGAGTGTATCCGAAATTGAATCACGTGACGTAACATTCTTCGAAACAGAATTCCCGCGTAGGGATGACGTAGATAGAGATCTTCAATTGATTGAGTTGAACAATCTTGACAATCTTAGTAATTTCACACCTTCAATTGGAATAGAAGTAGTGCTTCCGTTCCTTGATCAAGTGGGAGAGATACATCAGTTAACCATTTTGAATATGAATTAGTTTTAGAACCGGTTAGTAGATCAAGTTCACTTCAAACCCATACACAAAAAAGTAGCCGTAAAAGTATTCATCGTCGGCATTTTGAGATTGAAGGGGAATCTCTTATAGTTACTACCCAAGATGATGATAAGCCTAAAAATGTGTCTGAAGCACTCTCATCCTTTGCACGGGAAAGTTGGATTAAAGAAACGGAAGAAAAAATAGATTACATGAAGAAAAACCAAGTGTGGGCATTGGTTGATCTTCTACGTAAAAGGAGAGTTATTAGGAACAAGTGGGTTCTCAAAATTAAACGAAAGGCAGATGGGTCCATTGAGAGATACAAAGCTCACCTAGTGGCTAAGGGTTATACCGAGATGGAGGGTATAGATTATGAGGAAACCTTCTATTCGGTGGTTAGGTTTGCCTCAATCCGATTGATTCTAGCCATTATCGCTCACCTAGACCTAGAATTACATTAGATGGATGTAAAAATAACATTTCTCAATGGAGAATTGGATGAAGAGATTTACATAGAACAACCTATAGGATTCGTAGAAAAAGATCAAAAAAGCAAAGTGTACAAGCTCCAAAGATCTATCTATGGGTTGAAGCAATCATCTTAACAGTGGTATATAAGGTTCCACCGAGAAAACATTTCTTATAGTTTTGTAGTGGTTCAAGAAGACCACTGTTTATATGTTAAATGGTTTCAAAATAGATATGTGATTCTATCTTTGTATTTTGTTAGCTGGGAGCAATAATGAGCATATAATCATTGTCAAAATCCTGAACTTTCGAGATAAAAGATATGGGTGAGGCAGCATATGTACTTGGAGTCCAAATCTATAGGGATCAATCGAAAAGGCTTCTTGCTTAGTCGTAGGAATCTTATATCAAGAAAGTTCTTGTATGATTCCAAATGCAAGATTGCAAACCCATTGATACTCTTATAGCCAAGGGTGAAAGCCTGAACCAAGGGATGTGTCCTAAAACCCCAGAAGAGATAGATGATATGAAAATTGTTCCTTATACTAGTACTGTAGGTAATGTATATCATGTTGTGTATAAGGCCGGATATTTTTTTTGCCATAGGATTAGTAAGTCACTATCAATCAAACCTTGGACGAGCTCATTGGAAAGTTGTCAAGATGATTCTGAGATATTTGAAGGGTACTCTGGACTATTGCCTATACTATTAAGGAGTTGACCTAAATCTAAAGGGATTTACAGTCACTGACTGGGGTGGTGACCCAGATGAGTGTAAATCAACCTCAAGATAGGCCTTCTTGCTAAATAGTAGGACTATTTCTTGGTGTACCAAGAAATAAACGTGCATAGCATTATCTACCATGAATGCTGAGTTTGTGGCTTGCTCAGCGGTTGTACAAGTAGCAGTGTGGCTTAAGAGGTTCATGTTGGTTTTGGGAGTAGTCACAGATGCTAGAAAACCTGTGACAATCTACTGTGATAGTCAAGCAGCCATTGTCTACAATAAGGATCCAAAATACAATGGTAAGACAAAACACATAGACATTAAGTATAACTTTGTAAGAAATATGATGTCAAAGAAAGAAGTAATCATTAAACATATCTCTATGCATGAGATGGTAGCTGACCCACTCATTAAGCCAATTCCTAGAGATATATATTTGTCTCATGTAAAATCTCTAGGATTGCGTAGGTTTTGATGTATACGTTTCACATGTTGAGAAGTGATTACTTGTGTACTTCTACAGTTGTATATTTCAGATGCCAAATAAATAAATAAAATATTTGAATACACTTGAGTATTGTTTAATCTTTGTGATATATGTGAATAAAACCGTGTATGAGTAAGTTAACACATATCATTAGCATCGAATTGTATGTTGATAGGTTAAAGAGATTGGCTATCTCATACTAGCAATCGCCTCTGCTGCAGTGGGAGTGTGTAGAGATGAGACAGAATGAGTTGGTTAATATTTGTCGAAAATACTATACTCATATAAGTGTCACCTTAAGAATTAGGTAGGGATTCATTCCAATGATAATTATTAAGATGAGACCTCTTATTGTATATGTTACAATTAAAGACTGATATAAGGTCGATATGGATTCCTACAATCCATGTAACTTGTGAATAGCCAGATGTAAAACCTCGATTACTGTGAGTATTAAGTTTGAGGATTCAGGTTAGTTGTTGAGTGATAACTAAACCAGGATCTGTGTGGTGTTTGAGTTGAATTAAAATGTACGCCTTTTTCTTAAGGAAGTCATACCGCAACACACGTTTCATACCATGTGTGCTCTAGCGACTATATAAGGAAGTTGATGAATGAATACTTGCTTCATCACTATGTGAGTCCTTGAAGCAACAAATGCTTCTTTTGAGTACCCTTAGTGACCTACATTCATATTCTGATAAATCAAGTTTAATGTTAGCTACTTTGGTATATTGTCTAAAGATCATGTAAGATTCGATCATATGGGACATGTCCAAGAAAACGGTTTACTTAACTTAGAAGGGTATTGAATAAAGGGAAAATTGTTCGCATTTAACGCTACATGTGTTCATTGGTCAACCAGTTATACAATCTATGTGATTGATAAATCTTTGTTATTAAATATAACTATGAATATATGATTGAGATTTTAAAGGTCAAACATAGCCTAAGAGGGATTAGGTGTGCATTGACTTATGTGAACTTAATTTGGTTTAGGGTATAGCGAGACTCTATGTTCTTTTGAAGACAGTGGCTCCCATGTCGTCCCTAATAGGTGCATGGTCTTCGAGCCTCCACTTGTGTGCTCGCGAGTCGCATGGCTTATTTACTTGTATGGAGTTTTAATATGTTTTGGGATTAGTTTTCAGAGAAATGATATTGGATATAGTCCCGCCCATCTTGTGCAAGTGGGAAATATTGGATTAGGGTCATGGGTCTTTCAAGATGGGATGACCAGACCCGTTTGACCCAAATAGTAGAAGTTAATAAACTTCTCACCACTTGGTATATATTCCTGATCCACATATAATAGAACATACGTTCGTTCTATTTTCTTCATGCTAAAAACATAACAAAGGCAGAATTCTCTCTGTTCTCTCAAATCTTTCTCATAGAATACTGGGTATTTAGGTTGTGAATTAGTCAGAGTACAATCTCGTATTGTACGCTCAAATTCTAGGCACACACAGTGGAACAAATGCGTTCATCATTCTGTTACTTTCACTACATAAAAGGTTAGTCATATTTTATGCGACTTTCAATTTATGAAGATACTGAATAATTTTATAAAATCTTCATTGTTTATCCTTAGACATTACTTTGAACTTGATGAACTTTACCAAAATCTTCAATTACAATGAACAACACACTATTACCTTGAGAAGATGACTTTCAATTTAAATGATTTTTACTATCCATATTCTTTCTTATATTTTTTTCTATATTGGCATGCCCTTTCACACTTTGTTCCAAAATATATCTCATTTTTGTATCCATTAGAGTATCAAGTCTCCTTAACTAAATTGTTCTCTCCGTTCTTTTTTGTATATATTTTCTTTGGTGCATTAGATCTCTACATACAATTCATATTTATACTAATTTTCCCTTCCTTTGGCCTAGTGATTTAGAGATAGAGACCTCTTATCGACTAGTGAGATGAATATTTATATAATAAAGAATAAGAAAAATAAACTTTTATTTATCCTTTCCTTTTATCCACCTCTCATTAAGAATACTACTCTTATTATTCCAATTATTTAAATAGTGCTTCTTTAAAAAATTATATAAATGGCTTTGAATATTTGTTTTTTCTTACTAACTAAAGTTTTGTTTTTCTCATTATAGACAATGTAATTGGCTATTTCACACTTATTTGTAAACTCTATCTGTGCTAAGATGCTAATAAACAACTATATTTATTATGTCAGTCTTTTATGAGTATGATATCCCGCGTCAGTAAGAGATAGTGTATATGTGTGATTTATAAGTGTATGTTGTGGATATAAGGGATAACCTGGGTTAACTATTTTGGGCCAATAGAAAAGAGAGCCTAAGTAATGATTTCTTATGCATATAACACGAGTCTGGGTTTTGGGCTCCGAGTGTGACAATGAGAATTTTTGGTTTTGGACTCTAGGCGTGACAATGAGAATTCTTCTATTCTAATTTTTAAGAATCCAGTGGCCAAGCCACTCTGAGAGGAGTGAGGACTGCAACCCCCACTTAACTAAAATTTTGCCATAAAAAGTTATCTATATATGAGTAAATTATGTGATTTTAACCCGCACTAAAGATAAATCTTGAACCCGCCTTGTAAGGATTTTCTCACTTAGCATCCAAGATGTTTGAGGCAATGACACTTATCTCTCAAATGATTTTCAGTGGTGACTTGTGATTTCATTTACAAGTCATTACAAATAGGGTGAAGTGCATCAGACTCTCCTGTGATTTGTCAAAAGTGCACAATATCCCCCTATAGTTTAAAAACCCCTTGATCACTACCTTATAATTTTTGAAAGTGCACAACACCCACTTACCGTTAAAAAATCCGTCATATTTAACGGAAATAATGAATTTTCAAAATTTTTTGCTTAAATAAAATATTTTTTGGACGAAAATGCCCTTAATTCAAAATATTTTTTTTGCTTTTCTTCTTTCCTATATACCCACTATTTCAACCAAAAAAAAATATTGGAACCCCCCAAACCCCCGTCAGCCCAGCCCAGCCCACCCTCACCCCCCATCCCCCAACGCCAACTACCTACCCCATCGCACCGTACCCCGTCACGCCACCCCCCCTCCAGCAGAAGCAACCCCAGTTAGAAGAGCTAGAATACCCGTATAGCCATCTCCAATATTTTTGCAAGCACAAGCGTATCTGAAATTTTTTTTTTTGTCATGGATAAGGATCAATGGATTCTCCAATTCTTGTACACATGCAAGTGACAATGTAGTATATGATGTATATAGAACTAACAATACCATACACGTGTATAAATTTTTGACACACGAAGCATGCATAATGGACATCGACTTCCTTAAAAAGACTAAGCTTACAAGTTGAGATACAAGCACATAAATTTCTATTGAAAGAAGAAAGCTTGGGGGCCATCCTTCGCGTTAATTGTTTCTTCTTTTCCTTTTTCCCCTCGATCACAGTTAGAAAATCTTAAAGAATAACTGAATAGCAGATGATTTCAACTGACAACCACACTTTGCAACAGGAGGCTAAAATTTCCTTGTTTGATAGTCAAAAGAAATCAATAGCCACATTCTGTACTTACACATTTATGAGTTTTGGCATCAGTAACAAAATATGGAGATATATAACCACGGCCTACTACGGGGGGTGAATTGATAGGGTGCAGTGGGGTGGGGTGGGTAGCTGGAGTGGGGAGATAGGGGGTGGGGGTACCGTAGGGAAGGTAGCTGGCCTGGGGGTGGGGGTGGGGGTGGAGGTGGGGTGGGGTAAGCTGACGGGGTGGGGAAGGGGCTTCATTTTCTTTTTTTTGGTTGAAATATAGTGGGTATATAGGAAAAAAGAAAAATAATAAAATATTTTGAATTAAGGGTATTTTTGTCCAAAAAATATTTGATTTAAGTAAAAAATTTTGAAAATTCGTTCTTTCCATTAAATATGACAGATTTTTTAATGGTAGGGGGTGTTGTGCACTTTCGAAAAATCACAGAGGGTCTAGTGTACTTCACCCTTACAAATACTAACAAAGTACATTTGCACTTCTTTTTCTATATTTATATTCCGAAAATACCCTTTACTTGCACTATGTTAAAAGTCACTTATAAATGTTTTGGAGCAGAAAATGAAGAGGAAAAAAGAAATATAATCATTCCTTCAACTATATTGTCATTGCAACTATTTTGCAGCAAAAGATACTTTGAATGCATCATTTATCTCCATCCATCCAAAAAATTCAAACTTCGAATGGATAAAACTAATATAACTCATCCAAAATTTGGCATAGTATCTATAGTTGTTTCGGAAAGAATGAAAAAAATGTTTGAAATTTTATCTATACTTCATATAGAAACTTATGGTTTGTAATGCAATCTTTTAATTTTCGCGTAAGTTAGTTATAATGCGAGATATTGTTTTTGAGTAGATTTAAAATATGTTAAAGTGGCCTTTAAAACAATTTAGTCAGCAAATTACACTATCCAATATATGTGGGGTATTAAGTGATATTTTCATAGTTTCTATATTGGGATAGCTTTCACCAAAAAAAATGTATTGAGATAGCTAAGCTTCCGCAATGCCAAAACAAATTTGAGAATAAAATTTTCTTTTTCAATTTGATGAAAGTGATTAATGTTTTACTTGTGTTGCAGATCCTGAAATACAAGTAGCATTTGAGCGCATAGGCAAGGAAATAGTACGCAAATGTGGTTATCTCCCTCTAGCAATCTCTGCACTAGGAGGAGTTTTGAGAGATAAAAGTTCTGTCAAGGAGTGGGAGATAGTGAATGGAAACATTGATTTATATTTAAGGAAGAGAGAAGGTAGTGAAGAAGCAAGTGGATCAGTGGTTCATGTATTGGCATTAAGCTATGATGAACTTCCATATTATCTAAAGCCATGTTTTCTTTATATGGGCAGTTTTCTAGAGGATCAGACTATAAAGGAAGAATTTCTTTATTATCTATGGATAGCAGAAGGGTTGGTCTTGCCAAAGCATTGTCTAGAAGGAGAATCAATGATAGATGTGGCAGAGCGCTATTTAAATGAGCTAGCTTCAAGGTGTATGGTTGAAGTAGAAATGGGTACGCTTGAAGTAGAAATGGGTGATATGTCAATATATCAAATGTTGAAGTTATGTCGACTTCATGATCTCATGAGAGATGTATGTTTGGAAAAGGGAAGAGAAGAAGACTTTTTCAAGGTTATTAATATCCACGGTGAAGAACTACCCGCATTAGACGACCGTGGAAGACGCAGATTGGGTATCCTCGTTAGTCATGGAGTTGAGTTGTCTCAAGTGAGAAAGTATAAGGCGCTCTTTGAACAAATAAATGGTCAATTCCTTCGCAGTTTTTTTGTTCAGTGGGACCCTTGTCGACTCGGGTCAGGGGAACCAAAGGCACCATATCAGAAATACTTGAACCCGAAAGGACTGGACCCATTTAAACAAAATACTAATTCATATCTCTTTGATTTGAACAAGTTTAAATTGCTAAGAGTTCTTCGCTTAGAGGGATTTGGTTTCGAGTTGCCAAGAGAAATCAGTCAACTGATCCACCTCAGGTATCTAAGTCTCTTAAACTCCACAGTGAGGAGATTGCCTTCATCCATAAGTAAGTTGCCATATTTACAAATCCTTGATTTGAGGACATTATGCAGTACTTATGTACCCAATATATTTCGGAAGATGAAGCGGCTAAGACATATTTACATTCCTTTTCACAATGATAGAGTAGAAAAATTACAATTAAACGACTTGAGTGAGTTGGAGACTCTACACGGCTTTAGATTTTCAATAGATGAACCAGCCGATGTCTCGCAATTGGTTAATCTTCGAAGTTTCGTTGGAGTTCTAGACAGCTCTACGTCACCTCAAACCATCGACCAGATTTGTCACTTGAGAAAGATCAAGTGGCTAATGTTTGAAATGGTTTCATCTGATTTTACCACTGAAAATGGTTCACATCTTGTGAGAAAGGTGTTCTTGTGTGAAAAGCTTGATTATTTGAGAATAGTAAGCAGCCTTATAGGTAATTTTCCACCATATGAAGCTCCATTCTTGCCGAATCTGACGTGGTTAACTTTAGAAGAGACTAAAATTGAGGAAGACCCGATGCAATTTTTAGAGAAACTTCCCAACTTACAATCACTTTTCTTGCATGTGAATGCTTTTATGGGGAAAGAGGTAGTTTGCGATGGGATGGGTTTTCGTGAACTCAGAACTCTTGATCTATATGGTTTGCCAAACTTGGAGAAATGGAGAGTAGATGAAGGTGCCATGCCCATGCTGTCTCATTTAACAATCCACAACTGTCCCAAATTGGAGACAATTACAGATGGGTTGAATTTTTCTTCCCTCAAAAGGTTTGATATTTGGGACATGCCTGAAGAAAAGTATACAATGCTTTGTGATCGAGAAAGAAAGAAGTTCAATGGTTGATGAACAACTCATATTCGTGTAAGCTTTGTCTCGCTTATTTCTAGTAAAATTAGAAAGCTTAGCATTTAATTTGTTACTTATGAATTGCAAGAATCGAAACTCTACATGGTTGGGTTTTTAGATGTTTGAGGATCTGCAACTTCGGACTTTCAGCTTGGATTCTTCAAATTAGAGGCAAGTAAAGGATCCCAAATTTAGTTAATTTCCCTCGATTCAGACCACCCATTCTATTATGTTTATTGATTTTCTATAAACTTTTGAAGCCATTAAAGACTTCTTTTGTTGAATTGTCTCATTCTTTAGACACATACCAATTTATGAGATTCTATAATATACTTGATTGCATATTCAATTGTTACTCTTTTGGAAACCAAGATTCTACTTAAACTGTTATTTTACCTTTAAATTTGCAAAGTAAGGTACAGTAAATCATTCAAATATCATATTTGGCTATTGCTTACTTTTACTCGGAACTTATTAAGAAGAAAACTCTGTGGATAGCCTCTAATATGTGAAAAGTTGTAGACTTATGGTTGTCGCTTTAGTAATCAACATGTGGGTTCTTTTCTATTTCTCGATTTTGTTTTCTCAATTAGTTTATTGGGCTGTTATATGAATCTGATAATCTGTTTTCTCTCTTAGTTTTCAATGTGTTTAACTGAACTGCTGCAACTGTTGAAGATGTGGAAATTGCTACGGAAACCGCTCAGAGAGCTCAGGCCCAAGACTCAGACTTGATGTATTTGATGCGATTGTGACCATATATGTTTGCACATGTGTACGAAAACTAGCTTTTATCTTATGATTTTGGGCATGTTCATGTTAGATTTGTCTGTCAATTTGGTTTTCTTCACAGGGATTTTAAACTTTTTGTATCATTTTCTCTCACAAATTGATGTATCTATGATACTATTTGCCACTCAATTCAGTATGCTCGTTTTTGGTGTTTCTATTGATATAATTTAAGGGTAAATAGCATATCAGCCCCTTGTGTTAGACTGAAAGTGCGCATAAAATCCTGTATTATGAAAAGTAGCAGTTATCCCCCTGTGTTTTACTCGAATATTGCATATTACACCCCGTCATTTAAAAACCCGTTATAGTTAACGAAAATGTAATACACGCGCATGGCTCTCATCTATGATAGATTTGATGGACAAAAATATCTTTGAGTGAAATATAGTTTACCCCCTTGTGTTTTGCGAAATGTGCACAATAGACCCTGTGTTATGAAAAGTAGCATCTACCCCCTTGTGTTATAACAAAATGTTGCATACTCGCCCAAATTAATATGAATAAACAAAAATACCCTCCAAGGTACTTCATAACTTCGTCCCGCCCCAATCTTGCACTCAAACATATCTTAAGCAAAAAAAAAAACACCATTCTTGAGTATTTGAACAGATCTGAAGTTTCGACCAAAAAAACAAAAAGAACAGATCTGAAGCAAAAAAATCCACCCTCTTGCGCGAGCTTTTCAAGACTTCACGGTGAGTGTTTCAAATTTATTGCTCTTGTTATTTTTTTTGATTTCAAATTTATAGTTATGGTAATGGGTCATAAAAATTTTGTGAAGGATTCAAAAATATCAAGTTTGAGTAGTAGAAAAATATTACTAAATGACCTATCTGATAATTTTAATTTAGCACATGCCCCCCTATAAAAAACAAAATGGTGCAGATTACCCTCCGTGGACATTATCGTATTTTTTTATAAAACGTTAGTAAAAACTTACAGAGTTCTAATTGTAACGTTTTGTCATAACGAAGGGGATTAGATACTACTTTCCATAATACAGGGTCTATTGTGCACATTTCACAAAATACAAGGGATAAACTATATTTCACTCTATAATTTAATTATAAGATGAAAGTCAATCATCTCAGTTCTATATGTTCGAGTACTCAAATTTTGCACTCTCTGGCATACATAACAAAGAGAAAGTCTGAATTAGCAGAACTTGAAGCAATAAATTGTAAGAAACCACGGAAGCAGCCTGAGATATTGTATCTTTTGGTAACTAAAGGTACTTTTTCCGTACCTAATGCGTAAAGCTGATACACTTGTCCATGTCATTCAGGAAGACATTGCAGCATGTTTCGAGTGTAATGCAGGTCTGCTGAGGCTTAGGATAATAAGTGGAAGACTCCTAGTTCTCCTCAATGAGGACATTTAAGTACATTTTCCAAGGGAAGGCACTGGGCTATTGAGTTGATTATTCATGGTAAGTGCTATTTTTTTTTCTTTTCTAGATTTACTTTCAAAACACTATCCTTCCTATCATTATATATCCTTTTAGTGTATCTTCTTTCCTCAGGAGACATTGTAGAGTGAGACATGAAATACAAGACGTGCGTTCAGCTTCACGTTGTCGTTTGGATCTTCTTACTTGCTGGTTGTGTTAAATAATCTGTTAACTATTTATCGTAATAATTATTAAAATGCTATTCCTGTCTAGAAAAGTTGTGTTTGTCTTATCTAATCATGAATGATGAAATAAAAAGTAAAATAAATTGAAGATTCAATAAATAGTAAGGGGAATAATTCAGCTCAGTACCATCCATGTAAGGCACTAGTCTCTTTAAGTATCACTGGAGAGATACTTAAAAGAGTTAATTAGCTTCTTCAACATGGTAATAGACTAAGATGGGGAATGTACTTTTTGTCTCCAATCACAACTTCCACCTTATGATATATTAATAGGTCAAACATGTTCCTAGATCTGGATGAGAATGAGTGGAAATGTTGGAGAAACAGTGTTGCAGGGAAGATTGTAGTTATGTGATGTTGATCCAACTGATATGGGATGCTGAGGAAATTCTCCAAGACTAGTGTTGGCATTTACATGAATAGATGAAATTCAATTACTTGTGAATTGCACGCTGAACTATCTCAACTCACGACTTGCCTAGGGTGGTGGGTTCGTGAGCCAAGCTCCTGTTGTGAAACCCCACTTTCTTGCTTATCTCGTTTTACGTGCTTTACCTCGTTTTGCGTGCATATGGTCTGTTTATGTGCTATAGGACCTAGAAAGTTATAATTTTGATTTCAATACTCCTAATACGTGCTAAATGTGCATTCATGAAATTTTCATCAAAAACGGAGTCAGAAATTTTATCGTCGATTTTCAGTGAATAGTGTTTTCGAAACACGTCCGCTATAATTTTGAAACTGGTCTTTTTAACCCTTCTAGACCTAGTCCACGGACTTTAATAGACCTGTGTTTGATGAAAATGGTTTTAAAATCGGCTTAAGAATTTATTAGGGTTTTTACACCGACTTTTGCGAAAATCGAGTTTTAAGCCGACTCGGGTGAAATTATTGGATTGTAAAAATTCTTGTCACCTAAAAATAACTCACTTGAGATATCTTGGGGGTTGCATAATTATTTTTAACTTGGTGAGCAATAAAATGCAATTAAAGTCATTAAAAACACAAAAATACCTATTAAAATAACTTTGACTTTAATTAATTAATTGACCATATAAGCTAATGTCCTCAACACACACTCACACAACACAAAAACACCATCACACACACACACATTGCCGAGAGAAAAGAGGGAGAAAAGAGAAGAGAAAAACTCAAGCTTTCAATCCAATTTTTCAAAGAAAAACCTAGTTTTTGTCCGTGAAACTTCGCACCAACTTGGATTCTGCTTGTTGGGCACGCATAGCACGCATTCCTAGGCTTATATCGCATCTAAGGTGAGAGAAAATTTCTAGATCTCAAAATGTCATTTTTGTGTTTTTGCGTATAAATGAAGATTGAACCGTTAGAATTGAAATCTGATGTTAGATTATTGCTCCTTGCATGCTAGGGATCATTATATACTAATACTACGAGTTTCTGTCGGATATAGCATAATTTTTATTTTCCGGGTATTTAATTTTGATTAAAATGTTCAAAGTTGAATTAAATGAGTTGTGTTGATCGAAATCGATTGCCGTCGATTTCTAAATACTTGATAATTACGTATTAGCGCTGTTGTAATGCCGAATTTTCGATTACATTGTTTGTGTGAAAATACGGAAAATCCAGCCATGACATCTTAGGATTTTAGGGTTATCGGGCATGATTTAGAGGTGTTATGGTGGATTTCCGAGAGGGCTAATGTAGTAGGTTGAATGGGTGAGTGATAGGAACTGATTTGGCAATGTTTGGATTAGTAGATTGTAAGTTATGAATTTTAGAAGTTTAGGTTGTCATTCTTTAATTTCTTGAACGATGCCTTAGATGGTTGGGTAGTGTTCGAGTGATGAATGGTGAGTTGTTGTTGAGTAATTTAGAGTTTAATTATGTATATTATGCATGTCCGGTTAGATGGCCTACTTTGTCATCTAACTACGTTGTTTGTTGTTTAATTTAATATTGATGTTATATTGATGTTAATGATTGATTATTATTGAATGCGGGAATCGGGCACTCTTGTTGCTGATCTCCCAATTGATTGATTGATTGATTGATTGATTGATGATTGATGATTATGGAGTCTTGGTATGTGTGTGCCACCTCTCGGGCAGCGTCGGGCTGTCGGGTTGATAACGGCATGACTGCCATAGGCTACCCCCAGCTCGCATGACGGAGGTGTCATGGAGGGAGGGGCTAGTGAGGTACCTCGGGTGCGTGAGTAATGGGGAGTTATAAGAAGAACGGTTGAGATCGTGATGGCGTTTGGAGCTACACCAAATAGAGTATCCTTATTGATTGGTTATATAGTTATGTGATGATAGCATTATTTATGTTGTTGTGTGATGATAGCATTATTTATGTTGTTGTGTGTTTACTTGCTCAAAGGACTAAATCCAAGGAGCGTAGTGAATACTGTCGAGATCTATCGGATCCTCACTGGGCTTATGTATATAAGCTCACTCTCTATTAATGCATGTTTCAGGTGTACTTTCACAAGTTTTCGGGTACGTGCCTCCTGAAGAGGAGAATGTGGAAAACGTGCCTTTCGTGGATGAGTCATATGTCCCTGAGTCTTATCCATGATTCTATGTTGTTAAACGTCATGTATATTAGCTTAATAGACTTTTATATGCTTTACGGTTCTTAGTGTAATAGTTGTTGAAAAGATAATGATCTAAATGATGTTAATATTTAGTGGCTTTCTTTTGTCTATGATTAAGTTGTAAATGTGTCTCAACTTACTTTTGAAATGTATAATAAAGTTGAGGTATTGTATGTCATGTTGGAACGGAGGCGTATAACGAGGATGTTTTATTGTATAATATGGTTGTGTTGTATGTTGTTGTTGTATTGAAGAATTACGGGATGTATGATGTTTTATGAGGTTGGGTTAGAACCTCGGAAATCTGTTTACTGTCGTTATGCCGCCGAAATTCCGTTGCGTCCTGACTGATTATAGGTGGGGTCGAGTTGGGGCGTGACAGTTTAAGTGGTATCAGAGCTCATGTTAGTTGTCAGCCGGGGTATTCTCGGAATGTGGGTAATGGTCTTAGCATGAAATATGTATGAAAGGAAAGAAAAATGAAATATGTATTGGTATGATTAATTGATTAAGTGATTATGTGATTTAAGTGCTTATGTGATTATGTGATCAATTTGTTTATGTGTTTTATATGAGTTTGTTATTTATGTGTTAATAGTTGTTTATAACCTGTCTACGTGCTATAACTGTGCTAACTCTTTGATTAGTAGAATGGCCGGTGGACCGAGAACCAGAGGTAGGCCTGAGATGGCTGATGAGACTCCGAGTAACGTGGCACCGGGCCGTGACGGGGGTGATGACCGATTAGGAGCAGCTATGGAGCGGATTGCAGAGTTAGTGGCTAGTCAGGCACAGTTATTAGCAGGGCAGGCTGCCCAGAATCAGGCTATGCAGGCTCAGCTTCTGAATATTCAGGGTGGTAACCACGGGCGTGGTACCCTGAAGGAGTTTTTAGGATATCACCCACCGAGATTTCAGGGGGAGCCGGATGATAGGAAGGCGGAGGCATGGATTAGCAAGTTGGAGAAGATTTATGATCCACTTGGCTATACTGATGAGCAGAAAGTCTCTTTTGCCGTGTATTTGTTAGATGACGAGGCAGAGGAGTGGTGGCGCACGGTAAGGACTAGCTGGGCGGCACAGGGTATTCCTTATGTTTGGGGTACCTTTCTGATGGCTTTCCGAGCAAAGTATGTCCCGAGGATTTGCAGGGAACGGAGAGAGGCCGAGTTTCTAGCCTTGGTCCAGGGAGATGCTACAGTGGCTCAATATGAGGCCACATTTACTCGATTGTCCCGGTATGCATCGGAGTATGTGGTAGACGAGGAGCGGAGGACTCGCAGGTTTATGTTGGGGTTGCGGCCCGAGATTCAGGATGTGATGGCTCTGAATCGATATGATATTTTCACTGAGGCTTTTGAGGCAGCTTCTAGGTTAGAGAAGAGGAAAGGGGATCAGATTGTCTCCAGTAAGCCTAGTAAGAGGCCGTATCAGCCGCAGGGCCAGCAGGTTTTATATAGGCCTCCAGTACAGCAGGTTGTCTACAGGCCACCTGCCCAGCAGGGTTCTTATAGGCCACAGAGTCAGCAGAGTTACTATCGGCCTCAGTTTCAGCAGAGGCCATATCAGGTTCAGACTCAGTATAGGCCAGCCCAGTCTCAGGGTCAGTATAGGCCTAGTGTGGTGAGACCTCAGCAGCAGGCTGTATCAGCTACTTCATCAGCTTCTGGTTATTCTAGGGGCAGTGTTAGTGCCACATCACCGCAGTGTAATTACTGCAAGCGCCCAGGGCATGTAGAGTCCGACTGCAGGGTAAAGGCAGGGACATGTTTGGGTTGTGGTAGCATCGATCATAGGGCGAAGGATTGCCCTAAGTATGCGAGGACTGAGGGTCGGGCAGCGACTCAGGGTTACCAGGGTAGGCCTACGGGCATTGTACCACAGCAGCAGTGGGTTCAGGCTCGGGCTTATGCAGTTGACTTAGAGGAGATGCCTGAGGAGACTGCAGTTGTGGAAGGTAACTTTCTTATACTTGATCAACTTGTTAAAGTGTTGATTGATTCTGGTGCTACGCATTCTTTCATTACTCCTGCTTGTGTGCAACGTGTTAAATTGCAACCTGAAAGATTGCCTTATGTGGTTGAGATTAGTACCTCTTTGACTGATAAGTATGTTACTGGCTTAGTATGTAAGGATTGTATAATACATGTTAAGGGGCATAATTTTCCTTCGGACCTTATTTTATTTCCTATCCGGGGGTATGATGTTATCTTGGGTATGGATTGGCTTTCTAAGTATGATGCCCAGTTGAACTGTAGAACCAAGGTAGTACAGTTTCGTTTGCCAGATCAGCCAGTAGTTGAGGTAGCGGGTAACCGGGGTGCTAAGACGAGTTTTGTTATCTCAGCAACTAAAGCCGTTAAGTTGGTGAGTAAGGGGTGTTCGGGTTATCTAGCTTATTTGATCAACAAGCCATCTGATAAGCTACAGCTAGAGGAAGTCCCTATTATCCGGGAATATCCTAATGTATTTCCCGAGGAGTTGCCAGGGTTGCCGCCTGAGAGGGATATAGAGTTTGTGATTAATCTTGTTCCCGGTACTCAACCTATTTCTAAATCGGCGTACCGGATGGCACCAGCTGAGTTGAAGGAGTTGAAGACTCAGTTACAGGAGTTGTTGGAGAAAGGATTTATTCAGCAGAGTTCTTCACCTTGGGGAGCACCAGTCTTATTTGTGAAGAAGAAGGATGGTGCTTTGAGGTTGTGTATAGATTACCGTGGTTTGAACCAGGTGACTATCAAGAATAAATATCCTTTGCCACTGATTGATGAGTTGTTTGATCAACTTCAGGGAAGCTCAGCAGCTTGATGTTAACCTTCAGAAGATCAAGGATCAGATTTCGGATGATCAGTCTGACTTTAAAGTGCATAAGGATGGTATTCTTCGGTTTCGGAACAGGGTTTGTGTTCCCGATGAACCGGGCTTGAGACGAGGTATTCTGGATGAAGCTCATAATTCTAAATATACTATTCATCCCGGTGGAACCAAGATGTATCGGGATTTGAAACAGCATTACTGGTGGAACAACATGAAAAGGGAGGTTGCTCAGTTTGTGTCTAGATGTTTGACTTGTCAGAGAGTGAAAGCCGAGCATCAACGACCAGCAGGTTTGCTTCAGCCGTTGGCTATACCGGAGTGGAAATGGGAGCATATTACGATGGACTTCGTCACTGGTTTGCCTAGATCACCGAGGGGTAATGATGCAGTTTGGGTTGTCGTGGATCGTTTGACGAAGACAGCTCATTTTATCTCGATGAGGTTAGGAGATGAGGTTACAAAGCTGACGGATCTCTATCTGGATCAGATTGTTAGACTTCACGGTATTCCATCTAGTATTGTCTCTGATCGAGATCCTCGATTTACTTCTCGTTTGTGGGAGAAACTTCAGGAGACCTTAGGTACTCAGTTGAACTTCAGTACAGCGTATCATCCACAGACCGACGGTCAGTCTGAGCGGACTATTCAGATTCTGGAAGATATGCTTAGGGCTTGTGTTCTGGACTTCGGGAAGAACTGGGAGAAACATCTACCACTTGCCGAGTTTGCCTATAACAATAGTTATCAAGCTACTATTGGAATGGCACCTTTTGCAGCTCTTTACGGTCGTAAGTGCCGTTCACCTTTATATTGGGACGAGGTAGGAGAGATGAAGACTATTGATCCGACTATTATGCCAGAACTTCTTGAGAAGATCGAGAATGTTCAGTTGATCAGGCAGAGAATGCTTACGGCGCAGAGTAGATTCAAGAGTTATGCTGATAAGCGTCGTCGAGACTTGGAGTTTGCAGTTGGAGATCGGGTTTTCTTGAGATTGTCTCCTCGAAAGGGGTTTGTTCGTTATGGTAAAGGTGGTAAGCTGAGTCCGAGATTTGTTGGGCCGTTTGAGATTACTAGCAGGGTTGGTAAGTTGGCATATCGGTTGGCTTTACCGGAGAACTTCTCTAATGTCCACGATGTGTTTCACGTGTCTAATTTGCGGAAATACAATCCGGATCCTTCTCATATTCTTGAGCCAGAGCCGTTACAGCTTCGAGAGAATTTGACTTATGACGAGCGTCCGATTCGTATTCTAGATCAGATGGACCGAGAGTTGAGGTCGAAGAGGATTCCGATGGTTAAGGTGTTGTGGAAGCATCACGGCATTGAGGAAGCTACGTGGGAGAGACGAGATCAGATGCAGCAGCAATACCCAGATCTATTCCGTACATCAAGTAAGAATTTCGAGGACGAAATTTCTATAAGGGGGGGAGAATGTGAAACCCCACTTTCTTGCTTATCTCGTTTTACGTGCTTTACCTCGTTTTACGTGCATATGGTCTGTTTATGTGCTATAGGACCTAGAAAGTTATAATTTTGATTTCAATACTCCTAATACGTGCTAAATGTGCATTCATGAAATTTTCATAAAAAACGGAGTCAGAAATTTTATCGTCGATTTTCAGTGAATAGTGTTTTCGAAACACCTCCGCTATAATTTTGAAACTGGTCTTTTTAACCCTTCTAGACCTAGTCCACGGACTTTAATAGACCTGTGTTTGATGAAAATGGTTTTAAAATCGGCTTAAGAATTTATTAGGGTTTTTACACCGACTTTTGCGAAAATCGAGTTTTAAGCCGACTCGGGTGAAATTATTGGATTGTAAAACTTCTTGTCACCTAAAAATAACTCACTTGAGATATCTTGGGGGTTGCATAATTATTTTTAACTTGGTGAGCAATAAAATGCAATTAAAGTCATTAAAAACACAAAAATACCTATTAAAATAACTTTGACTTTAATTAATTAATTGACCATATAAGCTAATGTCCTCAACACACACTCACACAACACAAAAACACCATCACACACACACACATTGCCGAGAGAAAAGAGGGAGAAAAGAGAAGAGAAAAACTCAAGCTTTCAATCCAATTTTTCAAAGAAAAACCTAGTTTTTGTCCGTGAAACTTCGCACCGACTTGGATTCTGCTTGTTGGGCACGCATAGCACGCATTCCTAGGCTTATATCGCATCTAAGGTGAGAGAAAATTTCTAGATCTAAAAATGTCATTTTTGTGTTTTTGCGTATAAATGAAGATTGAACCGTTAGAATTGAAATATGATGTTAGATTATTGCTCCTTGCATGCTAGGGATCATTATATACTAATACTACGAGTTTCTGTCGGATATAGCATAATTTTTATTTTCCGGGTATTTAATTTTGATTAAAATGTTCAAAGTTGAATTAAATGAGTTGTGTTGATCGAAATCGATTGCCGTCGATTTCTAAATACTTGATAATTACGTATTAGCGCTGTTGTAATGCCGAATTTTCGATTACATTATTTGTGTGAAAATCCGGAAAATCCAGCCATGACATCTTAGGATTTTAGGGTTATCGGGCATGATTTAGAGGTGTTATGGTGGATTTCCGAGAGGGCTAATGTAGTAGGTTGAATGGGTGAGTGATAGGAACTGATTTGGCAATGTTTGGATTAGTAGATTGTAAGTTATGAATTTTAGAAGTTTAGGTTGTCATTCTTTAATTTCTTGAACGATGCCTTAGATGGTTGGGTAGTGTTCGAGTGATGAATGGTGAGTTGTTGTTGAGTAATTTAGAGTTTAATTATGTATATTATGCATGTCCGGTTAGATGGCCTACTTTGTCATCTAACTACGTTGTTTGTTGTTTAATTTAATATTGATGTTATATTGATGTTAATGATTGATTATTATTGAATGCGGGAATCGGGCACTCTTGTTGCTGATCTCCCAATTGATTGATTGATTGATTGATTGATTGATGATTGATGATTATGGAGTCTTGGTATGTGTGTGCCACCTCTCGGGCAGCGTCGGGCTGTCGGGTTGATAACGGCATGACTGCCATAGGCTACCCCCAGCTCGCATGACGGAGGTGTCATGGAGGGAGGGGCTAGTGAGGTACCTCGGGTGCGTGAGTAATGGGGAGTTATAAGAAGAACGGTTGAGATCGTGATGGCGTTTGGAGCTACACCAAATAGAGTATCCTTATTGATTGGTTATATAGTTATGTGATGATAGCATTATTTATGTTGTTGTGTGATGATAGCATTATTTATGTTGTTGTGTGTTTACTTGCTCAAAGGACTAAATCCAAGGAGCGTAGTGAATACTGTCGAGATCTATCGGATCCTCACTGGGCTTATGTATATAAGCTCACTCTCTATTAATGCATGTTTCAGGTGTACTTTCACAAGTTTTCGGGTACGTGCCTCCTGAAGAGGAGAATGTGGAAAACGTGCCTTTCGTGGATGAGTCATATGTCCCTGAGTCTTATCCATGATTCTATGTTGTTAAACGTCATGTATATTAGCTTAATAGACTTTTATATGCTTTACGGTTCTTAGTGTAATAGTTGTTGAAAAGATAATGATCTAAATGATGTTAATATTTAGTGGCTTTCTTTTGTCTATGATTAAGTTGTAAATGTGTCTCAACTTACTTTTGAAATGTATAATAAAGTTGAGGTATTGTATGTCATGTTGGAACGGAGGCGTATAACGAGGATGTTTTATTGTATAATATGGTTGTGTTGTATGTTGTTGTTGTATTGAAGAATTACGGGATGTATGATGTTTTATGAGGTTGGGTTAGAACCTCGGAAATCTGTTTACTGTCGTTATGCCGCCGAAATTCCGTTGCGTCCTGACTGATTATAGGTGGGGTCGAGTTGGGGCGTGACAGTTTAAGTGGTATCAGAGCTCATGTTAGTTGTCAGCCGGGGTATTCTCGGAATGTGGGTAATGGTCTTAGCATGAAATATGTATGAAAGGAAAGAAAAATGAAATATGTATTGGTATGATTAATTGATTAAGTGATTATGTGATTTAAGTGCTTATGTGATTATGTGATCAATTTGTTTATGTGTTTTATATGAGTTTGTTATTTATGTGTTAATAGTTGTTTATAACCTGTCTACGTGCTATAACTGTGCTAACTCTTTGATTAGTAGAATGGCCGGTGGACCGAGAACCAGAGGTAGGCCTGAGATGGCTGATGAGACTCCGAGTAACGTGGCACCGGGCCGTGACGGGGGTGATGACCGATTAGGAGCAGCTATGGAGCGGATTGCAGAGTTAGTGGCTAGTCAGGCACAGTTATTAGCAGGGCAGGCTGCCCAGAATCAGGCTATGCAGGCTCAGCTTCTGAATATTCAGGGTGGTAACCACGGGCGTGGTACCCTGAAGGAGTTTTTAGGATATCACCCACCGAGATTTCAGGGGGAGCCGGATGATAGGAAGGCGGAGGCATGGATTAGCAAGTTGGAGAAGATTTATGATCCACTTGGCTATACTGATGAGCAGAAAGTCTCTTTTGCCGTGTATTTGTTAGATGACGAGGCAGAGGAGTGGTGGCGCACGGTAAGGACTAGCTGGGCGGCACAGGGTATTCCTTATGTTTGGGGTACCTTTCTGATGGCTTTCCGAGCAAAGTATGTCCCGAGGATTTGCAGGGAACGGAGAGAGGCCGAGTTTCTAGCCTTGGTCCAGGGAGATGCTACAGTGGCTCAATATGAGGCCACATTTACTCGATTGTCCCGGTATGCATCGGAGTATGTGGTAGACGAGGAGCGGAGGACTCGCAGGTTTATGTTGGGGTTGCGGCCCGAGATTCAGGATGTGATGGCTCTGAATCGATATGATATTTTCACTGAGGCTTTTGAGGCAGCTTCTAGGTTAGAGAAGAGGAAAGGGGATCAGATTGTCTCCAGTAAGCCTAGTAAGAGGCCGTATCAGCCGCAGGGCCAGCAGGTTTTATATAGGCCTCCAGTACAGCAGGTTGTCTACAGGCCACCTGCCCAGCAGGGTTCTTATAGGCCACAGAGTCAGCAGAGTTACTATCGGCCTCAGTTTCAGCAGAGGCCATATCAGGTTCAGACTCAGTATAGGCCAGCCCAGTCTCAGGGTCAGTATAGGCCTAGTGTGGTGAGACCTCAGCAGCAGGCTGTATCAGCTACTTCATCAGCTTCTGGTTATTCTAGGGGCAGTGTTAGTGCCACATCACCGCAGTGTAATTACTGCAAGCGCCCAGGGCATGTAGAGTCCGACTGCAGGGTAAAGGCAGGGACATGTTTGGGTTGTGGTAGCATCGATCATAGGGCGAAGGATTGCCCTAAGTATGCGAGGACTGAGGGTCGGGCAGCGACTCAGGGTTACCAGGGTAGGCCTACGGGCATTGTACCACAGCAGCAGTGGGTTCAGGCTCGGGCTTATGCAGTTGACTTAGAGGAGATGCCTGAGGAGACTGCAGTTGTGGAAGGTAACTTTCTTATACTTGATCAACTTGTTAAAGTGTTGATTGATTCTGGTGCTACGCATTCTTTCATTACTCCTGCTTGTGTGCAACGTGTTAAATTGCAACCTGAAAGATTGCCTTATGTGGTTGAGATTAGTACCTCTTTGACTGATAAGTATGTTACTGGCTTAGTATGTAAGGATTGTATAATACATGTTAAGGGGCATAATTTTCCTTCGGACCTTATTTTATTTCCTATCCGGGGGTATGATGTTATCTTGGGTATGGATTGGCTTTCTAAGTATGATGCCCAGTTGAACTGTAGAACCAAGGTAGTACAGTTTCGTTTGCCAGATCAGCCAGTAGTTGAGGTAGCGGGTAACCGGGGTGCTAAGACGAGTTTTGTTATCTCAGCAACTAAAGCCGTTAAGTTGGTGAGTAAGGGGTGTTCGGGTTATCTAGCTTATTTGATCAACAAGCCATCTGATAAGCTACAGCTAGAGGAAGTCCCTATTATCCGGGAATATCCTAATGTATTTCCCGAGGAGTTGCCAGGGTTGCCGCCTGAGAGGGATATAGAGTTTGTGATTAATCTTGTTCCCGGTACTCAACCTATTTCTAAATCGGCGTACCGGATGGCACCAGCTGAGTTGAAGGAGTTGAAGACTCAGTTACAGGAGTTGTTGGAGAAAGGATTTATTCAGCAGAGTTCTTCACCTTGGGGAGCACCAGTCTTATTTGTGAAGAAGAAGGATGGTGCTTTGAGGTTGTGTATAGATTACCGTGGTTTGAACCAGGTGACTATCAAGAATAAATATCCTTTGCCACTGATTGATGAGTTGTTTGATCAACTTCAGGGAAGCTCAGCAGCTTGATGTTAACCTTCAGAAGATCAAGGATCAGATTTCGGATGATCAGTCTGACTTTAAAGTGCATAAGGATGGTATTCTTCGGTTTCGGAACAGGGTTTGTGTTCCCGATGAACCGGGCTTGAGACGAGGTATTCTGGATGAAGCTCATAATTCTAAATATACTATTCATCCCGGTGGAACCAAGATGTATCGGGATTTGAAACAGCATTACTGGTGGAACAACATGAAAAGGGAGGTTGCTCAGTTTGTGTCTAGATGTTTGACTTGTCAGAGAGTGAAAGCCGAGCATCAACGACCAGCAGGTTTGCTTCAGCCGTTGGCTATACCGGAGTGGAAATGGGAGCATATTACGATGGACTTCGTCACTGGTTTGCCTAGATCACCGAGGGGTAATGATGCAGTTTGGGTTGTCGTGGATCGTTTGACGAAGACAGCTCATTTTATCTCGATGAGGTTAGGAGATGAGGTTACAAAGCTGACGGATCTCTATCTGGATCAGATTGTTAGACTTCACGGTATTCCATCTAGTATTGTCTCTGATCGAGATCCTCGATTTACTTCTCGTTTGTGGGAGAAACTTCAGGAGACCTTAGGTACTCAGTTGAACTTCAGTACAGCGTATCATCCACAGACCGACGGTCAGTCTGAGCGGACTATTCAGATTCTGGAAGATATGCTTAGGGCTTGTGTTCTGGACTTCGGGAAGAACTGGGAGAAACATCTACCACTTGCCGAGTTTGCCTATAACAATAGTTATCAAGCTACTATTGGAATGGCACCTTTTGCAGCTCTTTACGGTCGTAAGTGCCGTTCACCTTTATATTGGGACGAGGTAGGAGAGATGAAGACTATTGATCCGACTATTATGCCAGAACTTCTTGAGAAGATCGAGAATGTTCAGTTGATCAGGCAGAGAATGCTTACGGCGCAGAGTAGATTCAAGAGTTATGCTGATAAGCGTCGTCGAGACTTGGAGTTTGCAGTTGGAGATCGGGTTTTCTTGAGATTGTCTCCTCGAAAGGGGTTTGTTCGTTATGGTAAAGGTGGTAAGCTGAGTCCGAGATTTGTTGGGCCGTTTGAGATTACTAGCAGGGTTGGTAAGTTGGCATATCGGTTGGCTTTACCGGAGAACTTCTCTAATGTCCACGATGTGTTTCACGTGTCTAATTTGCGGAAATACAATCCGGATCCTTCTCATATTCTTGAGCCAGAGCCGTTACAGCTTCGAGAGAATTTGACTTATGACGAGCGTCCGATTCGTATTCTAGATCAGATGGACCGAGAGTTGAGGTCGAAGAGGATTCCGATGGTTAAGGTGTTGTGGAAGCATCACGGCATTGAGGAAGCTACGTGGGAGAGACGAGATCAGATGCAGCAGCAATACCCAGATCTATTCCGTACATCAAGTAAGAATTTCGAGGACGAAATTTCTATAAGGGGGGGAGAATGTGAAACCCCACTTTCTTGCTTATCTCGTTTTACGTGCTTTACCTCGTTTTACGTGCATATGGTCTGTTTATGTGCTATAGGACCTAGAAAGTTATAATTTTGATTTCAATACTCCTAATACGTGCTAAATGTGCATTCATGAAATTTTCATAAAAAACGGAGTCAGAAATTTTATCGTCGATTTTCAGTGAATAGTGTTTTCGAAACACCTCCGCTATAATTTTGAAACTGGTCTTTTTAACCCTTCTAGACCTAGTCCACGGACTTTAATAGACCTGTGTTTGATGAAAATGGTTTTAAAATCGGCTTAAGAATTTATTAGGGTTTTTACACCGACTTTTGCGAAAATCGAGTTTTAAGCCGACTCGGGTGAAATTATTGGATTGTAAAACTTCTTGTCACCTAAAAATAACTCACTTGAGATATCTTGGGGGTTGCATAATTATTTTTAACTTGGTGAGCAATAAAATGCAATTAAAGTCATTAAAAACACAAAAATACCTATTAAAATAACTTTGACTTTAATTAATTAATTGACCATATAAGCTAATGTCCTCAACACACACTCACACAACACAAAAACACCATCACACACACACACATTGCCGAGAGAAAAGAGGGAGAAAAGAGAAGAGAAAAACTCAAGCTTTCAATCCAATTTTTCAAAGAAAAACCTAGTTTTTGTCCGTGAAACTTCGCACCGACTTGGATTCTGCTTGTTGGGCACGCATAGCACGCATTCCTAGGCTTATATCGCATCTAAGGTGAGAGAAAATTTCTAGATCTCAAAATGTCATTTTTGTGTTTTTGCGTATAAATGAAGATTGAACCGTTAGAATTGAAATATGATGTTAGATTATTGCTCCTTGCATGCTAGGGATCATTATATACTAATACTATGAGTTTCTGTCGGATATAGCATAATTTTTATTTTCCGGGTATTTAATTTTGATTAAAATGTTCAAAGTTGAATTAAATGAGTTGTGTTGATCGAAATCGATTGCCGTCGATTTCTAAATACTTGATAATTACGTATTAGCGCTGTTGTAATGCCGAATTTTCGATTACATTATTTGTGTGAAAATCCGGAAAATCCAGCCATGACATCTTAGGATTTTAGGGTTATCGGGCATGATTTAGAGGTGTTATGGTGGATTTCCGAGAGGGCTAATGTAGTAGGTTGAATGGGTGAGTGATAGGAACTGATTTGGCAATGTTTGGATTAGTAGATTGTAAGTTATGAATTTTAGAAGTTTAGGTTGTCATTCTTTAATTTCTTGAACGATGCCTTAGATGGTTGGGTAGTGTTCGAGTGATGAATGGTGAGTTGTTGTTGAGTAATTTAGAGTTTAATTATGTATATTATGCATGTCCGGTTAGATGGCCTACTTTGTCATCTAACTACGTTGTTTGTTGTTTAATTTAATATTGATGTTATATTGATGTTAATGATTGATTATTATTGAATGCGGGAATCGGGCACTCTTGTTGCTGATCTCCCAATTGATTGATTGATTGATTGATTGATTGATGATTGATGATTATGGAGTCTTGGTATGTGTGTGCCACCTCTCGGGCAGCGTCGGGCTGTCGGGTTGATAACGGCATGACTGCCATAGGCTACCCCCAGCTCGCATGACGGAGGTGTCATGGAGGGAGGGGCTAGTGAGGTACCTCGGGTGCGTGAGTAATGGGGAGTTATAAGAAGAACGGTTGAGATCGTGATGGCGTTTGGAGCTACACCAAATAGAGTATCCTTATTGATTGGTTATATAGTTATGTGATGATAGCATTATTTATGTTGTTGTGTGATGATAGCATTATTTATGTTGTTGTGTGTTTACTTGCTCAAAGGACTAAATCCAAGGAGCGTAGTGAATACTGTCGAGATCTATCGGATCCTCACTGGGCTTATGTATATAAGCTCACTCTCTATTAATGCATGTTTCAGGTGTACTTTCACAAGTTTTCGGGTACGTGCCTCCTGAAGAGGAGAATGTGGAAAACGTGCCTTTCGTGGATGAGTCATATGTCCCTGAGTCTTATCCATGATTCTATGTTGTTAAACGTCATGTATATTAGCTTAATAGACTTTTATATGCTTTACGGTTCTTAGTGTAATAGTTGTTGAAAAGATAATGATCTAAATGATGTTAATATTTAGTGGCTTTCTTTTGTCTATGATTAAGTTGTAAATGTGTCTCAACTTACTTTTGAAATGTATAATAAAGTTGAGGTATTGTATGTCATGTTGGAACGGAGGCGTATAACGAGGATGTTTTATTGTATAATATGGTTGTGTTGTATGTTGTTGTTGTATTGAAGAATTACGGGATGTATGATGTTTTATGAGGTTGGGTTAGAACCTCGGAAATCTGTTTACTGTCGTTATGCCGCCGAAATTCCGTTGCGTCCTGACTGATTATAGGTGGGGTCGAGTTGGGGCGTGACACCTGTATATTGAGAAATGAACTCAACTCAGCTCAGTTCATTAAAAACTTGGGTCGAGTTAGGTGTAGTTATGTCAATCCACGACTCACGTGGATTCAGTGGGGCTGAACTAGACTGGCCTAGATGCCCGCTCTACCATATGCTCTATCTATTTGTATTGACTTTATTTTTTATTTTTGGCTAAAAGCAACCGGTGTGTATTACTCGACGAAAATACTTACATCATTTAGTACATTTACCAATATGTTCTATCGTCTAACTTCCAGACTCTACAAATGGCTTGGTTCAAAAGAAAGTATTTCACCTTCCTAACTTTACACAGTTTAATATGGACATAAAAAATAATATTACGAGTGATTTGTTCCTCAGTGAGAATATCAACACTGTGGATGCGACTATTTCTTTCTTTTCATATGTGAAAAACAAAGGCCCCAAGAAAGATCTTCATAAAAGTTGCTTGAAAGGAGAGTCACCAATACGCGTGAACCAAACCATAGCTGAATTCCAGTCTTGCACAGTAGGTGGCCTTTTGCAAAAACTCCATCCGATATGCCAGATTCTTCGTGAACTGAACACAGCCCAATGCTCATGATCTTCCACACAGCCATGACAAAGAGCACAATAAGGATCAGAGCCCCCAACCGATCATACGATACTTAGTTGGCAATCTATCCAGCCAGCAAAGCCAGCTGCAAAATGCATGCTTAGGCATAGAAAAATTAAACCAAATAGCACCACTCCATCTGACCTTTTCAAATCAAGGTCTAATCAAATCCAAGGCCCACTTCATCTTGTATTCCCCATTCGGAGAGTTGCTCCAAATAAAACGATCCTCAGCTCCAGGTCGCGGTAAGATGCCAAGCAAATGGGAAGAGATAGGATGGTAAATACCATTCTCACTCGGCCATTCCTAAAGCTCACCATTGATAAAATCAGAGACCATCGCTTCCAAATTGGAGCAAGATGCCACGATTTCCTCCTCCTCAAACACTTCACAAAGAATTCCCATCGAATGCCAATGGTCCTTCGAAAATCTTGTGTTATTCCCATTCCCAATCCGATGCAAGATGAAATTTTTGCCATACTTCTCAACTGCAAGATCTTCATCCATGATCACGAAGGCCTAGAAGGCATTTTCTCATCTCAAAGATTGGTTCTTCGAAGATAATTAGAGTAAATCCACCTGCACCACACCGATTTCTGTTTTGTATGAAGGATCCACATATATCTAAGGATGGCAGCCCGCTTGATATCATGGATTCTAAAAATGCCGAGACCTCCTTCATCTTTGCTTCTACAAACTGATTCCTAGGAAACCTTCGCTTTGTTGCCTTGATCTTCCGATCCAGACCAAAGAACAGAAGCTAAAATTCTTTCAATATCTTTGATTGTTCCCTTTGGAATAGTAAACATATGGGTCCAAAAATTGTGCATTTGGTCGAGGATGGATTTGATGATTTGAAGTCGGCCTGCAAAAGAAAAGTAATTCTTCGACCACTTACCAACTCTAAGAGTGATACGGTGGACCAAGTACTTACAGCGGTTATTGAGCAATCTAAGATTGTAGCTTGATTGATCTTCGTGACGTGTGGAAGTTTGGGAATTATTTTATGGTTATTATTTATTCAGTTTTCCGCCCTCATTTGCTACAATCGTCATTATTTAATTTTCTTTAGAATTACACAAATTAAATTGTATTGCCTCTAGGATATTGATTCTGGAATTTAAGGTTATATTTTTTTTACACCTATAATTGTTCTATGCCTTGTAACTATAGTTATTTTGAAGTTACATTGTCATTAATTGTGGATTTAGAGCCTTGGGGCTTAGAACGATCTAGTCTCCTAAGCTTGTGACAGTTACATTCTTGAATTTGGTTTGACGAATTTAGGGGCTAACAGAAGCAGTTGAGATATTGTATGCCATGTATTGCTCAATGGTAGGCCCTGCTTCTAGTTCTACTTCTAAAATACTGTACTTCCTATCATTCTCATATCTCATTTTGTTTGAAAGATTTTATATCTTGAAAGTCTTGATTTATTCATGTGAAATAATTAGATTTTTCATCACTTTCTTTCATATGTGACATGATATGGGTATAAACCCGACCCGATTGGGATGTAACCTGCCAGGAGGATCCGAACCATACCCAAGACCCGCCAAAGAATTGTAGCCAATGGGAGAGGTCTATTGTCCGACCTCAAGGTGTCAATAGTTAGATCATGTGGGAGCCCATGGTAGCATGCTTAGGGTAAAACTTCATTAGTATAAATAGTTCATTAAATGCACCTATCAAGGTAAGAAGAACTCACTTATCACTCTCTCCCTTCCAGTAATTATTTAAACTCGGATATACTAACTTACTTCTACATCGGAGGGAGTTCTTGTGTAGTAACACCCGCAATCCCTTAACTTGTTTTGCAGGTACAAAGTTGAGCTCGGGTTGAAGCACATTCAACCCTTATCATGACCAATAATTGATAGTATGATTGCGCAATTGATGACGTGGCAGAAAAAGTAGCAATATTTTTCAAAAAAGTTACATATTAAAGTCAAGCGCCAGAATGGATCGAACATGGATGGATATATAATATAAGACTAATGTCCAACTCTAATTTCATGTTACATGTATAAGCCTGAGGTTTTATAAGAATCATTTGGTTCGTTCCAAAAACTAAAAGGTATTATGTGGAATATAACTCAGGATCAAGTCTGGATTTATCTATGTAGGACAATTAATTTTGCCAATCCTTTTCATGTTGGACCCATGATTGAAAGTGTAATTAGTCACCTGAAACAAAAAAGAATCGAATTTAGGAGAGTTGCATACTAAAGTCAGGCATAAGAATAGGTCAAATGTGAATAGATAACATAGGAACCTTTAACTTCACATCATTTCAATTGCTGAAATGAAGCATTCTTCCATTTCCTTTTCTGGAACAGAATTTCGATTGATTTATAAGCACTACGGTCTAAACACGTATGATTTAATTTTTGTATTCAACTGGATAACTTGCTGCTAATCTGAATCTTCTGATACAATAGTTTAAATGCTTGCTTGAGTATTCCAGCAATTTTAATAATATCTCATTAAGATTCTTAACAGCCTGTTAATGCCACCTTGGCAACTGGAGTTCTATAATTAAATTAAGTTCTAATTTCATTTCTTGCGTCAATGGCTATTATAAGAATGATATCTGCAATGTTAGCTGACTATTGCCACGCTGTGCTATGTCATGTTAGCACGTTGTCAATGAAATCTGTATTACCCATACGACGGCAGCAGTGGATGATTGATGCCCGTTACCTGCAATTAAGTCTAACATCAATAAATATAACGGCTAACCCAACCGTATTGCTGTATATCACTTGACTAAAGTTCGAATATACCTTCTAGTCTCGTTACTTTATTTCTAGGAGATTTTTTTTTTTTCTAATTTTTTTTAATGGGAAGCTTTGCCGATCCTTGAGGATTCAGTAAGGCAAAAGTACTACTAAGCTATTCAACGATAGGGGATGTGCCCCCTCTTCTATCTCTCTCTCGAGTAAAGGAAGGAAACCACTAGGTGTCACAGTTATGATCACACTGCCTAGAGGTTGGAGTAACCCGAAATTTGCAAGTCAATTCGTGCAGCTATTTACTTCTCTATGGACATGCCAAAGGCACTTGTTTGCAATCTTCTACCGTATCACCATGCGGGCAATAGGGATATTTCTAGCAGATTTTACTCCCTCTTGTATTCGCTAAAATATGGATATCGAAAATTCAAAATTATTGATAATCACCCATTTAGAGTCAACACCGTGTGTATCAACCACCCAAAGTTTTGTTAAGTCAAAAACTGAGAGTCAGTAGTTATATATGTCTAAATTTACTAAATTGAACCAATACTTAATTTAAACGCATTATAGTACATATAGAGTCTTTAGTGCATTATCTTATTTGATATCAAGTTTTGAACCCTTGACCTTGATGTCCAACATACTTTAATTGCAAGTCTTAAACCATCAAGCTGAAGGAAACCCGATTGCATTATTTTCAATATATATTGATTTCATAAGATGTAGAGAAAAATGTTTCCTCAAAAATTGATTTTCTTTTCAAAAATTTATTCATATCATATTCAACAAATAACAAGTTAGAATTCCTATTCAAATCCAGATTAGAATATTCTAAGCATAACCCGTATAAATTAAAACCATAACCTATATGTAAATTACCAATATAATTGGATCGATAGCTAGCTAAATTAAAAACTTGTAGCAATTAACTAAAAATAGCACAAGAACACATATTAATTAATTAAAACAGTAAACAATAGTCATACAATCTATTAAAAAACAACTGCATAAATTAAAATAACAATTGAATAGAACAATTACAATAACAACAAGAAATAATATGGATCATTAGAATAACAATAATTAAGAATAATTAAAAATAATAAAGAACTAAAATAATGATTGTTTACCTTGACAAAGAAATGTGCTTGACTATAACAGAAACAAAGACAAAAAAAAAAAAGAAAAGAAGATGAGGGCCTAAGGCGGTGGGTCAAGTTGTGTGTATGTTGTGATTTTGTGTGTGTGTGTATGTGGATGTTGTGAAGACTAAACAAGATGGGAATGAGTAAAAAAGTACAAAATAGAAAATGAAAAACAAAAAGAAATTAAAAAATAAACAATAGGATGTAATGATAATTTTAATAGAAATTTTAACAAAGTTAACTTTCTGTTAGCTTTGACTTTGGTCAAGGGTAACAAGTGGCAAAAATTAAACATTAGAGGTAATAAGTGTAAGCTCATATAAAAATTGAGGGTACTAAGTGGATTTAACCCTTATTATTATTATTATTATTAGTGTTGTTGTTGTTGTTATTTGTTTATTTTTATTAATTCTTAAGACTATAATATATATAAAGGGCTAGTTTTGTAATATGTTTAAAGCGCATTTTGGTCATTTGAAAATGAATTTTATAACGTATTTATTATTTCATAAGATTATTATTATTTGTTAATATTATTTATTAATATGATGATTATTATTATTACCTAATAACTATTTATTAAATCAATATAATTTATTTATGTTGTATATGATTATTATTAATGTTAAATATTGAAATAAAAATGAGGATGTTATTTCATTCTCAATCTATTCCATCAGTTGTCACCTAAGTATTAAATTCCATGAAAATGTCAAAAAAGTTAAAAATCACATGATATGTTAAGATTGTTCTAACTTGCAATAGTAGACGGAATGTTAGTGTAGTAATGACCAATAGTAATTTTTTTGCTAAATCAGCAAAGAGATTCATTAAAGGGTAAATATCACTTTACCCCCTTAATGTATACACTATGTAACAATTTACTCCCTAATGTTTTTTTTTGTATCACTTAACCCCCTTTCACATGTCAAACAACAAAATATCCCTTAAAATTAAATTTGAATGTCCCATAATGCCCTTTTCTTTACTCCATGGAAGTTAAGTGATACAAAATAAATTTTAAAGTGATAAATAACATGAGGAGATAAATGTTATAATTTCTTTAAACGTTACCAAATGAAGATTTTTTCTCTTTTTTTGGTTGAAATAGGGAATCGATTTTTTGCTTCCTGCATATAGTAAACCAAATTGTATGATTGGAATATTTTTCTTTTGTTTCTTTTCTATGACAACCAATAGTAGCTTTTTCTTTTTTTGGGTTAAAGCACGTTGTTTTTTTTAGTCTCACAAGTAAAATTATTGTAACAATTGAAAAATGAAAAAGAAAAAGAAAAAGAAAAATAATTGAGAGCCCATAATCCACCAGAGAAAGGCCGTGAGAGAAAGCAAAGAGAGCAGCAAGGGAGAGGCCGTGAGAGAGCATCGGGAAAGAGGCAGTGAGAGATGAAAGAAAATAAAAACAGATGACTGTGAAGACATAAAGGGCATCTTTGTCCTTTCCAATATTTTTAACAGCAGAATGTTACTTTTTCTATTAAGTTAGACACAAAAAGGGGTTAAGTGATACAAAAAAAATATTAGGAAGTAAACTGTTACGTAATGCATATATTAAGGGGGTAAAACAATATTTACCCTTCATTAAATGAATATGTAAACGTACAACCAAAAACAAAAATAAAAAATGGATGTTCTATCTACAAACCATCCATAACTTACAAATAACTCTATTCAAAATGATGTTCCTAATTCTTACAAAACGAATGAATAGTTGTTAGCATAGTAGCACTAACAACTAAAAGCTATACTACTAGGGTTTTGGTCTAGTGGTAATGTTACTTGGTGTGTATGTAAAAGGTGGTGAGTTCGAATCTTATTAATTATATTGAAAGAAAAAAAAAAACTACAAGCTACCTTGAGTCTCAACTTCAAACTGTTCTCTAGCCGGCAAAGGATAATCAAAAGTTCACAATACCCCCTATATTTTATAAATAAATTAATTACCGCCTTATATTTTAAAAACATAATTGAATACCTCTGTATTTTATAAATAAATTGATTACTCCTCTATACATTAAAAAGATAACTAAATATCTTCCCTCCATTATTTTTATTTTTATTTTTGTGAACAAATCCACCCATGGACTTTCAAAGTCACTGTAAGTGACTAGCCAGGTCTCGTCTCTGGTCAGTCTTTGACCAGAAACGTTGACACATATATATATAAATATGTAGATAGATATTTTAATAATATGGATATTACTTCTTTTATATTCTGTTGTTCTTATTTTTCTTATGTAGGAGGATAAGTGATATTGAAAGAAGTTAATTTTTTTTTTTTTATTATTCCATATGATCTAGTGGTGAGATTAAATTTATTTTAATATGTACTGAAATTTCTTTTTCGTTAGTCATTTTATAATTTGTCTTCAAGTCAAAGAGATATTTTTAGAAATTATGTAGGTATTGCAATAACTACCGTCAAACAACCTCTTTTTATCTCTATTAACTTCTCATGTACTCTTTTACCTACGATTATCTATGTCACATAACTCACCTGCAGTTGTGCAACTCTAATAGTATCGATATTGTTATGGTACTACGGTACAAATACTATAATTGTACCACTTTAGCGGTTACTGTTATTGCGACTACGTGAATTGGACCCTAAATTATTATTGAATTGATGCTACTAGGGTTAAATGCAGTCACAACTATTCTTTTATATTTTTTATATATATATCAATTTTAGTGATTCTTCGCTTATGGTATGTCAAATGGATTACCCAATCAAAGAAATTCATTGACTCAATCATCAAGCTATTTTTTTTTTTTTTTAAATTGTGGATTGAATTTCCTTACTGAGTTTTTGTTCGCTCATTATTTTTGCTTCTGCATACTTCCTTTGCAGTTACAACAAAATAGTCCTTACAACCTTTGGGAGGGATGACAGCCATACCAAATGATTTAATGACGAAATATTTCTTTTCAAAACATTGTCAGTTTTGGAGTGAAATCTTTATTTTGTGACTGATAAGAGGTAAAATCCTAGCTCTAGGAGCAATTACAAAAATACCTCTAAAAAGCCCACCAAGCCAAGGCCAATGTACCTAAGAGCCGAGATCCAGTGCCCGAGGTCCAGGACCCAAGGTCCAGTGCCCGAGGCCTAGTGCTTGAGGTCCAGGACCCAAGGTCCAATGCTCGAGGCCTAGTGCTTGAGGTCCAGTCCCAAGGTCTAGTGCCCGAGGTCCACCAATCCGAGGTCTATCATGAACCTCGGGCAATATAGTTATAACCTATTATTCCCAAGAGACTTGTAGAACACTTTAGTAGAGGAACATGTGGCAGTCTCTAACAACTTGAAGATTAGTATAAATATACGGACATTTCTCTCAAAAAAGATAACAAATAGAAGGCATATACACTATAATGCTATTCTCTCTCTCTCTTATCTCTTTTTACTCTATTATGCTCATATACAATTTTAGATCCCGAACTGACTTGATCGTCGGAGGGGTCTCCTGGGGCACACCTCCAGTGGATCTTGTTTTGCAAGTTGCTCGTTGATAGGACCTCGTTTCGAGCCCAACTATAGAGAGATCGAGATCCAGATCTAGCTCAAGACTGTATCCTAGAATTTTTTACCTTAACAGGTTGGCGCCGTATGTAAGAAATGGAAAATATCCCGCTGAGAAACCACACCGACACAAAAGGAGTAACGATAATGCTCGTACCTTGTTTACTATTTACTGTTTGGTATATCAACGTTTCCATCATATATGCTTACTAGCCGTGCATAATTTACTTGTAATGCTCAACTTCTTCAATAATTTCGCCTCTGCTGACATAAACTAATGGCGATACATGCATAACTTTGCACGCCCGAATATAGAGGCAATTTACATTCACTTTGTTTATGATATTCTATCATATATAAAAACAAGTCTGGCAGCATTCCAATTTTGTATATGTTTTATGACTTGTGGGCCATTTAATTGTGTAGAAAAGGCATCTACTTGGCAAACAATTTCTGTAATTATAGATGTGAAGTACATCTTTTAAAGGCATGCCCTTAAGGCGTTCGTAGAAATGCAGAAGTAGATTGTACATTGGAAAGCTTCAGCAAATACATCTCTCTCATATTGGGCATCAAAGGTGTTTGATAAAATGTCGAGTTCCCCTTGCACTGAAAATTCAATCAGTTAAGTTACCACATTACAGCAATCTAAATATTTAGGTAGCCACGTTGCAGAATACCCTAGTGGTTGAAATGCTAATATTTTGTTGCACTCTACTAGAAGGTCAAAATTTATATACCATCAAGTGCTCGTTATATATGCTAAATTGGTATATAATAATTCCCGTAGACTAAATTTGTTCCAAGAATTTAGTATTGCAGTCCTAAAGTGCACCTTATGTATCAGTCAGTACTATTGCAGACTTTGACCTTTATTATCCATTTTCTTTGGTAGTTTATTGCATGTCTAAAAGTGGCATTGTCTGGGGGGATAAAAGGCATAATGTACATGCACGTACATGTGTACAATAGTATTTTGAGCATTAATTATTATATGTTTGCCATTATAAGCATGTTTGCTCAAATATGATAAGCTGTGTCTTTATCTTTTATCTTGGAAATAGTATAATGCTTATTTTCTTCTAATATGAGTATATTATGAATCAAACTACTAGAGGAGTGATTCATAAGATAATTAAAACATGCTCATTAAAATAATACCATGGCGGCAGACGAATTGCTTCTTGGATCTAAACACATGCAATTTATGAATCATGCCTGTTTGAATCGAATCATATGGTACAGCTTTCACAGAGCAGAATATGATTGATGTTTTGAATCTTAGATGCCTACATAATCATGTGTCTCGCAAAACTCATGTATTCTACACAACTACTGCACAGATCATTATAATAGCATGATGATAAGTGACAGTAGCACATTCATGCGTGTTAGTGGATAGTTAGGCATATGTTAGATAGTTAAGCATATGTTAGGCATATGTTAGATAGTTAGGCATATGTTAGGCATATGTTAGATATAATGGCATATTATAATGATGTAAAGTAGCCTTACTCAGCCTATATAAGGCAGTTGCAAACATTGCAAATAAACACACAAGAAATCATCTTCTTCTTCTCATTTGCTCGTTATCTTCTTCACTAATGTTTAGTAAATTCGACATGGTATCAGAGCTACCATTCTGGTAGCTTGTGCCACTGTCATCTCACAATACAAAACTCACATATCTTATATTTTGCATTGCTTACACCATTGATATCAATTTAGATCAAACACCACCACCACCACCAACTGTTCGTCACTATTTGCTACTGTACACATCTTGAACAGTAACACGCGCCACACCAGAACGTTCTACTCGTCGAGAGGATTCTAACGATACCAAAAACGTAAAATTCCGACATCGGACACACCTCCACCTTCCGTCAAAAGAACACTGCACTGTTGGAATATTTTCCAACATTTCAGCACACCAAACAAGGCCTTGCTGACATCATTTGCCACGTCAGCAACATCTGTCAGTCAACTGTCAGTCCAGTCACCACAGGTCAGCAAACCGCCACGTCAGCCAAAAAAAAAAAAAAAAAAATTGACAAGATCATTCTTAAGGTTTTTTGACATCCTGATTTCATTTTTGCATTCCGTTTTTCAAAATTCCAACTCAAAATACCAGTTTTGTCTACAAAATGGATCATTCAAATGTTCCTCAACCTATTAATATCATATTTGATGGAACCAATTACATACCTTGGGCCCACGCCATGACTAGCTTTCTTCAAGGTCGTAAATTATGGAGATTACTTACTGTGGATGCTCAAGAACCTGAGAAAACAACTGGCGAATCTGATGATAAGTATGCTGAACGACTTGAAGAATGGGATAGCAAAAACCATCAAATTATCACTTGGTTTCGCAATACTTGTATTACCACCATAAGTCTTTAGTTTGGACGTTTTTGTACGGCCAAAGAGGTTTGGGATTTTCTCGCACAAAGGTATACTGCTGCAGATGGAGCTCATCAATATCAACTTGCCATCAGTCTTCACTCCATGCACCAAGAGATTGGTCAATCAATCAACAACTTCTTGTCGCAAATGTATGCTATCTGGGATCAACTTACATCCTCCGAACCTACTCGGAAATGTACTGAGGATACAGAAAAATTTGTTGTTTGGAGAGATAAAAGTCGACTTGTTCACTTTCTTATGGCCCTCCGCGACGACTTTGAACCTGTTCGTGCCTCCTTACTTCATCGAAATCCTTTTCCAACACTAGAGCAAGCAGTTCAAGAACTTCTTTCCGAGGAAACTCGACTTCAGTCTCGAAATAAGCGTCGATCTTCTGATATGGTACTTGCGACATCGAATTATGCACCGAAAGGCCAAGTCTTTTTGCCATCTGCTCAACAATACTGCAAATATTGCCATAAATATGGTCATATACTAATCAATTGTCCCACCAGGACTTGCACATTTTGCAAGAAAACTGGACCTAATCACTTCCAAAGTGATTGTTATCGCAATCCTAACAGGACTTCTCGTGGAAACAATTCCAAAGGTGTTACACCTAAGGGTCCATATCCAATGACCGCCTCACACTCTGCTGCTGTCACTACTGAAGATGGGTCCTCAATTATTGCCACTGATACTACCATTGACCCGTCGACCTCATCTATGTCACTTATAGATCTTCAAGAAGTTCTTAAGCAGGTTTTGGCTCAATCTAGTCATTCTTCTTCCATTGCAATGTCTACCACGGTTGGTAAGTCTACTTGGTACTTTGACTCTGCTTGTTCAAATCATATGACTGCCGACTCTTCAAGTTTGACAAACAAAATAGTGCCTATTTCCTATAAACCCTTTATTTATACAACTGATGGAAACTCTATGCATGTTAGTCATATAGGAACAATTTCTACTTATTCTGCATCACTTCTAAACACTTATCTTGTTCCTAAACTTACTCTTAGCCTTATCTCTGTTGGCCAATTATGTGATCTCGGTCTCGTTGTCACTTTTTCTAATTCTGGTTGTCGTGTACAGGGCCCCAGTACCGAACAGATTCTTGGGATAGGCCGTAAGGTTGGAAGACTCTTTGAACTCATCAGTCTACATCTTCTATCACACCTTCACACCGCTGCTCCAGTCATCTCCTCATCAACACCTTCCTCACTTTATCTCTGGCATTCTCGATTAGGACATGCCTCATTTGGAAAACTTCAACCTCTAGTTTCTACAGGTTCATTAGGAAAAGTCTCAATTGAAAAGTTTGATTGTCTCCCTTGTCAACTTGGCAAACAACCTGCTTTATCCTTTAATAAAAGTGATTCTGAATCTTCTGCCTGCTTTGATTTAATTCACTCTAATATTTGGGGACTTTCTCCTACTTCTACAATGGGCGGATCTAAATACTTTGTGATTTTTGTAGATGATTATTCTAGATTTACATGGCTATATCTTATGCATGCTCGATCCAACTTTCCTCGCATCTACTCTGAATACACTGCCATGATTTTTACCCAATTTTCACAACGAATTAAAATCCTCCGTACTGATAATGCCATGGAATACAAGGAGTCTAGTGTCCTTGACCTTCTTCATCAACACAGTACTATTTCTCAACGCTCATGTCTATACACATCTCAACAAAATGGGCGTGCTGAGCGTAAACATAGACATATTCTTGATATCACTCGCACATTCCTTATTTCTGCCTCTTGTCCTGAACGATTTTGGGGAGAAGCTGCACTCACTGCTGTTTACACCATTAATCTTTTGCCCTCTCCTGCTATTGGTAATTTCCTTCCCTACGAACATCTTTATAGATCTCTACCTATCTATGAGCATCTTCGAGTCTTTGGAAGTACATGCTTTGTACTACTTCCTCCACATGAACGTACCAAACTCGAACCACAAGCTCGATTGTGTTGCTTCTTAGGTTATGGCATTGAACATAAGGGTTATCGTTGTTGGGATCCTATCTCTAAACGACTTCGTATTTCTCGCCATGTGATTTTCTGGGAAAATAAGATGTTTGCTTCAATTTTTTCCTTTTCCATTCCCTATACTCAAACTGCACCACTCTTCACCAATTGTTCTCTTCCTTTATTTCCTAATGATGACAGTGACACAGGTACAAATACAAGTCCAAGTACTTCCTCAACAACTGATACGGCCTCTCCCGAGTCATCGGTTCCGGACAGTGGTCCTACACCTCACTCTGAGTCCATTTCTACCTCAATCTCCACTGACCCACCTGTACGTCATTCTACATGAGTAAGGTCCATTCCCTCTCATCTTTTTGATTATCATTGTTTTTCTACTATTCTCTCACTACATGAGCCTCAAACATACCGAGAGGCAAGTTGTGATCCTCTTTGGCAGCAAGCTATGGCAGATGAACTGAAGGCCTTAGAAGACAAACATACTTGGGACTTAGTCGATCTTCCTTCAGGAAAGAATGTTATGGGATGCAAATGGGTTTACAAGATCAAGACAAAATCTGATGGCTCTATAGAACGGTACAAGGCTCGTCTCGTGGCAAAAGGGTTCACTCAAGAATATGGCATTGACTATGAAGAAACATTTGCACCAGTTGCTCGTCTCACCACTGTTCGAACTCTTATTGCCGTAGCTGTAATACGACAATGGAAGTTGTTTCAGATGGATGTCAAAAATGCTTTTCTAAATTGTAATCTTGATGAAGAAGTCTTCATGAAGCCTCCTCCAAGGTATGATCATCCTTCTCACAAAGTGTGTAAACTTCGTCGTGCACTTTATGGTCTTAAACAAGCTCCTCGTGCATGGTTCTCCAAATTCATCTATGTTATTGGGGAGTTTGGTTTTACTTCGAGCAACCATGATTCTGCTCTTTTTATTCGTCACTCTACCTCTGGTATTGTTGTGTTACTACTTTACGTAGATGACATGATTATTACTGGCAATGATTTGGTTGGTATTTCTAATCTCAAGCAGTTTCTTGGCCAACATTTTAAAATGAAAGATCTTGGTACTCTCAGCTACTTTTTGGGCATTGAAGTTTCTTCCCATACAAATGGCTATTACCTTTCTCAGGCCAAGTATTCTTCTGATCTTCTCGCTCGTGCTGGACTCACTGATAGTAAAACCGCATCTACCCCTCTTGATCCCAACATACAACTCACTCCTATGGATAGAACACCTCTCAGTGATGCTTCCCTCTACCGTCAGTTGGTTGGTAGTCTTATCTATCTTACAGTTACTCGACCTGATATCTCTTATGCTGTTCATATGGTGAGTCAATTTATGTCCGAGCCTCGTTCTTCTCACCATGCAGCTGTTCTTCGCATTCTCTGATATGTCAAAGGCACTCTATTTCATGGTTTATTCTTCTCTGACAGCTCCTCTCTAGTTCTTCATGGTTATTCAGATGCAGATTGGGCTGGTGATCCCACAGATCGTCGTTCTACTACTGGGTATTGCTTTCTACTTGGTGATTCCCTCATTTCATGGCGGAGCAAAAAGCAAACTGTTGTTGCTCGTTTTAGTACTAAAGCAGAATATCGGGCACTTGCAGATACTACCCAAGAAGTAATCTGGCTTCGATGGTTACTCAGTGATCTAGGTGCATCACAGCCTCCTGGTACTGTCCTCCATTGTGATAATCAGAGTGCCATCCAAATAGCCCACAATGATATATTTCATGAGCGAACTCGTCACATTGAATGTGACTGTCACTTCATTTGTCAGCACGTCACACAAGGCACTACGCAACTTCGTTTTACTCCCTCTGCTGATCAACTTGCTGATATCTTCACTAAAGCACATCCTCCATCTCACCTTCAAGACTTGATTTCCAAACTCAAGTTAGTATCATTCACACCTCCTTGAGTTTGAGGGAGGGGGGTGTTAGTGGATAGTTAGGCATATGTTAAATAGTTAGGCATATGTTAGGCATATGTTAGATACAATGGCATATTATAATGATGTAAAGTAGCCTTACTCAGCCTATATAAGGCAGTTGTAAACATTGCAAATAAACACACAAGAAATCATCTTCTTCTTCTCATTTGCTCGTTATCTTCTTCACTAATGTTTAGTAAATTTGACAATGCGTATTATATGTCCACTCTGATTTCATGATTGCGATATAGCCATAAATCTTACAGGCAATATGATTCATGGCATTATTTGAATAAAGTAATTCTTCATACTAGCATATGATCTATGCTTGCTTAAACTTACTATTTGAGCATCTTATCCTTTCATCTTGCTCCTTCTCTATTAAATTAAGAATGATTCTTCGTTACCTAGTTCTGACTAGGAGCTCTGGCAAATAAGCTCAAGGTCTGAAATTCTGAAAGAAGTCCGAGGCATCTCAAGACTGCAAATCAGTTTTTAGGCCAACTTTGCATAACAAACTGCACTAATTGGGAAATAATTATGTGTTGATTTATATATGGTTAGAAATATTTACGAGTCTAGTTTCTAACACTTCAAGCGGGTCGTGATTTGGACCTTCATAGAGAGAGTTATGGCCATTTTTGCAAAATGTGTCCGATCTGTTTATTAGTGACGATTTTCAGCTTTTTTGCAATGTTTCACTCCAATTTGATTCAGCTTTGTTACTATTAGTTTTCAACATATTCATGTGAAAATATTATGCATTCTATAAGTGTGTCATTATGGTTCGACTTTTGTGTATTCCAATACACCAAAAACTCGCAGAACCTTGGAGGAAAAAAGTGCAAAGAATTGCATTTTGGAGATAATAGGATTCATACTCTTATAGAAGAATGGTGATCGCTAGACTTCACATTATTTTCAGAAAGTCGGAGATCATGGAAACTGCTAATGCCTACTCAATCTCTATTTTTGTTCTACTTGAGAAAATTTTATTAATAAACTTGATTGATATGAGCTCACATAACAAGTTTTACTTGGTTTTGCGTGAATACTTGCTTAAATATACTTTGTTAAAATTTAAGCTGGCCTATATAATTGGGTTGACTTCGGAATGAGTTATTATGCTGGAATCTTAGCGATTGAAAGTAATAACATGAAGATTACTACGTTTTGTAATATTGTCAGCAAGCTCATACCAAAAATCTATTATATCCTGCAAAATTATGCTTATGGTTGTGTAAGTATAGTGCAGACAACAGCTTGTACAGGTCCATATAGACCCACACGAGTTTCAGCAAGTCCTCGGACCCCTTACACAGATCTATACGACCTTCGTTAAGCCTACAAGTCCTGTTAACCAACAAGATTGAGATCTTGAAGGGAATCAACAACGAAAGTGATCAAATTAACAAACCTCAACATCAATGAGGATGATTGAATCAAGGCAACTGGTACTCAATAAGACTCGCCCGACCTCAGGGCCCGTACGGAGTTACCTCCCGACCTCCTTTAAAACCCTAGGAAGGTATCAAAAATATGATTTTCCATGACAAGTATACATTTATATTGTCAATGGCTAACATTGCAGGGATTGGCCCAAGTGTCATCGCCTGCCATCCCGACAAGCTCGGATCACCTACTTATGCATCTACAAGAGCTTCAACAAATCTACAGATTTCTTGTGCCTACGGGCCACATTTGCTTGCGGGATTAGTTATTTTGAAGAGGATCATCAGTGACAAGGGCAATCAAATTAGCCCGACCTTGATCTCAGTTAAAATCAGGTCAACTAAACCTCTGTAGAGCTCTCCCGACAAGACTACCTCCCGAACCTTCGAGAAAGCCTGCAGAATTAACCATCGAATCAGCCCCTGCGAGGCCCATTAGCTGAGGCCGAGGTCTACCAAGCTGAGGTCGAGGTCTACCAAGCTGAGGTCGAGCCCCACCAAGCCCACCCCAGGAAGGTATTAGTAATATGTTTTTCAATGATAAGTATGCGTTGTCAATTACTAACATGGCAGGGATTGACTCGAAGACGAGGGCTTGGTTATAAAAGATCCTACGGGAACTTTAAAAAAAAAAAACCACCTCGAGAGGTGAAGACAAGGGCCTAGATAGGAACCTTACAACGTTCCTAGAAACTCCACTCCGGGCCAAGATGGGAACCTCACAACGCTCCTAGTAGCCCCACTACGGGCCAAGACGGGAACCTCACAACGTTCCTAGCAGCTCCACTCTGGGCCAAGATGGGAATCTCACAACTTTCCTAGCATCCCCACAACCAGGGCCAAGATGGGTACCGGACAACGTTCCTACCAGCCCTACCGGCTATTAACAACCACCTCGGGGGGTTAACATTCCCCCCACCAAGGGCTATAACGAGAGTTAACAGGTTTCCCATGAGGAACTCAACACTCTTATCAGCCCCACCAAGGGCCACGACGGGAGTTAACGGGTTTTCCATGAGGAACTCAACACTTTTATCAACTCTACCAAGGGCCACGACGGGAGTTAACGAGCTTCCCATCAGGAACTCAACACTCTTACCAGCCTCACATCAAGAACCACGGCAGAAAACTTGATAACCACCTCGGAAGATGAAGACGAGGTCCAAGCTATAAGAGGTTCCTGCGGCAAGCTTAACAGACACCTCGGAAGATGAAGATGAAAGTTCGGTTATAAGAGATTCCTACGGGAAAAACTTAACAGTCATCGGTTACAGAAAACAACTCTTACAAAAGCCTAGAGAACCGGTTCTGAAGACTTCATCCATGCAACAATGGCTAAAACAAATATCTTATGAGGACTTTTCAGCCTATCTCAAACATTTGAACCCAAGAGAAAATCAAAAGTGGAAAATCTTACGGGGACAGACCCCTCAACACTAAAAGTCCTGACAAATGAGACAGAGGGAAGCATTAAGCGGACCTCGGCAGTCAGCTATATGAAGTAAAACCAGCGCAAGAAGTAAACCGAGGTCGGATCAATGCAAAAGCTAAGTCATCTACCAATATAAAAACAGTTCCAGCTGGCATAGACATATATCCCATTAACCGGGAAAATCATTACAAGATTAGAATGAAGATTGAAGTACATTAAAAGCCTAAGTCTAAGCCTGGGGGGTATTACCCTCGGCAGCACCATATAGTTCGGATTGGTTAACCTCGAGGTTGATTCCCTCGCTCAGTTGTTCCTCAGCATTATCACTCTCTGGCTCCTGTTCTGACTCGGAATCCTCAGCAGTCAGGAGGTTGGCACACATGAACAACATTATGGGATGCCCCTAAAACTTAAATCTCTTACCAGCCGACCTTAAGGTAATTACTTCTCAAATTATGACAAGAATTTTCCGAGATCTTACCAGCCTGCCAATAGACTTATTCATTCCAAAGCTAAGATAAAACTCCTACGTGGACCTACCAGTTCCACCAGCTATACAAGGCTCATCCAAGAGTTCGGCAGCCACCTCGGGAGCTACTATCCTCCAAATAAAGGGATATGAAGGGTATCCTACGGGAACCTACCAAGCCCCACAGGCTAAGAAGAGTATCCTGCGGGAACTAATCAGTACAAAATTGGAGACACCACCCTCATAGTGAATGAAAGAACCCTCTGGGGTCTCACTAAGCACCAACGAGGTCGTAATTCAGCAAGCTAAGACGAGTATCCTTTGGGGGCTTATCAACCAAAAGGGGACTTACTACTCTCTCAGCACATACAAGAACCCTCTATGGTCTTACCACTCACTATTGGGGTTACTTCTTTTCAAGATAATCAAGAGTCCACTAAAGCCACAACATCCGTCAAAGAATGAGAAATCCCAACCGAAATATAAGAGCCATCCCGGAGTCTCCTAAGTTCGAGATTCTCTTGAGGCCGAGGCTGAGGTCCTCCCAACGCCGAGGTCCCCCAACCTAAGACAAACCATTCACAATAAGTATGACCAATAAACTCAGACTCGCAGAAGCTTAAGGTTCTCATTTATTGGCCCAACAAGTGTTTGCCTACTTCGAGGGCACACCTCCACAGAAGTAATACTAATGATGCCGAGATGAGTCCAATGTTGTCCAAGTACAATGACTTTCATGAACCACCATGGTCTATTCAATTAAGCACAAATCAGGTTGAGTTGATTCACAGCGGCTGAAGTAGGGAAATAAGTGCAGAGAGTGTTAGCACGGTAGTAAGCGATTTCCCAACCTCCTACGGAGCTCATAAAATCAGGGGGTAAGTGATAAGAGGTAAAATCTTGGCTCTAGGAGCAATTACAAAAATACCCCTAAAAAGCCCACCAAGCCGAGGCCAACGTACCTAAGACCCGAGGTCTAGTGCCCGAGGTCCACCAGTCCAAGGTCTATCATGAACCTCGAGCAATATAGTTATAACCTATTATTCCCAAGAGGCTTGTGGAACACTCTAGTAGGGGGATATGTGGCAGTCTCTAACAACTTGAAGATTAGTATAAATATATGGATACCTCTCTCAAAGAAGGTAACAAATAGAAGGCATATACACTATAATGCTATTCTCTCTCTCTCTCTCTCTCTCTCTCTCTTATCTCTTTTTACTCTATTCTACTCATATACAATTTTAGATCCTAAACTGACTCGATCGTCGGAGGGGTCTCTCGGGACACACCCCCAGTGGGCCTTGTTTTGCAGGTTGCTCGTTGACAGGACCTCGTTTCGAGCCCAACTATAGAGAGATTCAGATTCAAATCTAGCTCAAGACTGTGCCCCGAAATTTTAGACCTTAACAGTGACTTTTGAGTTTGATTATAATAACTGAGGATTTTATACCTCACTTTATAAGTATTTCTCACAACATTCACTTATAAAATATGCATATATAATATCATTATGATATCACAACTTTCTTTTTTGTGTCAATGTGTACAATAAGACTGACATTATTTGCAATGTTAGGAAACCCTTATCACACTAGTGTTATGTTATGTAAGCACCATCACGTGGAAACTATATTACTCGTGCAGACCTATATATATATAATTATATAATCAACCATCTGGAACAAACACCCTCTATCAACCACACCCAAAATTTGGCCGCATTAGTTGAATTTCCACACTTCATCAATCGTTGCAATGAAGTCACAATATACAAACTATACAATTGTATATTTTGCAGTGCAAGTTGTTCATATATTTATTGATGTTGTGCTGTCATCGGTGCTACCGATCTTTAGAAAAAGATTTTAAACGTGATACCTTCACAAACTAAAATATGGAGGCGGAAAAGTCAGACATGTAGATAATCAAAGGTCTCAAATCAACAATTGTATCAACCACTAAAAGTTTGACCATATATTTCATAATGCAAGTTCTTAATGTTTTTGCTAAATCCTATATAAGACTACCAATCTTTGCTGAAATCTGTCGCAAGAAAAAGAGAGCCTTAATATATATATATTCACATTTCCGCAAAAGAAAGAATATGGCACAAGCAGCAGTTTTAAAAAGGGGATTCCTCTATGAACTAAAGCTCTTGACAGAAGAGGAAAGTTGGGACTTCCTACGGAGAAAGGCATTCACCAAAGCAGAGGAAAAAGGCAAGTCTCGTTTCCATGCATTTAAACACGTTTAGTCCACACATTGCAACATTTCTTTTGATTTTGTATTACCCCAATGTCTCCTATATTTTATCATATATAATTATAGAGATCTTCCATCTATCAATAGAAATTACACAATTGAAGCCTCCCCTTTCACCTACATTGTTAGCAATATTTTACACTTTTGTCATTAGAACTATATATTTAGTTCATAATTCATGGTATTTCATCTTCACACTAAATTGTTGAACAAAGCGAGCCACCAGATATATTAAGATTGAAAAAATAAAATGTGATCATGTTAACGGTAAAAAATTTTGGCCACCAAACAAAAGTGCTGTTAAATGGCAAAATTCCTAATTTTTATATTGAGGTATCTAGGTTTCCTTTCACGGTGCCCAAATGAATCAGTGGAAATTTTTTTCTTTTCCTAATGATGAAAGTCATTGGTATTTATTTCTTTTGCAGATTTCAATGTAGAACCGTCATTTGAGTGTGTTGGGAAGGAAATCTCTGTGATAGGAGGAATTTTGAGAGATAAAAGTTCTGTTAGGGAGTGGAAGATTGTGAATGAACACATTGACTTATCTAAGGAGGGGAGAAAGCCACAAAGAAGCAAGCGAGTCAGTGCTGAATATTTTGGCTTTAAGTTACGATGAACTGCCATATTATTTAAAGCCATGTTTCCTTTATATGGGCAGCTTTTACGAGGATGAGTTGATAGAGATAGAAAAGCTTTATCAATTATGGATAGCAGAAGGGTTGGTCTTACTAGAGCATTGTGGGAAAGAAGAAACAATGATGGATGTAGTAGAACGCTATTTGAATGAGCTAGCCTCAAGGTGCATGGTTGAAGTACAAATGAATTATATGTTGATAGTTCAAAGGTTGGGGTCATGTCGGCTTCATGATCTCATGAGAGACCTATGTTTGGCTAAGGGAAAAGAAGACATTTTCAATGTCATTGATATCCACAGTCGAGAACTGCCTGTAATGGATCTCTCAGATGATAGACGTAGATTAGGTCTGTACTTAGATAAGGATTTAGATCTAAACAGGTCAACACCTTCGGAATTTGAAGGCAGAACATATACAAAGCTTTTTGAAAAAGTAAGAGGACAATACCTTCGTACTCTTTTTGTCCTGTCGCGCAAATTATTCAACAAATGACTTATTGTTGGATATATCTTATCTGAAGAAGTTCAAATTGCTTAGAGTTCTAGTCTTAGAGAACTGTCAATTTGAGTTTGCAAGGGATGTTGAAATCAGTCAACTGATCCACCTTAGGTATCTAAGTCTTAGATATTCCAGAGTGGAAGAATTGCCTCCGTCCATAAGCAATTTGCCTTATTTGCAGACCCTTGATCTGAGAACATATAGTAGTACTAATGCACCCAACATATTCTGGAAGATAAAACGACTAAAACATATTTATCTTCCAGATGAATTTGATGTATCAGAGAAATTACAATTCAACGACTTGAGTGAGCTGGAAACTTTACACGGCTTTAAAAGTTCAGGTGGCAAACCTACCAATCTCTCAGGATTGGTTAATCTTCGATCTTTCAGTGGAAGAGTAGACAGCCATGACTTGTCTCTAATCGTGAACCAGATCCATAGCTGGAGAAAGATTAAATGGATAGAGCTTGAGATTTTTGGATCCGATCTAATGAGTGAGCCAGGTTCAACTCTTGTGAGAAAGGTGCTCTTGTTCGAAAATCTATATGTTTTGGAGATAAAAAGTCCTATAGGGAAATTTCCACCATATGAACCCCAATTCTGCTTGAATCTCACGTGGTTAATACTGAAATGTACTAAATTGAGGAAGATCCGATGCAATTTTTGAAGAAACTTCCCAATTTACGAGAAGTAGTCCTTTTGTGGGATGCCTTTGTAGGAGAAGAGATGTTTGTGATTCAATGGTTTTTCCTGAACTCAGATTTCTTGAACTAACCATTTCGCAAAACTTAAATGGAGAATAGATGAAGGTGTCATGCCAAATCTATCTCATTTAAGAATTAATTCATGTCTCAAATTCGAGACAATAACAGATGGGCTGAATTTTTCTGCCCTCAAAAGATTGAGACATTTGGAGCATGCCTATAGAATTTGAGCGAAAATATAAGGGGCTTCATGCACAAAAAAGAAAGAAGCTTCACAAATTTCAACACCAAAAAAATTGAAGTATATACTGGCGGTTCAGCACCAGGAACTCTCCTTCCTCATTTTCTCTATGCATATTTCAGTAATTCTGTTAATCTTTTTATCCTAAAGAATGATCTATTGTCATTTAATTAATATCTCATAATGTAGACCTCCTTTTGCCAATAGGTGTTTGATTATTGTAAGCTTTAAGTCCCAGAACACACACACAAACACGCTAGCTCGTCTGGCACGTGTCTAAATCTTGCTTCCCCACACTTCACAGCTACAATTCCCAAGAAAGTAGAAAAAGGGGCACGGCAGCAATCCCAATACCAAGTCAGCAACTGTGAAAGAGCACATCAAGAAAAATCGTATCCACTGAAGAGACGATCAGTACACTAATGGCTCTCTATACTTCTTTATTCATTGGAAAATTGGCTATTGCTTGCTTAGACAAAACTTTTTTGATGGCATTCAGTATATGTGTGAAGTTGCAAACTTTGGGGTTGGGTTCTTTTCTGTTTCTCGATTTTATTTTCTCTCTTAGTTTATTGACTAGTTATGATTTGAGTGTAAAAATCCAACTAGATCATACCTTATGATTCGTGGGATGATCATATGGATTTGAGTGTAAAGATCCAAGTAGATCATATCTTTATTCTGTAGTAGTCTCGTGAAGAAGAGAGTCTAGGATTTAGTATCGTGTAGTCTCAAGTGATTAGGATTTGGAGGCATATGACCGAGAGACTAGCAAACATTTGTTTTATTAATTGGTGGTGAGAGGTGGACTGGAGGGTGAACACCCCCAACTCCCCTGCGCCAGAAAGAAAAACACAAAGTTTGTAGAATTTAGTTAAATGATAACAAACCTATCTAGAGAAAGTATAGATAAATTATTACAACAAAAACAAATAAACTTTACAATGTAACCGTTCATCCAACAAAACTCGAAACTAATTAAGTATTACATTAAGATTCCAATAAGCAAAAGGAGAAAGCGCTCAGATCAATGAAGAAGGGAAACATAAGTTGATTCTTCCGAGAATTCTCCACACAAATAGAGGTGCCTACAAAAAAAAAAAAAAAATTACTCCGAAGGCTTTAGGATCGAGCAGCCCTCTTCGAATTACTTACGATTAATCTTCGCTAAAATATCACAGCCATGCTTTGGATATTTCCCGGGGGACAAAAAGCGAGAGTGGTTTGGGGAGTTAACTAGGGGAATGGTAATGTGAAATATATAGTCTTTTAGGATTTTGGAAATTCTTAACAAACGGAGAAGGCAGTGCATAAAGTTTTGCTAGTTATGATACCATAGGCATTCTGCAAGACCTGAAGGCATTGAGGCATATCTTCCTAAAGCAGGAATTAAAAGTCATGTTCATTATTCATTTTAATGAAACGGTCTTGCTGATTTAGCAAAAGAAGAAATGAAAAAGCAAAAGCAAAAGAGAAAAAATGAAATGAAAAAGCAAAAGCAAAAGAGAATTATAAGAAAAAGAGTGTACATATTGGGAAAATGTGTGGTGGTTAAATAATACATTATTTTTTTCGTATATAAAGACATTTGAAAGTGAGTGAAATGAGTAAAATTGTGTTCCTTCACGACTGTGCAGTGTATCTTGTACTCCTTCGGGGTCACAACTATACTAATGGGTAGGTTAGTGTTTCATCTTTCCCGATTTAGAAAATTTCTTATGAGAAAATTTCTTCTATGTCTTAATAAATAATGGGACAGCATATGTTAACAAATTGGTGTAATCTCACTGACATATCTATTTCTAATGCAGTTGTTGTTGAAGGGTCTCGAAAGGGTTGCAGGGGCCATTAAGCTATTGAAACTATGGAGAATCTTACTTTTTATTTTTGTGTGTTAGTATCAGAGAATTAGTATTATTATTATTTTTTTTGGCATAATAGTAGTCAAAATTATGGTCTGAATTCGGAATTTTTTATTACCACTATTTGACCATGGCAGAAATATACTGGAGAATTTCACTACTTTTATCGTTAGTCATCTTACTATCCGAAACATAAGATGGAAGTGGAAAAGAAAAGGTGAAAGAAAAACGAAAAAAAAGTAAAAGTAAAGGCAAACGACAAAGAAAGGAGAAAAAGGGGAAAATGAAGGATAGAAAAGACATTTTGCAGTTATTTTGATAGAAAAGTAAATGTCTGTCTCTCAATTATTTTTTGTGAAAAAAAAGGATTTACGTCACACATTAAGGGGTTCAGTCCAAAATTAATGCATGCCTTACCTTACTAACTGATATCATTGTCTCAAAGAGTTGGAGTTTGTTGTATCCATTAAAAGCTAAGAGTAAGTGATTTATTGAGTGTGAAATTAAAAAGAAGATTCTAAGCTCGATTATGCAAATATGGACTATTCAAATTTTATGCTAAAAAATGTGCAAGATAAATTGATCTAAAATAATATTACTTATTCCCTCGAACGCAAATTTAGGGTCTGTTTAGAAGTATTTTTGTTTTTTTGTTTTGTAGACCAGTTTCCAATAACAATTTTGAAAAATTATTTTTAAGAACAAAAAACAGAAAATTTGTTTGACTATAATTGTTTCCAAAATAAGTTCTTAAAACAAAAAAATAGAAAATTCATTTGGCAAAAGTGTTTTAGAAAACAGTTTTTAAAATAAAAAAACAGAAAATTCATTTGGGTGTAAAAAAATGAACTTGTTTTAAAAACAGTTTATTGACTCATATGTAATAAAGTAATAAATTATATTATTAAATTTAGATAATATTATAGAGTTTGCAATATTAAAATAAAATAAATATTATACATAAGCGTTATTAACAAATCCTAACTATAGATAAAATATTCCACATATATAAGTTATACAAATCATATCTATGAAGCATTTATATGCTCTAGCCACATCCAATTAGCTATATGATCACGATATGCTGACATTGCAGCTGTAACTTAGTCAAACAATTTTTCAACATGATTGTTATTGCTTGATGTTCCTTCATCATATTGATTTGTTGAAAATTGTACATCCAAAGGGTTCATGGTCTTCTATTTTCTAAATAATGTGTTACTTCGTCCCCATTACAAATATAATTATGAATGACATAACGTGCAATGACTATAAGACGTTGTCTAGTAGATCTATAAGTTGGCATCAATTTTAATATTGGAAAACATGCATTCAGCACTCCAAAACAACATTCAATCACCATTCTTAATGAAGAATGTCTATAGTTAAATAACTCTTTAGCATTCTAAGGTTGACGCCCACAACCATTATATTCTTGAGTATCATACCTCTCTCCTCTAAATGGTGGAAGAAATCCTCCTATGCAAGGATATCCGGAATCAACAAAATAATACTTATCTACAACAAGTGAGATGATAATCAAATTAATAAACTAGTTGTCATATAAATACAACTAAGTCAAATGAAATCTCCAATGGAAATATTGAAGTACCTTCACTAGGCCATGGAGAGTTTGCATCTTTCCATAAAAGTGCATCTAGAAAAACTCTTGAATCATTAGCACTATCTTCCCATCCCGAGTAGACATAAGTAAACATCGTAACAAAATCACAAGCACAAATAACATTTTGTGTTACAATACTCTTTCTCTCTCTATAAGTTGTTTGTTTCACTGCTAGAACTCATGCACTTATATGTGTACCAGCAATAGCCCAAAATAATTCTAACATGTGAAAAAATTGATAATGATTTTTTTTTTTTTGAAACTGACATAAAACAACATACCATATAGAATATATTAACTGCAAAATATAATTGTTACCTTAAATCATGGATAATATATAGGGTTGTTTCTTATATGGTATGGCACCTCAAATAATTCTTGCCTTATGATCTCCTTTCAAACTTACATATTGCTCTTATGGTTTCCTTGCAATTAATGTTGAGAGACAGTTTGAGTTGAATGTTGAAAACGATCTGCCACAACTCTTTGTCGAGTATTATGTCCTAAAATAAACAAAGTCATAGCAATCTTTTCTTCTAATATTACCTCTCTTGAATCATCATAAAATGTGAGAAAATATGTTTTGTCCATACGAAATAGTTCATAATAAACTTTAGGTGATCCAACCAATAATTCGCTAATAATTCACAACCTGTTAATGAAGAAGTCCTCATTTGATTTTTGATCAGGAATGACTTCTCATACTCATATATCATATTAACTATTAATAATTCACCCAATTCATCACCCGTGGAGTCCGAAGAAGAACTATCTATGCCATCAATCTACGTATCGTACGAACTTTTATCCACATCTAAATCTACAATCATATAATATTTATTTTTTAGTTAAACAAGTATGTAATATATTAAACAGACAAAATAGACAACACATTTTAATATACAAAACAGGCACTTGAAATCATCTAAGTTTAAGGCACACTAATAACATAGGAATAGTTCAAAAGTAAAATTAAATGTAAACTATACATTCAGAAAACAAAACAACAACTATCCATTGTCTCAAACTAAAGAATTCCCACTACAAGCTAATTTTCCTAATATTCTCCTCATATAAGCCTATTTAACCATGCCTTTCTCCTTTCCACAGGCATAACTAGAAATATTTCCCTCCCATCTTGATTAATAAATTTCTCCAAGGCTGCAGCATACACATCATCAAGATTTGTGAAGTGGGCTTTTGCTAATTGATAAATATTTCATTTTTTTCGCAAAATAGGCATCATTTTGAAGCAATTCAATTGAAAAATATGACAACCAATTTGGATGAAAGTTTCGTAATCTACTTGTTTACACGTGTGTTCTCAACTATTATGAGCAAAACCACTGCTCAACTGCAAAGCATTACACAATAAATTTCTGATTTAACCATGCTGGCAGTGTAATACTCCTTCAATATCTGATAATATCGCAAGGTTAGATGAAGTTCTGCAAGAATTAAGGCATGGACTTCAAAAAGCACATCTTGCATAATTATCTCACCTTTCTATTTCTTGTTCGGATAACTAAAAAAAGGCTAGATTACCCATGAATTTTCTCAACATAGTCAATATAGTATCTAACATCTAATTTATGCGTAACTTTACAGGCATATGAGACCCACACATTATATACATATTTATATTTGAACCATGCGCCATATCCACATCTTAAATAATATTTATTTGTATGAAAAATTATTGACTCATCAATCTCTCATCAATGGTGACCAAATAGTTTCCCTTAGTATTAGTGAATTGCCCGTTGATATAAATCCAACAAATCAGCTACACCCACGTCTAAGCCTAATCCATACATCACGACCAATGACTAACCTTGTCTCGAGAATCAAAGAAAGCAAAAGACATTTCACGCCCAAGAAGACTGTCGGCAACATTATTGGACGTTGCTTTGTACTGGATAAAGCCTAAAGGGAAAACTTTAACTTCACTATCATGGCAATTGCAGTGATGGGGTGGGGTACGGTTGTCATGACAAAATATCTGTAATCAAGACGTTATATCAACCACACAAAACTTATATAAGCCTGCCAAACTTGCGCTCAGATTTGAGGCAAAACAAAGAGAGTTAATTTTTCTATTTGCATTGTAGTAAAAGAAAGAATATGGCAGAAGCAGTTCTGTCTGTTACTCTAGAAACTCTTCGCGATTTGTTGCTCGAAGAAGCACGATTTTTATCTGGAGTTGGCAATCAAGTTAGGGAAATTCAAGGACAGCTAGAGATGATGAAGAGTTTCTTGAATGATGCAGATCAAAGGCAGCAGAAAGAGGAGCGTGTCCGCACTTGGGTGCAACAAGTAAGACGTCTTGCTTATAGAACTGAGGATGTCCTCGAAACATATGCTGTTGAAGTTGTATCCAAGAAACAGAGGGGCATAAAAAATGTCCTCAAAAGATTTGCTTGCATATTGAGTGAAGGCAAAGCCCTTCACAAGCTTGGCGAAGAGATTAAAAATATCAAATCAGACATCATCAACCTCAATACAAGTCGCGAAACTTATAGTATAAAGGATTTGAACGAAGGTGGAAGCTCAAAGGAAGCAGAAGAAAGACAAAGATTGCTTAGGCAAACTTATGCCCACGAGGTTGGTGAGCATTTTGTTGGTAGGAAGGATGATATTCAGCAGCTAGTCTCTTTGATAATTGATGATGAAAAAGACCATCGAGTAATTTCTATATGGGGAATGGGCGGTTTAGGCAAGACCACACTTGCCAGAAAGATTTTCAATAATGGGGTTGTACAACGTTCTTTTGAAGCTTTTGCTTGGGTGTGTATCACCCAACGACCCCAAATCGACAAAGTTTTGCAAGATATAGTAAAGCAAATTATTGGGAAGGACATGCCCGGGGACCAAACAGCCTTGGTAAGGGAGCTTTACAAAGTTTTGAAAGAGAAAAAATGTTTGGTAGTTATTGATGATATTTGGGAACTAGATGACTGGGATATTCTACATAAAGTTTTTCCTATTATAGAGGCCAGTAGTAAGGTTATACTAACTACTCGCACTAGAGAAGTGGCGAAAAAAGGATTCATCTATGAACTAAACTACTTGTCAGAAGATGATGGTTGGGGGTTGCTACGTGCACTCACTAGACAAGAAGAAAAAGGCAAGTCTTTTTAAATATTGTGTAGAATTTGATTCAAGACTTTGCTTCTATTTTTTGAAATTACACCAATATCTTCTTTATTTTATCAAAATTATAGTGTTGTTCGATGTAATAATTGAAATTACACTGAGCCTCCTTTTCTAGATATTACCCACATTATTAGAACTACATTACACTTTTGTCATAAGATTTATATATTTAGCTGACAATTTAGGCTATTTCTTTTTTATATTATATTGGTAAGATAGGAAGTCACAAAGGTGTTAAAATTGGAAAAAAATAGATAATATTAAGGGTAAAGAAAAAATTGGCCACCAAAATATCTATTTTTTATTATTTTAGCGCTAGATTATAAAACATCCATAATGGTTCTATGTGACCCTTCAATTGGATTCCATCAAATACTTGGGGAGGCTATTTACTCTTCACATGTCATAGGTTTGCCACGTAAAAGAGAGAGATTTTCTTTAAGTTCTCTAACAAAATTGGATGGAAGGGTTAGATAGAATCACTTTAGATTCTTTTATGGCCACCTTTAGACTTTTCATAGCTTTGTGGTGAAAAAAGATAGTAAATAGTTCAATGGTCAACAATTTGTACCTTAATGTTAACATTTGCATTTTGAACTCGAATATATTTTGGGGCGAGTCGTCACACTCTTAGGTTTGGTTCATACCCAGCCATTAGGTCAGGTGAGAGTAAGTCAGACATGATCCATCAAGGTGTCAAAGGTTCCAATGCGGTGGTATCTATCTTGGTCGATATTCCGTGGACTAGTTGAAGTGAAAATGTTCTTGAGTTACCAAAAAATAAAAATAAAAAACAAAAACATTTGCATTTTAGTGTTGTATTGATGGTCAATATGACTATTGAAAAAGTGTGTTTGTCAAAATAATATTAAAATATAATGAAGATTAACGTGAAATTTTAGGATAGAAGGGTTCTTATAAAGGTAAAACGAACAAAAGAACTAAAAGTCATTTTGTCTTGTATTCTATTCTTTGTTTTATTCATGGCAATTTTTCCTTTGTCATTTAGGAAATGTTGTATAAATAAGATTATTAATGAGCAACAAGTTGGATACGTACATGCGATTGCAAAGTTCTTATTTTGTAAATAAGAGTTTGACGGGGGTCTGCTTGAAGATGTAATATTATAAAAAGATTAATTGTGTAAGATTCTCCATGAAAGAGTAACTAATTAAATATTCTAATATATTGAATACAAAAGCATAGTTTATAAACTATACTATGGTAGAAACTTTGTAATCTTTTTCAGGTGGAATGTATTTGATCTCTTGTACTCTCAATTCTTTTAGTCTACAATTTTTTCTAGTTTATTAAAGAAGCAAATCGTCATATCTATGTGTACGTGACAGAATTTTTTAACTATAGCAAAGTATTAATTTTAAATACAATACAAAGTTTGTTTCTATATTTGAACTATTAAAATTATGATTGCAAAATCAAAAACTCAAATATAACATCCATATATTCTATTTAGTAACAACTTTTAGTACTTTATTTTTCCTTAGACATTACTTTTAACTTAATGAACTTTACCAAATTCTTCAGTTACAATGAACATAACACTATTACCTCGAGAAGATGACCTTCAATTTAAATGATTTTCGCTATACTTATTCTTTCACTATTGTTTTTTGTAAATTTTTTATAGGTGTACCAAATCAGTCTCTAAAGTAACTTTCGCTATTGTTTTTATATTAGAGAAACCTCTCATAGGCTCTCGTCTTTTCCATAGTAAAAAGTACGGTCATTATTCTTAGCTAACTACTTGAGTCACCTTTTCATGAAAAAATTTAGAGCAATCAAAGTATTGACTGGATAACCCTTTAAAGAGTGAATAAAATTAAAAAGTTCAAATGGCCGTACAATGGCGAATCCTAAAATTTCTTTCAGCAGGGGCTAAAACACATAAATTTTCAACTATATGAATACATTTTTTTTCAATAGGGGCTAATTAATTTTTAACTAACAATACATAGATATTTAAATATATATTTTTTAAAATACATAGAATTTTTAATATTTTTTTAGAACAATGGGGTTGAAACCCTTACTGGCCCTAATATACATTTGTCCCTGTCCCCTGATGACATAAGAACTAGATCAATCTTAGTATTTAAATTAGTATCATCAATAAAATTGGCCTCCTTAATTTTTAGATTGTTCCAGGCTTAGGGTGCTACATTTTGTTTATCAAATATGTTAGAGAAGCAATTTTGAAAAATTTAGCTAAGAGAGAGTCAAATTGGTCGTATTATTCCATTTATATACACATATATTTGAAGTCAAATTAGATTCTCTTCTCATATAGACAATGTAATTGCCTTTTTCACACTTATTGGAGAACTCTATATGTGATAAGATGCTAATAAACAACTATATTTCTTATGCCAGTCTTATGAGAATACTTCTATTGTAATTTTTAAGGATCTTCTCACTTAGCATCCAACAGGGGTGAGGCAATGACACTTGTCTCTCAAATAATTTTTAGTGGTGACTTGTGATTTCATTTACAAGTCATTACAAATATTGACAAAGTATATTTTCACTTATTTTTTTTGTAATTATATTCCAAAACTACCCTTTACTTGCACTACATTGAAAGTCACTTATATATATTTTGAGAAGAAAATGAAGAGGAAAAAAGACAAATAATCATTCCTTCAACTATATTGTCATTGCAACTATTTTGCAACAAAAGATTACTTTGAATGCATTATGTATCACAATCCATCCAAAAGTTCAAACTTCCAATGGATAAAACTAATGTAACTCATCCAAAATTTGGCATACTATCTACTGTTGTTTTGGAAAGAATGAAAAAATGTTTGAAATTTTATCTGAACTTCATATAGAAACTTATGGTTTGTAATGCAATTAATCTTGTATTTTTTGCACAAGTTAGTGATACTGCGAGATATTGTTTTTGAGTAAATTTAAAATATGTTAAAGTGGCCTTTAAAACCATTTAGGCAGCAAATTACACTATCCAATATATGAGGGGTATTAAGTGAAATTTTCTTAGTTTTTATAATAATATAGCTAAAAGAAAGTCAAAAGTAGTCATATTATTTCATTTATACATACATATATTTAAAGCTAATAGATTTTCTTTTCTCATTATAGACAATGTAATTGGCTATATCAAACTTATTGAAGAATTCTATCTATGATAAGATGCTAATAAACACCTATGGTTATTTTGCCAGTCTTTTATGAGAATATTTCTATTCTAATTTTTAGTGGTGACTTGTGATTTCATTTACAAGTCAATACAAATATTAACAGAGTACATTTGCACTTATTTTGTCTGTATTTATATTCCAAAAATACCATTTACTTGCACTATGTTGAAAGTCGCTTATTAATATTTTGGAGCACAACATGAAAAGGGAAAAGAAAAAGTATAATCATTCCTTCAACTATATTGTCATTACAACTATTTCTGCAACAAAAGATTACTTTGAATTCATCATGTATCACCATCCATCCAAAAGTTCAAACTTCCAACGGATAAAACTATCATAAGTCATCCAAAATTTGACAAACAATCTACTGTTGTTTTGGAAAGAATTAAAAAAAATGTTTGAATTTTTTTTTTTTGTCTAAATTTTATATAGAAATTTATGATTTGTAATGCAATCTTGTATTTTTTTTTCATAATTTTTATACTGAGATGCTAGGCTTCTTTTGCAATGTCCAAACAAATTCGAGGATAATTTTTTCTTTTTAAATTTGATGAAAGTGATTAATGTTTTACTTTTGTTTTGTAGATCCTGAAATAGAAGAGACATTTGAGCGCATAGGCAAGGAAATAGTACGCAAATGTGGTTATCTCCCTCTAGCAATCTCTGCACTAGGAGGAGTTTTGAGAGATAAAAGTTCTCTCAAGGAGTGGGAGATAGCGAATGGAAACATTGACTTATATCTAAGGAAGAGAGAAGGTAGTGAAGAAGCAAGTGGATCAGTGCTCCATGTATTGGCATTGAGCTACGATGAACTTCCATATTATCTAAAGCCATGTTTCCTATATATGGGGAGTTATCAAGAGGATGAAGTGATAGATACAGAAAAGATGTATCAACTATGGATAGCAGAAAGGTTGGTCTTGTCAAAGCACTGTGGAGAAGGAGAAACAATGATGGATGTGGCAGGGCGCTATCTAAATGAGCTGGCCTCAAGATGTATGGTTGAAGTAGAAATGGATCACCTATCAATAGTTCCAAGGTTTGAATCATGTCGACTTCACGATCTCATGAGAGACCTTTGTTTGGCTAAGGGAAAAGAAGAGGAAGATTTTTTCAAGGTCATCAGTATCCACAGTCAAGAACTACCTGCAATAGACCAACTTTCTCATGTCTCTGATAATGGACGCAGATTGGGCATCTACTTGAGTTGTCTGAAGTGAGAAACTATAAGACACTCTTTGAACAAGTAAATGGTCAATTCCTTCGCAATTTTTTCGTTCATTGCGAATTTTATATTGGTATTACTGGGTCATTGGATATCTTTGATTTAAAGAAGTTCAAATTGCTTAGAGTTCTTCGCTTAGAGAGATGTGAATTCGAGTTTCCAAAAGAAATCAGTCAACTGATCCACCTCAGGTATCTAAGTCTCCAATATTCTAAAGTGAAAGAATTGCCTACATGTGTAAGTAATTTGCCATATTTACAGACTCTTGATTTGAGGACACGTGATGAAATTAATTTACCCAATATATTTTGGAAGATGAAGCGGCTAAGACATATCTATTTACCATATTATTTTTATCGTGGACCAAAAGGATTACACTTCAACGACTTGAGTGAGCTGGAGACTTTACACAACTTTAGATTTTTAACAGATGAACCTGCTGATCTCTCACAATTGGTTAATCTTCGATCTTTCAGAGGAACTGTAGACAGCTCTACATTGCCTCAAATCATCAACCAGATGAATCACTTGAGAAAGATCAAGTGGATGGAGCTTGAAATGTTTCCATCTGGTTTTATGACTGAAAATGATTCAGATCTTGTGAGAAAGTTGCTCTTGTGTGAAAAGCTTAATGATTTGTCTATAGACAGTCCTATAGGTAGGTTTCCACCATATGAACCCAAATTCTGCCCAAATCTCACGAGTTTAACATTGGAAGATTCTAAAATGGAGGAAGACCCTATGCAATTTTTAAAGAAACTTCCCAACTTACGAGAACTATCCTTGTTTGGTGATGTCTTTGTTGGGAAAGAGATGGTTTGCAATGGGATGGGTTTCCCTGAACTCAGACTTCTTGATTTATGGGGTTTGCCAAACTTGGAGAAATTGAGAGTAGATGAAGGTGCCATGCGCAAGCTATCTCATTTAACAATTGGTAAATGTCCTAAATTGGAGACAATAATAGATGGGTTGAATTTTTCAGCCCTCAAAAGATTTCATTTGTGGAGCATGCCTGAAGAATTCACACAAAAGTATACAATGCTTTATGAGCAAGAAAGAAAGAAATTAAATGGTTGAGCATTGTTGATAAAGAACTCATATTCGTGCATTGTGGCACAAGTTTTGGTGTTTAAGAATAGTTGAAAAATTCGTGTTTAGGTAAGTTTATTTTAGTTATTTCTTGTAAAATTGGAAGGCATATCGTTTTTTCGCTTATGAGTGATGGAATTGAATCTCTACCTGGTTGGGCTTCAGGTGTTTGAGGATATGCTTAGGCGAGACCTTTACAACTTTGGGCACTAGAGGTAAGTAAATGACCTCAATTCTGGTTACTTTCCCTGAATGAGACCATGTTATTGCGTTTGTTTGTTTTCTTTTTTTTTTCTTTTCGTGTAAACTGTTGAAGCCATTGACGATCTCTCTTGTTGAGTTATCTCATTCTTTAGACATATGCCAAATGATGAATTTCTGTAATAATCCGTGCCATTGGTACTCCTTTTGATAATCCTCATTCCGATTGAGCCTGCTCGTTTGCATATTCAATTGTTACTCTATTTTTAGAACCCAAGATTCAACACAAAAACTGTTGTTTCACCTTTAAATCTGCAAAGTGGATACAGTATATCATTCTATATTATATAGGGCTATTGCTTACTAGCTTGCACTCAAAACTTATTAAGAAAACTTTGTTGATGGCCTTTAATATATGCCAAAAGTTGTACACTTTATGGTTGTTGAATTGTCTTGTGAATCAACATATGAGTTCTTTTCCATTTCTCGACTTTGTTTTCAATCTGATTATCTGTTTCTTCTTTTAGTTTTCAATCTGTTTATGAGAATGTTTCTGTTGCGATTGTTGAAGATGTGGAAATTTATGTGGAAGTTGCTCGGGGAGCACTGGCCCAAGACTGAGACTTGATGTATTTGATGAGATTGTAACTATATATGCTTGCATATGTGTACTGAAACTACTAGCTATTACCCTATGGTTTGGGTCATGTACATGAAAATTTGTCTGTCAATTTAGTTTCTGTCACAAGGATTGTAAACTTTTTATATCATTTTGTCCTGAAGAATTGATGTATTAATTATACAATGTGCCTCTCATTTCAATATGCTCATTTTTTGTGTTTCTTTTGACATAATTTACTTATAAGATGAAGGTCAATCATCTCACTATTATATGTTCAAGTACTCGTGCTCTGCATTTGCTTGCATATAATAGAAAGGAAATCTGAATTCGCAAAACTTATATGCGTGTTCATGTCATCCCAGAAGATATTGCATCATGTTTTGAATACCATGCAGGCTTGCTGTGGCTTTGTATAGTAGGGACTATTGAGTTGAAAACTGCACGAGCATTGATATTACTCACATATTTTCATCACCTATTTATCGTCTCTTATGGGGATGTTTAGTTGGCATAGTAAAATAAAAAACTTTTTATTTCTCTCTTTTTCTAGCATGTCTACTAAGAATTCGAATGAGTGATAAATAGGTGCATGGTAGAAATAGAGTGATATATAACATTTCTCTTACTCTGTGCCGGTGTTATTTTTTCTAGTTTTACTTACAAAATACTATACATCCCGTCATTCTTCATGTATGCTTTGTGTATCTTCTTTCTTCAAGAAACCATGTAGAGCGAGACATGAAACGGAAAATGTGTTCATGTCTTACTTTTCGATCTTCTTGCTACTTGGGTTAAATAATCTAGGAACTATTTATTGTAATAAATGTCAAAGCAAAATGCTATTCTTTTCTAGAAAAGTCGTGTTTCTCTTATCGAATCACAAATGATGAAATTAATGAGTAATTCAATATACGAAACTCTTGCTATATTCGAAAGTTTGAAGAAACGTTGAACCTGCTTTGTGATCTATTATAAAATGAAAAATATAAAAATAAATTTCACATTCTATAAATAAGGTGGCAAATGAACCAGTTCTTAATGGTAGGGTACTTGGTTCAATAGCACCGGGACGAGCCAATTATCTAGCTCAATATTATTAATGTAAATTTCACTAGACTTGTAAGAATCACTCAAGATATTCTAAAGAGTCAAATTTTCAACGTGAATTATAATTTGATTATCTCGAAATGATATAGGGTTACGATGTTCGTTACCAGCAAAAACTAATTTTCATTTCAAAATTTATGAACTTAATTATTAGGTTGCCGAAACAAGATTAAGACCAAACAAATTGAAATGTAACTAGGGATGTTTAATAATTACCAAAAAAAAGGAAGGAAAATATCATAATAAACCGTCATTTTCTATCATTTAAGATTAATTTAAAATTATTTTATCCTAAGTAATACCTAGTGGTCCACAAAACGTTTGGTAGGACTCCATTACTAAAAGTAAGAAAACGCAAGACTAAACAAAATTATTGTTTTTCTCCCATTTCCAATTTCTTAGTCAAGTAGTGCTCAGACCAGTTTATTAAGCGCACCTTGATCTAATTGACCCTTCAGCTTCATAAGTTGAACAATGGCAATAGAATTTGAACATAACCTCCCTCTAATTTACATAGCTTTGAGAAATATATTTCACTTTTTCTATCTTATTGTTTTATACCCCTTGGGAAATTGCACTAATAACTTATAGAGTAAATGCTTTTAACACCCCTATGTGTTTTGTAAAAAGTGCACAATATCTCCTGTGTTTTAAAAGGTAACTGATTACTTTTTTGTATTTTATAAAAGTAATTGAATACCTCCTTGCGTTTTAAAAAATAACTGATCACCCTCATGTGTTTTAGCAATGTAGTTGAATACCCTCTGTGTTTTCAAAAACATAGTTGATTATCCCATTTTTCATGTCATGTAAATAGGGGATATTCAGTTACATTTTTAAAAATATAGGGGGATATTCAGTTACATTTCTAAAACACAAACGGGTAATTAGCTACGTTTTAAAATACATGGACGTATTTAATTACTTTTATAAAATACAAAGGGGTAATCAACTATGTTTTTAAACACAAATGAGTATTGTATACTTTTGACAAAATATAGGGGGTGTTAATGCACAACCATGGACAGATTTAGAAATTTTTCTCAGTAAGGACTAAAATAAATAATTTTTTAACTATATAAGTATATATTTTTTTCAGTGGAAGCTAATTAATTTTTTAACTAAAAATATTGATATTCTAATTTTTTTTAATAAAAAAATACATCGAATTTTTAACTTTGTTTTAGACTAGTGGGGACTGCAGCCCCCGTTCGGCCTCATATAATTCCACCCCTGTGCACAACTAACCCTAATAATAAAGCCAGCCACAACTGATTTGTTTTGTAGAGTTGGCTTACAGCACCTTTTATATCGTCTATGGACCATGGTTACGGTGGTGTCACATTCATAAAGTAAAAATAAGTTAATTACTTGTGTTTTAAAAACGTAGCTAAATACTTACTTTCGTTAGAAAAACTATTCATTTTGACAAGAGGTATTCAGCTACTTTTTTAAAACATATAGAGTAATCAACTATTTTTTAAAACTTAAGGTGGGTAATCACTTTATTTATAAAACACATGAAAGTATTGTACATTTTTGGCAAAATTCATGGGGCATTGAAGTCATTTACTCCTTTCGTAATTTATGGGTAATCTTATTGGTCAATCTTGCAGTACTTCATGTGGCTATATATGTAACTTTCGCGTTCCAATGTTTACCCTAATAATTTTTCGTATCTTAAGGATATTTTGTAATAGGAAAAGAAGCGATAAGGTAATCCAAGAAAATGAGCCTATTATATTAAGAAATGAGGGGCATTAGTCAGTACCATTCGAAGAACGGTTTAAAAGTATATTTAAACTGTAGTTGAACCCTTCTCTTAGCTAGCATAGCAATGATGAATTATAATATAAATATATAGCCAACTATATTATTGGACAACTTTTTATTGCTTTAGGATGTATGAAACGGAACCGTACGTTTACTTCATTATCATTGCAATTGCGGAGAAGGTGCATGCTTTCTATGAATTCTTTACAGATTGCTTCCTGGAATCAGAAGTAGAGTTTACTTATTTATAAGCTCTAAGTCTAAACACGCATATGACGTGTAATTTCAATATTTTTAACTATTACTTATGGCTAATCTGAATATTTTGATATAATAACCTAAATGCTCAATTGAATATTTCAACTATTGCGAGCCAAACTACTGCTTAATTGCAAAGCATTACAAATAAATTTCTGATTTAACGATGATGGCAGTGTAATACTCTGTCAATATTTGATAATATTTCAAGGTTAGATGAAGTTCTGCAAGAATTAAGGCATGGACTTCAAAACAAGCATCTTGCGTAATTATCTCACCTTTCTATTTCTTGTTTTGAGAACTAAAAAAGGCTAGATTATAGAAGACGGCTTTCTAGCCCACGCATTGGGCTACCCATAGATTTTCTCAACAGAAGCAGTATAGTATCTAACTTCTAATTTGTTAACGTATATTATTCCGTATATTATGTATTAATTGTGTATTAATATTCCGTGCACAATTTTCCTTACTATACTTAGTATAGCTTGGGGACCAAGTAGCCTAGCTTTATATATAGGATGCTCTATTGTAATTGTAATATAGCCTTTTTCTCTCAATCTCAAAACATATTGTTCTTGTAATCATGTCTTCATTCTCTTTCGACATGATATCAGAGCTACCATCCTGGTAACTTGTGCCACTGTCATCGTGCCTTATCTCATTTCACAATTATTCACAATCAAACGTCACAAAAACCACATTCATTCAATTTGTTGTGGGACGTTTTTGATATTTTTTCTTCATTCCCTCGGGGTACGCGCTAGATCACTACATAGATCTCATCGCAAAGAGTCCAGCGGTACAAAAATTGCCGAAAACCTACGCCGGACGCACTCTCACGCGGCTCCCGAATTCTACCTTTGCTGTTCCATTCTCTGCTATTTTCTCTCTGCCAAACAGAGCCTTGCTGACAATATCTGACATCAGCTTTTGTCTTTTTCAGCCATTCAGTTAGTCCTTGTTCTTTTCAGCATCCAGTCAGCGTTGACATCACCGCTAGCTCAGCTCAGCCTTCTGCCACATCAGCAGACTCCAAAAAAAAAAAAAGGCCATACCCTTCCCCACGTTTTTCGACGTCTTGAGTTCGTTTCGTCAGATTCTCACCCTAAAGGTCACTTTTGGACTCCACAATGGAACGATTCGATGTTTCACAACCTATATCTGTCATGCCCCGACCCTAACCTATCGCTAAGTTAAAGCCAAAACATGACGTGTTAATATTTAATCCCTGCAAGATCAGAAGGTAGCAACTTGAACAGTCATAATATACTACAAGAGTTCCAAAAAAAAAGACTTTTAAACTTCTCCCAAAACATCGGCTTTAAAGGGTTACAACATCCTGTTATATAATTACAAGACTCAAATTCATCCATTCAATCATCCAAAACCTAGGGCTAGTAAGCCAAATAATTAACTTAGCTAAGTATCTATTGGACCAAAAGAATATACATCATAATAACTTGATCAATTGTATGAAATCATCCTATTACAACAAGTAGTACATCTTCACAAGCAAGCATTCATATCAAATAAAGTAGAAATCCAACTCGACATGTCAATGAAGCTTCCCAACCACATGAGGGCCTGCTCGGGCACTGCCTCACCTGTAATTGATCAAAGAGGGGTGAACGAATTCTGCATATAACTCAGTAAGGATAGAATAGAAAGGGTTTTCACAAAGGTTTTATCTTTTCATAAACTTCTTTCAAGAATCGTACTATGTATATACAACAAGAGTAACAAGATTAACATGGATGACAAGTACACAAGAATGAATTAAATAACATACTAACCAGGCATCTCTACTCCCCAAGAATCTCAAGGGATCAAGTGAGAGTAGGATTCTCATAAATAAAGGATACCATATCTCGAACTTGTTGGAGATGGCCAGTCTCGAGTTTTCTTATCAAATCATCTTCATCAATATCAAATAAGAAAGGGTACCCGTACCACAGAGACAACCCAAACCACAGTAGCCCAAGTCCGTCTTGGCAAGCCCAACGCTACCTAAGCAGCCTAGAACTTCTACTGTGGGGTTTTATTAGATTGCTTAATTGTGTCAAATAGGTGTCATTTATATACCTTCTATCTCTCCAAGGTGACACCTCAAGTAAGAGAGGAATTCAAAATAGCAAACAGGCTTGGAAGCAACAAAGTAGGTTGCCACCAGTTAGTGATAATAATCAAACACATAATAATATAATCATGACTTCTATGGAGTTCATATAGCATATAAACATGCATGTTCGAACTGATACATGAGCCAAGCTTAATCAAGCGTACTTATCATATGGTCAAGCAAGTAAACATGTGAACACCTTGCATTTAGGATTCATAAGACACAATGTGGAGGACAACAAGGAAAGTTGCTTTATCATGCAAGTGTTTAACCATGTAGCGACCACATACGAACATGTAGTAATATGTGCATCATTTAGATAATCATGAAACCAATACTCGTCATGTTTGACCATATTAATACCATGTACAAGAGCTCAACACAACCATATGCCAAAGGAAGGTGTAAGAATACCATAAAACCACTCAAAACGACAACGAAATGCAAACACAAACGAAACTATGAAGCAACATCAATGCTTTTGCATTAGCCTAACTTAAACAGTTACTTTCCCTACTTTCTTGAACTCCAATTACTCTGATTTTGGTCTAGAATAAAAGCTTATCGAAAGTAGATAGTTCTAGAATCAAACGAAATACAATTCGGAGTTGAAATGAGTGAGATATGGTCGTTTGAAAAATATTGCGCAAAGCTGAAAATGATCCGGTCGACTCAACCAGATCTTGACCAGTGATATCCAGGCGACTAATCCGGTCGATTGGAGTCAGATTCGATCGATCAGATCTGACAGCACAATACACCCGTTTTCTTTCTTTTTCTTGCTTGTTAGCTTGCTACTTTTGATTTCTAACCCCAATTTTCCACCTAATATACTCCATGGCATAGCTAAACAACATAATAAACTCAAGACCATATATACAACACAATTGAATCAAACTACAAGTCAAGAATCATCAAAGTCATTTGAAAGCTCTATGCTCATGTCACCCAAGTTCAACTTCATTCTACCAATTCTAGCTATAAAGACATAAGTACAACATCACCCAACTTACATAGTAATTCCTCAACCTATCAAGAGGCATCAATAGTTCATCAAACAAAACCCTAGCTCAAACACACAATAATGCTCAAATCTTTCATCAAACTCCAACATATATATACATATATAAGCAAGATGAACTCCAACACATATCAAAACACTTTGAATGAGATTAGAAAACCTTTTGAAAGAATCCCTCACCTTGTTCTTGAGTTTTAGGAGCTAGAGAAAGCAAGAGATGTGTCAAATCTAGCTAGAAGATGCAAAGAGAAGCTTAAAAATGGCTTGGTCTCCTTCCCTTCTTCTTCTTCTTCTTCTTCTTTTTTTCTTTCTCTCTTCCTCTCTCAGATCGTGTGTGGTGTGTGCATGTGCTACATTTGTGTGTGTGTGTAGAGTGTAGTATGTGTGTTTTATTAGGTATGATATTTTGTCTTCAAGGCCAATGACCAAAAAGCCCTCCAACTAAAAGCTCATCTTCTAATTTACCCTTCTAGCTAGTTTCTAACTAATTGGTTGCTAGTGTGATGCAATATGGTTTAATTATTATCTACGTTACCTAAATTACCCAAAGACACGTAATTGAATTTAAATACACGTTAAATGAGGCATGTGCATGTAAAACGATATAAATGCATATTAATTAATATAAATGCCTATTAAATGATGCAAAAATACATGAAATGCTATAAAATGCATATGGGCTCTATACTGGCTCGGTACAGGGTCTAATAATATCTCTGCTCCTTGATGGTGGAAATTATGTACCATGGGCTCAAGCTATGACCAGTTTCCTCAAGGATCAGAAATTATGGAGAACTATAACCAAGGATGTCAAGAAACCGAAGAAGAAAATTGATGAATCAGATAAAAAGTTTGCAGAATGTCTTGAGGATTGGGATAGTAAAAATCATCAGATAATTAACAGTTTCTTGTCTCAGATGTATTCAGTTTGGGATCAGCTCACTGCCTCCAAGCCTGACTGGGAATGTTCTGAAGATGCTCTCAAATTCACTACTTGGAGAGATCATGGACGTCTTGTTCAATTCCTCATGGCCCTTCATGATGATTTCGAGCCTATTCATGCCTCCCTTCTTCACTGTAGCCTCTTTCCTACACCTGAACAAGTAGTTTAAGAGCTTATTTCAGAGGAGACCCATCTTTAATCTCGAAGATCCCACTCAGCAGATATAGTACTTGTAACTCCTACTCACACCTCAAAGAAGAACTCTGCCTCCTCACTAGAATGCAAGTATTGTCATCAACTTGGTCATATTTTCTTGCATTGCCCCACTCGGAGATATGCTCATTTTGCAAGAAAACAGGTCCTGACCACTATCAACAAGAGTGCTATCATAACCCTAATAGGAATTCTCAAGGTACTAAGCCCAATGGTAGTTCTTTCAAGGCCCAAAATTCATCAATACTGCCATCACAATCTGCTGCCATTATTGAGGGTTCTCTTGCCTCTCTCAGTTATCCTCCTACCTCTCCCATATCTATTGCTGATCTTCAGGATATTCTTAAACAGGTTTTAGCTCAGTCTAGTTCTGCCCCTTCGACTGCACTTTCAGTCACTTCCAGTAAGTCCTCGTGATTCTTTGATTCTGTTTGTTCCAATCATATGATCTATGATTCCCATAGTTTGATCAATAAAGTAGTCAATTCATCTACATCTGGTATTTACATAGTTGACGGTATTTCCATGCCCGTCAGTCATATCGGGTCCGTATCTACATCTCATGCCTCATTTCCTGATACTTATCTTGTTCCCAAACTTACCCTTAGTCTCATCTTTGTTGGTCAACTATGTGAACTTGGTCTCATTGTCATCTTTTCTTCTTTTGGTTGTCGTGTGCAGGACCCTCAAACAGGACAACTTCTTGGGATCAACCGTAAAGTTGGGCGATTGTTCGAGCTTGTCAGCCTGCATATTCCTTCTCATCTCTCTACCGCTGCCTCTATTACCACCTCATCAGGCTCTACTTCTCTTCACTTATTGCATTCTCGTTTAGGTCATACTTCTTTAGGCAAATTACAGTCTTTAACTTTTAGAGGCTCGTTAGGTAAACTGTCTATGCACACATTTGAGTGTTTATCTTGTCAACTTGGAAAACAATTTGTTTTACCATTTAATAAAAGTGACTCTTTATCTTCTGCGTGTTTCGATCTAGTTGATTTTGATATTCGGGGGCCTTCTCCAACTTCTACTATAGGGGATCATGATATTTTGTACTTTTTGTGGATGATTTTTCTCGTTTTACATGGATTTATCTCATGCATCATTGGTTTGACTTGCCGCATATCTATTTTGAATTCACTACCATGATTTACACTCATTTCAATAAACACATAAAAATCCTCTGTGCTGACAATGCCACGGAGTATAAAGAGTCCACTATTCTTGATATTTTCCGTCAACATGGCATTGTCCCACATCGCTCTTGCCCTTACACTTCGTAACAAAATGGACGTGCTGAGCGAAAACATAGGCACATCCTTGACATCACTTGCACCCTTCTCATCTCTTCGGCGTGTCCTGAGTGATTCTGGGGAGAAGCTCTTCTCACTGCTGTACATATTATTAACTGTTTGCCCTCTCCTATAATCGATAATCTCACCCATTTTGAACATCTATATGGTCGTCCCCCAAACTGTTCTCATCTTAGGGTTTTCAATTGTGCATGTTTTGTCTTTCTTCTTCCATTTGAACGTACGAAACTTGAACCTCGAGCTCGGTTATGTTATTTTTTGGGTTATGGTGTAACAACTCGAACCTTTCATGTAGTGATTAATATTTAATTGTATATGTCTATATGTTTCATTTAAATAAAAGTGCATGATTAGGTGATTTTAATTAACTAGTATTACATATTTCTTTACATAGTTTCTTTTATTTTCAGAAATGTGAAAAATGTGTTTAATTAAGTGATTTGAGGTAATTATTTTATAATTATATTGATTTGAAATTACATCTCTACAATTAATTGTTAACCTTTTATAAATTTCAATTAGTGAATAAGTAGCTCCGAACCGGGAGTGAAATTTTAAACTATTTTATTTTCTGAAATTAGTATTTTTCCTTTATTATATTTTATATATAATGTATTCATTCATTGTTAGAATGTGCATTGCATGTCCTGAGCGTGAGAAAAAGAAATGTGTTTAGTGTCCCCGAGTAAATAGTGATTGTTTAATTGTTTTGGGCCTTGACCTTCCTAACTAATTTTTACTAAGTTATATAAGCCCAATTACATTTAATTCTAGTCCAACCACTTATTAGCCCATTTAGTCATCTAATATACATACATACACACATATATTAGCATATAAAATACACAAAAAAAACAAACACAACACCACACACATAAAAAATCAATCTCTACACACACACACACATAAACACACACACACACTCATGGCTGAAAATAGGAAAGAAGAAGGAGAAAAAAGAAGGAAAAGGGTGAAAAAGATCCTCTTAATGCCTCTGGCTTGCATTTCTACTTGTGCTTGGTAAGAAGTTACATCTTTGGTGTATTTCTTGGGTTTTTTTTAGAATGTTAAGTTATGTAAGTATTATAATAAGATGATCTATGTTTTGATTTAGCTAGCTAATTTGATTCCTATGATGATTGTGTGATGGTTAAGTGTTGTTGCTAGCTTACTTGGAGGATTCTTTGATTTAGTTGTTGTTGTTGTTGAAAATAAGAAAGAAGAATGTTAATGCATGTGATGAGTTTGATATAAGTTCTAAATGAAGCATAGAAGTGTTTTTCATGCTAATCTAAAGCCTTGAACTAGTTTGATGTAAGGAATTAGCTAGAAGGTGAAGTAGAGCAAGTAACTGCAAATTCGAAATAGTGCACTGCCCCTGTCTTTTGAAGCTCTTTTGACATAGCAAATGTGCTAAAAAATTAACGAAATTTACATAGCAGCTCGATTAGGAAGTTTATAACAAATGTTGATTTATAGAGCTAAAGCTAATTCTAACATTTTAGGCCTCCGATTTAGCCATTTCCGAAATGTATATGGGAAAATCGCTGGTGCAGGGTAGTTATGCGCAGTCGTATGGAAATGGTTGTATCTTGAGGAATTTAGATAGGACTTGAGTTCTGTTTGGTTCTAAGATTATCTACACTCGAAGCCTATGATTATATGTAAGAATCAGAAAATTTGAAGGTCAATAGAATGGGTAATGAATTTGATAAAGTTAAGGTTATGTTTGAAGATTTGGAAATGGGCATGTTTTTGTGGGGTTCTACTTGCTAGGTGTTGTATTGCATATCTATCTTGTATATTAAAGTTCATAAGTGAGTAAAAGAATTCCTTGATAGTTTTAAAAGTTTTATGGTTATTTTCATGTTAGACCAAAGATTAGTTAGTAATGTATATATTGAAGACCAAATGTTTGATTATTTTCTTGAATAAAGTGAATGAGAATGGAATCATGCTTAGTATGACTTATGAACTGAGAATTGGATAAGAAATTCAAGTAATTTATGCATATGTTTTCGGACCCTTTATGCTACATTGGAATTCTTGAGTCATTGATGACTAGTTAGGCTTAAAACTTCTTGTTCAATAATCTTTTAGAAGTTTTGATCTCTAGTATGTGATATGCAATAATTGGATAATTTAAAGTTAAATACCTAGTTAGTTAGTTAAAATTTTGGTGATTTAAAGGTATTTTGAAGCTATTGTATTTAAAGAGCATTGGATTAAGCCTAATTGCAAGTTTGGAGTTAGAGAATACCTAAGTATATAGAATGTAACTCTTGTTAGTAGAATACAATGTATGGTAATGTGTTTTAGAGCGCATTTTAGTAGTTGAGTTGGGGATTGTTTAAATTAAGTTGTTAAAAGTCCAACTTAGTTGGTACTATGAAGGTAATGATAGCCGAGAGAACTAAAGAATGATGGAACCATAAGTAATGCTAGCTAGAAAGAGTTATGAGCATTAGTGAACTAAATACATGCTAGCTTAATTTTCATGAAGTTAAAGTGATGTTTAAGTGTTGGTTGCTAGCTAGATTTTCCTTGTTTAAATGTTGTAGTATCTTGTTATTATGTTGTATATTATATATATCATGATTCATGTGTAGTAGAGCTTTGAAATTAGTTTTATAGTGAAATAATTGGGAAAAACATGAGTTACGAAATATGGAAAAATTGGACAGATTTGCATGCCTGCGTTGTAGGACCAATTTGACCTAGCAAATATTGACGAAATTAACTGAATTTTGGGTATGTTGTAGTAGATTCATAGTAGAACAAAAGTGTATTTCTAAGGCTTGACCAACTTCTAGCTCTAAGTACTCCTTTTTTGATGGTTTCTACGAGGCATGTGATTAGGCGTGAGGTGGACAGTTTTTCCTTGCTGCAGCCACCGTGACTTTTTTCCCCCTCCCATTTTCCTTGTGCTTATAGCTTGTAATTTATAGTTAAGAGTAATTTTAATGAGGAGTGTTATAGTTGTAACCTTGGTTGTGTTGTTAATTAGTAGAATGAAGTGAACGTATGGTTAAAAGACTTTTAAGGTAGTAAATGTTTGGAAGTTGTTGCTAATTATAGATTAAATAATTGTTGAACTTGTATTAGATTAATATATAATTAGCACTAGTTGTTTCTATTGTATCTTTTCCATTGATTACTACTTCATGTGAGATAACTTTATATGTGAACTAGAATCTCTATTGATTGGATAATTTGCTATGTTTAGAGTGTTCAACTTGGATTCATAGATGTATAATGAAATGTAAGAATTAGTTGTTAATATCTAAAGTTAACTTTTGCCAATAGTTACTAGCCTTACTCTTTTCATATGTGTCATTGTTCACCTACCAATGTTAGTTATTTGTATGACTACATGACCTATGTAATAATATGGAATAAACAAGTGATTGTATGGCTTCTATTGTTGTGGGTTGAGATTTCATATTAGTTAAAGTTAGAATTGCTATAATCAATTGTTAAAAGTGTTACACTTATATGAATAACTAGGGGTTTGCACATTTGAGCGGATTCAAAGAGGTTTGGAGTAAGCCTAAGCTATACCCTTACAGGTTTGGTAAAGGTGAGGAGTCTTTATCTCTTATGTGCATCTTAACTTGATTTATTGTTTCTAAATTGAATTATTTAGTAATTGATAAAGTTTATACGTATTATTTTACTTGCTATCTTGAGTCTTTTCGTGTTATTTGTGATTAATTGCGAGGTCGGCCTACTTTATCGTTCCTCTTATGTGGTATTTGATATACTTGGCTCTCGTGATCTTGTCTCTGGGTTGCGCAATCTTTTCGGACATAGTAGCATCGAGAAACACGGGTGGCATCAGGCTTGTCGTGCTCCCTCGACTACCATAGTACCTATTCCCTTTATCTCGCTGAGTATACTCCACTACCCCAGAGGCGTGGTTCACCTCGTTGGGGCATATGGACCTACCTCAAGAGAAAGGGTCGTAGGATCGAGGTACATCTGGAGTACACCATTTGGAGGAATAAGAGGTTTGCCAACACTTGTTGAAGATCTTGGCTTGTGGCTCGTGATTGAAGACAAACGTGGAACTGTATCCTTTTTATACGTGGTTAAATCCTTGTCTAATTAGTTTTGTTATTTTGTGTTGTATATGTTATTGTCCTTGTTGCATCTCATGAAAGCATTCCTCAGTATGCTACATTACCTCCCTCACTGAGTATACATGTTGTATAATCACCCTCGTTTCTAACACCTTTCAGGATCAGTGCTATCAGAGGTAGAAAAGAAGGCTCGAGAGTTTCGTGATTGATTATGCTGGCTTACGTGGATTTCCAATGAATTCAGTTTTGTACTTGTAAAGTTAAGTTTAGAATGTATTGATAGTTATGCATGGCTTGTAATATTGTAATAACTTGTAATCTTTACTTTATTGTCTAGTAGCTACATGCTTGCATGTTTTGTCTGGTTGACGGACTTAAATTATAAGAAAGGAAACTAGATAATATTAGAGTGGTATGATAAGTGAAATTATAATTATAGACGTTCAATAGTTGATGAATGCATGCTTGTGTGTCTTTAATGTTGGGATTTATGACTCGGATGGCCTTGAGGAGTTTGTTGTATGAGATAGTTTGGTGGAGGGGATGAATGAATGGAGTTAGACCATAATTTTGTAGTTATAAATATTGTTTACAGGTTTGGGATTGTCCCATAAACAGGGGAGATTGCGTCCGTTTCCCTCATTTTTTGTGACCTCGGGTATTGGATCGGGGCTCCGTTCTCGTGAGGGATCGGGGTGTCACATATGGTATTGAGCATAAGGGTTTTAGGTATTGGGATCCACTCTCTAAACGACTTCGTGTCTCTCACCATGTGGTCTTCTGGGAAAATAAGATGTTTTCATCTCTTTCGTCCTTCTCTCTTCCTCATGTTGTCTCTACCCCGTATTACACAGATCATTATCTTTCTTTATTTCTTGATGATGACAGTGACACAGGTCAGATTACAAGCACTAGCGTCGCCCCTGACGTGGCTCTTCCTGGGGAGACTGCACCATTTGATGGCCCTGTACCCGATACTGAACCTTCTATTACTTTTTTGCTTCCTGTTTCTCTTGATCCATCTCTTCGTCAGTCTACGCGAGTAAGAGCTATTCCCCATCACCTTCTTGATTACCATTGTTTTTCTACCATTCTCTCTCTTCATGATCCTCAAACTTATCGTGAGGATAGTTCTGACCCTCTTTGGCAGCAAGCTATGATAGATGAATTGCAGGCCTTGGAATCTAAACATACTTGGGATTTGGTTGATTTACCCCCGAGAAAGAATGTCATGGGATGCAAATGGGTTTACAAGGTTAAGACTCATTCTGATGGTTCTATAGAATGCTATAAGGCTCAGTTAGTGGCCAAGGGGTTTACTCAAGAGTATGGAATTGATTGTGAGAAAACATTTGTCCCCGGTTGCTCGTTTTACCTTTGTCCGGATACTTGTTGCAGTTGCTGCCATTAGACAATGGAAGTTATTCCAGATGGATGTTAAAAATGCTTTCCTCAATGGTGATCTTACAGAAGAAGTTTTCATGAAGCCTCATCCAGGTTACTCTCATCCTCCTCACAAGGTTTGTCGATTATGTTGTGTTCTTTATGGTCTCAAACAAGTTCCCTATGCCTGGTTCTCTAAGTTCAGTTCTGTTATCACTGATTTTGGCTTTACTCTGAGTAATCATGACTCTGCACTGTTCATTTGGTACTCTAATTCTGGTATCATTCTATTGCTTCTATATGTGGATGATATGATTATCACTGGAGATAACTTGGCGGGTATTTTTGATCTCAAACAATTCCTCAATCATCATTTTGAGATAAAAGATTTTGGTCCTCTGAGTTACTTTCTGGGTATTGAAGTCTCATATGATCTGGTTGGCTACTATCTTTCCCAGGCCAAGTACTCTTCATACCTGCTTGCTTGTGCTGGTATTACAGACAACAAGACTACTTCCATTCCTCTTGATGCTAATGTCCGTCTTACCCCACTAGAGGGAATACCACTTCTAGATGCATCATTGTACCGTCAGTTGGTTGGTAGTCTTATTTATCTTGCTCCGACTCGGCCTAACATTGCCTATGCTGTTCACCTTGTCAATCAGTTTATGTCTTCCCCTCGTACCTCACATTATGCTGTTGTTCTTTGCATACTTCGTTATGTCAAAGGCACCTTGTTTCATGGTCTCTTCTTTTATGCCAGTTCATCATTAGTCTTGCATGGTTAATCAGATGCAGATTAAGCTAGTGACCCTACTAATCCGCGTTCTGTCACTGGATACTGTTTTCGTCTTGGTGATTCTCTTCTTTGTTAGCGTAGCAAGAAACAGACTGTTGTTGCAAGCTCGAGTACTGAGGCTGAGTATCGTGCACTTACTGACGTAACTCAGGAGGTGATTTGGCTTCGTTGGCTTCTTGCTGATATGGGTGTTTCTCAATCTCTTGGTACTGTTCTTCATTGTGATAATCAGAGTGTGATTCAGATCACTCATAATGATGTTTTTCATGAGCACACTCGCCATATAGAGTGTGACTGTCATTTTATTCGTCAACATGTTCTTTGTGGCACTCTCAAGCTTCAGTACACTCCCTCTGCTGATCAACTTGCAAATCTATTCACTAAAGCGCATCCTCCCAGCCGTCTTCAAGATCTGATTTTCAAACTCAAGCTAGTGTCATTTGCACCACCTTGAGTTTGAGGGGTGTTAACGTATATTATTCCGTATATTATGTATTAATATTCCATGTACAATTGTCCTTACCATACTTAACATAGCTTGGGGACCAAGTAGCCTAGCTTTATATATAGGATGCTCTATTGTAATTGTAATATAGCCTTTTTCTCTCAATACTCGCAATAAAGCTAGGGTCCTGATCGAGCAACTAGTAGTCCTATCTATCCACCTCTCCAAACACAATATCTTGAGTACCTATGATGGTGACCACATCTGCTGGCTTGTGATGTTTGGACATAGAATCGAGTCCTTGTAAATGGGCAAAGCCAGGTGCTCTTATTCCTCCATTGATCAAGAATTTCGATTTTTGGGAAGTATCATGATCATCCAATAAGAAAGGTTTCAATTTTTTCAAATGAACAATTTGAAGACCTATTGATTCTAACAACTGATTGGATAGTTGATCATTCGGACCTTTCAATTCATAGATGTAGATCTCAGACCTATGAATGGGGATATTCCCGAAACTCACACAGAAAAAAGGAAGTGAGTTAGACAAAAGGGAAAAGGTTACTTTTGTACAAGCTCTGATTGCAGTTGCCACGGCGAGAAAGTAGTCTATCAATACATATTGTTCTTGTAATCATGCCTCCATTCTCTTTCGACATAATTTATGAGTAGCGTGTGATCTACCGACATGTGAGACCCACACACTATATACACTCATTTACATTTGAACCATGCGCCATATCCACATGTTAAAGAATATTTCTCTGTATGAAAAATTATTTACTCATCAGTCTCACATAATTGCCAAAAATGGCCACATAAGTGAGTGTCAGTCGAAACTACCCAAATGGTGTCCCTCAATATTAGTGAATTGCCCATTGATATGAATCCAGGGGTGGACCTAGCATATAATTAGTGCATACACTAAACAAATGTTGATTTGTCCCAGCGGTTAAGAAGGCACACTTAAAGTCATAAGTGGCAGACATGGCAGGGTTCAAATCATGTATGTTCACATTTTATATGTTTAATGCTTACCCACTATGGCAAAGATTGCTTACGTAAACTTACGCCCACGAGGTTGGGGATCATTTTGTTGGTAAAAATAATGATATTCGATAGTTGGTGTCTTTGATAACTGACAATGAAAGAGAGCATCGAGTACATAATTTTTATATGGAGAATGGGTGGTTTAGGAAAAACCACACTTGCCATAAAGATTTTCAATCACAGGGCTTTACAACATTCTTTTGAAGCTTTTTCTTGGGCATGTATCACCCAACAACCCCAAATCGATAAAGTTTTACAAGATATACTGAAGCAAATTATTGGAGAAGACATGCACGGGGACCAAACAGCCTTGGTAAGGAAGTTTTATAAAGTTTTGAAAGAGAAAAAAATGTTTGGTAGTTATTGATGACATTTGTGAACTAGATGATTGGGATATTCTACATCATGTTTTCCTATTATAGAGGGGAGTAGTAAGGTTATACTAACTACTCACACTAGAGAAGTGGCGAAAATAGGATTTTTCTATGAACTAAACTACTTGGCAGAAGATGATGGTTGGGGTTTACTACGTGCGCTTACTAAACAAGAAGAAAAAGGCAACTCTGTTAATATATTGAGTAGAATTTGAATTTAAGACTTTGCTTCTATTTTGTGGAATTGCACCAATATCCCCTCTATTTTATCACAATTATAGTGGCGATGTAATAATTGAAATTACACTAAGCCTTTTTATCTAGATATTACCTACATTACTAGAACTATATTACAATTTTGACATTAGATTTATATATTTAGCTAACAATTTATGCTATTTCTTTTTTATACTATATTGGTAAGATAGCGAGCAACAAATGGTGCTAAAATTGGAAAAAATATGATAAATAGTTCAAAGGTAAAATAAAATGTGTACCTTAATGTTAACATTTGCATTTTAGTGTTGTATTGATGGTCAATATGACTATTGGAAAGGTGTGTTTGTCAAAATAATATTAAAAAATAATGAAGATTAGTGTGAAATTTTAAGATAGAAGGGTTCTTATAAAATTAAAAGGAAAAAAAGGACAAAGTCATTTTTTCTTGTATTCTATTCTTTGTTTTACTCATGGCAATTTTCTCTTTGTTATTTAGAAAATATTGTATACATAAGATTATTAAGGAGAAACAAGTATTGGATACATACATTCTTTTGCAAAGTTTTTATTTTGTAAATAAGAGTTTGATGGAGCTACACTTGAAGATGTACTATTATTAAAGGATTAATTGTATAATATTTTCGATGAAAGAGTAACTAAATATTCTAATGTATTGAATACAAAAACATAGTTTATAGACTTATACCATGGTAGAAACTTTGTCATCTTTTACAGGTGAAATATATTTAATTCACAACCTCTTGCAGTACTCAATAGCGAGCGAGTAATATACCACTAGACCAAAGCCCTTAGACATGACTTTGAACTTGTGAACTTTATCAAGTTCTTCAATTACGAACTCGTAACCTCTTGCATACATAGCGAGTAATATACCACTAGACCAAAGCCCTTAGACATTACTTTGAACTTAATGAACTTTACCAAGCTCTTCACTATTACCTCGAGGAGATAACTGCCAATTAAATGGTTTTATTCTTTCTATATTGCCTTGCCCTTTCGCACTTTTTTTATTTTTATTTTCCTTTTCCTTCCCCTCTCACCCTTTTTTCCCCCGACCCCTTATCCTCGAGAATTGAACCATGGACCTCCCAAGTCCAAGGTGATAGTCCTTACCACTAGGCTATAACTCAATTCTCACCATTTTGCACTTTTTTTTTTTTGGCTAATTGACCCTTTTGCACTTTCTTCCAAACTATAACTCTTTTTTGTATGCATTAGAATATCAACTCTCCTTAACTCAATTGATTTCTTCCTTCTTTTTTGTATATATTTTCCTTGGTACATTTAATATCCACATACAATTCATATCTACTCCAATTTTCCCTACCTTTTGGCATAGACATTCAGAGATAAAGACCTCTTATGGGCTAGTAAGATGGATATTTATAGAATGAGAAATAAGAAAAATAAAATTTATTTATCTTTTTCTTCTATCCACTTCTCATTGAGGATACCACTCTTATTAGACCAATCAATTAAATAGTGGTTCTTTAGAAATTATATAAATGGCCTTAAAGTTATGTTTTTCTTTGGGTAAATTTCACTTAGTCCTTATTGTTTACATGCTTTTTTAATGTAGAATCTAATATTTTAAAAGATTCATAGTGGTCCCTATATTTACAAAAATTATTTAAAATGATGCCTATTATTCAAAGTTAGCCAATTTGGTCCTTATTATTTTTCAAAAAATTTAATTTTGTCCCTATTGTTTCCTAAAAAAATTCAATTCAGTCCTTACACATAAACCCTATTTGGTGACTAAATTAAATTTTATGGGAAACAATAGAGACTAAATTGACTAGTTTTGAATAATAGGAACTATTTTGAATCACTTTGTAAACATTAGAGACTAATATAATTTTTTTTTGAAACATTAAAGACCAACTTAAAAAAAATGTAAACAGTAGGAATTAATTGTGAAATTTACCCTTTTTTCTTACTACATAAAAGTTTTATTTTAAACTTCTTCAAGTAAAGATTTTATAGGTATACCAAATCAATCTTTAAAGTAACTTTCACTAGTGTTTTGTTCCATATAGGCCTCTTATAGTGTAACGCCCCGAACCCAACCCGACGTTATAGGTCAAGTTCGGACCCATCACTCGGACAGAGTCTCCTCTGTAATGTGGACTAAACTGTTATCTGCGAATGGTCACCTGTAACATTTGAATCACAAGTAACATCACATACAATCTATCTTTCAAAACTGTCATAGCCAACCCAAAGTCACAAGGCCATCCGAGCCTTGGAGCAACAAAATCTACTTATAGCACACAAGTATGCAAGACAATGTTACTTAACTATAAGTAGTTGAATACATCTAACCAAGTTCTTCTATCAAGTTAATAAACACACAAGCATGCAATAAAAGAAGTAAACTAGAATCCATTATTACATGTCATCTAACTTCATATCCACATATATGAATACAACTTCCAAGCATATATACAAGACCTCAAGGTCTTAAAACACAACAACTAACAAAAGCAAACTGTACATATGATCAACCTTATCACACAGGAATCAAGGAATCTAATCTACGTGTACTTCTTCTTGTTCTTCCTCTACTGCTATCAACTGGGGATTCACCTTAGCTTCTCCTGAAACATGTTAAATGAGGAGTGAGCAACAATGTTGCCCAACGAGGGAGGTAATGCAACATAACGGGGCGTGCAATATGATATGTAACCATAAGAAGTCATATATATATATATAACAAAAACAACAAGTCTAAACAACCCAGTAATTAACCACATTAAAAAAGATACGGTTCCACTTTAAGTCTTCAAACTCGAACCATAAGCCACGAACTTCACGCAAGTGCTGGCAAACACTTATACCAACAAATAGGATGCTCCGGATGTATCCCGATCTTACGACCCTTTCTCCTGAGGTAGGTCCATATGCCCAGCAGGTGAACTACGCCTCTAAGGTAGTGGAGTATACTCAGCGAGAAAGGGAATAGGCATCATAGTAGTCGAGGGAGCACGGCAAGCCCGACGCCGCCCGTGTTTCTCGACGCTACTATGTCCGAAAAGGTTGCGCAACCCCGAGACAAGATCACTAGAGCCAAGAATATCAAGTAACACATAAAAGGGACGACGAAGTAGGTCGCCCTCGCAATTATCCACAAATAAGCCAAGAATCCACAATCATAATCTTCACAAAACTTCATGGATAATCTAAGGAACCCCTATATCATGCATATAAACATCTACCAAGTATTCACAAGTTCATATGAGCAAAAAGACAACCAAATCATCTTTTCCTCTTTGTTATCTTTCCGATTTCTTCTCCCACGCAAGGTGCAAGGTTTCAAATCATCAAGCCAACCATCCTACATTCCTAGGTATGTCAAAAGGCATCTATCTAAGCCTTGAAAACCCGGTTTGGAAACAAAAACTCGGGAAGGCCCCGAGCGGGTTTGAACTACATCTACCCTATCAGGACCTGAAATTCACATAACAAAAGCACCAAAAGTGCTTCTATATCCCAAGGATAACTAATCCTAAGCCCAAATGTGCCTAGATTGTATTTCGGGGAAAATGTCCTTTTTAAATATTACAAATTTTGCATTTTATCATGTTTCTGAGCAATTCAACCCCACGTGAGCCTATGACTAGTTCTATTAATGTGTAGAGTACCTAATTGAAGCCTTAAATCAACCCAATTAACAAGTTTTCTCAAAACCCTAATTCCAAGCATTATTCATCATCTTCTTCATTCAATCTCAACAATCAACCATATAATTTGATAACAAGCTATACAAAAGAGTTCTATAGTCTCCAAAGATCATATATCAAGCATTTATAACAAGCAATATAGCTAAATTCAACAATACAAGAAATTCAATATGTATGCAACAACTTTAAAATCATGAAATATGCAACTTTTTCACTTGCAAGAGGTCTAGGAAGCTTGTGAAATATTGGAAAAGATTGGAACAAGTTGTAGATTGCTTGCAAGAGATTAATCACCAAAACTTGAAGAAAAAAATTGCTCTTTTCCTTTCCTTTTTGGCCGTCGAGTAGGGGGTAATTTGGGTATTAATGCAATTGTTTTGATGATAAATGCTTGTGTGTGTGATATGTTATGTATATAGGTAAAATATGCTAACTTTTGCTAAGTAAAACTTCACAAATGATTGGTCAAATGAGCTTAAACTCTAATCAAATGCTAACCAATTCAAAATCAAGGTTGTTACGTACGAAACACTATTCAAATGTTGCGAAAAACATTTTCTAATTGTATGCTCCCGAGCTCGAAAGTCTAAAATGACAAGTTCTCGATTCCTATTATGTGTCATATGACCTAGGAAAAATATTAAATCGCACTTTTAAGATGGTCGAAAATCTTATGAATAGTAGCCTTAGCATAAAGCAGTTAAGCAAGAAAAATGATGCAGGTAAGAATGCTCAAGCAAGTATGCAACAGTTATAAAGAAATTGTGATGAAATTCCTGGGCATCACACCCTCTCCCCCTTAAACTAATTATGTCCTTACAATTCTTACATGATTCAGCAAACAGCTCTGGATACTTTTCTATTATCTGATCTTCTCGCTCACATGTAGCATCCTCAACTCTTTGATGATCCCAAAGAACTTTCATCATAGGAATACTCTTGGTTCGAAGTTCTTGAATCTTTCTGTCAACCACTCGAAGAGGTTTCTCAAGATATGCCAAAGATTTATCAATCTCCAAAGGTTCTGGCTCAATTATGTGCAAAGGATCAGGATTATACTTCTTCAATAACGACACATGGAATACATCATGAATCCTACCCAAACTCGGAGGTAATGCCAATCTATAAGCCAACTCACCAACCATCTCAATGATTTCAAATGGCCCCACGTATCTAGGACTGAGTTTACCTCCCTTTCCGTGTCGAATCAAACCCTTGCGCGGAGAGACTTTCAAGAATACATGATCACCTACTGAAAATATCAAGTCTCGTCGGCGTCTATCAGCATAATTCTTCTGTCGACTCTGTGTTATAAGCATTCTTTTCTTTATAAGCTTCACATTATCCACCATCTTGATCATCTAAGGTAGAATAGCTGGATCAACAGTTTTCATTTCACCTACCTCATCCCAATATAACGGAGACCTACATTTCGGCCCGTAAAGTGCCTCGTAGGATGCCATACCAATGGTAGCTTGGTAACTGTTATTATAAGCAAACTCCGCTAGAGGTAGATACTTTTCCTAACTCTTACCGAAATCCAGACGCAAGCTCGCAACATGTCTTCCAGTATCCTGATAGTCCTATCTGACTAACCATCCGTTTGCGGGTGATATGCAGTATTAAAACTCATATTAATCCCCAGAGCCTTTTGTAGTTTCTGCCAGAACTGTGATGTAAACCTGGGATCCCTATCCGACACTATCCGAGATGGAACTCCATGCAATCTCACGATGTTTTCAACATAAAGCTCGACTAATTTATCAAGGGAATTTGTCTTCTTTGCAGCAATAAAATGAGAAGTCTTCGTCAACCTATCTACCACAACCCAAATGGAATCATTACCTCACGGTGACCTAGATAAATCTGACACAAGATCCATAGTAACCTGATCCCATTTCCACACCGAAATCTCCAATGGTTGCAACAACCCTGCCGGTCTCTGATGCTTTGCCTTAACTTTTTGACAAGTCAAACACTTAGCCACATACTCGGCTATCTCCCTTTTCATGTTATTCCACCAGAAACTCTACTTTAAGTCCCTATACATCTTTGTACTACCAGGATGGATTGTGTATTTAGAGCTATGAGCCTCGGCAAGAATCTCATCTTTCACAATTGAATCACTAGGAATGCAAATTCTATTCCTGTACCTGAGTAATCCATGATCATGCAACTTGAAGTCGGACTCTCCCCCTTTGGACTTTTCTAGAAGCTTCAATAGCTGAGGATCTGACTACTGCGCTTCTCTGATCCTAGATAACAATAGAGACTAGATTTATAAGCTAGCAAACTGAACTCCCATTCTAGAAGCCTTCAGTTTCCATAAACATAGTTCCTCTACAGTCTCCCAATCCTTGATTATCAAACTTGCGACAGTAGCCTTCCGACTCAATTCATCTACAATAGTGTTAGCTTTTCCTGGCAAATAGCTAATGGTCCAATTATAATCATTCAACAACTCTAGCCAATGCCTTTGCCTCATATTCAAATCCTTTTAAGAAACAAATATTTTGAACTTTTATGATCAGTGAATATCTCAAATTTAATACCCCATAAGTAATGACGCCATTTCTTCAAAGCAAAGACAACAGCAGCAAGCTCAAGGTCGTGTGTAGGATAATTGAGTTCATATGGTTTCAATTTCCTAGAGGCATAAGCTATCACCTTACCATTTTGCATATGAATGTAGCCTAAGCCCTCCTTCGAAGCATCGCTGTAAATTACCAAGTTTTCAGTCCCCTCAGGCAATACAAGAATAGGTGCAGTAGTAAGTCTCTTCTTAAATTCCTGAAAAATGGCTGCACACTTATCATCCCAGTTAAATACAGTTTTCTTTTTGGTTAAAGAAGTCAATGGTAATTTTTGAGAAGTCTTTAACAAATCGCCTATAATAGCGCGCCAAACCCAAGAAACTACGAACTTCCGTTACAGTCTCGGGTCTTTTCCAAGTTATCACCACCTCAATTTTTGCAGGATCAACAGATATTCCCTCTTGTGAAATAATATGGCCTCAAAAGGAAACTTGTTTCAACCAGAATTCGCATTTGCTAAATTTGGCAAACAATTTATGTTCTTGCAGGGTTCGAAGCACAATTCTCAAGTGTTCTTCATGCTCTACCTCAAATTTAGAATAGACCAGTATATCATCAATAAAGATTACAACAAACTGGTCCAAGTATGGTCTAAACATTCTCTGCATCAAATCCATAAAAACGGCTGGAGCATTTGTCAACCCAAATGGTAATACAACAAACTCATAGTAGCCGTACCTGGTTCTGAATGCAGTCTTGGGTACATCATCTTTTCGAATTCTCAACTGATAATAACCCTGCCTCAAATCAAATTTAGAAAATATAACAGCACCCTGTAGCTGATCAAACAACTCCTCAATTAAGGGCAAATGATATTTATTTTTCACCGTCACCTGATTAAGACCTCGATAATCAATGCATAACCGTAATGTACCATCTTTCTTCTTCACAAATAACACAAGAGCACCCCAAGGTGACGAGCTAGGCTGAATGAAACCTTTCTCAAGCAAACTCTGCAACTGAATTTTCAACTCCTGCAAAGGGGAAGCTATTCTATATGGGGTTCTGAAAATAGGATTAGTCCTTGGCAACAAGTCAGTCACAAACTCTATCTCTCGTTCAGGTGGTAACCCTAGCAACTCCTCAGGAAATACTCCCAGAAAATCTTTTACAACAGGCACCTCATTCAGTTTCAATTTATCCCCAGGTTGATTAATCAAGTAAGCCAAATATGCATCGCAAACCTTACTCAGCATTTTAGTAGCTTTAATAGAGGAAATGATACAAGTCCCAGTAGATTTTCGACTCCCAGTGACTTTAATAACAAGTTGGTCAAGTACTTCTAAAGTTAAAACTTTCCTTCTACAATCCAAACATACATAATATCGCCCCAACCAATCTATCCCCAAGATAACTTCAAAGTCCCGAAATGGCATAATAATCAAGTCAATAGGATACATACGACCCTCAATACAAATGTCACAATTTCTACACACAGACTCCGTAACACATTTAATACCCATAGGACTACCTACTTCAATCACATACGACAATTTATCAACTTTTAAAGTAGTAGATTGTGCACATGCAGGAGTAATGAATGAATGTGTAGCCCCGGTGTCAATCAAAACTACTACTGACTGACTATTAATAAGAAAAGTACCTTCTACCACCACCGTCATGTTTGGAAGCTCCTCCTGATCGAGTGCAAATACCCTTGCCTGGCCTCGCGGTATAGTAGCTACTCCTGAAACTCTAGTCTGAGCACCCTGGCCTGAAGTTTGTCCTTGACCTTGTTTAAACCTGGGGCAATCTCTAGCTTTATGCTGATCACTGCTACAACCCACGCATCGACCTAATTTTTTCCAATACTCTGCCTCCGTATGGCCCTTGCGATTGCAATGATTGCACTGTAGGTTCTTCTTGGCAGCAGCACCTCTTGTAGGAGACCTATAAGTAGATGTAGCAGACCTACCCTACTGAGATCTAGCAGTCACTGGTCGGGTCTTTGACTGTCCCTGTGGCTAGCTCTGAGCTGGTCTCGGCTGTGACTGTGCCTGAATTGGTCCTGGGTAGCTTTGGGTCTGCCTAGGCTACTGTGTCTGAACAAGCTGCTGATACTGCCTCTGGTAGCCTTGACTCTGAGACTGATACTAACATTTACTTGACTGACTAGATTGAGCCAACACATCTGCCTTACGTTTCTCGTACCTCGATGCAGCCCTGACTACTACAGCATAGCTTGGATAATCTTGCGAAGACAGATTAAACATAATATCACTCCTCAACCCTGTTATAAACCTCTGAATCTTCATATCCTCTGGCTGTACTAAAGCTAGCATGTATCGAGAAAGTCTAGTGAAAGTAGCCTTATACTGATCTACAGTCATGTTTCCTTGTCTCAAAGCTATGAATTCTTCCTGATGTCTCTCGCGAGCTACCACTGACACATATTTATCCCGAAACTCACGAACGAAGTCAGCCCACACATGTTGGACCCTCTCAGCATCCCATTTCTCTTTAACAATACGCTACCACTCCTCGGCGTCACCTTCTATTAAGAATGCAGCATAAGTAATCTTTCTTTCATCATTGCACTCAAGTATCGCAGAGACTTTCTCAAACTTGTTCAACCACATATCAGCTTTCATGTCATCTGACTCACCATAAAAACTATACGCCCCGTGGTGCAAGAATTTGTCATACAAGTTACCCCCAGCAGTACCACTACCCTGTGCTCTAGCAGCCTGGTTACCTCTGCCAATACCTGCCGTACCCTGCTAAACCACAAACTGAGCTATAGTATTCATGGCAGCGGCCATTGTGGCCAAAATCTATGCATTACTCGGTTCCTGACCTTGCGGTACATTTCCTGCTGCCCCTGCACCTTGCCCCAGTACATCCTGTCTAGGAGCTTCTACCGACTCTCTCCTTGGTCTACCCCGTCTCCTCATCTCAATGCTAGAAGAATATAGTATTATAATAGGCAAATAGATAATACAAGATAATATGCACATTGTTTTCAAAACATCTTATTCATATAAGATAACATATAAAACACTTAACAACATTAAATACTAAACTTTTCATATTCATATCATATCATGCTTTACCATTCCTTTTACATGTTAGCATGTCTTTTACCCAAGTACTTAGATAATTAAACAATCACATATTCACATAATTCAACTTTCACATATAGACCTTTACCCACATTCCGAGGAAGTTAACCCGGCTTCATGCATTCAAGTAGCTCTGATACCACCTAAATGTAACGCCCTGAACCCAACCCCATGCTATAGGTCAAGTCCGGACCCGTCACTTGGACATAGTCTCCTCTGTAATATGGACTAAACTGTTATCTGTGAATGGTCACCTGTAACATTTGAATCACAAGTAACAACACATATAATATATCTTTCAAAACTATCATAGCCAACCCAAAGTCAGAAGGCCATCCGAGCTTTAGAGCAACAAAATCTACTTATAGCACACAAGCATGCAAGACAATGTTACTTAACTATAAGTAGTTGAATACATCTAACCAAGTTCTTCTATCAAGTTAATCAACACACAAGCATGCAATAAAAGAAGTAAACTAGAATCCATTATTATATGTCATCTAACTTCATTTCCACATACATGAATACAACTTCCAAGCATATATACAAGACCTCAAGGTCTCAAAACACAACAACTAACAACAACTCCAAGCAAACTGTATATATGATCAACCTTATCACACAGGAATCAAGGAATCTGATCTACGTGCACTTCTTCTTCTTCTTCCTCTACTGCTATTAGCTAGGGATTCACCTCAACTTTTCCTGAAACATGTTAAATGAGGAGTGAGCAACAATGTTGCCCAACGAGGGAGGTGATGCAACATAACGGGGCGTGCAATATGATATGCAACCACAAGAAGTCATATATATATATATATATATATATATATAACATAAACAACAAGACTAAAAAGCCAAGTAATTAACCACATTAAAAAGGATACGATTCCACTTCAAGTCTTCAAACTCGAACCACGAGCCACGAACCTTACGCAAGTGCCAGCAAACCCTTACACCAACAAGTAAGATATTCCGGATGTATCCCGATCCTACGACCCTTTCTCTTGTGGTAGGTCCATATGCCCAGCAGATGAGCCACGCCTCTGGGGTAGTGGAGTATACTAAGCGAGAAAGGGAATAGGCACCATGGTAGTCGAGGGAGCACGGCAAGCCCGACGCCGCCCGTGTTTCTCAACGCTACCATGTCCGAAAAGGTTGCACAACCCTGAGACAAGATCACTAGAGCCAAGAATATCAAATAATACATAAAAGGGACGACGAAGTAGGCCGCCCTCCAAGAATCCACAAAATAGTAACAAAGCTATAAATAGACAAATATCATAATCTTCACAAAACTTCATGGATAATCTAAGGAACCCCTAGATCATGCATATAAACTTCTACCAAGTATTCACAAGTTCATATGAGCAAAAAGACAACCAAATCATCTTTTCCTCTTTGTTATCTTTCTGATTTCTTCTCCCACGCAAGGTGCAAGGTTTCAAATCATCAAACCAATCATCCTACATTCCTAGGTAGGTCAAAAGGCACCTATTTAAGCCTTGAAAACCTGGATTGGAAACAAAAACTCGGGAAGGCCCCGAGCGGGTTTGAACTATATCTACTCTACCCGGACCCCAAATTCACATAATGAAAGCACCAAAAGTGCTTCCATACCCTAACGATAACTAATACTAAGCCCAAACATGCCCGGATTGTATTTCGAGAAAAATCCCTTTTTTAAAGATTACAAATTTTGCATTTTATCACGTTTCCGAGTAATTTAACCCCACGTGAGCCTATGACTAGTTCCACTAATGTCTAGAGCACGTAATTGAAGCCTTAAATCAACCCAATTAACAAGTTTTCTCAAAACCCTAATTCCAAGTACTATTTATCATCTTCTTCATTCAATCTCAACAATCAACCATAGAATTTGATAACAAGCTATACAAAAGAGTTTTATAGTCTCCAAAGATCATATATCAAGCATTTATAACAAGCAAAATAACTAAATTCAACAATACAATAAATTCAATATGTATGCAACAATTTTAAAATCATGAAATATGCAACTCCCTCACTTGCAAGAGGTTTATGAAGCTTATGAAGGCTTGGAAAAGATTGGAACAAGTTGTAGATTGCTTGCAAGAGATTAATCACCAAAGCTTGAAGAAAAAAATTGCTCTTTTCCTTTCCTTTTTGGCCGTCAGGTAGGGGGTAATTTGGGTAATAATGCAATTGTTTTGATGATAAATGCTTGTGTGTGATATGTTATGTATATTGGTAAAATATGCTAAGTTTTGCTAAGTCAAACTTCACAAATAATTGGTCAAATGAGCTTAAACTCTAATCAAATGCTAACCAATTCAAAATCAAGGTTGTTACGTACGTAACACTATTTAAATGTTGCGGAAAACATTTTCTAATTGTATGCTCCCAAGCTCGAAAGTCTAAAATGACAAGTTCTCGATTCCTATTATGTGTCATACGACCTAGGAAAAATATTAAATCGTACTTTTAAGACGATCGAAAATCTTATGAATAGTAGCCTTAACATAAAGCAATTAAGCAAGAAAAATGATGATCGTAAGAATGCTCAAGCAAGTATGCAACAGTTATAAAGAAATTGTGATGAAATTCTCGAGCATCACATATAGGCTCTCTTTTCTTTTCCGTAGTAAACGCACGATCATTACTCTTAGCTACACACTTGAGTCACCTTTCTATGAAAAAGCTCAGATCAATCAAAGTATTGATGGGTTACCCCTTTAAAGAGTGAATAAAATTAAAAGGCTCAAAATGACATACAAGGGAAAATCTAGGAATTCCTTTCAATGAGAGTTAAAATACACAATTTTTTAATTATATGAGTATTTTTTTTCAGTGAGGGCTAATTAAATTTTTTTTTTCTTTTAAAAAATACATAGAATTTTTAACGTTTTTCTGGGCCAATGGGATGCAGCCTCCGCTGGTCTTAATATATATCCGCCCCTAATGACATATAAGAACTAGATGAATCTAAGGTAGTGATTGGTATACTATAATAAATTTAAGCATGAATGAAATGAGGTAAGGAATGGAATAGAATTAGAAATTGAACAAACTTGAGAATGGAAATGACATGCTTAGTATGCTTTAAGAATGAAAAAATAAATGAATATATTGATTCCAAACCCATGTTTGGTAGTCAGTATACAAGAGTAGTAATATGAATGATTTGTATAATATGACAAGATTGTCCTTTTATTATTATAGTATTAAAATAAGAATAAATATGAATATAACCGTAAAAAATATAAACATAATTGTTGTTGTTATTATTATTTTTATTTTGTTGTTATTATTATTATTGTTGTTGTTGTTGTTGTTGTTGTTGTTGTTGTTGTTGTTGTTGTTGTTGTTGTTGTTATTATTATTATTATTATTATTATTTATTGTTGTTGTTGTTGTTATTATTATTATCATTATTATTTATTATGTTTATGTTATTTACGGTTGTGTTCATGTTTATTCTTATTTTTAATACTATAATAATGAAAGGGAAATCATGTCATATTATACAAGGCATTCCCATTACTACTCTTCATTCCTAGAGCATACCAAACATGTCATTCGCATTTCCAAGTTCATTCCATTTCCAGTCTTATTCCATTTCTTGACACATTCCATTCATGTCCAAATTCATACCAATGTACTAATCGCTGCCTTAGTATTTAAATTTAGTATCATCAATAAAATTGGCCTCCTATTTTAGATTGTTAGATGCTTAGTGTGCTACATTTGCTTATCAAATATGTTAGAGAAGTAATTTTGAAAAATTTAGCTAAGATAGAGTCAAACTGGTTGTATTATTTCATTTGTATATACGAATATTTGAAGTCAATTAGATTCTCTTTTCTAATTATAGACAATGTAATTGGCTATTTTGCACTTATTTGGAGAATTCTGTATATGATAAGATGCTAATAAGCAACTATATTTATTATATCAGTCTTTTATAAGAATACTTATATTGTAATATCTTCTCACTTAGCATCGAACATGTTTGAGGCAATGACACTTGTCTTTCAAATGATTTTCAGTGGTGACTTGTGATTTCATTTACAAGTCATTACAAATACTAACAAAGCATATTTGCATTTATTTTTTTCTATATTTATATTCCAAAAATACTCTCTATTTGCCCTACGTTCAAAGTCACTTATAAAAATTTCGGAGTAGAAAATAAAAAGAAAAAAACCATTATTCCTTCAACTATATCATCATCGTTGCAACTATTTTGCAACAAAATATTAATTTGAATGCATCATGTATCACCATCCATCCAAAAGTTCAAACTTACAATGGAGAAAACTAATATAACTATCCAAAATTTAGCAGACAATCTACAGTACTTTTTGAAAAGAATGAAAAGAAATGTTTGAAATTTTTTTTGAACTTCATATAGTTTATGGTTTGAAATGCAATCTTGTATTTTTTGCATAAGTTAGTGATAATGTGAGAGATTGTTTTTGGGTAAATTTGAAATATGTTAAAGTGACCTTTAAAATCATATAGGCTACAAATTATACTATCCAATACATGTGGGGTATTAAGTGAAAGGTTTCATAGTTTTTATATCGAGATAGCTAGGCTTCTTTCGCAATGCCCAAACAAATTCAAGGATAATTTTTTCTTTTTCAATTTGATGAAAGTGATAACTATTTTTCTTTTATTTTGCAGATCCCGAATTAGATCAGACATTTGAGGGCATAGGCAAGGAAATAGTACGCAAATGTGGTTATCTCCCTCATGCAATCTCGGTGCTAGGAGGAGTTTTGAGAGAAAAGTTCTCGCAAGGAGTGGGAGATAGTGAATGTAGCGAAGAATCAAGTTGATCAGTGCTCCCAATAGACCTTTATCATGTCGCTAGACTTTACCTGGCTTTAGATTTTCAAAGGATGAACCTCCCAATCTCTCCCAATTGGTTAATCTTCGATCTTTCCGTGGAACACTAGAGAGCTTTGCTTCACTTGAAATCATCGATCATATTAATCACTGGAGAAAGATCAAGTGGATAGAGGGTGATATCCGTCGATTCGATTTTACAACTGGAAATGGTCCAGATCTTAATACTTCACCATATGAACCCCAATTCTAGCCGAATCTCACGATGTTACTTTTGCATAAGACTAAAATGGAGGAAGATCCAATGCAATTTTTGAAGAAACTTCCCAACTTACGGCATCTACACTTATCGGGGAATGCATTTATAGGGAAAGATGTGGTTTGCGATGGGGGGATGGGTTTCCTTGAATTCAGATGTCTTGGTCTATATGACTTGCCAAACTTGGAGAAATTGAGGGTAGATGAAGATGCCATTGCGTTTGTTTAGACACTAAGGGTAAGTAAAATCTTGAAGCCAAAGACTTCTTCTCTTGTTGCATTGTCTCATTCTTTAGACATATGCCAAATGATGGATTTCTGTAATAATCTGCTTCACTAGTACTCCTGATAATCCTCATTCCAATTGAGCGTGCTCGTTTGCATATTTAATTGCTACTCTGTTATTGGAAGGATTTAACTTAAACTGTTTTTTCACCTTTAAATCTGTTAAGTAGTATATCATTCTATATCATATAGGGCTATTGCTTTCTTGGACTCAAAACTTATTAAGAGGAAAAACTTTGTGGATGGCCTTTAATATATGTGCAAAGTTGTAAACTTATATGGCTGTTGAATTGTCTCCTGGATCAACATATGGGTTATTTTCTGTTTCTCGATTTCGTTTTCTCTATTAGTTTATTGTGCTGTTATATGAATCTGATTATCTGTTTTCTCTTTTAAGTTCAATGTGTTTAAGAGGATTGCTTGCTGCAACTGTTGAAGATGTGGAAATTGCTATGGAAGCTGCTCGAGAGCTCTGGCCCAAGAGTTAGACTTGATGTATTTGATGAGATTGTGACTATATATGTTTGCACATGTGTACTGAAACTAGCTATTGTCTAAGATTTGGGGCATGTTCGTGTAGATTTGTCTGTCAATTTAGTTTCTGTAACAGGGATTCTACACCTTTATATCATTTTCGCGCAAAAATATTGATGTATTGAGGATACAATTTGTCACTCAACTCAGTATTCTCTTGTTTTGTGTTTCTCTTGATGTGATTTACTTATAAAATGAAAGTCAGTTGTCTCAATTTTATACGTCTGAGTACTCTGCATTTTTCTGTTGCTTGCATATAAAAGATAGAAAGTAGTCTGAACAAAGAAAATTTGATGCAATAGAATGTAAGAAACCGTTGTAAGTAGTCTGACGTGTTATATGCTTGTTCATGGTCTTCATGTTTTTTTGAGTAAAATGGAGGCTTACTGAGGCTTTGGATAGTAAGTCCATAGGGGCTATTGAGTTGATTACTCTATCAACAGTGCTATACACTCCTTGTTTCCATCACTCATTTATCGCTTTCTATGTGATACTTAATTGGCAAACCATAATAATAAACTTTTTTAAATCTCTTTTCTTTTTCAACAATAAGGAATTTGAAATGAGATCTTTAAGTGAATACTTGAAAGTTGTGGTTGAGTACATAAAGAAGAGAGAGCTCTTTGTGGATTTAGTAACAGTATGTCATATATAGCTAGCTGAAGAGAATTAATGAGAAATATCTATTTGGTTTTAAAGATAAGGAAAAGGAATGAACTAAAAGTTTGTTTCCTGAAGACTTTTTGCACTTAAAAAGAGCACGATGCACTTAGAAACTTTGTCGCATTCAGTGTATGTGCATGTCTATTGCTTTTACTTCCCTTAAATTCTTTTATTCATCATCCATGAACTTGAGTGACTCCTTTGTTCTTCTAACTTGGAACGTACTGATAGATGTAATCGATCAATGAAATTATTTTTTCAAAAACATCATAAAAAAATATAATGGAATGAAGTTTTAAACAGCAGACATAAACTCATTTTGTCATATAGACAGAAAAATTATTACTTCTAAGAACTCAACGGTGCCTTTCCGACAAAAAAAGAAGGGAATCCCATTGAGTTCTTATGATTTACAACTCATTTCATCTGATTATTATAGGGATGAACCCAATGAATATGAACCATAAAAAAGTACCTATTAAACCAATAAGAATAATATCAGTTACAGTAACTATGATCCAAAGAGAAATGCTTCCAGTAGTATCAGCCATTTACCCCACAATTTATTTATAACTTTTCGAAGTATTATGACACAATCATGTATAGCTAGATGAAGTCAGGTAATCTTAAACAAAATATTGTGAGGCCAAGGGTGTAAACACTATAGGTTTTAAATTGTTACACTTCTGCAATCTGCTTCATTGCTTTAGCATTTTGTGAACCTTTATCCTCTTTAATAATTTCTTACATTAGGGAGAAATTTTTTTCTTAAACTTGAAGTACTAAAGTTTTAGGTGAACAAACTATTGGCTTTATCTGGTTGACCCCTTAAAAGAACAAAGCAATTCGAAGGAGCATGTACACCTCGTCGTTAGTTATGATCTAATTGGAATTACTTTTTCATATTAGGCAAGCAATGGGTGCTTCTGTGTTGCAGACAAGGCCATCCGTTTGATGGGTGCTTCTGTGTTGCAGACAAGACAGAAACTCATTTTGTCATGTATTTTTACTTTATTGGGTTCCTACTATTTAGCTTTCATTTCTAGAGTTGAAATAATTGTAGAAACAATTCAAAAGCAAATTGCCATCTTTTTCATTCCGCGCTAACTGCTCCAAAGTTATCTTAATGACTTTTGCTTTTTTGTTGCCATTCAGCATTATTTTAATTTAACATTTTCCTTGGTTATTTCAAGTCTTAAACAAAACATCGTTGTTGACCAGTCAAATCATGTCTACGAACTTAAATGAAGCTATTAACTTCTCCTAAACTATGTCTTTTTTTTTTTTTAGATAAATAATTAATTGTATTAAAATAAAAATATTTATAACTGTAATTACAATGATAAGTAAGTGGATCAACCAAAATAGTTTAACCAACAACGAACTATACAAAATACAATCTCCAATTTTCCAAACTCTATAAATTACACTATCGAAAAAACTATCTAAATTCGAGGTCCGAACCATGTTTGCTTCCTCAACTTTTTTTTAACATCAAATTGCCGGTTTTGCAAGATTATTTATATCTTTTGTCAATTGGAAACTTCCGTGGAAAGAGGAAAACATGACAACGACAATTATATCATTAGTCAATATGAGTTGGCTCTATTCACCAAAAAAAGGAAGAAAAAATATGTGTTGGCTCAAAATAAACTTGTATTACACTAGCGAGACTGTTGAAGTTGTTATACCAATTCAAAGTGAGGCTTTGCTACTAGTTCTCCTTACTAGATTATGGCTCCGTTTGTTTGCCGTAAAATAACTTATTTGTGGAAAATGTTTTCAGTGGAAAATGTTTTCTTGGAAAATGAAATATTTTCCTTCGTTTGTTTACCGTAAAATAACTTGTTTGTGGAAAGTGTTTTCAGTGGAAAATATTTTCTTGGAAAATGTTTTCAGTGAAAAATGTTTTCCTGAGTTCCGTTTGTTTGCCGTAAAATAGCTTGTTAAAGGAAAATATTTTCCTGAAAAATAGAATACTGGAAAATATTTTCTGGTGTTTGGATGTACAATAAAAAATATTTTCCGACATGAGATTTATATATAAAAAAATATACACATAAAATAGGGGTGGTTAAGTTCCGGAAAATATTTTCATCTCCCAAAGAAATGAAAACATTTTCCCAAATTTTGAACTAGCCGTCATTTTTGACCGGAAAACATTTTCCAGTTGACCAATTTTCCGGTGTTACCAAACAGCGGAAAATCTCCAAAAAGTAGCCTACCATTTTTGACCGGAAAATATTTTCCGGTTGACCAATTTTCCGGTGTTACCAAACACCGGAAAATCTTCAAAAAGTAGCCCACTATTTTTGACTGGAAAATGTTTTCCGGTTGACCAATTTTTCGGTATTACCAAACACCGTAAAAGTAGAAAAATGTTTTCCGGAAGAATATTTTACGGCAAACAAACGGAGCCTATATGTGACATGAGAGATTGTAGAACTAATTACAAAATTAATTGGCCACAGATAATTGCATTCTTTAAATGTTAAAATCTTTTTATCTCTTATTTCTTCACGCTAGTTTTATGTCATGTTAGCACCATTTTCATTGGAATCCATATTACTCAGTGTGACAAAAGCAGTGGTCGAGAGATTTCATACTTCGATATTACTCAAGAATTAGATAAAGTGTCAAATAATTTTTATTATAATAAAAAAATTTAAATTCAAACTACACTTTTCATCTCTATTATTAAAAAAAGAAAGAAAAGCAGTGGTTAGGAGATGTACGTTACCGCTAGTATCTCCAACAAAAACTAATATTGTCAGTGGATTTTATATGACACTATAAAATGTAGCAAAAATGCACATGATTCCCCTGTAATTTTAAAAGTGTACCAAAATTTCCTGTGGTTTTAAAAGTGTAGCACCACAGTCCATTCAGTTAAAAAAACCGTTATTTTTAACGGAGAGTGCGTTACACGCGCGTTCAGTGCGATTTTTCATATTTTTAGGCTTAAATTATTACTTAATTAGACAAAAATACCCTTATATATGTTTTTTTTTCTTTTCTTTTCTTTTTCTCCCAATGCAATTTTCACAAAAAAATAAAATATAAAAAAAAAACCCATCTTCCTCAAACCACCCCCCCCGGTGCATCAGCAGTCCCTCCGCCCCAAAAACCTGCAAATCTTTTTATATATATATATATGTGTGTGTGCGCGTGTGTATATTATATATCTGTGTGTGTGTGTGAACAAAAAAGAAAAGGAAAAGAGAAATAAAAAATAAAAAATTGAAGGGCATTTAAGTTTTTTTATACAATTCAGTTAAATTTGTTGACGGAAAATTAGGGAGAGGGTGTGTGTGCACGATTTGAAAACCACAAGGAATTCCGGTGTACTTTTAAAACCACAGAAAAATTCTATATATTTTTGCTAAAGCATAAAAAATTGTAGTGCTATTTACCCTATTGAATGTGACACCTTCGTACTAAAAAATGAAAGTGGAAAATTCAACCTTTCTGATAATCAACCATTACCCTGTCTCGACCTCCCAAAATTTGGCCGTATCCGTTGAGTTTCTACAGTAAACCAATCACTGCACTGAAGTCGTACTATACTAACTGTACAATCGTATATTTTATGTAGCTTGTTAATATTTCTATCAATGTTCTGTTGTCATCATGATACTGAAAGAAAAGCAAGATTTTAAATTCGATAACTTCACAAAATAAAATATGGAGGTGAAAAATCAGGCTCGTTGACAGTCAATGATATGGAAGAACCACCCTGTTTCAATGACCCAAAATTTGGCCATATTCGTTGAACTTCCCACGATCAACCAATTGCTGCTGCCTCCATAATATACTAAATCTACAATGGCATATATTTTAATGCAACTTGTTAGTATTTTTATTTGATGTTTTTTTTTTCATCACTGTTACCCTTATAAAAGATAAAGATTTAAATATGACCACTTTATAAGTAAAATATGGAGGTGGAAAATCAGGTTTTTGGTAATCAACCATAAGGCATCAACACCTCAATATTGTTTGAGTTGAACATAATAAATAAATATCATAAATTTTTCTCTAATAATTTAAATTTTTAGATGAAATCAAAACTTAATAGTAGTCATCTGTTAAAAATAAAGGTTTTAATTATGACATCTTCCCAACTAAAATGTGAATATCCAAAATTTAGACATATAAATAATCAATGGTCTAAAATCAACACCCTGTATCAACCACCAAAAATTTGGCCATATATCTTATAATAATGCGAGTTTTAATATTTTTATTTGGAGTTGTTCAGTCGTCCCTATTATAAGACTGCCAATCTTTGCCCAAATCTGCCCCAAGTCAAATTAAAGAGAGCCTTGATCTCTATATTCACATTGCATCAAAGAAAAAAAATATGGCAGTACCAGGAGCAGTAGCATCGGGAGTAGCAGTTCTATCTGTCACTTTGGCAACTCTTCGTGATTTGTTGCTGGAAGAAGCAAGATTTTTATACAGAGTTGGCGATCAAGTTAGGGAAATTCAGAGGCTGTTAGAGATAATGGAGAGTTTCTTAAAAGAAGCCGATGCAAGACAACATAGAGATGATCTTGTACGCACTTGGGTACGACAAGTAAGACGTCTTGCCTATAGAACAGAAGATATCCTGGAGACGTATGCTGTTAAAGTTGAATCCAAGAAAGGGAAGGGCGTCAAAAATGTTCTTAAAAGATTTTCCTGCATATTGTGTGAGTGCATTGCCCTTCACAAGGTTGGCGAAAAGATTGCAAACATTAAATCAGAAATCACAATCCTCAATGAAAGTCGTCAAACTTTTGGTATAAGGGTTTTAGATGGAGAAAGCTCAAACGAAGCAGACGAAACACAACGATTGCTAAGGCAAACTTTTCCCCATAAGGTTGAGGAGTATTTTGTTGGTAGGAAGGAAGATATACGGCAGCTGGTGTCTCTAATAACTGATGATGAAAGGGATCATCAAGTGATTTTTTTATGGGGCATAGGTGGTTTAGGAAAGACCACACTTGCCAGAGAGATTTTCAATCATAGGGATGCTCAGCGTTCTTTTGAAGGTTTTGCTTGGGTGAGTATCACTCAACAATGCAAAACCAACAAAGTTTTACAAGATATACTAAAGCAAATTCTTGGAAACGAGATGCATGGAGATGGAGACTACAGAGACTTGGTAACGAAGCTTTACAAAGTATTGAAAGATAAAAGATGTTTGGTTGTTCTTGACGATATCTGGAAAATAGATGATTGGGAGATTCTGCGACATGCCTTTCCTATCATAGAGGCAAGTAGTAAGATTTTAATAACTACTCGCATAAAAGAAGTGGCAAAACAAGGATTCTTATACGACCTAAAGACCTTGATTGATGAAGAAGGTTGGAAGTTACTTTGGAAAAAAACATTCATCAAACCAAAAGAAAAAGCCACCGACCAAAGAAAAGAACCCGAAAAAGAACTTGAAGAAAAAGGTCAGTCTCTTTATACACATACATACATGTTCAATCCACATGTCGAGGTTGAAAATCTCGCAGTTGAATTTGAGAGCTGCTTTCGCCGAGCTGGACTTCTCAGGTCGGCCTTCGAGCTGTACTTTCCTGATCGGCTATCAGACTTGCAAATGGAAAGGAAGGAAAAGGCGGGGTGACGACCCGGATTTTCCCCTCCAGCGTGCGAATGATTAGTATGTCCGAGCTGGTAAAATAGTTGAGAGCATTTAATAGTGAGAGAGCCCCTAAATGAAGAAGGTGGTACTCTATTTATACTAAGTTCAGGTCTGACAGCATTAAATGCGATACAGCTTTATGTCCCATTAGTGCTTTATGTCCCATCGGAACAGCTGGAACAAAGGTCGGGGTTTTCGGGGTCGGGCCAGTCATCCCGGTTGGACATAAAGCGGAAAGCGCTGGTACTGGCGCTGATTAGCCCGTCTCAGCTCAGAATAGACGCCTCGCCTCAGCTCGGGAACCCCTCGTCAATTCCCTCCTCCCCCCCCCCCCCCCGAGTCGAGATCGAGAGGGTGATCTAGAATTGGAAGTTACTCCCGAGCTACAGGTGTCCGACCCCGAGAGAGGGGATGGCCACGTCAGCGATGCATGCCCAATGGATGGCTGCCACGTTGCCCGGCAGTTCTGACGAGACGCGACGTTTGGGCTACCCGAGGCGACTTTTCAGGGGCGCCTATAAATAGGGCCTTATCCTCCGAGGTTCGTTTCACACTTTGCTTTCGATTTCTCAAGGAATTTAGGTCGGACACTAGAGTGGTCGGACGCATTTAGCTCGGAAAGAACCTTCTCAGGATATTTCAGCTCGGAGCCAGCTTAGTCGGTCGTACTCCGCAGTCAAGAGCAGTAGGTACGTCCCGACTCCCTTTAGTCATTCCTGTACATTTATATTTATTGTAGGCAGGATGGGGAGGTCGGAATCGGAAGATTCCCAGGCCATGGAAGTTAGGTCCTATGGTGGAGATGAGAGTCCACCGAGCTCGGCATCCACCTCAAATAGGGTCCGCGGTGGTGGGAGCGCCAGTTCGTCTTCAGGGCCGGCTCGGGAATCTGGTCCCGGGGAGAGCGATGATGACTGCCAAGTTATTGGAGTCAGATTGGTGCAAGAGGAAGCAGAGGCAGATCCTTTGGCTGACCTGGGAGACTTCGATGAAGGCGACGATGAGGAGCCGCTAAATCAACTGGAGGGTATTGAGTTACCTCGAGAGTTCTTAGCCGGGGTCTCTGCCACCGAGCCGATTGAAGCTGTTCCAGTCAGTGTCGTTCGACCTCGAAGCTCGGCTTCGGCTAGTGCTTCTTCAATTCAAGGGAAAAGAATCGAGCAGCTATTCGCATGTTGCAAGCGAGAGTGCCACTCCACAGTGCAGATGGCAAACGCAAGGCTAAGAAACTGGTCGGTTGATCGCCATCACAAGCTGAAGGTTCCAGGTCGGCAGGAATCGGCGTGTTATCCCCCAGCCGACCACTTCACCATATACGACCTGGCGTTCGACGTCATCCAACTCCCTCTACCTGGCTTCATTGTCGGAATCCTGAATTACTTCGAGCTCAGCCCGGGTCAGATGTCGCCGAATGGTTGGGCCGTGATGGTGGCCTTCTACGTGTTCTGTCTGGAGAAAGGAGTGGAGCCGACCTTACGCAGGTTCAAGCATTTCTTTGTGTGTAAGCCCAACCCGAAGCAGCCAGGGTGGTTCTACTTCACAACTCGGGTCGGTAACGCCATATTCACCAAGTGGCGCTCCTCCAACAAGGGCTGGCATAACGACTATTATTGGGTGGAGTCAGCCTTGAACACTGGATGCAGGCTGGACTGGATCCCGAGTTTGAGGAAGACTGCCAACGATGACCCAAAACTCACAAAGGAGGAACTCGGGGAAGTCGCAGTGCTCAAGCCCGTGCCTGGAACGTTGATAGACATTGACAGCGTGCTGAAGTGGCAGCGAATCTGGGATTCCAAGTTGTTTGGTAGGGAGCCCGACCTCTCGAGGGATCATCCCCACCTGCTTCCCGACCCAGAAGGGGACGCAGGGTCTAGCTCCGAAGAGGGTCAGTTTGCAGGATTGGTGCCCGACCTCCCCATCGTTCTACTTGTTAGCCTTTTCAGATTGGTCTTCGACTCATTTTCACCCTTTTGTTCTATTTTTTGCAGATATGGCAGACATGAGGAAGCTTGCATATGCCCAGGTGCGGAGGAAGAGTGAGGTCAGTGGCGACGCATTGGCTCGGTCGGGACTGGGCGGTACTGCCCAAGGACAAAGGCAGTGTCCCAGCGGCCAAGGACGAGAGGTCGGTCCCGAGGTCTCCTCAAAAGGGGCTTCGGGGTCCCCTTTGACAAAGAAATTGGGCTCGGGCGTAGCGATCCCGGAGCGCTCTTCCTCCTGACCCGAGAGCAGAAAGCGGCCTCGGCCCGAACACTCTGGGAAGGGTAAGGCTACGGAGGTGAGCCCTCCCGACCAAAACTTCATTGAGGTGTCCAAGGTGGATCGCGACCCCAAGCTGGTGACGGCCCCCGCGGAGCAGCTCTCACTCGATTTGAGGATGGCCTTAGTCACGGTGAGTCCTTAACCATCTTTTGATAAGGTTGTATTTTTAGCTCGGCTGATTGCTTTATTTTCTGCTGAACAGGCCGAGTCCCATATCCTCTCTGCCCCCAGCTTCCTAATCAAGGCCCAAATTCACTGCGTCGAGCTCGAGCAACGATATGTGGATGCCCGAGCCGAGCTTGAAACCGTGAGGGAGGAGGCCGCTCAGAGGCAGAAGGCTGATACGGCAGAGGTCGACCGCTTGAAGAAGGAGTTGGATCTGGAGAAGGACCGACGCGAAGCCGCGGCCAAGGACGTCGATCGCTATAAGCGAGAGAAACGGGAGGCAGAGGCTAAGTTTAAGGATCTGGTGGAGCAGGTCGGTGTCCAGGGGGAGAAGGCATTGGAGGCCTTCAAGTCCAGCGACGCGGCGGTGGATTGGTTGGCCACGGAAGGTGGGGCCATGGCGAAGTACGCGAAAATGGAATTCTACTTCCGAGGTCAAGTCGCAGCTCGGGAGAGAGCGAAGACCTTCTTCCCAGCCTCCAAGAACGACTACATCGAGGTCCTGGAGGTTCCGCCACCAGAATTCTGGGAGATCCCCGAGCTTCCGTCCGACCTGATATCCCAGGCCAAGGAGGTTACTGAGTTTGTCCAGAAGGGCCTGGACCAGGTTGTTGATGAAGCTGAGGCCACCACCTCCGCCGTTGCGCAAAAGTAGATTTTGAAGTTTTTCCCAAGTAGGGTTATTGTAATCCTGCCTGAGCTGGGCTTTTGTAATTACCTTTCAACTTTAATGAAATGTTAGTTTTATTTTCATTTGCGTTTTAACTGAGATCGTACACAGGCACTTTTCTTTTCGCAAATTTTTTCTTAAGTATGTGGGGTCGGACCAATTTAATGGACCACTCAAACTTAAGTTTAATAAACCGAGCTGGATGTATTTAAATGATTTACCATCCTAATCCGAGCCGATGTAATTGAGGCAACTTTATAATTGTTACCAAATCGAACTCGTCAGTCCGTCATAAAATTGGTCAAGCTAACGTTGACAAATATACCGACCTGAAGCCGGGATGCACCGAGTTGGAACTTAATCCGAACTGGCAAATTTAATCAAGTTGTTACTGATTGTACCCAAGCTGGAACTTAGTCCGAGCTGGTTTACTTTGTGATTAAGCGTGGCCACTGCGTTAATCCGAGTTGGAGTAATTTTGTAGTTGCAGCGCTTGGTCCCGGGTCAGGAATTGCACTAGTTTACAAAATTGCATTGCATTAAATTTGTACAAGTAATGTTTCGGCCCGGGGCCTTTACAAAATACTTCGGCTCGGGGCCGTTTACAAAATACTTCAGCTCGGGGCCCTTTTTTAGACAAAATACCGCTTCAGATGCTCTGAATGCCATGCATTTTTCAACAGTTTTCCATTCTTGTCTCGCAGGTAGAAGGTCCTGGGTCGGACTTCTTTCATGACTTCGTAGGGTCCCTCCCAGGTCGGAGAGAGCTTGTTAACGGAGCGCGGCAAAAAGATGGCCTTCCTGAGTACGAGGTCGCCGACCTTAATAGGCTTAGGCTTGACCTGTTTGGCAAAGGCTCTTTTCATTGCAGCTTTGCTGGCCAGCATTCTGATTTGAGCTTTAGCTCGGAGCTCTTCAGCGAGGTCGAGCTCTTCACGGATTCGTGCTCCGTTTATTTCTGGATCATGGTGTAGGGTTCTACTGGTCGGAGACCCGATCTCCACTGGCAGCACTGCTTGAGTGCCGAAGGTCAGTTCGAAGGTCGATTCTCCTGTGGCCGAGCTGGTGTTGGTTCGCTGAGCCCACATCACCTCGGGAAGAATTGATGCCCATTGGCCCTCTGCTTCCTCCAGCTTGGTTTTCAGGCCCTGCAAAATAATTTGGTTAGTCCTTTCAACTTGGCCATTACTTTGAGAGTGAGCAATAGACGAGAATCTGAGGTCGATCCCAATCTCAACACATTTGCCTCGAAAGTATGCATTGTCGAATTGTTTGCCGTGGTCGGTGACGATGACCTTTGGCACCCCAAATCGGCAAATGATGTTTTTTCACAAGAAATCCCAAGCTGCCTTTTTTGTTATTCTAGCAACACCTTCAGCCTCGGGCCATTTAATGAAGTAGTCTATAGTTACGAAGGCGTGCTTCTTTTGGCCAGCACTGGTCGGCAGTGGGCCGATGATGTCCAGACCCCACTGATAGAATGGCCATGGGCTTATCATCACTGTGAGGTCTACAGTAGGCTTCCGTTGCACGTTGGCGAACCTCTGGCAGGTGTCGTACTTTTTTACATACTCTTTGGCATCTTGTTCTAAGGTTGGCCAGAAATAGCCTTGCCTTAATGCCTTCCGAGCCAGAGCTTTGCCCCCAAGTGGTTTCCACACACCCCTTCATGAATCTCTCAGAGCACGTAGTTTCTTTCCTCGGGTCCAACACATTTCAAGAGAGGCCATGTGTAGGCTCTCTTATAGAGTTGCCCGGCGATTATGACGAACCTTGAGGCCTGCTTAATGAGTTTCCGAGCTACTTTTTCATCTTCTGGGGTCATACCCCCTCCAAGTAGTCCATGATTGGTTTGGTCCAATCTGGACTTAGATTGAGCTCGGCTATTGCCTGTACTCCCAACTGAATGCTAGGTTCGGATACTTCCTCCACATGGACCAGGGTAGGTCGGCTTCCGCCCAAGGCCAACCTGGATAGGGCATCAGCCTTCATATTCTCTTCCCTAGGAATCTGCTGTATCGTGAATCTTCTGAGCGCTGAGGTCAAATCCTTGACTCTGTTAAGGTAGGCTAGCATAGCACTGTCCTTGGCTTCGAATACTCCTGATATCTGACTAGAGACCAATTGAGAGTCGGTGCTCAGGTCTATCGTTTGCGCCCCGAGCTAAGCTGCAATTTTCAGTCCTGCAATCACCGCTTCGTATTTTGCTCCATTGTTGGACGCCAGGAAGGTGAACTTGAGGGAGTATTGGTGCTCATGCTGGTTTGGGTCGAGGATGACCACCCCAGCTCCGCTTCCGGACTTTCCTGAGGCCCCATCCACATGGACCTTCCAGGCGTCCTCCGGGTCATGCTCTGCTCGGCCAGTGCATTCTACCACAAAGTCCGCGATGGCTTGGGCTTTGATGGCTGTTCTGGGCTGATAGGTGATGTCAAATTGACTCAGCTCAACTGCCCATTTCAGCAGCCTGCCCGACGCCTCTGGCTTGTGCATGATGGACTTGAGCGGGGCATCAGTCATGACCTTAATTGGATGAGCATCAAAGTATGGCTTCAACTTTCTTGCCGCTGTGATGAGCGCGAGGGTGAGTTTTTCCAAAGAGGAGTATCTCGCCTCGGCCCCTTGCAAGGTTTTGCTAACATAATATACCGGCTTTTGTTCCTTCCCTTCTTCTCGGACTAGTGCCGCCGCTACTACTGTCCCTGAGCATGCTAGATACAGTATCAGCTCCTCCGCCACCTCAGGTCGGGATAACAGGGGTGGCGAGGCTAGGTACCTTTTCAGCTCTTAGAAGGCGTTCTGGCATTCCTCAGTCCATTCAAAGTTCTTAGGATTCCTCAATATTTTGAACAGAGGAGCACACTTGTCAGCCAACCTAGACATGAATCTGCTCAGCGCTGCCACCTTACCTGCTAATACCTGGACGTCCTTCACGCAGGTTGGTGGCGCCAGGTCAAGGATTGCCTGGACCTTCTCCGGGTTAGCTTCTATTCCGCGGGCTGTGACCATGAAGCCCAGAAATTTGCCTGCCTTGACGTCGAATGTGCACTTTTTCGGGTTCAGTTTTATCCTAAAGTGCTCCATTACGGCGAAAGCTTCAGCCAGGTAGGCTACATGGTCTTCCGCCATCCTACTCTTGACCAACAGTCATCCACGTAGATTTCCATATTCCGGCCAATCTGATTCTTGAAGACCTTGTTCACCATCCGAGTGTATGTGGCTCCAGCATTCTTGAGGCCAAAAGGCATGACCTCATAGTAGTAGAGTCCTTTATCGGTGGAGAAGGCGGTCTTCTTCTTGTCTCCGGGAGCCATTTTGATTTGATTATAACCTTTGAAGGCATCCATGAAGGACAGTAGCTCGAACCCGGAGGTGGCGTCCACCATCTGGTCAATCTGTGGTAGGAGGAAGCAGTCCTTGGGGCAGGCTTTGTTGAGGTCGGTGAAATCAATACACAGTCTCCATCTACCCGAGGACTTAGTCACCAGCACCACATTGGACAACCAGGTCGGGTACTGTATTTCTTTTATGTGGCTGGCGTCCACTAACTTGTCCACATCTTCTGCTATGATTTGTTGCTTACCATAATAGAAGTGTCGGCGCTTTTGTTTTACCAGATAGTGATTTGGGTCGGCATTCAATTGATGCTCAATCACATTCGGATCAATTCCTGTCATGTCAGAAGCAGACTAGGCAAATACATGTTCATTCTTTAAAAGAAATTGGGTTATATCTTTCTTGAGGTTGGCAGACAATTCACTCCCGATCTTTGCTCTCTTGGTTTCATCGGAGAGCCCCACCTCCTGAAGGTCTTCGGCCGGGCTTCCTCTCTTAGCGTCCCTCTTTTCTTCGGGCATATCTGGTCCCCAGCCGATTTGATATTTGGGCCGGAGTGAGCTTTCATAACATTCCCGAGCTGAGAGTTGAGCTTCGCGAATGGTGGCTACTCCGGCCGGGGTCGGGAACTTCAGGGCCTGGTGGTAAGTTGAGGGGACGGCCCTGAAGTGATTAAGTGCCACCCGACCTAAGATCCCATTGTAAGTGGAGTTACAATCCATTACAATGAAGTTGGCTTGCATCGACGCCCACCTGTCCCCATCCTCCAGCTTCAACGGGAGGTTGATGACTCATTCGGCTCGGTGGGACTGTCCGGTGAAACCTGCTAAAGTACCCCGCAATGGCATGAGTTGGCTCCTATCCAACCCCATCTGTTCAAAAGCGCTGAGGACTAAGACTTCTGCCGAGCTCCCGGTGTCCACCATCAGCCTTTTGACGGTAAAGTTGGCTATTTTGGCGCTGATCACCAGGGGGTCATCGTGAGGCAATATCACCCTCTCCAAGTCTTCTGAAGAGAAGGTGAGCTCTTGCATCTCTGGGGCCGATCCCCGTATTGGTCCATATTCCCTCCCAGCACGGACATAACCCTTCCTGCCTGCTGAGGTCTCGCCTCCTGACGCTAATCCTCCCGCTATGGTTTCAATCACGGCCAAGCGTCCGCCCCCAGCCTGGCGCCTGGGCAGACTCCTCTCCCTATCCCTTTGGTCCGGATTCCGGGTCGGCTGTTGATCTATATACCTCAGGAGGTGGCCTCGGGCTATCAGTGCCTCAATCTCCTACTTCAAGTCTTTATACTCTTCGCTGGTATGGCCGTAGTCCATGTGGTAGCGGCAATATTTGGTCCTATTGCGCTTATCGGGCCGACCTTTCATTCTCGGAGCTGGAGGCAGGTGGTTCTGGTGCTGGATCTCCATTAAGATCTGCTCCCTCGAGGTGTTAAGGGGAGTGAACATAGTGAACCGGGGGTTCAGCTTCGGCTGTTGAGGCTGCTTGCCTCGGTCGTTCTGGGCTTTTGCCCCGGGTTGGGCTCGGGAGGCCTCTCATTTCTTCCCAGCATCCTTCTCCTTGTCATCATCCCTTTTAGCCTGATGAATTTCCTCCGAGTGTATGTACCCTTCTGCTCGCACCATCAGCTCGGACACAGTATCTACGGGGTCGATTGCTAAAGAGGATGTGAGGGGGCCCGACCGGAGCCCGCTCTGGTAAGCCATCAGAGCCATGGAGTCCTCCAAGTTGGGAATTCAGAGGGACTCTTCATTGAATCTGGCCGTGTAAGCCCTCAAACTTTCCCCTCTATGCTGCTTCACCGACAGCAATGTAGAAGTATGACGGGTGGCACGACGGCTTCCCGCGAAGCGGGATAGGAAAGCCTCAGCCAGCTGGTGGAAACTTGCAATTGAACCAGGACGAAGTTTTTGGAACCAATCCAGGCATTGCCAACCAGGGTGGTCGGAAATGTCTTCGCCTTCATGAGATCCGGCATGTCATGCAAAGTCATGTAGTGATCAAAATTGAGCAGGTGGCTGGCCGGGTCTCCATCTCCGTTGTAAACGGCCAGGTTGGGCATTCGATTGCCGGTGGGCAGAGGCGTAGCCAGTACCTCGGGGGAGAGTGGGCTTACGCCGAGCTGGTTGATGGCCTTGGCTATGGCAGCCGCGGTCTTTGCCTGCTCGGGGTCGGCTTGAGCCGCCCCTTTACCTCTCGTCGCGTCGAATCTTGGTATCGGCTCTAGGATGCCCTCCTCTTCCTGCGTCCGTTTTTGCCTAGACTCCGGGATGTGGAATTATGGGCGCGATGGCTGCGGCGCAGCCTCTTGCGGAGCCAGGGGGCCCTCAGCTAGCCGGGCTACCTGCTCCTTAAGTTCTTCAAACATCCTCAACATCATCCTCATCTTCGGTGACAAGCTGGAGTCGGGGTCTCCTTCTGCTGTGGGGTTGGTTTGAGTGGCTAAGTGTATACGTTGGCTCGTTCCAACGTCGGCTTGGGTTAAGTTTTGGCTGGGCACCTACACGGTTTCAAGGTCCCCTTCCATGTTGGGCGAATCCTCTACCGGTATGTTGTGACTTCTAGTTTGCACCATAATGGTCCCTCAGTGAGTGGCGAAGAGAGTTATAATAGAACTCGTAGGTTTCTCACAAACGGCGCCAAACTGTCGAGGTTGAAAATCTCGCAGTTGAATTTGGAAGCTGCTTTCGCCGAGCTGGACTTCTCAGGTCGGCCTCCGAGCTGTACTTTCCTGGTCGGCTATCAGACCTGCAAATGGAAAGGAAGGAAAAGGCGGGGTGATGACCCGGATTTTCCCCTCCAACGTGCGAATGATTAGTATGTCCGAGCTGGTCAAGTAGTTGAGAGCATTTAATAGCGAGAGAGCCCCTAAATGAAGAGGGTGGTACTCTATTTATACTAAGTTCAAGTCTGATAGCATTAAATGCGATGCAGCTTTATGTCCCATCAGTGCTTTATGTCCCATCGAAACAGCTGGAACTGAGGTCGGGGTTTCCGGGGTCGGGCCAGTCATCCGGGTTGGACATAAAGCGGAAAGCGTTGGTACTGGCGCTGATTAGCCCGTCTCAGCTCGGAATAGACGCCTCGCCTCAGCTCGGGAACCCCTCGTCACCACATATTGCACAAATTTCGAATTTGATGCATTAATCCTTCTATCTTTTGGAATTACATAAATCTCTCCTATAATTATTCTTAATTACAGAGATCTTCCGTCTATTATTTCAAATTACACTAACCCCTCTTGTTAGAGAATTAATCCTAAACTATTAGGAGGTATTTTAGGCTTCTTCAATAAAAATATATATTAAGTTGACAATTTTTGCTATACTAAATTTTATTTTAAGGGATGTCTAAGTTAATTTTACATCACACGAATGTTAATTACATATTCCGCGAATTGATTTCAAAATCTCGTACATTTAAATAGAGAATCATACCACTAAATTAAATGGGTAGTGATTGTCTTAAATTATTTTCTGGCCAATAGACTATTCAGCTTGTTCTATTTTCACAAGTAAATTAAAAAATGTTTTAACGTGATCATTAAAGAATTCAAAGCGGTTGAATGTCACCCTTCCATTCATTTGAGAACAAAAGCTTGCATGTGACAAAATATGTGCCATGTGAAGCGAAAATGTAGCGAACCACTTTTTAGCTATTTGCTCTTTAGGTGGCGCATGTTTATCCTGTGAAAGGCTTCCTTCAAATTGCTAACAGGTCGGATGAAAGGGCTAGATTGAGACAATTTAGATTCTTTAATGGTCATATTGAGGCATTTTGTAATTTGGGAGAATTAAAAACAAAATAAATTAAATAATTTAATGGGAAAAAGTTTTTAAATCTAAAGCTCCCATTTCAATATTTCATTTATAGTCACTTGACTTATAGGACTATTAGTGCATATAGCACTAGAATAAAAGGAAAGGGTAAATTGTATACAGGCCTCTGTGTTAGATCGAAAGTGTGCATAAAATCCTGTATTATGAAAAGTAACAATTACCCCCCTTGTGTTTTATCGGAATGTTGCATGTTACACCCCACCGTTTAAAAATCCGTTATAGTTAACGAAAATGTAATACACGTGCGTGGCTCTCGTCTATCATAGATTTGATGGACTAAAATACCCTTAAGTGAAATATAGGTTACCCTCTTGTGTTTTGCGAAATGTGCACAATAGATCCTGTGTTATGAAAAAGTAGCATATATCCCCCTGTGTTATGACAAAATGTTACATACTCGCCCAGAGGGTTATAAACTATATAAAGGCAAAATAGTCTTTCCACAAAATCTGTTAATCAAAGTTGACGGAAATAAATTTTGGGCGAGTATGCAACGTTTGGTATTAAGACAGGGGGTTATATGCTACTTTCCATAACACAGGAGCTATGGTGCAATTTTTGTCAAATACAGGGGGGTAAATTATATTTCACTATAAAAGGAAACATATTCGCGTACATTTTGGTAATAGAAAGGTTAAAATAAAAGCAAAATAAAGGATGATTGTGTGATTTAGCTTTGTATTTTATTTTTGTTTTTTGATGGCACTTTAACCTAGTATTTATTAATGTCATACAATTAAGTTGTTAGATCAGGTTGGTTAACTTCAATGCAAATTCATAATCTTGTAAATAAGTGTTTAATCGAGCTATGCATAAAGTAGCGATTAGGTGTGTAAGACCCTTAGTGAAAATGATTGATTATTCTTATTACATTTATTGAATACAAAGAAATAATTCATAGATTTTGACCTTATACATTAGTTTTTACATGAAAGTGGACTAAGTAGGAGCTTGATCTAGAAGTTCTCCATCCTTTTCTAGTGGAATATATATGATCTCTAGTACTCCCAACTCATTTCTATCAACATTTCTTGTGCTTTCATTAAATTATAAACTTGCATGTTGAATATTAAATTTATGAATAGTTATTATATATTACAGTTAGTGCTAAAAAGGGAAAATTTCACTAGTATTCTTTACTGTTTATTCAAAATTTTAAATTACTCTTGCATGTTACACAAATCAAATTATGAGTTCCTAATGTCCCATAAAAACCATGAATTTGGTCCCTATAGTAATATTCCCGTTAAATTTGTACAAAAAAACATGAAATTACTTCTATACTCCTATCAAATCCTCTTTAGAATATTTGAGTTGGTCCCTAAAACTAATATAATATGACTTATGGTAAATTGATTTCGAGACATCCTACTTGAACACACTTATGGTAAATTTTACAGACCCATTATAATATGACTTTTAGAACATTAAGTACTATTTCAAAAATCTAAGAAAACATTTGGTACTTAAATTTGCCCCAAGAAAACTCTACTGATTTGAGAAGTGCTTTGTTTAATTGTTGATTCTTATTAGTTACTTTAAACCATGTGAACTTTGCGAAGTTCATCAATTAAAATCCTGAACCATATCTATCTGAATGGTGCTGAAGAACATGACGTTTAAAATCCTAACCATGTGTGACCTTTGCCAAGTTCATATTCTTTTATGTACTGTGCTCTTGCGGCTTACCCTTCTCATTGTGATCCAGATATATATCATGCTAAGAGTCGCTTCTAAATATTGCAGAAAATGAAAAGGAAAGTATATAGTCATTCCTTTTGTCATTGCAACTATTTTGAAACAAAAATTTACTTTGAGTGCATCGTGTATCACCATCCATCCAAAAGTTCAACCTTGCTATGGATAAAACTAATATAACTCACCGAATTCAACCTCCCTATTGATAAAACTAATATAAGAAAAAGGATTAATTGTGTAAGATTCTCCATGAAAGAGTAACTAATTAAATATTCTAATATATTGAATGCAAAAGCATAGTTTATAAACTATACCATGATGAAAACTTTGTCATCTTTTTCAGGTGGAAAGTATTGGATCTCTTGTACTCTCAAATCTTTTAGTCTAAATTTTTTTCTAGTTTATTAAAGAAGCAAATCAACATATATATGTGTACGTGACAGAATTTTTTAACTATAGCGAAGTATTAATTTTAAATACAATACAAAGTTTGTTTCTATATTTGAACTATTAAAATTATGATTGCAAAATAAAAAACTCAAATATAACATCCATATATTGTATTTAGTAACAACAACTTCTAGTACTTTGTTTATCCTTAGACATTACTTTTAACTTAATGAACTTTACCAAATTCTTCAGTTACAATGAACATAACACTTTACTTTCAATTTAAATGATTTTTGCTATACTTATTCTTTCACTATTGTTTTTTGTAAAAATTTTATAGGTGTACCAAATCAGTCTCTAAAGTGACTTTCACTATTGTTTTTATATCAGATAAACCTCTCATAGGCTCTCGTCTTTTCCATAGTAAAAAGCACGGTCATTACTCTTAACTAACTACTTGAGTCATATTTCCATGAAAAAGCTCAGACCAATCAAAGTATTGATTGGTAAACCCTTTAAAGAATGAATAAAATTAAAAAGTTCAAATGGACGTACAATGGCAGATCCTAGAATTCTATTCAGCGGGGGCTAAAACACATAAATTTTCAACTCTATGAGTACTTTTTTTTCAGTAGGGGATAATTAATTTTTAACTAACAATACATAGATATTTAATTTTTTTTTTTTTTTAAATACATAATTTTTTTAATGTTCTTGTGGAACAATAGGGCTGAAGCCCTTACTAGCCCTAATATACATCTGTCCCTGTCCTCTGATGACATATAATAACTAGACCAATCTTAGTATTTTAATTAGTATCATCAATAAAATTGGCCTCCTTAATTTTTAGATTGTTGCATGCTCACTGTGCCACTAACTTTGTTTATCAAATATGTTAGAGAAGCAATTTTGAAAAATTTAGCTAAAAGAGAGTCAAACTGGTCTTATTATTCCATTTATATATACATATATTTGGAGTCAAATTAGATTCTCTTCTCATTATAGACAATGCAATTGCCCTTTTCAGACTTATTGGAGAACTCTATATGTGATTAGATGCTAATAAACAACTATATTTCTTATGCCATCCTTATAAGAATACTTCTATTGTAATTTTTAAGGGTCTTCTCACTTAGCATCCAACATGGGTGAGGCAATGACACTTGTCTCTCAAATAATTTTCAGTGATGACTTGTGATTTCATTTACAAGTCATTACAAATACTGACAAAGTATATTTTCACTTATTTTTTCTTTAAGTATATTCCAAAAATACCCTTTACTTGTACTACATTGAAAGCCACTTATATATATTTTGAGAAGAAAATGAAAAGGAAAAAAGAAATATAATCATTCCTTCAACTATATTGTCATTGCAACTATTTTGCAACAAAAGATTACTTTGAATGCATTATGTATCACAATCCATCCAAAAGTTCAAACTTCCAATGGATAAAACTAATATAACTCATCCAAAATTTGGCATACTATCTATTGTTGTTTTGGAAAGAATGAAAAAAAATGTTTGAAATTTTATCTGAACTTCATATAGAAACTTATGGTTTGTAATGCAATTAATCTTGTATTTTTTGCATAAGTTAGTGATACAACGAGATATTGTTTTTGAGTAAATTTAAAATATGTTAAAGTGGCCTTTAAAACCATTTAGGCAGCAAATTACACTATCCAATGTATGAGAGGTATTAAGTGAAATTTTCTTAGTTTCTATATTAATATAGCTAAAAGAAAGTCAAAAGTAGTCATATTATTTCATTTATACATACATATATTTAAAGTCAATAGATTTTCTTTTCTCATTATAGACAATGTAATTGGCTATATCAAACTTATTGAAGAAATAAACACCTATGGTTATTTTGCCAGTCCTTTATGAAAATATTTCTATTCTAATTTTCAGTGGTGACTTGTGATTTCATTTACAAGTCAATACAAATATTAAGGGTATCTCCAATGGGAGATACTATTCACAAAAATTTATTATTTTTGGCTATTTTAGAGACCCAGGTCTCAAAATTTAGAGCCAAAATAGATGAAGCCTACCACTTTTATCAACTTTTTGGCCAAAATAGAGACCCAATCACTTTTTGGGTCTCTAAATTTTGAGCAAAAAAAGTAAATTGGGTCTCTATTTTGGCTAAAATCTCTAAAATTGTGTGGGCCTCATGCATTTTGGCTCTAAATTTAGAGACCCAATCTCTAAAAATTACTAAAAATGATAAGTTTTTTGTGAATAGTATCTCCCATTTGAGATACCCTAACAGAGTATATTTGCACTTATTTTTTTTTCTGTATTTATATTCCAAAAATACCATTTACTTGCACTCTGTTGAAAGTCGCTTATTAAAATTTTGAAGCACAAAATGAAAAGGGAAAAGAAAAAGTATAATCATTCCTTCAACTATATTGTCATTGCAACTATTTCTGCAACAAAAGATTACTTTGAATTCATCATGTATCACCATCCATCCAAAAGTTCAACCTTCGAACTGATAAAACTATCATAAAGTCATTCAAAATTTGACAAACTATCTACAGTTGTTTTGGAAAGAATTAAAAAAATGTTTGAATTTTTTTTCTAAATTTTATATAGAAATTAATGATTTGTAATGCAATCTTGTATTTTTTTCCCATAATTTTTATATTGAGATGCTAGGCTTCTTTTGCAATGCCTAAACAAATTCGAGGATAATTTTTTCTTTTTCAATTTGATGAAAGTGATTAATGTTTTACTTTTGTTTTGTAGATCCTAAAATAGAAGAGACATTTAAGAGCATAGGCAAGGAAATAGTACGCAAATGTGGTTATCTACCTCTAGCAATCTCTGCACTAGGAGGAGTTTTGAGAGATAAAAGTTCTGTCAAGGAGTGGGAGATAGTGAATGGAAACAGACTTATATTTGAGGAAGAGAGAAGGTAGTGAAGAAGCAAGTGGATCAGTGCTCCATGTATTGGCATTGAGCTACGATGAACTTCCATATTATCTAAAGCCATGTTTCCTTTATATGGGGAGTTATCAAGAGGATGAAGTGATATATACAAAAAAGATGTATCAACTATGGATAGCAGAAGGGTTAGTCTTGTCAAAGCACTGTGGAGAAGGAGAAACAATGATGGATGTGGCAGGGCGCTATCTAAATGAGCTGGCCTCAAGATGTATGGTTGAAGTAGAAATGGATGATATGTCAATAGTTCCAAGGTTTGAATCATGTCGACTTCATGATCTCATGAGAGACTTTTGTTTGGCTAAGGGAAAAGAAGAAGACTTTTTCAAGGTCATCAATATCCACGGTCGAGAACTACCAGCAATAGACCTTTCTCATGTCTTTGATGGTGGACGCAGATTAGGCATCTATTTAAGTGAAGTGGAGTCGTCCTCTGAAGTAAGAAACTGTAAGACACTCTTTGAACATTGTTCAAAGAAGTTGCTTCGCAATTTTTTTATTCTCTCAAAATCTTACATTGTTCCTACTGGGTCATTGGATATCTCTGATTTAAAGAAGTTCAAATTGCTTAGAGTTCTTCGCTTAGAGAGATGTGAATTCGAGTTGCTAACAGAAATCAGTCAATTGATCCACCTCAGGTATATGAGTCTCCTAAATTCTAGGGTGAAAGAATTGCCTTCATCTATGAGTAATTTGCCATATTTACAGACTCTTAATTTGGGGACACGTGGTAAAATTTATTTACCCAATATATTTTGGAAGATGAAGCGGCTAAGACATATCTATTTACCACATTATTCTTATCGTGGACCAGAAGGATTACAATTCAACGACTTGAGTGAGCTGGAGTCTTTACACTTCTTTATATTTTCAACGGATAAACCTGTTGATATCTCACAATTGGTTAATCTTCGATCTTTCAGTGGAACTCTAGATAGCTCTACATCGCCTCAAATCATCGACCAGATTAATCACTTGAGAAAGATCAAGTGGATGGTACTTCACATGTTTCCATCCGGTTTTACGACTGAAAATGATTCAGATCTTGTGAGAAAGTTGTTCTTGTCTAAAAAGCTTAATCATTTGACTAGACAGTCCTGTAGGTAAGCTTCCACCATATGAACCCAAATTCTGCCCAAATCTCACGAGTTTAGAATTGAGAGATTCTAAAATGGAGGAAAACCCTATGCAATTTTTGAAGAAACTTCCCAACTTACGAGAACTATCCTTGTTTGGTGATGTCTTTGTTGGGAAATAGATGGTTTGCGATGGGATGGGTTTCCCTCAACTCAAATCCCTTTATCTATATGGTTTGCCAAACTTGGAGAAATGGAGAGTAGATGAAGGTGCCATGTGCAAGCTATCTCATTTAACAATTGGTGCATGTCCCAAATTGGAGACTACAACAGATGGGTTGAATTTTTCTGCCCTCAAAAGATTTGATATCTGGGACGACATGCCTAAAGAATTCACAAAAAAGTATAAAAAGCTTTATGAGCAAGAAAGAAAGAAGTTAGATGGTTGAGCATTGTTGATAAACAACTCATATTCGTGCATTGTGGCACAAGTTTTGGTGCATAGGAATCGTTAAAATCTTTGTGTCTATGTAAGTTTATCTCAGTTTTTTCTTGTAAAATTGGAAGAATTATTGTTTTCTCGCTTATGAGTGATGGAATTGAATCTTTACATGGTTAGGCTTCAGGTGTTTGAGGATATGCATGCTTAGGTGAGACCTTTACAACCTTGGACACTAGAGGTAAGTAAAGGACCTCAATTCTGGTTACTTTCCCTGAATGAGGCCATGCTATTGCCTTTGTTTGTTTTCTTTTATTTATTTATTTTTTTTGTGTAAACTCTTGAAGCCATTAACATCTCTCTTGTTGAGTTGTCTCATTCTTTAGACATATGCCAAATGATGAATTTCTATAATAATCCGTGCCATTGGTACTCCTTTTGATAATTCTCATTCCGATTGAGCATGCTCGTTTGCATATTCAATTGTTACTCTATTTTTAGAACATAAGATTTAACTCAAAAACTGTTGTTTTACCTTTAAATCTGCAAAGTGGATACAATATATCATTCTATATTATATAGGGCTATTGCTTACTAGCTTGCACTCAAAACTTATTAAGAAAACTTTGTCGATGGCCTTTAATATATGCGCAAAGTTGTACACTTTATAGTTGTTGAATTGTCTTGTGAATCAACATATGAGTTCTTTTCCATTTCTCGACTTTGTTTTCAATCTGATTATTTGTTTCTTCTTTTAGTTTTCAATCTGTTTATGAGAATGTTTCTCCTGCAATTGTTGAAGACGTGGAAATTTCGGTGGAAGCTGCTCGGGGAGCACTGGCCCAAGACTGAGACTTGATGTATTTGATGAGATTGTAACTATATACGCTTGCATATGTGTACTGAAACTACTAGCTATTACCCATGGTTTGGCACATGTACATGAAAATTTGTCTGTCAATTTAGTTTTTGTCATAGGGATTGTAAACTTTTTATATCATTTTGTCGTGAAGAATTGATGTATTAATTATACAATGTGCCACTCATGTTAGTATGCTCATTTTTTGTGTTTCTTTTGACATAATTTACTTATAAGATGAAGGTCAATCATCTCACTATTATATGCTCAAGTACTCGTGCTCTGCATTTGCTTGCATATATAATAGAGAAAAAAATCTGAATTCACAAAACTTATATGCTTGTTCATGTCATCCCGGAAGATATTGCAGCATGTTTTGAATACAATGTAGGCTTGTTGTGGCTTTGGATAGTGGGGACTATTGAGTTGAAAACGGCACGAGCATTTCTATTACTATCTTATTTTCATCACCCATTTATCGTCTCTATGTGGATGTTTAGTTGGCATACTAAAATAACAATTTTTATTATTTCTCTTTTTTTAGTATGCCTACTAAGAATTCGAATAAGAAGTGATAAATAGGTGCATGGTAGAAATAGAGTAATACATAGCATCTCTCTTACTTCATGCTGGTGTTATTTTTTCTAGTTTTACTTACAAAATATTATACTTCCCATCATTCTTCATGTATCCTTTGTGTATCTTCTTTCTTCAAGAAACCATGTAGAGCGAGACTAGAAACGGAAAATGTGTTCATGTCTTCTTTTGGATCTTCTTACTTGTTGGTTGGGTTAAATAATTTGTGAACTATTTATCGTAATAAACATCAAAGGAAAATGTTATTCTTTTCTAGAAAAGTCGTATTTCTCTTATCAAATCACAAATAATGGAGTTAGTGAGTAATTCGATACACAAAACTCTTGATATGTACATAAATAATCTGGGAAACATTGAACCTGCTTTGTGATCCATTATAAAATGAAAAATAAATAAATTTCACATTCAATAAATAAGGCAGCAAATGAACCATGTTCGTTAATGGTAGGGTACTAGGTCCAATAGCACTAGGACAAGCCAATTATCCAACTCAATATTGTCAATGTAAATTTACTAGACTCCGTCGTATTAATCTAAATACACTAGACTCGTAAGAATCATTCATGATATTCTAAATAGTTAACTCTTAAGCGTGAATTGTAATTTGATTATCTTGAAATAATATAGGGTTACGATGTTCGTTACTAGCATAAACAAAATCTCATTTTAAAATTTATGAACTTAATTATTAGGTTGCCGAAACAAGATTAAGACCAAACAAATTGAAATATAACTAGGGATGTTTAATAATTACAAAAAAAAGAGAGAAAAATATCATAATAAACCATGATTTTCTATCATTTAAGATTAATTTAAAATTATTTTATGCTAATAATACCAAGTGGTCCACAAAACTTTTGCTAGGACTTCTAAGAAAACGCAAGACTAAACAATAATTCTTGTTTATTTCCAATTTGTTTAGTCAAATAGTGCTCAGGAGTTTTCTAGCTTATCTTGGAGGAAGATCTTTTCTCTGCCATCAATAGCTTTATGAATGGAGCTTCTCTACCTGAGACGGAAGCTGTGAAAGAAATGTTATACTTGTATAGCTTCGTATCTGGGCAACGCATTAACCGTGGCAAATCGAGGATCCTTTTTAGCAGAAATACACCTACTGAAGTTAGGAATCTCATTGCTGATTCCTTAAACGTGAAACAATCACTCAATCTTGGAAAATATCTTAGACTACCTACTGAATGGGGTCTTTCTAAAGTGCAAGCCCTTGGATGGCTGCAAGATCATATCAATGCAAAAATGGAAAATTGGAAAAATGCATTTCTCTCTAAAAGTGGAAAGGAGGTCTTGATTAAATCAGTCCTCCAAACTATCCCTTCTTATGTTATGTCTATTTTCATGCTTCCTAAATCTACTTGCAGGAATTTGTCCTCACAAAGTGCAAAATTCTGGTGGTCCAAGATTGGCAAAGATGGCATGCATTGGATTAATTGGGAGGCTCTTACTGTCTCGAAAAAATCTGGAGGATTGGGTTTTTGTGATTTTGAATGCCTTAACATTGCAACTATTGCCAAACAAGCTTGGATGATGCACCATCATCAGTCCTCGCTGCTGTATCAAACCCTCAAAGGGATTTACTTCCCCAACAATGATTTTTGGCATGCTAAGACTAAGAAAGGCTCTTCTTGGAGTTGGAAATGTTTATTGCAAGGAAGAGATCTTATCAAGAAATGAGCATTCTGGATGATTGAGGATGGAAACTTAGTTCACATTTCTGATGATTTATGGGTCCCCAGTTTGAGAAGATTGCATTTGACCGAAGATGCCGAGTTTTGAGTGGTGGCTGATTTTATTGACCCAAATTCAAGAACCTGGAAGATGGATGCTATTTCTGGTTAGCTGGGGGATGAGGTGGCTTCGGAAATCAATTCTATTTTTCTACTATCCATTCCCTCTTCGGATTATTTGGTGTGGCCTCATACTTTGGATGGTTCCTATAGCATCAAGTCAGGGTATCACTTTGCAAAGTCAATCCAACTTCATAACCGCGGTACACAATCTTCTAAAGGTAGTACCTCGAGCAACATCCCGCCATCTTTTTGGAAGACACTTTGGAACATCAACGTCCCTCCAACGATCCACAATTTTCTATGGAGAGTAGTGAAGAACTGCCTTCTTACTCAAGAAGGAAGATTCAAAAGGAAATGTGCAGATGATCCGCTTTGCAAAATTTGTAAGTGTCATGTTGAAACTGTGGAACATTTGCTCCTGTTATGCCCCTGGGTTCAAAGAGTTTGGTGTGCCTCACCTCTCCAGATTGCTATCAATCCTCAACATATTTCAAGACTGGATGTGTGACTGACAGATTCTTTTAACCTTTGTTGGTTATCCTAAAGGTGAAGCTGAATCAAAGATTTCCTTTTAATGTTGGAACATTTGGAAAGCTAGATGTGCTTTTGTACTGGAAGACCAAACTTTTTCTATCATTTCTACCACTTTGGCATCCAATAGTCAGTTCTCTGAGTTTGCTGCATTGAGACACAACTTACCCTCATTCTCTCAGGCTCCGAACACGAATGCTTCTCACAGCCTTCATAATTGGACGCCCCCTTTTCCTGGATATATCAAAATCAACGTTGATGCAACTTTCACTCCTGACAAAGTTACTGCTGCCCTCGTTTGCCGTAATCACTTGGGTTCTATCGTATGTGGTAGAGCTTTTCGTCTAGTGTGTTACTTCATCAGGGCCGATCAATTGGAAGATCAAACCTATTGTTGAAGATATCAAGAAAATTTCCACTGAATTCTCTGATATTAGTTTTCAGTGTTCGAAGAGAACTGCTAATTCTGTCGTAGACTGGGTAGCAAAAAACTTTGTTAATTGTAATTTGAACGTTGACTGGGTGGTTAATATTCTTCCTCATCTTCAGAATATTTTGTACTCAAACTGCCATCCACAAGGGGTTGGATAAATGTACTTGTTTTCTATTAATGCAATTCTCGTTACCAAAAAAAAAATAGTGCTCAGACCAGTTTATTAAGCGCACCTTGATCTGATTGAACCGTCAGCTTCATACGTTGAACAATGGCAATAGAATTTGAACTAACGATCTCAATTCTAGCCAAAGAAGCTATCCACTTGATTTAGGGACCGAACTTATAATTAAGATCGCAAAGTTTTTGAAGTAGTATAATTCTTTGAGGTGGGCACCAACAATGTATTTAGTCGGTGGCTCAAGTTGCAGGGTTTAGATATGATATGTAGGGGTGGGTGTTTAGATATAATGTATAAGCTTGTAACGTGTTTGATAAGGGTTGAAAATGTTTTTAAGCCCAAGCTCAGTTTCAAAAGTGTTTAACGTGCAAAACAAAGGTATTCAAGGTAATCCCAAGGGCCCATTTCAACGATCACGTCAGTTATAGAGTCCAAATTGCATATAAGCAAAAGAAAGAATAAAGAAATAAGAGAGATGAGAGAGAGAATGAGCAACATAGTGTGTATGGTCCCCTTTATCTTGCATGAACTCTTCATATTTATAGAAACATATGTGGCCTAAGAAGTGTCACATATCACGCTCTAATCCAAGCTTTTTGTGATGTTGTAGGGTTGGCATACTACGATAGTTTCAGGATTAATTTTATTTATTCAAGCCTAATTTCACTCGTATCAGTGTTGTATCATCATATGTGATAAGTGTCCTCATTATATGGACTGAGAGTACTTGGGTCTTCATTAGGAAGGGTGGTCTTTCCCAAATCAAACTAATGTGTGGATTATTCTCTCTGAAATTTGTTTTAAGCGTTAGATTTTTCTTCTTTAAAAGTACACCTTCACGTCAATATTTTTAAATGACATGATAACTTAATATTAAGGTAGCATAACCTCCCTCTAATTTACATAGTTTTGAGAAATATATTTAACTTTTTCTACCTCCCTCTAATTTACATAGTTTTGAGAAATATATTTAACTTTTTCTATCTTTTTCTTTGATACCCCCTTGTGAAATTGCCACACAGATAAATGATATATTTGAGCACTACTTTTTACCCATAAGAATCACCATTCATCATTATTTTAATTTAACTATTTTATTGGTTATAACAAGTCTCATAAAAGCATCGTTATTGACGAGCCAAACCATCCCTAGCATGTTTGCTACAGCTCAACATTTTTTTAACATCAATTCTCGGTTTTGCAAGATTATTTATACTTTTTTGTGAATTGGAAACTTTCATTGAAAGAAAGAAAAAAAACATAACAACGATAATTATATTCATTAGTCAATATTAGTTGGCTCAAATATTATATCAGTTAGTCTGATGAAAGTTGATTTTGAGAGAGTTCGGGCCATGTGTGTGCGTGAGATTCTAGGAACTTGTTCTCCTTTACTCTTTATCCATCAACTCACTTATCAGTGTTCATTTGTTCCTTATCCTGCACCAGAATGATAAACTAAATACCTCCTATCTATATGAACGTATTTTTTATTTTTTTGGTGGTAAGATTTTTTAGAGGTATTTTAGACTTTTAACATAGTCAAAGCATTAACTGTTAATTTTGACCTAAAAGAAGTTAACTTTAGGAACAAAAACGGGTATTTTGCAAACCTCAAGGGCTAATTCAAGAATTTTGCTAACTGGTATATTTGAGCCAATCCCCGATGCAAACCCTCCACCTCTATTTTTTTTAAAAAAAATTAAAACAAAAAAATAGCAAGGTTGTCTCTGTGTGTGCGCGTGAGATTCGGGCCATGTGTGTGTGTATTTCTTTTGCCTATAACACCAATCTCGTCTGCAAGTCTGGAATTTTAAACTTCGGGCGTGACAATGAGAATACTTCTATTCTAATTTTAAGGATCTTCTCACTTAACATCCAACATCTTTGATATGTCACTTGTCTCTCAAATGATTTTCAGTGGTGACTTGTAATTTCATTTACGAGTCAGTACAAATTCTAGCAAAGTATATTTGCACTTTTTTCCAATATTTATATTCCAAAATGCCCTTTACTTGCACTATGTTAAAAGTCACTTATAAATATTTTGGAGCAAAAAATGTAGAGGAAAAAAGAAATATAATCATTCTTTCAACTATATTGTCATTGTAACTATTTTGCAGCAAAGGATTACTTAGAATGCATCATTTATCACCATCCATCCAAAAAATTCAAACTTCCAACGGATAAAACTAATATAACTCATCCAAAATTTGGCATAGTATCTACAGTTGTTTTGGAACTAACAACGACAAGTTATACCACTAGTGCTTTAGTTCAGTGATAATATTATTCACTGTGTATGTGAAAACTGGCGAGTTCAAATCTTGCTGATTATGTTATAGTATAACCTCTTTAAATTAATAGCGTTGAGACTACTAAATTCTATTAATTTAGCGAGATATTAATTTATCGATAAATTAATAATATTAATTTATTGAGATATTTTAGTTTTTTTTGGCTTAATAGTACATATTTTTTTCATGGTATCTTTTTTGAAGAGTGTTAGCCCAAAGGGCTTCTAATCTTGATTTTGATGATATTAAACCATGATTATGTTTAATGAGTTTGTTTAAGTGTGCATGAATGGAATGAATCAAGATTGACTCCGAATCCAAGTTTATCAAGCTAAAGAAGAAAGAAGATCATCCATCAACTCAAGGAAAGATAAAGATTTGAAGAAAGAAGATGGAGCTATAAGGATGAAGATGGAAGTCATAAGGGGTACCGATTAGGACTGAATCGGGGTTTGGATCTTGCAAATGATATATGCTTAATGATGATTCATAAAAGTATTTTTGAAATATTCATCTATCTTTGAAAAAGATTTTACAAAAGACTCTTTAAAAGAAACATAAAAAAACCCAAGTCCTTGCAACTTTTGAGCAAACCAGACGACCCCAGGGGAAACGATCGACCGGTGCCAAAGGGGTCTTCCACCCGAGGCCACTCCACCGGATGAGGTCCCCTTAACCGGTCGACCGGTGAAATAGGGGTAGACCGGTCGGGCCAAAACGCTGTTTTAAAAATAGACTCGTTTGTGAACGTTGGAAAACATTAAATGCACATCTCTCAGCCTCGATTAAACTCTCTCAATAGCTCTCTTTTAAGGCATTGATTCAAAGCAATTACTCTTGATTTCTAACACTATTTTTATCTTTGAATCATCATTGTACTATACTAGAGCAAGAATTTGTGAGCAATATTGAGAGAAACATTCATTATATTCATCTACCTTAAAAGAGGACTTTTATTGTTAATCTCAAACACTTATCAAAAGAGATAATTAAACAATTTGAAATGAAGGATTTTCTTGTCAAAAGTGTTGGGGTTGAAGCTTTGTATTGAGAAAAAAAATTCTATTGTAAAAGCTTGAACTACCGTTTTAGTTGATTTGTAGACTCACTAACATTTGAAGAGTCACAATAGTGAAGATTCTTGAAATCCTAAGCGAGGAGCTTAGGTCGTGGACTTAGGCGGGGCCGAACCACGCTAAATCGCGATTTATAATCTCTTTCTCTCAACTCTCTCTTTGCATTATTTTATGCACACTAAGTGTTTGATATATTGTCTCACTTATATTTTATATTGCTTGAGTGCATATTTGTTTAAGATAATTTTTTATTAATCATTGCTAGTATATTGTCTAATCGAAAAAGTAATATTATTGCCTACATAACATAATTCAACCCCCCTCTTACGTTTAACTAAGGGACAACAAGTGGTATCAAGAGTTAGGACTTTGCATATAGCTTAACATCTAGCAAAGAAAAAATTAATGGCAAACAATACTACTTCTCCTTTCTTTGAAGAACAACAAAAAGTGACTCATATTTTTTGAAAGCAACACTAGGACTTTTAGGACATTGCGCACAATTAAAGATGAGATTCGGTTAGATTTGAAGTTTAACAAAAGACAAACTACTCTTGGTTCATATTTTACGAAAATCTTATAGTCAATGTATTATGTAATTTTTAACTAATTATTAATTTATGAAATATTTGTGTCAATAAAATACAAAGAAAATATTTTAAATATATTATCTTATAATTTTATCAAAATTATTTCTTTTTTACACGGGTCCCAAGTTGGGGCCGAACTTTTTTATTATTTTAAAGAAATTATTAATTTATCGAGTATTAATTTAAAGAGGTTCTACTGTATACAACTTTAAACCACTCCCGAAAAAGAAGAAAAAGAAAACTACAAGCTACCATGAGTCTCGACTTCAAAATGTTCTATAGCCGGCAAAGGATAATCAAAAGAAACATGGGTAAACGACTTAACACCTCCCCATATTTTGTCAAAAGTCAACAATACCATCTGTGTTTTATAAATAAGCTGATTATCTCATATATTTTAAAAATGTAGCTGAATATCCCCTGTGTTTTAAAAACGTAACTGAATACCACTGTATTTTATAAATAAGTTAATTACTCACCTATATTTTAAAAGCGTAACTGAATACCTCCCTTCAATGCTTTCAAAGTCACTGCAAGTGACTAGCCAGGTTTTGTCTCTGGTCACTCTTTTACCAAAGGCATTGACACACACACACACACACACACACACACACATACACACACACACACACACACACACACACACATATATATATATATATATATATACTAGTGAGGCATATCCGTACTGTAACGCCTCGAACCCAACCCCACGCTAAAGGTCAAGCTCGGACCCGTCACTCGGACATAGTCTCCTCTGTACTAAGGACAAAACTGTTACCTGCGAATAGTCACTTATGACATTTGAAATATAAATAACAACTCATACAACCTATCTTCTAATATCTCCAAAGCCAAATCAAAATCACAAGGCCATCCGAGCCTTGGAGCAACAATAATCTTCTTAAGTACACAAGCATGCGAGATAAGTTGGTTTTAACCAAAAGCAGTTAGATACAATTATAACTTTAAGTTCCATATGTAGGACAATAAACACTCCAAGCATGCAAGAGAAAATAAAGTCTAGAATCCATTATTACAATCCAACATCTTTCTTTAACATATAAGACTTCAACTACCAAACATATAAATGAGACCCCAAGGTCTCAAAATACAACATTTAACATGAACTCCACGCAAACTGCACATAAGATCCACCTTAGCACACAAAGTCACGGATTCTGATTTACGTGAACTTCTTCTTCTTCTTCTACTTCTAACAGCTGGGGATTCACCTCAGCTTCTCCTGAAACATTTCAAATGAGGAGTGAGCAACAATGTTGCCCAGCGAAGGAGGTAATGCAACATACCAACGTGCAATATGATATACAAACACATGAAAACATATATAAGCCACGTAAACCAGCAAAATAACAAGCCAAGTAATTAATCACTTTTAAAAGGATACGGTTCCACTTCCAAGTCTTCAATCACGAGCCACGAACCACGAACTTCATGAACATGCCGGCAAACCCCAAACACCAACAATTGGGATAATCCGGATGTATCCCAATCCTACGACCCTTTCTCCGGAGGTAGGTCCATGCCCAGCAGGTGAACCACGCCTCTGGGATAGTGGAGTATGCCTTAGCGAGAAGGAAATAGGCACTATGGTAGTCGAGGGAGCACGGCAAGCCCGACGCCGCCCGTGTTTCTCGACGCTACCATGTCCGAAAAGGTTGTGCAACCCCGAGACAAATCACAAGCATTCAAGATATCACATAACACGTAAGATGGTCGACAAAGTAGGCCGCCCTCACATATAATCACGATATAAGTTCACATAAGCACGGGAATAGCTTTAAGGTTCCAAAGAAGCAATCAACATAAATTTTTCCCATGAACTACTCAAATAGCTTAATTATATCTTATTTATTCAATACAATACAAGATAACTTAACTACAAGTTCCAATTGCATCAAATATAGCCAAAACTATTTTTTCCCCTTTCTTTAACCAAACTTTCCTTCTCCTATGCTCATCTCAAGGTTTCCAAATTAATTTCTAATCATCCTATAGTCCTAATTAAGCTAAAAGATACCTAATAAGATCATAAAAACTCAATTTAGAAGATAAAGCTCGGGAAGGCTCCGAGCGGATTTTAACTACAACTATACTAACCGAACCCTATTTTTGCGTAACGAAAGCACCAAATGTGCTTTTGTAGCTCAAGGATACCCGAATCAAAGCCCAAACTTGCCCGGATTGCTCAACGGGAAAAGTCCCCTTTTTAAAGTCGGCTATTTATGCAATTAAGCTTGGTTTTGAGTGATTCAACCTCACGTGACTTTTCAACTAACTTCACTAGGGTCTAGAGCAACTAATAGAAATCTCAATTCAAGCTAATTAGCAATTTTATTCAAAACCCTAAAAACGTGCACTATTCATCACCTCTTTGTTCAATCTCAACTTTTAACCATAAACATTGTTAATAAGCATCAAAAGTTAAGTTTATAACATCTATTAAGCATATAATAAGCATGTATAACAAGTTTTAGAGCTATGATCAACAAATAAAAGAAATTCAATAAAATGCATAAACTTTAACTTAAAAAAAATTGAACTGCCTCACATAAACAAGCTTGGTAGATGCAAGAGCAAGCTTGAGCTAGGTTGATAACATTTGTAGAAGCCTTAGGGAGCATCCAAGATCAAGCTTGAAGATGAAAAATTCTCCTCTTTGCTCCTAGAGGTGGTCAGCCATATGGAGGGCATTTTCTCTTTTGTTTTGATGACAAGAATGTGTGTTTTGTTTTAATTTTATAAGTTGGTTTTATTATATGTAGGTGCATGACTATTAATTTAAGCTAATTAGTCCCAAAAAATTGATCAACTAAGGCTAAATGTGATTTCAAATGTTTTTAGTTGCAACTAGCACTATTCTAACGTAACACTATTCAAAGGACATGAAATATATTTTCTAAACGCACGCTCCTAAGCTCGAAAGTCCAAAATGACTAAGTCTCGATTCCTTCTAGATGTCCTATGATCTAGGAAAAATATAAAATCTAACTTTCGAGGCGGTCAAAAATTTTATGAATAGTAACCTCTAATAAAAACAATTAAGCAAGAAAGATGATACACGTAGAAATGAGCAATTAGATATGCAACAGTTATAAAAAGATTTATGGTAAAATTCTCGGGTGTCACACCCTATCCCCCTTAAACTAATTGCGTCCTCGCAATTCTTACATGATTCGGCAAAGTGCTCCGAGTACTTCTCTCTGATCTAATCTTCTCACTCCCAAGTGGCATCCTCAACCCCATGATGATCCCAAAGAATTTTTACCATAGGAATACTTTTAGTTCGAAGTTCTTGAATCTTTTGGTCAACTACTCGAAGAGGTTTCTCAACATATGCTAAAGACTCATCAATCTCCAACGGTTCCGGCTCAATAATATGCGACGAATCAGGATTATATTTCCTCAACATTGAGACATGAAAAACATCATGAATTCGGCCCAAACTCAGAGGTAATGCCAATCTGTAAAGTAAATCCCCAACCTTCTCAGTGATTTCAAATGGTCCCACGTATTTAGAGCTAAGTTTACCTCCTTTTTCATGTCGAATCAAACCTTTGCGCGGAGAGACTTTCAAGAATACACAATCACCCTTTAAAAATACTAAATCCCGTCGACGACTATCAGCATAATTCTTCTGTTGACTCTGAGCTGTAAGCATCCTTTTCTTTATAAGTTTCACATTATCCATCATCTTGATCATCTCAGGAAGAATAGCGGGATCAACTGTCTTCATCTCACCTACCTCATCCCAATACAACGGAGACCTACATTTCCGCCCATAAAGTGCTTCGTAGGGTGCCATGCCAATAGTAGCCTGATAACTATTATTATAAGCAAACTCCGCTAAAGGTAGGTACTTCTCCCAATTCTTGCCAAAATCCAGAACACAAGCTCTTAACATGTCTTCTAGTATCCTGATAGTCCTCTCTGACTGGCCATCTGTCTGTGGGTGATATACAGTACTAAAACTCAAATTAGTCCCCAAGGCCTTTTGTAGTTTATGCCAGAACTGTGATGTAAACCTGGGATCCCTATCTGACACTATCTGAGATGGGACTCCATGCAATTTCACAATATTTTCAACATATAGCTCAACCAATTTATCAAGAGAATCTGTTTTCTTTGTAGCAATAAAATGTGAACTCTTCGTGAACCTGTCTACTACAACCCACACAAAATCATTACCTCATGGCAATCTCGGCAAATCCGACACAAGGTCCATAGTAACCTGGTCCCATTTCCATACCGGAATCTCCAATGGTTGCAACAATTCTGCCGGCCTCTGATGTTCTGCCTTAACTTTCTGACAAGTCAAACATTTAGCTACATAATCAGCTATCTCTCTCTTCATGTTGTTCCACCATAAATTTTGTTTTAAATCTCTATACATTTTAGTACTTCCAAGATGAATTGTGTATTTAGAAGCATGAGCCTCAGCAAGAATCTCGTCTTTCACAGTCGAATCACTAGGAATGCAAATTCTATTCCTGTACCTGAGTAGTCCATCATCTTGCAAATTAAAGTCGGACTCTCCCCCTTTGGACTTCTCTAAAAGCTTCAACAACTAAGAATCTAATTGTTGCACTTCCCTGATTCTAGATAGCAATAGAGATTGGATTTGTAGGCTAGCAAATTGAATACCTGATCTAGAAGCCTCTAGTTTCCACAAACATAGCTCTTCCACAATCTCCCAGTCCTTGATTATCAAACTAGCCACAGAAGCTTTTCGGCTCAGTGTATCTGCAACAGTATTAGCTTTTCCCGACAAATAGCTAATGGTACAATTATAATCATTTAACAGTTCTAGCCAATGCCTTTGCCTCATGTTCAGATCTTTTTGAGAAAACAGGGATTTTAAACTTTTATGGTTAATAAATATTTCAAATTTATTACCCCACAAATAATGACGCCATTTCTTCAAAGCAAATACAACAGCAGCAAGCTCAAGATCATGAGTAGGATAATTGAGTTCATATGGTTTCAATTTCCTAGAGGCATATGCTATCACTTTACCATTTTGCATAAGAACACAACCCAAGCCTTCTTTCGAAGTATCACTGTAAATCACCAAGTTTTCAGTCCCTTTAGGCAAAGCAAGGATAGGTGCAGTGGTAAGTCTCTTTTTCAACTCCTGGAAACTGGCTTCACATTTATCATCCTAATTAAACACAGTTTTCTTCTGGGTTAATGTAGTCAAAGGTCCTGCAATCTTTGAAAAATCTTTAACAAATCGCCTATAATAGCCCGCTAATCCCAAGAAACTACAGACTTCCGTGACAGTTTCAGGTCTTTTTCACGACATAATCACCTCAATTTTAGTAGGATCAACAGATATTCCTTCCTATGAAATGATATGACCTAAAAAGGTAACTTGTTTTAACCAGAATTTGCATTTGCTAAATTTGGCAAACAATTTGTGTTCTTGCAAGGTTCTAAGCACAATTCTCAAATGTTCTTCATGCTCTGACTCAGATTTAGAATACATTAATATATCATCAATAAAAATCACAACAAACTGATCAAGATAGGGTCGAAACACTCTCTGCATCAAATCCATAAAAGCGGCTGGAGCATTTGTCATCCCGAATGGTAAAACAACAAACTCATAATGGCCGTACCTGGTTCTAAATGCAGTCTTAGGAACATCCTCCTTCCGGATCCTCAACTGATAATAACCTTGCCTCAGATCAAATTTAGAAAACACAACAGCACCTTGTAGCTGATCAAACAACTCCTCAATTAAAGGCAAATGATATTTATTTTTCACCGTCACCTGATTAAGACCTTGATAATCAATGCACAAATGCAGAGTACCGTCTTTCTTTTTCACAAATAACATGGGAACACCCCACGGTGACGAACTAGGCTGAATAAAACCTTTCTCAAGTAAACCCTGTACCTGAATTTTCAATTCCTGTAACTCAGGGGGAGACATTCTATACGGGGTTCTCGAGATAGGATTAGTTCCCGGCAACAAGTCAATCACAAACTCAATCTCCCTATCAGGTGGTAATCCAGGCAATTCCTCAGGGAAAACCCCCGAAAACTCTTTTATAACTGGTACTTCATTCAATTTCAATTTATCTCCAGGCTGATTAATTAAATAAGCTAAGTATGCATCATAACCCTTACTCAACATTTTAGTAGCTTTAATGGAAGATATGATATGAGTCCTAGTAGATTTTCGACTCCCAATTACTTTAATAACAGGTTGGTTAGGTACTTCTAAAGTTAAAACTTTTCTCCTACAATCCAAACATGCATAATATCGCCCCAACCAATCCATCCCCAAGATAACTTCAAAATCCCGAAATGACATGATTATCAAGTCAATAGGATACATGCGACCCTCAATGCAAATATTACAATCTTTACACACAGACTCCATAACAAATTTAGTACCCATAGGATTACCTACTTCAATCACATACGGCAGTTTATCAACTTTTAATGCAGCAGACTGTGCACATGCAGGAGTAATGAATGAATGTGTAGCCCCGGTGTCAATCAAAACTACTACCGGCTGACTATTAATAAGAAAAGTACCTTCCACCACCACTGTCGTCTCTGGAAGCTCCTCCTGGTCGAGTGCAAATACCTGTGCCTGACCTCGTGGTACAGTAGCTGCTCCTAAAGCTCTAGTCTGGGCACCCTGGCCTGAAGTATGACCCTGACCATATTTAAACTTGGGACAATCTCTAACTCTATGCTGATCACTGCCACAACCTGTGCAACGACCCAATTTCTTCCAACACTCAGCCTCTGTGTGGCCCTTGCAGTTACAATGAGTACACTGTAGGTTCTTCTTAGCAGCAGCACCTCCTGTAGGGGCCCTATAAGTAGATGTGGCAGAACTACCCTGCTGAGATCTAACAGTCACTGGTCGGGTCTGTAACTGTCCCTGTGGCTGGCTCTGAGCTGGTCTCGGCTGTGACTGTATCTGAACTGGTCCTGGATAGCTTTGGGTTTGCCTAGGCTGCTAAGTCTGAACAGGCTGTTGATACTACCTCTGATAACCCTGACTCTGAGACTGAAACTGACGTTTGATTGACTGACTAGACTGAGCAAACACATCTGCCTTACGTTTCTCATATCTCGATGCGGCCCTGACTACTGCAGCATAGCTCGGATAATCTTGCGAAGACAAATTAAGCATGATGTCACTCCTCAACCCTGTGATAAATCTCTGGATCTTCACATCCTCCGGCTGAACTAAAGCTGGCACATATCGAGATAGTCTAGTAAAGGTAGCCTCATACTGGTCTACAATCATGTTCCCCTGTTTCAAAGCTATGAATTCATCCTGATGTCTCTCACGGGCTACAACCGATACATATTTATCTCGAAACTCACGAAAAAAGTCAGCCCATACATGCTGGACCCTCTCAGTATCCCATTTCTCTCTAATAGTGCGCCACCACTCCTCGGTGTCACCCTCCATTAAAAATGCAGCATAGGTATTCATTGCGATGGCCATTGTGGCCAAAATCTGGGCATTACTCGGTTCCTGACCCAGCGGTACATCCCCGGCTGCCCCAGCACCTTGCCTTGGTACATCCTGTATGGGAGCTTCATCCGGCTCTCTCCGTGGTCTACCCCGTCTCCTCATTCCAATGCTAGAAGAACATAATATTATAATAGGCAAATAAACTATGTAAAGATAATGTACATATTGTTTTCAAACATTTTACTCACATAAGAAACATATAAAACACTTAACAACATTAAACACTAAACTTTTCATATTCTTGTCATATCATGCTTTATCATTCATTTTCATGGTAGCATGTATTTTATCTAAGTACTTAAACAATTAAACAATCATATATTCACATAATTCACTTTCACATATAGACCACTACCCACATGCCAAGGAATTTAACTCGGCCTCAAGCATTCAAGTAGCTCTGATACCACCTAGAGTGTAACGCCCCGAACCCAACCCCACGCTAAAGGTCAAGCTCGGACCCGTCACTCGGACAGAGTCTCCTTTGTACCAAGGACAAAACTGTTACCTGCGAATAGTCACTTATGACATTTGAACTATAAACAACAACTCATACAACCTATCTTCTAATATCTCCAAAGCCAAATCAAAATCACAAGGCCATCCGAGCCTTGGAGCAACAATAATCTTCTTAAGCACACAAGCATGCGAGATAAGTTGGTTTTAACCAAAAGCAGTTAGATACAATTATAATTTTAAGTTCCATATGTAGGACAATAAACACTCCAAGCATGCAAGAGAAAATAAAGTCTAGAATCCATTATTACAATCCAACATCTTTCTTTTAACATACAAGACTTCAACTACCAAACATATAAATGAGACCCCAAGGTCTCAAAATACAACATTTAACATGAACTCCACGCAAATTGCACATAAGATCCACCTTAGCACAAAAAGTCATGGATTCTGATCTATGTGAACTTCTTCTTCTTCTTCTACTTCTAACAGCTGGGGATTTACCTCAGCTTCTCCTGAAATATTTCAAATGAGGAGTGAGCAACAATATTGCCCAGCAAGGGAGGTGATGCAACATACCAACGTGCAATATGATATGCAAACATATGAAAACATATATAAGCCACGTAAACCAGCAAAATAACAAGCCAAGTAATTAATCACTTTTAAAAGGATACAGTTCCACTTCCAAGTCTTCAATCATGAGCCACAAACCACGAACCACGAACTTCACGAACATACCGGCAAACCCCAAACACCAACAATTGGGATGCTCTGGATGTATCCCGATCCTACGACCCTTTCTCCCGAGGTAGGTCCATGCTCAGCAGGTGAACCACGCCTCTGGGATAGTGGAGTATGCCTCAGCGAGAAGGGAATAGGTACCATGGTAGTCGAGGGAGCACGGCAAGCCTGACGCCGCCCGTGTTTCTCGACGCTACCATGTCCGAAAAGGTTGCGCAACCCCAAGACAAATCACAAGCATTCAAGATATCACATAACACGTAAGATGGTCGACAAAGTAGGTCGCCCTCACATATAATCACGATATAAGTTCATATAAGCATGAGAATAACTTTAAGGTTCCAAAAGAAGCAATCAACATAAAATTTTCCCACGAACTACTCAAATAGCTTAATTATATCTTAGTTATTCAATACAATACAAGATAATTTAACTACAAGTTCCAATTGCATCAAATATAGCCAAAACTACTTTTTTCCCCTTTCTTTAACCAAACTTTCCTTCTCCTATGCTCATCTCAAGGTTTCCAAATTACCTTCTAATCATCCTATAGTCCTAATTAAGCTAAAAGATACCTAATAAGATCATAAAAACTCAATTTAGAAGATAAAGCTTCGGAAGGCTCCGAGCGGGTTTTAACTACAACTATACTAATTGAACCCTATTTTCGCGTAACGAAAGCACCAAATGTGCTTCCTTAGCTCAAGGATACCCGAATCAAAGCCCAAACTTGCCCGGATTGCTCAACGGGAAAAGTCCCCTTTTTAAAGTCGGCTATTTATTCAATTAAGCTCGGTTTTGAGTGATTCAACCTCACGTGGATTTTCAACTAACTTCACTAGGGTCTAGAGCAACTAATAGAAGTCTCAATTCAAACTAATTAGCAATTTTATTCAAAACCCTAAAAACGTGCACTATTCATCACCTCTTTGTTCAATCTCAACTTTTAACCATAAACATTATTAATAAGCATCAAAAGTTAAGTCTATAGCATCTATTAAGCATATAATAAGCATGTATAACAAGTTTTAGAGCTATGATCAACAAATAAAAGAAATTCAATAAAATGCATAAACTTTAACTTAAAAAAAAATTGAACTCCCTCACATAAACAAGCTTAGTAGATGCAAGAGCAAGCTTGAGCTAGGTTGATAACATTTGTAGAAGCCTTAGGGAGCATCCAAGATCAAGCTTGAAGATGAAAAATTCTCCTCTTTGCTCCTAGATGTGGTCGGCCATATGGAGGGACATGGAGGGCATTTTCTCTTTTGTATTGATGACAAGAATGTGTGTTTTGTTTTAATTTTATAAGTTGGTTTTATTATATGTAGGTGCATGACTATTAATTTAAGCTAATTAGTCCCAAAAACTTGATCAACTAAGGCTAAATGTGATTTTAAATGTTTTTAGTTGCAACTAGCACTATTCTAACGTAACACTATTCAAAGGACATGAAATCTATTTTCTAAACGCACGCTCCTAAGCTCGAAAGTCCAAAATGACTAAGTCTCGATTCCTTCTAGATGTCCTATGATCTAGGAAAAATATAAAATTTAACTTTCGAGGCGGTCAAAAATTTTATAAATAGTAACCTCTAATAAAAACAATTAAGCAAGAAAGATGATGCACGTAGAAATGCGCAATTAGATATGCAACAGTTATAAAAAGATTTATGGTAAAATTCTCGGGCGTCACACGTGCATATGCACGGGCTGAACCCAATGGACATTAAAAAAATATTATAAATGAAATTAATTACAATAAATATGAACTTGTATCAATAAGTTGGAATAAATAGTATTAATTATATATAAAAAAAGTGATTATATTATATTGATAATTCATTCTTACACAAAAGTAGTGTTAACAAAAAGTTAATACAAAAAAGTAGTCATTTGACATCTTCACAAAGAAATGGCCATTTGCAAAAGTACCCACCTCATGTAGGGGATTATGAGTACTTTAAGATTGAAAATGAGAAAAATACCATCCTATAAAATGGTGAATATATCATTGCAAAAAGGAACTCTCACCCTTTTCAAAGATTACAAACTTGAGACTTGGGCTTTATCTTTTGTGCAAGAAGTTCAAGTTGAAGTATTTATTCCTAAACATAATTAAAAATTATATCAATAAAGTTACTTCATGATCACTTGATGACGATGAGAGTAAGTAAAACAAAAAAAGATGTAGTACAATAAGAGAGATTTAAATTCATCACCAAAATTAATACGTCATAGACTTGGTAATCCAGAATTTATTAACAAATGGAACTGTAAATTTAAACATGATGAACAAGATACAGCTTTTGCATCAAAATAGTTACCTTGTTTTTTCTTGCAATCAGCTGACTCTAAAGTTGAACACAGTTTAGCTACTTATGCTAAGGGTTTAACCACCTCAGTTGTCAAGGTACTTGGAATATCCTGATAGCATTGCAAATATAAAAGTCAAAAGCATGACAATAATAATCTTGTAATGATATGATATGTTTACGAAAAGAAAAGAAAAGATAGATGGACAACTTTATTATACCTTGTTAAGACATCTAAAATCAAAATAGATTTTTAAAAAAATTGTAAAAGTTGAGTAGGCCGTCATCAAATTGTCATAAAGGAATATTGAAGAAGTGAGGAGAAAATGTAACAGTAACTTATAGTAATTTAGATGTTGATGAGTCGCTGAATTTACATCAAAATGTCATTTGAACATTCAGATTGGAATGAATATATGTTGGCTTACTATCATTTGCTACTTTGCTTTATCTGTCAAAGAAAAGAAAAAGATGAATTCAACATCAAACTTCTCATTCTTCATGACGTAAAAGCGTGTACACTTCAAACTCTAGTCACATCATTGTTTTTTGTTTTCTTTTGGATAAATCTAATAAGTTTATGGAGTCCAACAACAAAGTCCAACAAAGAGGATGAGCATATTTCAGCGAGATGAAATGTTGCTTGCAGCCACATTTTTTTACCTCTTTTTACTTGATTAGTCACACAGTTTTTTTTTCTACCTTTTTTGTGAACAAACTAAGTTTATTAATATGCACCAATGGGTGCAATCCCAAAAATATTTACATCAACTACTCAAACTATCCATCCAATCTTGACTAATATCTACATCAATTTTACATGAACCTCTAATCCAAAAATAAAGATCATGAATCCAATTACATCTCAAAAAAAGAAAGAGAGAACTCCTTCTCTTTAAAGCAGTCCTTAATGTTGATCGCCTTATCAGATTAAAATGGAACTGGTGAGATTCTAGTACATTTCCTTATAGCATCAAGCCATATCTTTCTTTATGCATTTAAAAGTTGAGAATCATTTATTATAGGATTGAAGTCATAAAAATTTTACCATACATCTGTTAAAAGGATCAGTATTATCACAGTCTTTGACTTTCAACTATTGAAGAACGAAAGAAAAACAAGGAACAAGGTACCTTTTATGGAAAAGGAGAATCATCTCTCTCTAAAGATTATTTGAGGAGGCTTAGAGTCATCATTTAAACTAAATCATAGTAATAGAAACATGATTTTCTATTCATTACGCATTGCATTTTTGCTTGAAGAACATAACCTCAATATCCATACCCGCACTTGTGAATACTTCATAGCTAGATCCATGTATCTGCAAAATCAATGGTGGCAAACCTGACACCTAGACATAAATATGGTGCATGACCTGTACCCATATCCACCTAACATAGTTTTCCCATGTTGTACATGTTTCATTCTCTTTACTAATACAACACTTATTCACTTAGTATGGCTAACATTTCATGAAAATATATGGGCAAAATTGGAAGTGCATATAAATGAAATGAGTATTTGATCTTAAGATAGCGAATGCAAATGGCACAGAAACTACTAAAACAATAACACACAAATGAGATCACAAGCTTAGATCAAAGCATTCAATTTAGAGAAGAAGTCGTCCAAAAGGAAGGAAAGAAAAAAGAGATTTTCCCGGGTATGAGATTACCATTTTATATAGCCATCAAATAGATTTAGAATCTTCATCTAGATTTTGGCAAACAGAAACAAAGCCACAATGATTTCACAAGATCTTAACTTTCAAGCGATAGTCTAATCAGTAAGATTTAAAATATCAGCAAGTACTGTCGGGTTGAACTACATATGATATTTAAAATTCCCTCACATTAGCTATTAAAAGTTGTGCAGTATATGTATGAATTAGCAAGACAACTAACACTTAATCAATGAAGCTCTGTGAACGAAACTAAAACAAGATGCAAAAACCTGGTGTAAACTAATTCTGTTACCACTCTGTTACAAGCGATGTTGCAACATTAACTGGACTATTAGATCGTGAACAGTCTGTTTGTCTAATTGCTTGATCCACTTAATGTTTCAACAAGATTAGTAACAGCAAATAGCAAACAGTAGCGAAAATAATAAAACTATAACAAAAATAAAGAACACCAAGATTTAACGTGGTTCAACCATCTGGTCTACATCCACAGGACCTCCCCTAGTCCAACAAACTTGTTCATTAAGAAATAGTATCAGTTACACACACCAATAGACTTACACAATTAAAGACTTCCTCTTAACCTCTGACGCCTTGGTGAGAGACTTTTTAACAAACTTTGGTTTGGCAAGATCCCCTCGACTTACAACGCTCTCTCCTGATAACAACTCCTTCTTCTCCCGAAGAATGATTAAACAAAAAAATAGTGATCTAAATATTTAGAACATACAAACGTCACTCATAACTCACTATTACATATCATAGAGTCACAACACTTAACATCTAAGCAAACAATAAGCATGTCATGTTGCAACAAAACATAGAACTCTGATATGCTCTCTTGTAGCATGACTGAATGTACTCTTCTTTCTTCCCTTCTTGTTGTGCTCTTGGACTACAAATATATACTTTTTGGATGCACCGCCAACTGCCTTAGACCTCAAGAGATTCCTAATCAATATGCAATTAATGCTATGCCATAGGCAATTAATGTTATACCATAGCCAGCATAACCTTAACATGGTAAGATGCCATAATAAAAGATTTCCTATAACAAAATAGTAACCAACATATATATGGTAAAAAAGATCATGAGGTTTTTGCAAAAAAAAAAAAAAAAAAACAATCAATCCATGATTTCCTTTAGGATAACCACACTGAGCAAAAAGTCACGACCTCAATAATCTCCCCCTTTGGCTTTGTTTTTGGCAAAAACCATGATTAAAAACCAATATAACACAGAATAGAGAGTTGAAGACACGTCGCAACAAGCATAAGCATAGCATAAGCACAGTTTAGACATAGCTAAGCAAAGTGCAAGAATAAGAATAATCATCTCCCCCTTTTTGCCAAACCAAAGGCAAATGTAGTTAATAAGAACCACTAGGACAGAATAGTACCAAAAACAGAAATAAAGAGGAGATATGAAGTGAACAATATTAACTAGAAGAAGAGCCTATCAAGTGTGCCATCAAAGCATTTTGGCCTTTGAGCAGTTGAACCAAAGTCTGATTAAGCTGATCCTGATTAGCTTGAATATTCCCTTACTCTTCTCGAAGCTCGTCAATGGCCTCACGAAGTTGCTGAAATTGCTGCAACATGACAGACTGAGCAATAGAGGAACTGGCAGCGTCAGTGCTAGGAGCTGGTGTACCATCAGCATGCTTCCCCTTAGTATCATCTTTGTGAGCCCCCTGCAAAAACTTTCTGGAAAATAACAGTGAAGAACCTAGTTTGTGCAACACTTCATAAAGATCAAGAACCTTGTGTTGTGACAAGAGAAATGCGCAAATGATAGTAGGATATGACAAGTACTGACTAGAAAAGTTTTTAGCAGCTTCCTCAATTATACACTCAAAGATAACCCAACTCAGATCAAAATTCACCCCAGTGCCTATAGAGTAAAACAAGCGACCCATTTCACTACTGAGGGTAGTAGAGTGCTTAGTAGGATACCAGTTTGCCATGGCCATCTTATGCAGAGCAGCATACTTAGTAGTGAGTCTATTTCCAGGTAGTCTGGCTTCGGATTTCCATTCAAATGGCTCACCTATTAGTTCCAAAGCAATAGTTGATAGAGAAATATCTAGAATAATCTCTGTAATTGGCACACATCTTAAGAATTTATTTAAAGCAGAAGATGAAAACTCAAACACATGACCGCGCACAAAAATCTGATGATAATATTTTGATGTTGTAACACTGACATTGATGTGCAGATTAGAGTAAAACGCATAAACCAGATTGCTTGCAAATGACTTTATCAAAGCAAATGAACCTAACAGATTCCTTTCTCTCAGTAAGGCAAGTACCCCTGTTCCCTGATATGATTTCTCATTCAGCATTTTTTCTGGAATAAACTTCCGTTGAGACACAATTTTAAACTTCTCTTTTGACTCAGAAAAGAAAAACTGTGAAGAACAAGCAATGGAAGGATCATACCCTAGACATGATTGCTTTGCTGCTTTAGATGGCTTGGAGCGTGAAGACTCTGCAAGTTTAGCCCATTTGCGTTTGAAACTGCCAATGTGTTTCTTCCTTTGGGTCTTGGAATGTCGGCTATCTTCTATGGTGTGACTTTAGTTTCGGATGTTGCACGCGACGCTGCAATATTATCTAAAATAGAGACAGGTGTGCCCTGTAACTGTGCACTAGGTTACTCAGTAGTAGCATGACTTGTTCTACTCTTGTCAGTCGGTCCCCTGATGGGAGAAGATGTTGCAACATGTACAGTGGTTGCAACCTTGGGCATAGCCTCAAAGTCTGATGATTGTGTTTCCTGAGTATGGTGAGGTGGTGTTGTGGCGCAAACAACCACATCCATGCCTGTTGGAGTCCACAGAGGGTCAATGACTGGTTCTTTAGCCCTAGTTTTAGTTGTCCGTGGTCGAAGTGACCCACTAGTGCTCGTGTCACTGGATGATGTTGCATCACTGCCGTCAGCCGCTGGTGGAAGAGATGGTTCATCAATGGTGATAGGTTGTGACAAAACCCCTCCAGGTGCTCCAGATTTGGGGATTCCCTAACGTTTACCACCTGATCGCGTCTTCACTATGGTTGTTCTGCAAAAGGGTAGACAGTAAAGAACTCGAAGAGCCACAGAGAAGATGAGAAAGAGAAACAGAAAAAACGAGACAAGTTATATAAACAACAATAGCAAAGTAATGGAGATATAGAGGGGCGAAAATTTCTCAATTAACTGGTGCCCTAATCGTGGGTAACTACCCATCAATGTAGCCAATCACACGATTTTGAGAAGTTCAAAAATTAAATCTACAAAAGTATGTTTAACTGCCAATCAAGGATATCCAAGTTTCCCGCTCAAAACACTTCTCCATGAAAGTTGCAACATTTTGACATAAGTTAGCACAACTTTCTCATGATGATTGATTTAGGGAATATTTGTTGCAACTTAAAATGAACTAGCAGTATATTTCATAATTCCCAGATCAACCAAGATTTTTCCCCGTATTTTTTATGATTTTTTTTAAAAATAAAAGAATATAAAATAAAACCAGTCAGCATGAAATCACTCAAGCAGATTTACTCATCAATACTTATTTCAGACAAGGATTTAATTAATGAACCATGTATATGTGTGAGAATTAGAGATTTTAGAAAGCTATTACCTTCAAATCTGCAAGGTGCAAGTGCTCTTCTTATCAGCTCAAACATATCTGATCATCTTAGTCATCGTTACAAACAAAAATTTTGTTCCAGTCCATGTTAAGACAACAAGTTTTTTTTTTCTTCTGCCTCTTTGTTTTCAGCCTATGCTACAACTGATAGCTTTCACTCCAATCTCTTTTATTTTGGATTAGGTAGCTCTTTTCAGTGCATGAAACTCACATTTTTTTAATTAATGATGAATAGAATATAGGAATGGATTCAGAGAGACTTTTCCCTGTATCCCTAGTCATCTGATAGATCAAGCTCTTGCACCCTCAGACTATCCAGATTTAGCTTCCTCAACCTAGACTTCAAAGTGCACAAGTATAAATGGTTCATAAATTAAATCACTAGCTAAATTAAATATCAAACTTTCAGTTTTCCCAAGCTTATTTCAAGCTCCTGATGTACAGCATGGTGCAACTTTATATACTACAAATTCCTATAGCTTTTCTTAGAGTCTCAAATCTTAGAGGATCTAAAGCTTTGGTGAAAATATCTGCCAATTGTTTTTCTATTGCAACATATTCCAAGACAATGACTTTAGTTTCCACAAGTTCACGTATGAAGTGATGTTTTATGTCAATATGTTTAGTGAGAGTGTACTGAACAGGATTCTTGGATATGTTAATGTCACTCATGTTATCGCAATAAATAGTCAAAACCTGATTTTCAATTCCATAATCATCCAGCATTTGTTTCATCCACAGAAGTTGTGCACAACAACTTCCTGCAGCTATGTACTCTGTTTCTGCTGTTGACAAGGAGATTGAGCTTTGCTTCTTACTGTACCATGACACCATGTTATTTATGATGTAGAAACATCCACCTATTGTACTTTTTCTATCATCTGCATTTCCTGCCCAATCAGCATCACTAAAGCCAACAAGATTTATGTTAGTGTCATTAGTAAACCAGATTCCAAAACTTACTATTCCACTCACATATTTGATTATTCTTTTTACTGCAAGAAGGTGAGACTCTTTTGGATTTGCCTGGTATCTTGCACATATTTGTACACTAAAACATATATCAGGTCTACTTGTTGTAAGATATAACAAACTTCCCATCATGCTTCTATACAAACTAGGATCAACAGATTTCTCATTCTCACTTCTAGTCAGCCTAGTGGTCACACTCATAGGAGTCCTTGAAGACTTACCAGATTCTAAACCAAATCTTTTGACTAGATTCCTGACATACTTCTCTTAAGATATAAAGATCCCATCTTTACATTGCTTAACCTGCAATCCTAAGAAGTACGTTAATTCTCCAACCATGCTCATTTCAAACTCATGTTTCATATGCTTAACAAATTCGTCAACCTTATTCTCAGATGTTGCACCAAATACAATGTCATCAACATAAATTTGAGCAATGAGTATACCTGAACCAGATTTTTTGATGAACAAGGTTTTGTCCACTCCCCCTCTCTGATAGCCTTTAACCAACAAAAATTTCGTCAATCTGTCATACCAAGCTCGTGGAGCTTGTTTCACCCCATACAAGGCCTTTTTTAATTTATACACATACGTGGGATAGTGAGGGTCCTCAAAACCTTTTGGTTGCTCAACATAAGCTTCTTCATTGAGTATGTCATTCAGGAATGCACTTTTTACATCCATTTGAAACAATTTAACCTTTAACACACATGCAATGGATATCAACAATCTAATAGATTCAAGCCTAGCAACCAGAACAAAAGTCTCATCAAAATCCACTCCTTCTACTTGTGTATATCCCTAAGCTACTAATCTTGCCTTGTTCCTAGTGACCTTACCACTTTCAACAGTCTTATTTTTAAAGATCCACTTAGTTCCAATTACATTGACATTTTTTGGCCTAGGAACTAAAATCCAAACATCATTCCTCACAAATTGACTCAACTCATCTTGCATGGCGTTTATCCAAACTTTATCCTTTAAAGCTTCAATTACATTTTTTGGTTCAAGAGTTGTTGTAAAACACACAAATCTTACCATATCTCTATAGTTCCTCTTGGGTTACATCTGGTTTGGATTCTATCATGTATTGAGCCTATAACATCGGTTGAGGCATGATTTCTGTGGACTTGTGGCAATTCCGCTTGAGCTTTTACACTGACGTAAACATCCTTTATAGTTTCGCCACGTGTTGTAACATCTAGTGAAACATTAACAGACTGCTCAGCAATTCTGCCTGATGACTCATTTGGCTCAGCCATATCGGGTTTTGCCATTCCTTCTTCCTTTAATGTTACACCATCATCTGACTCATTAATCTCTGTTTTGCTGCTACTAATTTCTCCCGTTTGGTCTCCTACAGATTTTTCCATTTATTCAAATACCACATTAATAGATTCTAGTATAGTTCTGGTAGTTAAATTAAAAACTCAAAAAGCCCAGCTGTTTGTAGCATAACCAAGAAAAATAACTTTGTCACTTTTAACATCAAATTTCCCTCTTTGCTCTCTATCATTCAGAATGTAACAAATATATCCAAACACATGAAAATAGCCTAGTGAGGGTTTTATACCTTTTCAAATCTCATAGGGAGTTTTAGAAGTACCTAGTCGCAAGAAAACTCGATTTATGGTGTAACATACAATGTTAACCGCTTCTGCCCAAAACCTGTGGGAGAGATTTTTATCATTCAACATTACTCGAGCCATCTCTTGAATGGTTCTATTTTTCCGTTCAACCACACCATTCTGTTGTGGGTTTTTGGAGCAGAGAATTCATGTGTTATTCCATGCGTGTTGTAAAATTCTGTGAATGAGTGATTTTCAAATTCTCGACCATGGTCACTTTTTATTCTAATGATTTTCTGAATGTTGCACCCTTTCTCATTTTTCAGTTTTAAACATAATTTCTTAAACACCTCAAAAGTATCAAATTTTTCTCTAAAAAAAATCCACAAACGTGTATCTAGAAAAGTCATCCACACATAAAAAAACATATCGCTTACTTCTGATGCTTTTGGTTTGCATTGGACCCATAAGATCCATAGGCAACAGCTCCAAGATATGCTTGGTTGACACATGTTACAACATCTTGTGAGATGCTCTTACCTGTTTACCAATCTGACAGGAACCACATACACCTAACTGTCTGTTTTTCAATTTTGGCATTCCTCGAACTGCACCTACATTCATAATTTTGGTCAGCAAGTCAGAGTTTAGATGTCCCAGTCTTTGGTGCCAAATTTCAGCAGTGTCATAGGTGCTGTTGTAACATGTTACTGGTCGTTCCTGTGATGGTGTAAGCATATAACAGTTGTCAGACGACCTTTTACTTGAAAACACACAATTGTTAGAAATGTTTAACATATGACAACCATCTTTAGTAAATTTCACATGCAACCCTTGATCGCACAATTGACTAATGCTAATAAAATTAGCTTTTAAACCATCCATATGCAATACTTTCTTGAGTTTTGGAAAACCTTTAATATCTAAAGTTCCTCTCCCAAGTATTTTTCCTTTAATACCATCACCAAACGTAACTTGTCATTCATCTCACTCCTTGTAGCTGTTCAAGGCTTCTCGCATACCTGTCATATGTCTAGAACACCCACTATCAAAATACCAAGAATTAGTAGTACAAGATTGTATTGAAGTATAAGCAACATTATAGGCTAACTCTGTTTTCTTTACCCATAATTGTCTTACCTTATGTTTCAGAAACATGTGTGAGGATCTTTTCTGCTTACTATAACACTTAACTTTCTCTTGCATTCTTTGAAGTTTGAAACAATGAGGTCTGATGTGACCAGGTATAAAACAATACTAACATGTAGGAATATACCTATTTTTCGTTTTCTCATATTGCCTCTGCAATGTTGTTGGTACTGTCGGAACATCAGATACCATGGCACTTTTACTGTTGTTTTGAACAGTTGCATCTTCATATTTAGATTCTGAATGATTTGAACTTTTGACAAAGATAGTTGTACCAAAATATTCTCCTTCAAGGAAACCGAGTTCACTATGATCTCTACTTGATTTTTGAATGGATAACATGTGATTCAATTTTTCAGTTCCAGAATTTAGAATTTTTATATTTCGTTGCATCTGCTTTAAATCATGTTGCAGCATCTGTACTTCTAACAGTCTTTCTTTAGCCAGTTTTTCCAGTTCAGCTTTTTGTTTTTCCAATTCAACAACAATTAGTTCTAGTCCTTGATTTTTCTTACACGCGAGCACCCTTTTTCGTACATGTTCTTATATGTTTTCATGACTTCTTGATCATCCAACTCACTATCACTGTCTGATTCACCACAGTCAGGTTCACTTAACTCCCCATATTGATCATCTATTGTTGTAACAGTAGTACCTGCTCCTTCATCCACACTAATCTTGCTTGGTACTGTTGCAATAATGAACGCTACAAAGTTCCCAGTATGCTCTCCTTTACTTTCTGAAGAGTCTTCTGATTCTTCATCACTCCAGGTAACCTTCATAGCCTTTTTCTTATTTTTTAAAGTGTTTGCACATTCAGCTTGAATGTGACCAAAACCCTCGCATTTGCGGCATTGAATGCCTTTACTCTTTTTCTTCTCATCAACTGATTTCAAGTTTTTCTTTTTAAAAAAATCAGTGGTTGTTGCAACATGAGGCTCCTTTGCAAAAGTTGATTGTCTAAACCCCTGTCTTTCCTTATCCCATTTTTTCAGAACTCTATTGAAATTTTTGGTGAGCAAAGCTAAGGATTCAGAGATTTTATATTCCTCATCATCAGAAGAGCTATGCGTTTCATTCCTCTCAACACTAGTCTTAATAGCAATGCCTTTTTCTTTCTTCTTTTGCTTAAACTTCATTTCAAACGTTTGAAGGGAACCAATTAGTTCATCAATTTTGATTTCATCCACATTTTTTTTGATTCTTCTATGGTAGCCACCTTAATTCCAAATCTGTCTGGAAGAGAGCGCAATGTTTTTCTCACAAGCTTTGCATTAGAATATTTTTCTCCCAAAGCAAAAGATTCATTCGCAATATCGCACAATTTGGCATTAAAATCTACAATAGTTTCATCCTCCAACATCCTTAATTCCTCAAATCTGGTAGTAAGCATCTGCAACTTTGATCTTCTGACTGAAGCTGTACCTTCATATGCAGTTTGTAATATCTCCCAAGCTTCCTTCGTAGATTCACATGTCGAGATTAACTTGAATTGATTTAAGTCGACAGCATTGAATATTGCATTCAGCGCCTTAGAGTTCCAACTTGCTGAAAGATCTTCATCCTTAGTCCATTCTGTTTCAAGTTTAGTTGCAACATTGCCCTGAGCATCTGTTTTGGTAAGAGATGTCCAGCCAGTCAGGATAACTTTCCAAGCCTTTTCATCAATAGACTTGATGAACGCCCTCATTCTAGCCTTCCAGTACGAGTAATTCGTACCATCCAACAGCGGTGGTTTAGAGATCGAACCTTTCTCATGTAAGGTGTCCATACCTATTCCTGCAAGACAACAACTCAAAACTCCGAAGAATCTAACCGAATTAGTTCGTAACCTGTTCTTGATGTCACTTGTTAGAAGTTGTGTAGAATATATATGAATTAGCAAGACAACTAACGCTTAATCAATGAAGCTCTGTGAACGAAACTAAAACAAGATGCAAAAACCTGGTGTAAACTAATTATGTTACCACTCTGTTACAAGCGATGTTGCAATATTAACTAGACTATTAGATCGTGAACAATCTGTTTGTCTAATTGCTTGATCCACTTAATGTTTCAACAAGATTAGTAACAGCAAACAGCAAACAGCAGCGGAAATAATAAAACTATAACAAAAATAAAGAACACCAAGATTTAACGTGATTAAACCATCCAGTCTAAATCCACGAGACCTCCCCTGGTCCAACAAACCTGTTCATTAAGAAATAGTATCAGTTACACACACCAATAGACTTACACAAGTAAAGACTTCCTCTTAACCTCTAACGCCTTGGTGAGAGACTCCTTAACAAACTTTGGTTTGGCGAGATCCTCTCGACTTACAACGCTCTCTCCCGAGAACAACTCCTTCTTCTCCCGAAGAATGATTAAACAAAAAAACAATGATTTAAATATTCAGAACATACACACGTCACTCATAACTCACTGTTACATATCATAGAGTCACAACACTTAACATCTAAGCAAACAATGAGCATGTCATGTTGCAACAAAACATAGAACTCTGATATGCTCTCTTATAGCATGGCTGAATGTACTTTTCTTTCTTCCCTTCTTACTGTGCTCCTGGACTACAAATATATACTTTTTGGATGCACCGCCAACCGCCTTAGACGTCAAGAGATTCCTAATCAATATGCAATTAATGCTATGCCATAGGCAATTAATGTTATACCATAGCCAGCATAACCTTAACATGGTAAGATGCCATAATAAAAGATTTCATGTAACAAAATAGTAACCAGCATATATATGGTAAAAAAGATCATGATGTTTTTGCAAAAAACACAACCAATCCATGATTTCCTTTAGGATGACCACACTGAGCAAAAAGTCACAACCTCAACATTAGCCAAACAAACATTTTCAGGGTAAAATTATTTATAAATTCATTTGGTCTCATCCTATTTTTTTATGATTAAACTACAAAGAATAACCCCATTGAATACAGATATCTAGTACATCACAACTCTCTCTTTCTCCCAAATTACAAGTTCTATTAGCAGTTTTTCAACAACATCGCAATAATGTTTCTACACTTCCTTCGAATTATGTTATTGATGAGTTCAAGTTTTTAGTGGTAACAATAGAAGAATCCTTTAAAACTTCGGAAAAGAACCTAAATAGGTGTAACTACTTTTTTCATTTTGTAAGAATTCACGAAGCATCAAGATCAAACAAGAAAAGGGGAATCCGATCCAAAGGGACTTCTTTTTTTTTTTTTTGTCTCTCGTTAATTTGATTATAGCATTTCAACTTCTTTATTATGTTTCTTCAACCTCGCAAATCTTCCCCCATAATGGAGATCGTTGTATCACCAGAAAGCACAAAGTAATTTAACGTAAATTAAAGCTCAACCATACCCCAATTACATCTACATAATAGAAAGATGTGAGATCTAGGGACCCCAAAATCGAGTCTTTAACGGATTTCTAACGGCAAACTGAAGAAGCTGGTGGAACCGTAACGGAATCAACCTCCCAAAGATCATCAACAATGCCAACCCAAATTATTATGTGAGTCTGTGCATGTAGAGAGAGATAACAGAGAAAGAGAGCTGAACAGATAAGAGGGAAAAATTCTGGAGAAACTTTGAAGCGATATAGATATATATTTTAAAAATATAGATATTACTACTTTTATATTCTGTTGTTCTTATTTTTCTTATATAAAGAGGATAAAGTGATATTGAAAGAAGTTATTTTATTTATTTATTATTCCGTAGTAAGATTAATTAAATTTCTTTTAATATGTATTAAAATTTCTTTTTCTTTTTCGTCATCTTATAACTTGTCTTCAAGTTAAAGAGATATTTTTGAAAGGATAAATACATATTTGGTCCTTTATCTTTAAATTTATGTTATTTTAGTCCTTATATTTTAAAATGCAATTTTTTAGTTTTGTATCTTTATCTTTTATCCTCACTTGTTCCTTATCTTTTATAATATAACTTTTTAATCCTACATCTTTACAATTTATTCCAATTTAGTCCTTATCTTTTTCATTATAGTCCATAGTAGTCTTCAACCATTTTGAAATGTAAGGTTTAATTTGGAACAAATGATAAAGATACAGGACTAAAAAGATACATTTTGAAAGATAAAGACTAAATTGGGACAAATGGTAAAAATACAAGACTGAAAAGGTACATTCTAAAATATATGAACTAAATTGACACAAATCCTAAAAATAAGAGACCAAATTGGGTATTTATTCTTTTAGAAATTATGTAGGTATTGTAATGACTACCGTCGAACAGCCTTTTTAGTCTTTGTTAACATTGTTGGTTTTGGACTGAAAATTTTATTTTGTGACATTTGAGTTTGATAGTAAAAATTGAGGGATTCATATGTCACTTTATAAGTATTTGGAGATTTAGACTGTACTTGAATATTTATGTCTTGATGAAAGATTTTCAAACATTTGGGATTCTAGTTGCTCTAAGTTAATTGTTTAATATTTGTGCACCTAGTGTGATTTAGAGGTTTTATCTTTTTAGTACGCGACATGTCACGTGTCGAGATTTACTGTACGTTTGAAATTTTGGGACGTAACAATAAGCGAAATTGATATTTTAGACCTAATAAATAACTACTTGGACTTCTAATCTACGGACCCATAATAGTTAACCTAAATTATTCTTTATTTTCATAATGTCCACTTATAAAACATGCATATATAATATCATTATGATATCACAACTTTTTTTGTTGTTGTGTCAATGTCTACCATAAGACTGATATTATTCGCAATGTTAGGAGACCCTTATCACGCTAGTGTTATGTCATGTTAGCACCATCATGTGGAATCTATATTACTCGTAAAGATCTATATATAATTATAATCAACCATCAGGAACAAACACCCTCTATCAACCACCCAAAATTTGGCCGCATTAGTTGAATTTCTACACTTCAACAATCGTTGCAATGAAGTCATAATATACAAACTAATGAACTATACAATATAAGTTGTTCATACATTTATCGATGTTGTGCTGTCATCAATGCTACTGATCTTTAGAAAAAGATTTTTAAATGTGATACCTTCACGAACTAAAATATGGAGGCGGAAAAGTCAGACATGTAGATAATCAACGGTCTGAAATCAACAATTGTGTCAACCACCAAAAGTTTGACCATATATTTCATAATACAAGTTCTTAATGTTGCTCAAATCCTATATAAGGCTGCCAATCTTTGCTGAAATCTATCGCAAGAAAAAGAGAGCCTCCTTACTCTCTATATAATCACATTTCTGCAAAAGAAAGAATATGGTACAAACTGCAGTTTTAGCAGTTTTGTCTGACACTCTGTCAACTCTTCGCGATTTGGTGCTAGAAGAAGCAAGATTTTTATCTGGAATTACCGATCAAGTTAAGGAAATTCAAGGGCAGCTAGAGATAATGAAGAGTTTCTTAAAAGATGCAGATGCAATACATCATAAGGAGGAGCGTGTCCGCACCTGGGTACAACAAGTAAGACGTCTTGCTTATAGAATTGAGGATGTACTCGAGACATATGCCGTTGAAGTTGTATTCAAGAAAGAGGGGCATAAAAAATATTCTTAAAAGATTTGGCTGCATATTTACCGAGGGCATGCAAAACCCTTCATAAGGTTGGCAAAGAGATTGCAAATATTAACTCAGAGATTACCAAACTCAAGGAAAGTCGTGAAACTTTTGGTATAAATAATCTAAATGATGGAGAGAGCTCAAAAGAAGCAAATGAAAAGCAGCGGCTGCTAAGGCAAACTTATGCCCATGAGGTTGACGAGCATTTTGTTGGCGTCAAGGAAGATATTCTGGTGTCTTTGATAACTGAGAATGAAACAGACCACCCAGTGATTTCTATATGGGGCATGGGTGGCCTATGGAAGACCACACTTGCCAGAAGGATTTTCAATCATGGGATTGTACAACGTTCTTTTGAAGCTTTTGCTTGGGTATGTATTACCCAACGATGCCAGATTGACAACGTTTTGCAAGACATACTAAATCAAATTCTTGGAAAAGACATACATGGAGACCACACAACCCTGGTTAGGGAGCTTTTCAAAGCCATGAATGAGAAAAAATGTCTGGTGGTTCTTGATGATATTTGGAAGATAGATGATTGGGAGATTCTACGCCCTGCCTTTTTTTATCATAGATGGGAGCAGTAAGGTCTTACTAACTACACGCGAAAAAGAAGTGGCAAAAAGGGGATTCCTCTATGAACTAAAGCTCTTGACAGAAAAAGAAGATTGGGACTTACTACGAAGAAAGACATTCACCAAACCAGAGGAAAAAGGCAAGTCTCGTTTCCATGCATTTAAAGATGTTTAGTCCACACATTGCAACATTTCTTTTGATTTTGTATTGCCCTAATATCTCCTCTATTTTATCATATATAATTATAGAGATCTTCCATCTATCAATAGAAATTACACAATTGAAGCCTTCCCTTTCACCTACATTGTTAGCAATATTTTACACTTTTGCCATTAGAACGAGTAAATTGTTTGCCGCCCTCTTGTGTTTTGTTTGAAATACTCATTCGCTCCCTGTGTTTTTAAAATAGGCTCATTACCCCCTTGTGATTTTCGGAATGTAGCTGACCGCCCCCCTGTAAGAATATAACCAATTTCCCATAAACGTCTTAACAACAATCAAGTAGAAAGACAACACTACTCTTTATAACAATTCAATATAACACTTACAAGATAATTGTCCTACCGTGCACTCTCAAGATTAGAGCTTCAATGGCTTCTGGACTTACAAGAAGAATACAAGAAAGAAAGACTAACTTAGGATTGTGTTTGGAGTTGTGTTGTGGATGAAAATGATGAACTAATGCATGCCTATTTATAGAATTCAGCTAGCCCGCCACAGGAGACTTTCCTATCAAACATTTCAATCTTGGTTGGCTTTACCAACCATGTTCAAAGTATTAACCACCCATATTTATCACATGGGTGGCTACAATTGACCACATGGGTGGCTAGCATCCAAGTCAACTTCTAGGAAGTTTCATTTGGTCAAATTGGCTAACTTTAGCATTGCATAATCCCGACGTCATCTTAGGTAATTCCAAATTCCCAAACTTCTTTCTTGTAGCCATCGCGATCTTTTTTTAACCTCATCGACGTTTAAGTCGGAATCATTAATTTATGCTACCATATAATTAACGATACTTATTATGAAGAGGTGGATATTGACATATATCAACACTCCCCCTCAATGTTCACCTCATGTTGACTAAGTTATTGGGCCAACACCCAATGTTTGAAGATGCTTGCTCAATTGGACGCTTTCTAACGCTTTAGTGAAGATATCTGCACAATTATCTTATGTAGGGCAGTACTCCATTTAGATTTCACATTCCTCGATCAGTTCCCTCACATAGTGATACTGAATCTCTATGTGTTTTGTTCTAGCATGAAATACCGTCTTCTTTGACATGGCTATACAACTCTGACTGTCACATTTCAACATTGTTGCTTCCTCTATTGGAATGTCAATATTAGTCATGATGCGTCGTAGCCAAACAGCTTCATAGGATGCTACACAAGCAGTCTTGTATTCTGCCTCCGTTGATGAAAGTGCAACGGTGGGTTGCTTCTTACTAGCCCATGAGATGACTCCACCACCGAATGTGAATACGTAACCTGTAATAGATTTTCTTGAGTCATTATCACTAGCCCAGTATGAGTCACAGTACCTAGATAAAGTATCTCCAGACTTGTATGATATCCCATACTCCAACATGCCTTTGAGATATTTGAGGATCCGTATCCCTGCTTGCCAGTGACTTTATTTCGGTTTATTTGAAAATCGACTGAAAACTCCCACAGCATAACTAATATCAGGTCTTGTGTTACAAAGAAAGATTAAACTTCCCACCAACCTTCTGTAGAGCTTGTTATCAACTTGTTCTGAAAGATCGTCAATTGATAACTTTGTATTCACGTCCATCGGGGTGACAACTGGTTTGCACTCGGACATACCAAATGCAGTCAGAAGCTCATGAACATATCGTTGCTGCGAGATGAAGATAGTATGAGGTTTTTGCCATACCTCGATTCCCAAGCAATAATGAAGAAGACCAAGATTTGTCATTTCAAATTCTTGGCTCAACCATTCTTGCGTCTTCCGAATATTATCTTCATGGTCACCAGTGATTACAAGATCATCCACATATAGGACTACAATTACCTTCTTTCCTTGTTCACTTAGAACATACAAGTTGGCATCTGATTTGCTTCTACAGAAACCATGTTGCAAGAAGAAAGAGTCTATACGTTTGTACCAAGCTCGTGGTGCTTGCTTTAACCCATATAAAGCCTTTTTCAATTTGCAGATTTTTTCTTCTTCACCTGGTATTTGGAAGCCAGAGGGTTGTGCAACGTAGACTTCTTCTTCAAGTTGCCCATTAAGAAAAGCTGACTTGACATCCATTTGATGTACAATCCATTCATAATGCGCAGCAGCTGCAACAACTAGCCTGATTGTTGACATTTTTGCTGTTGGAGCAAAGGTTTCATATACATCAAAACCTTCGACTTGCGAAAATCCTTGTGCTACAAGGCGTGCCTTGTATTTTTCAAGACTTTCATATGCCTTGTACTTCACTTTCCAGATCCATTTGGTGCCGATAATTTTTCTGTTCGGTGGCTTTTCAACGATCTCCCAAGTATCATTTTTCATGATACTATCATACTCGGCTTGCATAGCTGATCTCCAATTTGGATCTGACATGGCTTCCTCCACAGTTACCGGTTCTTTTACCGTCTTAATGATTTGGGTCATCAAAGCCATGTTTACTAGTTGTTGTCTTGATTTGTTCTGCTCCTCTATTCTCTTTGATCGTCTTAGTCCATCAGGACGTGGACTATTATTAGTAATTCCTAGATTTCTTCCATCAAATAGCTATTGGAACCACTTCAGTTGTGGCTTCCTTGTGGGTACAATAGGTTGGTCTTTAGTCTCCTCATCATTAGAGACTTCTTCATTGTTCAACGGTCGTTTTTCAGGCACTTGGTGGATTACTTCATCAGTTGATGACAAAATGGCAGAACCGCTATCCTCCATTGAGTGTGGTCGCTCATTAAACACTACATCTTGGCTTATGATCACCTTCTTGGCCTCTACATCATAGAGTCTGTATGCTTTAGACTCTTCACTATATCCCAAGAAAATGCCCTTCTTGCTCTTGTCATCTAATTTCTTTCGATTTTCATTTGGAATGTGTATAAAACACTCACACCCAAATTTTCTTAAATGAGACACAGAAGGTTTCGTACCATAATAAGCCTCATTAGGAGTCTTATCGTTGAGTGCCTTGGTTGAGCACCGATTGAGGATGTATACCGCTGTGTTGACTGCTTCAGCCCAAAATGTGTCAGGTAGGCCAGCACCTTTCAACATGCATCGAGACATTTCTACAATTGTTCGATTTCTTCGTTCCACAACTCCATTTTGTTGTGGTGTGTATGGAGCAGTCAATTGGTGCTTAATCCCAAGCTTGTTGCAGTAGTTGGTGAACTCTGTAGAACAGAATTCCCTCCCACGATCGGTACGAAGTTTCTTCAACTGAGTTGTGTTCTCATTTGTCATAAGTTTGTGCCACACTTTAAATTTTTCAAGAGCATCAACCTTGTCCCGAATGAAGTACACCCACATCTTCCTACTATAATCGTCGACTAACAACATAAAGTAGGAAGATCCTCCCAACGCCGTCGTAGTCATTTTTCCGCAGAGGTCAGCATGTACCAACTCTAGAGGAGCCTTTGATCGGTTATGACTCTCTTTGGGAAATGACTGTCTATGTTGCTTGCCCAGCATACAAGCTTCACATGGTCCTTCAATTTCTTTAATTGAAGGCAAGTCGGCCACCATCTTCTTCTTTTGCATTTCCTTTAACACAGGATAGGAAATGTGCCCGAACCTTTCATGCCAAAGTTGACTTGTTTTGGCATCCACGACAGCAGAAAGAGAGCTGATTTCGTAAAGATTATTTTTGCGAATACCTTTACTCATGATATTTTGATTCTTGTCAAGAATCAAAGCTTTCGTCTTCTTGAACCGCACTTCTAGATCATTATCTGTAATAGCAGCTACAGATAGCAAATTTCTGGTGATCTGGGGTACAAAGAGTAAGTTGGACAGCTTCTTGCTTCCTCCATCTTTAGACACGAGCGAGATGGTTCCAGTGCCCTCAACGGGACACCTAGCATTATTCCCGATGATAACATTCATTGGTTCTTGTAGAGGTTTTATGGAGTCATATAACTCATTCTTGCTGGTCATGTGTCGGGAAGCTCCACTATCTAACACCCATGCACTTGTTTGATGTACATGTGCGCTAGTACACGTTTTCTCCAATACATCTGTTACAGTAAACAGATGCACTTCCGTTTCAGCCGTATTGGCAGATTCTTTATTTCTCCAATTTGGCATTAAAGTTCCATTCTTCTTGTCATGGATTCGTTTCCTGCAATCTTTGACAACATGGCCTTTCTTATTGCAGTAGTAGCACAATCAAGAGAACGTCTTCTTCTTTCCTTTCTTCTTTTCTTCTTGGCTACTCCTTGCTTTGGCTGTAAAAGCAGAGTCAAGTTGATTTTCTCTGCTCCTCAGCTTCATCTCCTCCTCCATCAACATGGTAGTGAATTCTTCAAACGTCAAAGGAAGAATGCGAACTTGTGTATTGAGTGCTGTCACAAGGCCGCCAAATTTTGGAGGCAACACTCTAATGCATCTTCGAGCTAGTTCCTCGGTTGATTTGGCAATACCAACTGCAGCCATTTGATCACGTAGGTTTTTCATCCTACTGATAAATGACTCAGCTGCTTCATCTTCATTTAATCTCTCAGTAGCTAACTGATTCTCCAAGTTCTGAATGCGAGTCTGGTTCCCTGTTTCATACTGATTTCTCAGTATGTTCCAAGCTTCAGTTGCCTTGGTTGTGTGTTGAATTAGAGTAAGGACGGAATCTTGAACACTTGTTACAATTGCACAAAGTGCATCAGCATTTTGTCTCCTCCATTCTTTAACAAGCTGAGGATCTGGAGGTGTGACCTTTTTTGTGTCATCTTCAGCACGGACTGCAACTGGTTCTGCATCTGTGCCTAACACTGTATCAAGGAATTCGTAGGAGTCCAGAACTGTAGTGATTTTGAACTTCCACAAAAGATAGTTCATGCCATCAAGCTTTCCTTCTGTGAAGGTAGGGGGACGGATACGAATTGTCGGTACTAAACCAGAACTAGAACTGGTAGAAGAAGAACTAGCACCTTGAGTAGTCATAGTTGTTGAGCTTTACTAGACAAGATTTTTGTTAAGAGCCCCTTAAGCTCTTGATACCATGTAAGAATATAACCAATTTTCCAGAAACGTCTTAACAACAATCAAGTAGAAAGACAACACTACTCTTTATAACAATTCAATATAACACTTACAAGATAATTGTCCCACCGTGCGCTCTCAAGATTAGAGCTTCAATGGCTTCTGGACTTACAAGAAGAATACAAGAAAGAAAGACTAACTTAGGATTGTGTTTGGAGTTGTGTTGTGGATGAAAATGATGAACTAATGCATGCCTATTTATAGAATTCAGCTAGCCCGCCACAGGAGACTTTCCTATCAAACATTTCAATCTTGGTTGGCTTTACCAACCATGTTCAAGTATTAACCACCCATATTTATCACATGGGTGGCTACAATTGACCACATGGGTGGCTAGCATCCAAGTCAACTTCTAGGAAGTTTCCTTTGGTCAAATTGGTTAACTCTAGTATTGCATCATCCTGACGTCATCTTAGGTAATTCCAAATTCCCGAACTTCTTTCTTGTAGCCATCGCGATCTTTTTTTGACCTCATCGACGTTTAAGTCGGAATCATTAATTTATACTACCATATAATTAACGATACTTATTATGAAGAGGTGGATATTGACATATATCAACACCCCCTTCGTTAAAAAAGTTGTCTAATTTAACAGCCATTGCAACACACGTGGTTAAAATACGATTTTTTTATGCTTTTGGTTTAAATAAATTCGTTGGTGGACAAAAATACATTTTTAGTAAATTGCTTGCCGCCCCCTTGTGTTTTGCTCGAAATACTCATTTACCCCCTGTAATTTTAAAATAGGCTCATTACTTCCCCTATATTTTTTCGATTTTAACTTTATATAAGGGTATAACGATCAATTAACTAATTTGGTAACGTTTGTTAACGGAATAAGAGATTTTGGATGCGTTACCTTAATCGAAAAAATATAGGGGGTAATGAGCCTATTTTAAAATTACACGGAGTAAATTAGTTTTTCAAGCAAAACACATGGGGGGGCAAGCAATTTACTCCCATTAGAACTATATATTTAGTTCATAATTTATGGTATTTCTTTTTGATACTAAATTGTTGAACAATTGAAAAAATAAAATGTGATGATGTTAAAGGTACGTAAAAAAAATTTGGCCACCAAACAAAAGTGATGTTAAATGGCAAAATTCCTATTGTTTATATTGAGGTATCTAGGTTTCCTTTCACGGTGCCCAAATGAATGATCAGTGGAAATTTTTTTCTTTTCCTAATGATGAAAGTGATTGGCATTTAGTTCTTTTGTAGATTTCAACGTAGAACCGTCATTTGAGTGTGTTGGGAAGGAAATAGTATGTAAATGTGGCTACCTACCTTTGGCAATCTCTGTGATAGGAGGAATTTTGAGAGATAAAAGTTCTCTTAGGGAGTGGAAGATTGTGAATGAACACATTGACTTATATCTGAGGGGAGAAGGCCACAATGATGCAAGCGAATCAATGCTGAATATTTTGGCTTTAAGTTACGATGAACTGCCATATTATTTATAGCCATGTTTCCCTTATATGGGCAGCTTTTACGAGGATGAGTTGATAGAGATAGAAAAGCTTTATCAATTATGGATAGAAGAAGGGTTGGTCTTACTAGAGCATTGTGGGAAAGAAGAAACAATGATGGATGTAATAGAACGCTATTTGAATGAGCTAGCCTCAAGGCGCATGGTTGAAGTACAAATGAATTATATGTCGATAGTTCAAAGGTCGGGGTCATGTCGGCTTCATGATCTCATGAGAGACCTATGTTTGGCTAACGGAAAAGAAGAAGACATTTTCAATGTCATTGATATCCACAATCAAGAACTGCCTATAATGGATCTCTCAGATGATGGACGTAGATTAGATCTGTACTTAGATAAGGATTTAGATCTGAACAGGTCAACACCTTCGGAATTTGAAGGCAGAAGATATACAAAGCTTTTTGAAAAAGTAAAAGGACAATACCTTCGTACTCTTTTTGTCCGTTGCGTAAATTATTCAACAAATGACTTATTGTTGGATATATCTTATCTGAAGAAGTTCAAATTGCTTAGAGTTCTTGTCTAAGAGAACTGTCAATTTGAGTTTTAAAGGGATATTGAAATCAGTCAACTGATCCACCTTAGGTATCTAAGTCTTAGAGATTCCAGAGTGGAAGAATTGCCTCCATCCATAAGCAATTTTGCCTTATTTGCAGACCCTTGAACTAAGAACATATAGTAGTGCTTATGCACCCAACATATTCTGGAAGATAAAACGACTAAGACATATTTATCTTCCAGATTAATTTGATGGATTAGAGAAATTACAATTCAACGACTTGAGTGAGCTGGAAACTTTACACTGTTTTAAAAGTTCAGGAGGCAAACCTACCAATCTCTCAGGATTGGTTAATCTTCGATCTTTCAATGGAAGGGTAGACAGCCATGACTTGTCTCAAATCGTGAACCAGATCCATAGCTGGAGAAAGATTAAATGGATAGAGCTTGAGATTTTTGGATCTGATCTAATGAGTAAGCTAGGTTCAACTTTTGTGATAAAGGTACTCTTGTATGAAAATCTATATGTTTTGGAGATAAAAAGTCCTATAGGGAAATTTCCACCTTATGAACCCCAATTCTGCTTGAATCTCACGTGGTTAATACTAAAATGTACTAAAACTGAGGAAGATCCGATGCAATTTTTGAAGAAACTTCCCAACTTACAAGAATTAGTCCTTTTGTGGGATGCCTTTGTAGGAGAAGAGATGGTTTGTGATTCAATGGCTTTTCTTGAACTCAGATTTCTTGAACTAACCATTTTGCAAAACTTAAAGAAATGGAGGGTAGATGAAGGTACCATGCCAAATCTATCTCATTTAATAATTAATTCATGTCTCAAATTCGAGACAAAAATAGATGGGCTGAATTTTTCTGCCCTCAAAAGATTAGACATTTGGAGCATGCCTATAGAATTTGAGCGAAATTATTGTTAGTAATTAAACTCTCCAAAAATCACAAAAAAGGGGTAGACAAGGTGAAAAAGGTTCGTTTACAAACTTTAAGAGGTGAGTTTGAATCTCTCCATATGAATGATGGTGAATCTATTTCAGATTATATTTCGAGAGTTTTGGTGGTTTCTAACCAATTAAAAAAATATGGAGAAGATTTAAAAGATATTCGTATTGTAGAAAAAATCCTTTGTTCCTTGCATCCAAAATATGAATATATTGTTGTAGTGATTGAGGAATCAAAAGATTTAGATGACATGTCCGTTGATGAACTCATGGGCTCGTTACAAGCTCATGAAAAAAGACACAAAAAGAAGAACCAAGAAGTCTTGGAAAAAGTTCTTCAAAGTAATCTCGATTTGAAAAAAGAAGAAAATTTTGGCAACGATGGAAGCCAAAAAGGACGTGGTCGTGGATATGGACGTGGTAGAGGCCGAGGCCAAAACCAAGGACGAGGACGAGGACAAGGACGAGGACGTGGTGGAAGAGGAAGATTTAATCAAGAAGAGAAAAATCAAAATTCGCATAAACCTGTGCGTGGAAGAGGCAATTATTCAGGACAAAGGTATGACAAATCGCAAGTTCAATGTTACAATTGTCAAAAATATGGTCATTATGCTAATGAATGTAGAAGTAACCCTAAAGTTGTGGACGAAAAAATGAATTTTGCTGAAAGAAAAGAAGGGGAAGAACAGATTACCTTGTTGATGACTCATCATGGCGAACAAGATGGAGGAGATACTTCATGGCATCTTGATACAGGTGCAAGTAATCACATGACTGGACAAAGGAGTATATTCGCATAACTCGATGAAACTGTCAAGGGCAATGTTAAATTTGGAGATTCCTCTATGGTCTCAGTGGAAGGAAAATGTAAAATTTTAATCCGTTTGAAAGATGGAAGGCATCGTTTTATTTCTGAAGTTTATTATGTACCAAAATTAAAAACTAATATTTTGAGTCTTGGTCAACTCTTTGAGAAAAATTACACAATTTTATTGGAAGATAAACATTGTGTAATAAAAGATGAAAATAATTTTTTGATAACAAAAGTGCCTATGACAAGAAATAGATTGTTTTTATTAAATATTCAAAATGATGTTGCAAAACGTCTTAAAGCTTGTGTAAAAGAAGTTTCTTGGTTATGGCACTTGAGATTTGGGCACATAAATTTTGAAAATCTTTCTTTAATGTCAAGAAAAAATATGGTGCATGGATTGCCTTCCATCAATCATCCGGAACAGATTTGTGAGGGATGTCTTTTTGGAAAACAAGCTAGAAAAAGTTTTCCAAACGAGGCTACATCAAGAGCAATGAGACCATTAGAACTTGTCCATACTGATATTTGTGGGCCAATTAATCCTTGCTCCTACGGTAAAAATAAATATTTTATCCTTTTTATTGATGATTATAGCCGTAGGACTTGGGTTTATTTTTTAAAAGGAAAATCTGAAGCTTTTTACAAGTTCAAAAAATTTAAAGCTCTTGCTGAAAAAGAAAGTGGTTGGGAGATCAAAGCCTTGAGATCTGATAGAGGTGGAGAATTCACATCAAGAGAATTTAGTAATTTTTGTGAAGAGAATGGCATTCGACGCGCTTTGACAGCTCATCGATCACCTCAACAGAATGGAGTTGCTGAGAGAAAAAATAGAGTTGTTCTTGAGATGGTTTAAAGCATGTTGAAGTCTAGAAGTATGCCTAAAGAATTTTGGGCTGAAGCAGTTGATTGTGCAATCTATCTGTTGAATCGTTGTGTCACAAAGAGTCTCTTTGATAAGACACCATTAGAAGCATGGAGTGGAAGAAAGCCAACAATCAAGCACTTAACGGTTTTCGGAAGCATTGCTTATGCTCATGTTCCTGATCAAAATCGAATCAAGCTTGATGACAAAAGCCAAAAGCTAGTTTTCATTGGGTATGAAAAGAGTTCCAAAGCATACAAGCTCTACAATCCTACTAATGGGAGAATCATTATGAGTAGAGATGTTTAATTTGATGAAGAAGCTGAATGGGATTAGAATGTCAAAGAACAAAAGAAATACAAATTCTTACCCATACAAAAGCAAGAAGTAGAAGTGAATGAAGACTCTATATCTCCAACTCCAACTCCAACTCCAACTTAAACTCCATCTCCATATCAAGCTCCAACTTCATCTCAAGGAGACATAACTTCAACAAGTTCAAGTTCGCATGAAAAGACCCCCCGTTTCAGAAGTTTAGATGAGATTTATGAGGTAACTCGAAATTTAAATGATGAACTGACTCTCTTTTGTCTGCTTGCTGATTGTGAACCAATAAACTTTGAGGAAGCTAACGAGAGTGAAAGATGGAGACTAGCCATGGATGAAGAAATCAAGGCTATAAAGAAGAATGACACTTGGGAGCTTGCAACTTTACCCACAGGCCACAAAGCCATTGGAGTAAAGTGGGTTTACAAGATGAAGAAGAATGCTAAAGGTGAAGTTGAAAGGTATAAGGCAAGACTGGTTGTAAAAGGCTATAGTCAACGAGCTGGCATTGACTATGATGAGGTATTTGCTCCTGTTGCACGCTTGGAAACTATAAGATTTATCATATCTCTAGCAGCCCAACACAGATGGAAGATTTATCAATTGGATGTTAAATCGGCATTCCTGAATGGTTTTTTTGATGAAGAGGTATATATTCAACAACTATTAGGCTATGTGGAGAAAGGGTGTGAAAATAAAGTTTTAAAGTTGAAGAAAGCTCTCTATGGTCTAAAACAAGCTCCAAGAGCTTGGTATAGTAGAATTGATTAATACTTCCGTCATAATAATTTCTCCAAGTGATCACATGACCAAACATGAGAATGGTGATTTGTTGATTGTTTGCTTGTATGTGGATGACTTAATTTTTACTGGCAATAATCCAAGTTTATTTGAAGATTTCAAGAGGACAATGGCAAAAGAATTTGAGATGACTGATATTGGACTCATGTCTTATTATCTTGGAATTCAAGTGAAGCAAACAGATGAATGGATATTTATCTCTCAAGAAGGTTATGCAAAGGAAATTCTCAAGAAATTCAAGATGGAAAATTGTCAACCTGTTAACACCCCTGTTGAATGTGGAGTACAATTGTCAAATGTTGATGAAGAAGAGCGTGTAAATCCAACATTTTTCAAAAGCCTGGTTGGAAGCTTGAGATACTTGACCTACACAAGACCAGATATTCTTTTTGGTGTAGGACTTGTGAGTCGCTTTATGGAGGCCCCTACTAATACACATCAGAAGACTGCCAAAAGAATACTTCGCTACATCAAAGGAACTGTTGATTATGGACTTTTATACTCTTGCTCAGAAGATTTCAAACTTGTGGGGTATAGTGATAGCAATTGGGCTGGTGATTTTGATGATCGAAAGAGTACTAGTGGATATCTTTTCTTCATGGGAGATACAACATTCACTTGGAGTTCCAAGAAATAACCTATTGTCACACTTTCTACATGTGAAGCTGAATATGTAGCTGCTACTTCATGTGTTTGTCATGCTCTATGGTTAAGGAATTTGATGAAAGAACTTAAGATGTCTCAAGAAGAGCCAGTAGAGATCTATGTTGATAATAAGTCTGCAATTTCCTTAACCAAGAATCCAGTCTTTCATGAAAGAAGCAAGCACATTGACACACGGTACCATTTCATCAGAAAATGCATCACAAGAAAGGAAGTGAAGATAGAGTATGTGAAGTCTCAAGATCAAGTTGCAGACATTCTTACAAAGCCACTCAAGAGTGGCGTGTTTATGAAGCTTAGAGCTTTGCTCGGAGTTATGAGAGTCAAATCAAGTTTAAGGGGAAGATAAACTTGATTTGGATTAGGACTCTATTAAATAAGTTTTAGTTAGATTTGAATTATTTTTTGACTAGATAGTTTTTCCTAGTAGGTAATGGTTTCCTATAACCATATCCTAATTGGCATAGGATTTTTGTGAATCTATAAATAGGGATCAGTCCTTTCAATTGTTGTTATACCAAATACATACCAAATATTAGAGCAATAAATTTTTTGTTTAGAATCTCCATATTATTTTTCCGTCTTATTTCTTTCTACGATAAAATAACGTCTTCCATATTTCAACAAATATATGGGGCTTCATCCACAAAAAAGAAAGAAGCTTCACAAATTTCAACACCAAAACAATTGAAGTATATACTGGCGGTTCAGCACCAGGTACTCTCCTTCCTCATTTTCTCTATGCATATTTCAGTAATTCTGTTAATCTTTTTATCCTAAGACAGTGAAATGTCTATAAGATAGTGAAGTTTATAAAGAGAAATTTTGAGGAGTTCAACTATTTTCAATTATTGTTATTTTCTAAGAAAGATGGAAACAGATGGGAACTTTCAACAAATAGAATCTTGTTATGGAAATAAGAAGCAACAATCATAACGGTTGTAAAGACCTCCACGCAAATCTGGAAAAGGAAGTATTTGGACCTATTCTTTGTGTCAAGACATATTGCAACAGAAGAAATACCCATAGAGCAAGTACAAAAGACACGAAGTGAGCACACTCCTTTTTGCGTGATGTTTCTCTGCCTTAACATCTTCATCTGTACTTTTGAGCTTCTCTTCGCCTGTCTCTACTGTTGTTTGCTAAATTACTTGTAGTTACAGTTCGGCTGCTGCTGTATAATCAAAAGATCTTGAAAGATGCAAGCATAAGACGAAGGTGAGAATTTCTCTGTTGAGCCAAAGCAAAGGATTTCAAGGTCAAGAACAGTAATGGACTGCATAAGAGGTTCGAGATGACCTATTGCTAATCGTCTTTTCTTTGGATATTCGCAGGCTTTCCAGGCAGGGATTGTCTCGGTTAACTTCTCACAGCCATGCTTATGGGCTTCCCGCGTATTCATTCAAATCAGATCCATGAGAAAGTTCACTTTTGGCTTTGAAGGAATAGGCGCTCAGATCAATGAAGAAGGGAGACATAAGTTGATTCTTTCGAGAATTCTCTATACAAATAGAGGCGCCTACAAAAAAAAAAAAAAAATACTCCGAAGGCTTTGAGATCAAACAGCCCTCTTCGAGTTACTTACAATTAACCTTCGCTAAAATATCATATTTCCAGCCATGCTTTGGATATTCCCCGGGGGACAAAAGGCGAGAGTAGTTTAACAGGAAACAGAGAAAACTGAAATGCAAAAGCAAAAGAGAATTATAAGTAAATGGGTGTACATATTGGGAAAATGTCTGGTGGTTAAATAATACATTATTTTTTTCGTATATAAAGACATTTGAAAGTTAGTGAAATGTGTAAAATTGTGTTCCTTCACGAGTGTGCAGTGTATCTTGTACTCCTTCGGGGTCACAACTATACTTATGGGTAGGTTAGTGTTTCATCTTTCCCGATTTAGCAAATTTCTTATGAGATAATTTTTTCTATGTCTTAATAAATAATGGGACAGCATATGTTAACAAATTGGTGTAAGTTCACTGACTTATCAATTTCTAGTGCAGTTGTTGTTGAAGGGTCTCGAAAGGGTTGCAGGGGTCATTAAGCTATTGAAACTATGGAGAATATTACCTTTTATTTTTGTGTGTTAATATCAGAGAATTAGTATTATTATTTTTTTTTTTGGATATAATGTTAGTTAAAATTATGGTCTGAATTTAGAATTTTTTATTACAATAAATTATTATTTGACCATTTTAGAAAAATACTAGAGAATTTCACTACTTTTGTCGTTAGTCATCTTACTAACCGAAACATAAGATGGAAGTGGAAAAGAAAAGGGAAAGGAAAAGGAAAAAGAAAAGGTGAAACAAAAACGAAAAAAAAAAAAGTAAAAGTAAAGGCAAACGACAAAGAAAGGAGAAAAGGGGAAAAATGAAGGATAGAAAATACATTTTGCAGTTATTTTGATAGAAAAGTAAATGTCTGTCTCTCAATTCTTTTTTGTGAAAAAAAAAAAAAAAGGATTTAAGTCACACATTAAGGGGTTCAGTTCAAAATTAATGCATGCCTTACCTTACTAACTGATATCATTGTCTCAAAGAGTTGGAGTTTGTTGTATCCATTAAAAGCTAAGAGTTAGTGATTTATTGACTGTGAAATTAAAAAGAAGATTCTAAGCTCGATTATGCAAATATGGACTATTCGAATTTTATGCTAAAAAATGTGCAAGATAAATTGATCTAAAATAATATTACTTATTCCCTCGAATACAAACTTAGAGCCTGTTTAGAAGTGTTTTTATTTTTTTTATTTTGTAGACCAGTTTCCAATAACAAATCAAATCAAACTAAATCTTGTCTCACTAGGTGGAATCGGTTATATAGATCATGTGACGTCATTCCTTCCTGTCGAGAGTCATCTTCTCTATGAGATTCATACACACAAAGTCTTATTTAATTGTCTTTGTCCAAATTAATCTTAAGTCTACCTCTATAAGTTGGCATCAATTTTAATATTAGAAAACATGCCTTCAGCAGTCCAAAATAACGTTCAATCACCATTCTTAATGAAGAGTGTCTATAGTTAAATAATTCTTTAGCATTCTGAGGTTGATGACCATGACCATTATATTTTTGAGTATGATACCTCTCTCCTCTAATAGGTGGAAGAAATCCTCATGTGCAAGGATATCCGGAATCAACAAGATAATATTTATCTACAACAAGTGAGATGATAATCAAAAATTAATAAACTAGATGTCATATAAATACAACTAAGTCAAATGAAATCTCTAATGGAAATATTGAAGTACCTTCACTAGGCCACGGAAAGTTTGCATCTTTCCATAAAAGTACATCCAGAAAAACTCTTGAATCATTAGCACTACTTTCCTATCCCAAGTAGACATAACTAAACATCATAACAAAATCACAAGCATACATAACATTCTGTGTCACAATACTCTTTCTCTCTCTACAAGTTGTTTGTTTCGCTGCTAGAACTCATGCACTTATATGTGTACCATCAATAGTCCAAAATAATTCTAACATGTGAAAATTTGAAAATGATTTTTTTTTTAAACTGACATAACAACAACATACCATATAGAACATATTAATTGCAAAATATAATTATTACCTTAAACCATGGATAATATATAGGGTTATTTCTTATATGGTCTGGCACCTTAGATGATTCTTGCCTTATGATCTCCTTTCAAACTTACATATTGCTCTTATGGTTTCCTTGCAATGTTGAGAGACAATTTGAGTTGAATGTTGAAAATGATTTGCCATAACTCTTTGTCGAGTATTATGTCTTAAAATAAACAAAGTCATATCAATCTTTTTTTCTGATAGTACCTCTCTTGAATCATCATAAAATTTGTGAAAACATGTTTTGTCCATACGAAACAGTTCATAATAAACTTTAGGTGATCCAACCAATAATTCGCTAATAATTCACAACCTGTTAATGAAGAAGTCCTCATTCGATTTTTGATCAAGAATGACTTCTCATACTCATATATCATATTAACTATTAATAATTCACCCAATTCATCACCCGTGGAGTCCGAAGAAGAACTATTTGTGCTATCAATCTCCGTATCTTATGAACTTTCATCCACATTTAAATCTGCAATCATATAATATTTTTTTTTAGTTAAACAAGTATGTAATATATTAACATGCAAAATAAATAACACATTTTAATATATAAAATAAGTGCTTGAAATCATCTAAGTTTAAGGCACACTAATAACATAGGAATAGTTCAAAAGTAAAATTAAATGTAAACTACACATTCAGACAACAAAACAACAAGCATCCATTGTCTCAAACTAAAGGATTAGTACTACAAGCTAATTTTCGTAATAGTATCCTCATATAAGCCTATTTGACCATGCCTTTCTCCTTTCCACAAGCATAACTAGAAATATTTCCCTCCAATCTTGATTAATAAATTTATTCAAGGCTGTAACATACACATCATCAAGATTTGTGAAGTGGGATTTTGCTAATTGATAAATATTTCATTTTTTCACAAAATAGGCATCATTTTGAAGCAATTCAATAGAAAAATATGACAACCAATTTGGGTGAAAGTTTCGTAATTCACTTGTTTACACGTGTGTTTTCAACTATTATGAGCAAAACCACTGCTAAACTGCAAAGAATTATGCAATCAATTTCTTATTTAACCATACTGTGTCACGCCCTGACCCCTCATGGAGCCAAGACTCCTATTCATTCCACTAGCATTAACTTGACCCTAAACTTGGGCAGGAAAAATAAGGGAAAACGGACAGAGTCTCTCTTGTTTCTAGGCCAAACCACATACCTGCATTCAAAAGAAATGAACCACAACATATACTATAATATTTATAACATAATTTTCCAGATTCCTAAGGCCATTCGAGCCTTCGATTTAGCAAATTAAAACATACAAGTATGCATTCTTATAAGCTATTGAAATACTATGTTATGAAGCCAGTTATCATACCACTCTAATCTTATCTATTTAACTAATTTAGAATTTAAGTTCCATTCGACCATCCACAAGTTTAAATATACACAAACTACTACAAGCCAACAACAATTTGAATTAACTTTATACAAACCAAGAACTTAACCAAATATATACAATTACAACCACATAATACACAACATCAACCTTAATCTACAAGCAGACAAACTAATACAACCACGCAAGGAAACTCTTGAGCCTTCTTATCCTCAGACTCCGGAGAAGCGGAAACTGCCCTGCCTAAAAAGTGTTAGAAAAGAGGGGTGAGCATACGACACATGTATACTCAGTGAGGGAGGGAAATAAATTGGGATCTTTTGAAAACTTTTTCGTGAAATGCAGATAAGACATGTAATAGCACTAACTAACATTATAAACTACGCTAGAAGATAGCATTGAACATGGTAAGCATTAAAGCATTAAACGCTAATAAACACTTTAAAAAAGGATATTGCTAATCCCATGGGATTCTCCGCCCATGCGGGTTCACTTCTCTTCCGCTACACTTCTCTTTCTCTTTCACTTCGATTGCCGGTATCACTTATCGCTCCGCTGGGTATACTATAGATGTACCCCGATCCTACGACCCTGTCCATGGAATGCTCCGTCCATGCGACTAGGGACTAGTCCTCGACGGGTTAGCATCCACTGGAAAGCCCGCTGACGTCTAGTGAATGATTACCACATCCGGGCCGACGCTTAAGGTTGTAACCTTCGCTACACTGAACGCTTGTTAACATTGTTAGTTCACTTGAAAAACAGTTTATATCACGTAACACATTTGAGCACTTAATCACTAATTTATGCTAAATGCACATAAACGAGATGTGACAAAAGAGGACACTCTCATGCACATACTCATTCACATGCACTAAGATCGCTAATCGTGCACTAAGCCACTTTATAATCATGATAATACACTTTAGTTCACAAGCTTAACTTTCATTCATAAATAGACCGCTTAGCATGTTCAAGGCTCTAAAACTCTTGGCAACATCAAACACATTCATTAGGCTAGAAATACTAAGCTAACATTAGTAAAATACTAAAAACATTTAACATAGAACTTTTACCACTCTAGTCCAACATGCCATTTAAGCCAACACACACATATCTAGTCTTTTTAGCATGCTCGGGGTTCTCTTTCATTTAACTACCCTAACTACATCCATAACATTTAATAGCCACTTAACTACAACTAAACTAAACAAAGTTCAACTTCCAACTCACTAAGCATTTTCACTTAACACTTCAACTAAGCCTTTTTTTAGCAAGCTCGGAGCATGGGGAAGGTCAAGAAACCCTTGGAAGATGACTGCCACGCCTTTGGGCCCAATGGGCCAAAAATGCACACTCACACATACTCTCATTTCAAATGTTTTCTAGCCATTTCTAGCATACATTTAAGTACATAAACACTTATATAACATCAATTTAGAATTAAAACAAGAATTTAACAATAAATCAACAATTTCAATAATGTTACTATTCATCTTATTCTACCTCTCAACAATTCTCATAAGCTCAAGCTATTCAAGCAAAGTAAGTCCAAAAGTAAGCTATACAACTTCATTAGGTAGCATAGCAAGCATTAGAAACATCAATAAAACAAGATATAACAAATCTAAGTTTTTGCCATAATATAAAACAAGCAAAAATGCACATCTATATGCAACCCTCACCTTGCAAAGGCTAAAAGACACTAGGAAGAAGCACAAACTACTTGCAATACACTTGGTAGAGCTCACAAGATCAAACCACAAGAGAATTTTATCCCCTTTTTGCCCTAGGAACCCATCGGGTTCCATTCTTTTTTTTTTCCTTCTTTGTGTGTTATGCAATATATGTATGTATATGTTTGCATATTATGTATATATATGTAGGCTATTAATTGGGTTGGGCCATATATAATGCTATTGGGCTATATAATGTAGAAAGAAAATTAGTTAAACTAATGTGCCCCAAGTTAATTAAAATGCTACTATTCATTAGGGACACTACTTTCCTATTTTTATCTCGTGCTCGAGACATGAAATCCACATTCCACTTGTCAATGAATATATTAAATACAATAACACTCAGAGAAAAAATATCAAATTCAAAAAATAAAGAAGTTTAAAATTTTACCCGAGGTCAAGTTAAACTTAAATTTTAAAACATATAACAGTAAATAAGACCAAGTAAAGGGAAAATAAGGCAATTATGGAATTATGTAGGTTTGGGGCATCACATGCTGGTAGTGTAATACTCCTTCAATATCTGATAATATTGCAAGGTTAGATGAAGTTTTGCAAGAATTAAGGCATGGACTTCAAAAAGCACATCTTGCATAATTATCTCACCTTTCTGTTTCTTGTTCTGAGAACTAAAAAAAGGCTAGACTATCCATGGATTTTCTCAACATAGTTAATATAGTATCTAACATCTAATTTATGAGTAGTTTTACGGATATATGAGACCCACACGCTATATACATATTCATATTTGAACCATACGCCATGTCCATATGTTAAACAATATTTATTTGTATGAAACATTATTGACTCATCAATATCTCATCAATGGTGAAATCCACATATGCGAGTATCAGTCGAAACTGACCAAATAGTTTGTGTCACACCCCCAAAATTCGAAGATATGAATTTCGAGAACGAGACCGCCGCGAACCTAAGAAAATAAATTTTCTAAGCTCACAAGGCACTGAACAAAATAAACTAAAAATCCAAAATAAGGCGGGAAGCCTCTGAGCATCTAATGCAAAACATAAAAAGCGTAATTTTTCAAGTCACAAAATACCACTAAAGTATAACTTTAAAAGTTACATAACTCAATAGAAAAATCCTAACCAACATGAACGGAATTAAAAATAAATAAATAGTAAATCAATTAAATCTAAATACTCCAAAAGTACTAAAGAGATATGTGCCACAAAAAGGTCATCTAGTCCGAAAGTCCCAAGCAAGGTATACATCTAACACTTGAAAAAATATAATTTTCAAGAAAAAGGCAAAACGACAAAGTGAGATAAAAATCTCAGTAAGTAGTAAGGCCCCTAAAAATACCATGGGACCATACAATACGAAAATACATAATACTTAATGCAATAAGTAATAAGACATTAAATAACTACATATGCGAAATGAATGCCAAAAATCAAAATTTTCAAAAAACATAGTAAAATGGCATAAAGCACTTACACGATAATAATTGTCAATAATGCGAATAGCAAAAGGTGAGAAAATAACCAAAGTAGTCCCATAACAAAAACGAACCCCATAGTATCAATAATGAATCCAACAATAGGATAGTCGATGCTATATTTCTGGTACCACAGTCCAAAAAGTGGTTTGTTGTCACATATACCACCAAAAGCAAATGAGAGTCCCAACGAAAAGACAGTGCACTATCCCAAAACATGGTGTACGAGCCCCACCAATAAAGGGCTCGAAAGCACGGCCTCAAAAATAAATAGCACAAGGGTTCTTATTCGTTATGTCAAAATCATGCTCATACGATAAGAGGAAAAACCGTTCATGAGTTCTTTAATGCAAAGATACTAAAAACTTTGGGTCCTAGGTTTGTTTCAAACTTTTCAACATATAAAATCATTTAGTAATAAATCAAGACTAGTTTAAATCACATCAAATAATTGTAGGAAAATAAATGTAACTAAATAAACACTTCTTTTTAAACAAGTTATTTTACTATCATTAAAATAGTGGATTAGTCACGGTTCATTGGAGAACAGTGAGAAGGTTTTCTTAAATACGTAAATTAATATACTAGTATTTATGTTATAGCATAATAAAATAATAGTGACTTGATGTCACATTCACCGAATTAACATAAAATGTTTTAGCAATCAAATAATATTTTACTTGTGAAGTATGTTCCGTGTTTTATAATCAAAAACATTAATACTAAGTATTCATATATGAAAAGTAGTCTCAAGAGATCAACTTAAATAAAAAGATAAAATGTATTATAAGAATAGAATGTCGAAAAATCTTAACTCTTCTAAAAGATTCAAAATTTGATTTTTCATGATATATGTTATCATTCATAAAACATAAAAGGCAAGGGGTTTAAGTAGGAAGAAAGAGTCCATCTACTTACCTCTTTCCAAAGTGTGTTCCAATGCTTTAAAATTCACAAATCCCTCGAGCTAATCACAATCCTAGGTGCATGAATACTCTATGACGATGATGTTAGAGCGATTGGGTAAGGCACGAGCCTGTGTTAGTATCACTTTCTATTATCCTTCCGGAGGTGACAAGAGACGGAGAGTATTTATATGATAATCTTAAGTTTAGGAATTAGGTAATAGGGTTGGGTCCTTAATTAAGCATCTTAGGAAAAAATAGCAATAATAACAATATCCAAAGCCCAACTAGAATTTGATTTGCCAAAGACAATTAGCCTACTTTATCCATCGAATTTAATTATATTCGAACTACTCGAATAACCAAAAAAAAATGTGGGTCGTTACAATCTTCCCCCTTAAGAAAAGTTTTGTTCTCGAAACTAGACACTTTGGTCCTATAGTATGTTTAAACTGGGGATGAATGCTTATCTCGATAACAAATTTACTAAGACCATGACATTCAGGCTTCAGGTCAAAACATATGCTACAATTGATTTAACCTCAAAACATGATCCACAAAATTTATTTTTAATAATGTGTATAAAGAATGCTCCAAGAAAACTATCTGAAACTTCTAATTTGTGGTCAACTCTTTTCTTTTGCACCTTGATGCCTTAGAATGCATAGCTGACTCCTATACTTGCATTTTAGTTGTGGCCATTATGAGCACACCAATATGTTAGCAATCAATGAAAAACTAGTATGGAAGGTTTATAACTTACTGACACACGTATACTTTTGATCCACACCAAGAAGTCATTGTCACCTATGTTCATGCACCAAATGATGTTAATTTCAATAAGAATACCAGTACCATCAAATTAGTATTTAGGTAAACGTCATATCCCTTTGTCTCACTCATACATTTGTTAAACATCGATAAAAATCCTCAAAGAGTTCACTTTACAAAATGAGTTGAGTAGTTGGTTGATCACGCCTAGGCTCATAGCAAAAGTTGTATCGATACATTTTCTTGAATTAGTAATAAACTCACCATGTCTAGGGACTAGTTCGTTGCTAAAAAAATTACACAGTGAGTATGCACTCCAAGTTATTAAGCATTGAAACTAGTTGGGGGAGTCCAAACCTCTCCCAATGCTCATATACTTTAATTGAGACCTACAAGTCATCATCTATAGGCCAACACTAAATAGAGTAACCTCAATAGGAATTACCAAACTATCAAGTTAAACCTAGTGAAGACTCTCGTATACTTAGATTCAAAATAAATTTATGTTTGCCCAAATCATATCAAGGGGATACAAGGATCTCACTATTATTCCTTTTCTTCAACCATGATCATCTATGCTTCCAGTCTTAATTCATGATTTATTACACCAACGTAGAGAAAAGATGACCATCAACAATTGATCTTACTCATCAAACGTTCCAGTTTTTCAAAATGAAATCAACTAACCAACCTCTAACTCAAATAGTTGTCTTGTAAATAACCAAACTAAGAAGACATCTGTTGAATACTCATGAAAATGAATTTTATGTAGGAGTCATGAAACAACACTAACATAATCTTAATAATTCTAATAGCCACACAAGACATTAAGCAAAAAGAGATCTGATTGGAGGGATGCAGGAGGAAGACATTTCATAGTTTAATAACGCCACAAAAGAATTTAGCTTACTCAACTCACAACTTCGAACTAGTTGGACCAAGATTGTTAGCATGGTAACAACAACTAGGCGAGTAGGACATATCAATAAACATGATTGTGGGTATGACAAGTTTTGAAATTTCCAATTTCGTGATGGGTACTAAAATATAAAGGACAATAAACATTCATTAATATATAGGCACATGGTTTGGATTGACAAAGAATTAGCAATTGGTATAGGCAATATACGAAAGAAAACTTAGCAACATTAGTAAATACACTTCAATCAAGGGGGTAGAATTGATTCTATGAGAGAAGAAAATAAAATTAGGATAGACTAAGCAACACTAACAAGACATGGTGAATGCATAGTACGGATACGTGGTGAATGAGAAAAGAAAATATACAAAGTAAGTATTCATGATTCAAGAGTTTAACTTTGGGTCTGAAATTTTAGTCATGAGTTTTCAGAAACAATAAATTTTCGTTTGAAGAACTTGATCATACTCCATAGTTGGAGAGATTCAATGAAAAGTATCGAAGAATAATTCAAGCATGTAGAATATATAAACCACACCCAGATAAATCTCAAGTCACATGGTGTCCTATCTTTTAAACATAATTTTTTTGTTGTCATTGTAAACTTCTTCATCTCCCAAGAACAAGCCAAGTGGCATTCCAAAATCATAGGAGTTCCTCTTAATTCAATTGATTATATTTAAGCTTAAATCATCACATAATGATCCTTTCATATTTTCATAGCATATTAAATTCTTTCACTTGGTATTTCACAGTCATATTCTTTTCCAAGTCTCCAAGCAACCATCTATAATCCAAATAGAGTAACGAATTAGAGGCGTTAGAATTTAAAGACTCTCCCTATTATTTCATGAGGTTTGAAAAGTAATCATCCAAATATATTTATACAAATCACAGTCTCAAGATCATTTTGACAGTCTAACTCAAATCATGGACCAAGGAATAACCTCTGATATCCCTTTAATATTTCCTTTAAAGAAATTATATAGTATGGCTTGACAATTGCAACTAATAACATCAATGAAAACTCTTCAAAGACATTTTCTAAAATCCTTATATACAGTAATTGTCTATGCACAATCTTAACACAAATCCGTAAAGTTTTCTAATAAACAAAGAAGTACTAGCATAGTCCTCTGATTGACAAACTCTTTATGTCTATCTAACTCTTGAAAATCTGAAAATAAAATATCCCAATGAGTGCAACGTTACTTCTTAATAGCTCGAAAACCACCAGAAATAGTTTCACTAAAATAACATATGAGAAGATCATATAATTGAAACTCAAGATGCAAATCACATAATTTTTTCTTCTTCTTACTTTCCTTTTTTTTATAACAAAAGTCTAATTAGACAAAAACTAAAAGCCTCTTATGCGTGCAACGCAGAGCATAAAATCCTAAGAACTTTTGTTGAAGACGTAGTACATTTCAAAAGATTCTAAATCAATATAACAACAATACTAATTATGCAAAAAAAACTAGACCACAAGTCTACCTTCAAATACATGTAGTTATAGAGAAGAGCAGAACAGGAGTGGAAAAAATATATATTACTTGTTCCACAAATACATGATTAAATACACGAGTGTTTCCTGAATGGATATACAAGAATAACAACAATCTATAATTCAAAAGTTGCAAGATCACCAATCTATAATTCAAAAGTTACAAGATCAGTAGATTATGCTAATCTTTGGATAAGTCACTGAGAGAGTTCGTTGGAGAGGACTCTTGCCTAATATGCCTCCGCAAGAGGGTGGTCCCATCGATGACACCCATCTTGGAGCGCAATGTTGTGAACCGTGACTTGGACAAGGGCTTTGTAAGAGCATCTCCTAGCTGGTTATGAGTGTTTATATGTACTACCTGGAAAGAACCGTTAGCCACTTTGTCACGCACGAAGTGATAGTCAAGTGCAAGAAGTTTCATTCGAGAGTAAAACACTGGCTTTGTGTTGGGTATCGGCGCAGCGGAATGGTCGGGACAAGCAGTATCACGCAGCTAAAATATGAATGAGAACAGAGAAAGTAGAGACACAAGATTTACGTGGAAAACCCTCAAACAAATCGAGGGAAAAACCACGGGCAAGTAATGGAGGATTTCACTATGATGTAGAGTATTTTACAATAACCTTATCTCTAATATAAGGAGAGAACAATATCACTCTCTCAAATAATATGAGAAACTAACTCTCACTCACAAATATAGAACAACAAAAGAGGAAGAAAAATACTCAAGAGAAAGCTTATGTTTTCTCTTTAATTTGGAATATTTTGGTGATGCTCAAATGGTGAAGAATGAGCCTCTATTTATAGGCTCATCTTGCACCAAAAGTCTTCCCATATGTAGTGTGAAATCAACCCAAAATTGTGTGTGCCTAACTTTGCAACCAAAGATTTTTCTTCATTTCCCATTGCTTTTTGTCTTCTTTTGACTTGCACCAAAATTTTATTGCTCACATTCTCCCACTTAAAATTTTGGTGACACTTCAAATCTCTCCATACTTGCCAATTCCATGTTGCTTACATCTTTGCTAGGCCAAAGGAGGATCTACTCCAAACAAACTTGTCAACGTTGATTGGCTTTGTCATGACATCTGCTAGGTTCTCGTTGGTGTGAATCATCTGCATATCCACACTCCATTCCTCCACTACTTCTCGAACAAAGTGATATTAAACACCTATGTGTTTCGTCCTGGAATGAAATGCTGGATTCCTTGCAATGTACAAGGCACTCTGACTGTCACAAAACAAGGAAATTTTATCTTGTTTGTGCCCGAGCTTCTCCATTAATCGTTTAATCCAGATTGCTTCTTTACAGGCTTGTGTAGCTGCCATGTATTCAGCCTCTGTTGTAGATAAGGCCACAACAGTCTGTAATTTAGATATCCAACTTACCACGCCACTTGCAACTGTAAACACATAGCCTGTAGTGGACTTCCGTTTATCAGTATCACCTGCAAAATCAGAATCAACAAAACCCTTGACAGTAAATTCTGATCCTTCAAAACATAATGCAACATCCGAGGTCCCTTTGATGTATCTTAGGATCCTCTTAACAACATTCCAATGCTCTCTACCAAGATTCGCCATGAACCGACTGACCGCACCAACTGCTTGAGCAATATCTGGTCTCGTACATATCATAGCGAACATGAGACTTCTCACTGCTGATGCATACGATACTCGAGACATTTCTATCCTCTCCGCTTCAGTGCTAGGGCACATACTTGAGGATAATTTATAATTGACAGGAAGCGGGGTCGAGATTTCCTTACAATCTTGCATATTGAAGCGCCGCAAGATTTTCTTCAAGTAATTCTTCTGGGAAATCCATACCTTCCTGCCTTTTCTGTCTCGGTGAATTTGCATCCCTAAAATCTTGTTTGCTGGTCCCAAATCCTTCATATCAAACTCCTCAGCCAACTGTGCCTTCAGTTCTTGGACCCGATCTTTACTAGGACCTGCTACCAGCATGTCGTCCACGTACAACAGTAGAATGATAAAATCATCATCACCAAACCTCTTGTAATACGTACAATGGTCTGAATTGAGTCTGTTGTACCCCGAGGCTAATCACGAAGGAATCAAATCTCTTGTACCAACACCATGGCACCTGCTTTAAACCGTACAGAGATTTGGTCAACCTGCAAACCAAGTTTTCTTTTTCTTTCTCAACAAAACCTTTAGGTTGAAGCATGTAAATCTCTTCTTCAAGCTTACCATGAAGAAAAGCCGACTTTACATCTAACTGTTCTAGATGTAAGTTTAACACAGCACACATGGCCAAGACTACTCTGATAGTTGTAAGTCTTACCACAGGAGAAAATATCTCATTGAAGTCAATTCCTTCTTTCTGAGCATATTCTTTCACCACCAGTCTTGCACGATAACGTTCCACTTGGTCATTACCATCTCGCTTGATCTTGTAGACCCATTTGTTATCAATGGCTTTCCGTCCAGGTGGTAGTGGAACAAGCTCCCAAGTCTTGTTTCTATGTAGAGCTTCAATTTCTTCCTGCTTTGCTGTCATCCACAGGGCAACATCGGGACTTTTTATAGCCTCGTGAAAGGTAGATGGATTTCCATCCTCCGTTAGAAGACAGTATGCAGTATTGCTCGCCATGACAAAATCTGAATGCCAAGTTGGTCTTGTTGTCTGACGCAATGAACGTTGAACTTCTGTAACCTCAGCATCATTTGGTTCTTGTTCCTCGTGCTTCGGTGCAGCTTCAGAAAAAGCATCTCCTTGTTTTGACTTATCTTCAATTTGTATTATAGTACTCTCCTTTGAAGTGTTACTGTCGTCTTTACTTTGCAGTTTATCTTCTGCAAATATCACATCTCTGCTGATGACAACCTTATAGGCAGTGGAATCCTATAGGCGATACCCCTTAACACCATCAACATTTTCCAAAAATACACATTTCCTGGATTTTGGATCCAGCTTTGTTCTTTCTTGGGAACCATACATTACATATGCCGGACACCCAAATACGTGCAAGGTAGAATAATCTGCGGGTTTTTCGGTCCACATTTCCATTGATGTCTTCAACCCAATTGCAGTTGACGGTGACCGGTTTATCACGTAACAGGCAGTTCTAGCTGCTTCTGCCCAAAATGATTTGGCTAGACCTGCAGTTTCCAACATAGCTGTCATTCTTTCAAGAAGAATTATGTTCATCTGCTCTGCTACACCATTTTGCTGAGGTGTATGTGCAACAGTAAATTACCTCTGAATACCCTCTTGCTTGCAAAATGCCAAGAAGCTCCTGTCAGTGTATTCTCCTCCGTTGTCCGTCCTCAAACACTTGATCTTTTTCCTGGATTCAAGTTCCACCAGTGCTTTAAATGTTTTAAATATTGGAAACACATCTGACTTGTTCTTGATTGGATACACCCACAGTCTCCTAGAGTAATCATCAATAAATGTTACAAAGTATTTGGCTCATCCTAGGGATAAAACCGGTGATTCCCAAACGTCTGAATGGATCAAGTCTAGAATGTGTTTGCTTCTGGTAGTAGATCTCTCAAATTTCAATCTATGATGCTTACTGGTAACATAGTGCTCACAAAAAGGTAAGTTTACCGTCTTGAGCCCGGGTAGGAGATTACGTTCAGCGAGAATCTTCAAGCCTCGTTCTGTCATGTGGCCCAATCTGCGATACCACATTATAGTTGATTCTTCTTGACCGGCTGATGCAAATGATACATCTGCCTCCTACAACGTATCTCCCAAAAGCATGTATAGATTTACCCTGATCTTTTCTGCTTTGATCACCACAAGCGCTCCTTTGACGACCTTCATGATCCCATCCTCGATATGGGTCTTGCAGCCAAGGTCATCCAATTATCCAATTGACAATAGGTTCTTCTTCAAGCCCTTCACGTGTCGTACCCCTTGAATAGTGCGAATGGTACCATCATACATTTTAATTTTGACGGTACCGATGCCAGCAATATCCAAGGCATAATCATTACTCATGTACACAGATCCTCCAGAGATAGGTTCATAGGTGTGGAACCATTCTCTACGAGAGGTCATATGTCATGTTACTCCCAAATCCATTATCCAAGCATCAGTGAGCTCCTTTCTACCTTTTGATACAGTTGCTGCTTCGCTGTATAAAATATCTCCATCATCTGGTGCAGTCGCCACACATCCCTGAAAATTTGTCACCTCGGGATTCTTTTTGTTGCTCCAACAATCCTTCTTGAAGTGCCCTTTCTTGCCACAGTTGTAACATTTGATATTTTTTCTACTCCTTGATTTTGATCTACCATGGTTGTTGCTCCCACTAGAGCCACGTTCCGTTGATCTACCTCTCACCATTGATAATGCCTCTGCTTGTTATGAACTTTCAATTCTGTCTTCCTTACTTTTGCGCCTAGATTCCTCTTTCAAAATAGCGGCTGCAACATCATCAAAAATAACAAAATCTGAAAGAACATTGTTAGTGTAACTAATGATGAGTTGATCATACGAATCAGGTATACTTTGAAGTAGAATTTCTGCACGTTCAAGCTCCGCTATTTTATGCCCAATTGCAGTTAATTGAGATAATAACGTATTTAGGGTATTGATGTGATCTGTCACCGATGTGGACTCACTTATCCGAAGGGTGTAGAGTTTCCTCTTCAAGAAAATCTTGTTGTGAAGTGACTTGACCTCATACAGTTTGGTCAGCGCATCCCAAATTTCTTTTGTTGACTTCTTTTCCTCAACGCTTGACAATACCGAATCTGCCAATGCCAGGTACAGATTAGCGATAGCGTTGTCATCCATCTCTTTCCACTTGTCGTCTGTCACCTCCACTGGTCTGTCTCCAATTGCTGCCAAGCAATTCTCATTTCTCAAGATTGCCTTCATCTTCAGTTTCCATAGAGAAAAATTTCTCCCGTTGAACTTCTCGATTTCAAATTTTGCCATCATAGTATTAACGACGATCTGCTTCGTAACTTGAATCGGCTCCCACTATTTTACTATGAATAGTATTATTTACGTAAATAGTATCGTATACATGAATAGTACCAAAACCGTATACAAAAATAATATTGATACCGTATAGGTGAATAGTACTATACCGTATGTGTAAATAGTAAGCGTGAACAGTAACCCCGTATGAATACCAGTGACCCGTAACCAATGGCTCTGATACCACTGTTGGGTATCGGCGCAGCGGAATGGTTGGGACAAGTAGTATCACGCAGCTAAAATATGAATGAGAACAGAGAAAGTAGAGACACAAGATTTACGTGGAAAACCCTCAAACAAATCGAGGGAAAAACCACGGGCAAGTAATGGAGGATTTCACTATGATGTGGAGTATTTTACAATAACCTTCTCTCTAATATAAGGAGAGAACAATATCACTCTCTCAAATAATAGGAGAAACTAACTCTTACTCACAAATATAGAACAACAAAAGAGGAAGAAAAATACTCAAGAGAAAGCTTATGTTTTCTCTCTAATTTGGAAAGTTTTGGTGATGCTCAAATGGTGAAGAATGAGCCTCTATTTATAGGCTCATCTTGCACCAAAAGTCTTCCCATATGTAGTGTGAAATCAACCCAAAATTGTGTGTGCCTAACTTTGCAACCAAAGATTTTTCTTCATTTCCCATTGCTTTTTGTCTTCTTTTATTGCTCACAGTTTGCACATAGAAATGTAGCGCCAATATTATCACAGATTAATTTCGGCGGTGTGGGCATAGGAAGATGAAGCTCGCGAAAAAAATTCACAAGCCAGCATAGCTCAGCAGTAGTAGCGGCAACAGACCTGTACTCTGCTTCTGTTGATAAGCGAGCAACGGTACGTTGCTTTTTAGAGCACCAAGACACTGGTGTATTACCCAAATAAATTACATAAGCCATAATTGAGGTGTAATCATCCCGATTCCCAGCCCAGTCTATATCTGAATAAGCCGTGAGAGAGTGACCAGATGATTTTGCAATGAGCAAGCCGTAACGAGCGGTGTGTTTAAGATAAGCAAGAGACGCTTTACAGCAGTCCAATGGCGCTAGCGAGGAGTATGCATGAATTGTGCGAGCTTATTAACTGTATAGGCAATATCGGGACGAGTCAGAGCCAAATATTGAAGTCCACCAATAAGACTTCTGTAGGATTTAGCATCAATTATTAATTCTCCATCAGAAATGATTAGGCGTGCGATGGAGCTCATTGGGGTGCTTGACGACTTTGCTCCTGCCATATGAAATTTGTTGAGAAGATCATGAACATACCTCTGTTGAGAGAGGAAAAGACCTGAATGATGAAACGTGGCCTCAAGACCCAAGAAAAAAGACAACGTCCCCAAATCCTTAATGGTGAATTTTGTTGCCAAGGCAGTGATGGTTGCACGAATGAATGGCAAAGAATTCCTTGTGACTAATAAGTCGTCCACATAGACTAGTATGTATGCAACCACTGAATTTGTGTGATACAAAAAAAGAAAGGAATCAGACCTTGAATTGAGAAAGCCAAGTGATAGTATAAAGTTCCGAAGCTCGGAGAACCAGGCCTTGGGAGCCTGTTTAAGCCCATAAAAAGATCGAAGTAACTTGCAGACATGGTTCGGTCGAGAACTATCAATAAAACTTGGAGGTTGAGCCATGAATACCTCCTCATTTAGGTGACCGTGCAAGAATGCATTATTAACATCCAATTGATTCACTACCCAGCCATTCACCACTGCAATAGTCAATGCCACTCTAATAGTACTGGGCTTCACAACAGGACTAAACGTTTTTGTAAAATCAACCCCAAGGCATTGGTGAAAACCCTTTGCAATAAGCCAGGCTTTGTATCGAGCAATTGACCCATCTGAGTGACGCTTTATGCGAAATACCCATTTGCAGCCGATGACATTCTGAGTAGGTTCACGCAGAACAAGTTCCCACGTGTGATTGTTTGCAAGAGTAGTTAATTCATCAAGCATAGCCTGTTTCCAAACATCATGTTGCATTGCTTACTTAACCGACGTGGGTTCCTCAGATTGAGGAAGTGAATGCATGGTGGCTGCAAGAGAAACAATTCTTCTGGGACAAAATATATTATTCTTTGATCGAGTTTGCATAGAGTGAGTAGATGAGGGTTGTGGTAGTAAATCTGACCTTGAAGATGCAAGAGGATGCTTAACAATGGGAGGCACATCGGCTTCGGGACTTGCATGTGGCGCGGCTTTGGCAAGAGGTGATTGTAGTAGAGCAACAGCTGGAGATGGGAAAAAATGTGTGTTTGACGCAGAGGAGGTTGAGGAAAGATTACAAGAGCTATCCAAAATGGGAGGGACCGAAGGCGACGGGTGCCCAACTGGTGTAACTAGAGTTGTGTGAGGTGAGAAATTCTCATCAGAAGTTGAGTTTGAAGTATGGCCAGTGGTTGAGTAGGATACAATTAGGAACCATTGAGATAGTAGAAGACTTGTGGCAGTAGGTGAGTTAGACGCAAAAGAAGGGAATTAGGACTCAACAAACCACACATGACGAGAGAAATAATATTTGTGGGCATGAGGTTCGTAGCAAATGAATGCATCATGTGTACCCGAGTAGCCGAGAAACACACAAAGTTTTGAGCGAAGTTCTAATTTGTTAGTGGCATAAGGCCTCAGCCAAGGGAAACATAGATAGCCGAAAATCCTTATTTTATCATAATTTGGTGCACGCTTAAAAAGGCAGAAAAAAGAGTTTGTCCATTTAGAACTACAGTTGGTAATCTATTGATGAGATAAACGGCAGTTTGAAAAGCAAATGACCAAAAAGATAATAGAAGAGAGGCATGATAGAGAAGAGCAGGCCACATTCAACAATGTGGCGATGTCTCCTTTCCGCAGTGGCCACATGTTCGGGCATATATGGTGGAGAAATTAAGTGCTATATTCCGTGATGCGCAAAGACATTTTGGAGACCTTTATACTCAGTACCGCCATCTGAATAAATTGTAGCAATTTGCGTTTGAAATTGTTTTTCCGCCATTAATTTGAAATTAGTAAAAACAGAGAACACATTAGATTTGAGATTTAATGGAAAGAGCCACGAGTATTTAGTAAAATGGTCAACAAATAATAAATAATAAGAAAAGCCATTTATAGAACGAATAGGAGCAGGGCCCCATACATCTGTAAAAACAAGCTTTAAAGGTCGACTGCTAGTTAAACTAGATACACCAAAAGGCTGTTTATGACTCTTATTGGAAAGACATGAGACACAATCCATAACACGAGAAGAAGACACAGGAGGAACAACACCATTGGATGCAAGAATGGACAACGTCTTGGAGCACGGATGACCCAACCTGTCATGCCAAGTGCGAAGAATGGAGGTGAATCCAAGATATTACGAAGGGATGGAAGTTGGATTTGCCCCCACCGGCCACTCATAAACATTATGCTTGCTCAACCCCATTGCGAGAGGTACCCCAATAGAGAGATCCTTCACACAAAAAGAAGAGGGTGAGAATTCAATAGAGGCATTATTTGAGCGACAAAATTGATTAACAGAAAATAAATTGGGTTGCATAGAAGGAACACAGAGCACATTAGAAAGATTGAATGTGTGAGAAGGAGATTGAAGTTTAGATTGGCCTGTATGTGTGATATGCAAACCTGAACCATCGCCGATTACAACATCATCAAGGCCTTCATAAGGTTGGCCAAGGGTTAAATTACTGAGATCACTAGTCACATGGTGCGACGCACCCGAGTCAAGTAGCCATGGCGTAGGAGAAGGAGCTGTCGCAGCATTTGCAGTAGGAGGAACAGACTGAGAAAACATGCGCTTTGCAGAATAGCATTGGTGTGCCGAGTGTCCCTTTTTGTCACAGAATTGACAAATGATAACCGGCTTTGTTTGAGACCCAGATTGAGGATTGGAATCACCTTGAGAACGCCATTGGTTTTGGGTCGTAGAGGATGATTTGGCAGAAGAGTTATTTTTGTGAGAATTGAACTTTTTGCCTAAGCCATTGAGTCGTGCGGCATTGACAGTGATTGGAGGTACACCAAGAAGACCAGTAGCATGCATCTCTTCTCATTTCATAAAAGATTCGTATTCAACGAGTTTGTCGTTGAGCTAGTCAAAGCCAATCACAGTATCACGAGCCCTTACAGCAGCTGAGATTTCTTTGAAAGATGGGCCTAGACCATTGAGAGTGTCAATGATCAGGTATTGGGAAGGAACTGGGGCACCGACAAGAGATAATTCATCTGCTATATTACGAACTTGTGCAAGATATTCTGCCACTGGCTGAGTACCTCAAGAAAGTAAGGTGAGTTGTTCAACAAGACCCATTACCCGCGAGAATGAGGGATTTGCATAGTTCTTAGCAAGACGGTTCTAAGCCTCTGTAGCAGTAGAGCAGGAACGAACAATCGGAACAACATTATGGCTAAGAGAGCCAATGATACCAAGAAGAAGAAGCTTGTCCTGCCTCGTCCAATAAAAGTAGGTAGGGTTGGGAGAAGATTTTCCAGCAATAGTAATCGTGGTAGAAGGACATAGATGAGTGCCATCGATGTACCCAAGGAGATCAAACCCGTAGAGAAGGGCATCAAACTGGGTTTTCCAGGAATAGTAATTTGTAGGTGTTAATTTAAGGGGCAATTGATTGTCCACATTAATCGCTACAACAGGAGAAGAAGATGAGTTCACGGTCGGCGCCGTCGTAGATGAAGAGGGGGTGGATTGGATAAGTGTCTCATCAGCCATAAAGAAGCACAATGAGAGAAAGGAAGCAGTAGTGTTACGGATCGGTACTCATTGGAGTTTTGTATTAATCTGATACCATAAAGAGAAGAGCAGAACAGGAGTGAAAAAAACATATATTACTTGTTCCACAAATACATGGTTAAATACACGAGTGTTTCCTGAATGGATATACAAGAATAACAACAATCTATAATTCAAAAGTTACAAGATCGCCAATCTATAACTCAAAAGTTACAAGATCAGTAGATTATGCTAATCTTTGGATAAGTCACTGAGATAGTTCGTTGGAGATGACTCTTGCCTAATAGTAGTCATTAACAATTAAACTTACAACCGTCCAAAATAATAGAACTAGATAAGATATCTTAAATCAGATTACAGGACCCTAAACCTATTGCTTCAATTTATCTCAAAGCATCAATAATACTCAACAATACAAAACTACTAGAATCTAAGGCCCTACTGGATGCTTTACTACCAGGTGAAATATGAACATGTAACTAATACTATCAACCCCATGATAACAATAACAAAAATATCAAAATGTCACCAATAATACTCGTTAGTCATTGAATTTTGATCCAGACCAAGCAATTTATACTCGAAATTCCTATAAAGGAAATCATCCTTACCTGAGAGATCATAACCTAGACTTTGATACCACTCTGTCACGTCCCTAAAATTCGAAGATATGAATTTCGAGAACGAGACTGTCGCGAACCTAAGAAGATCAATTTCCTAAGCTCACAAGACACTAAACAAAATAAACTAAAAACCCAAAATAAGGCGGAAAGTCTACGAGCATCTGATGCAAAATATAAAAAGCGTAATTTTTCAAGTCACTAAAGACCACGAAAGTATAACTTCAAAAGTTACATAACTCAATAGAAAAATCCTAACCAATACGAATAGAACTAAAATAAATAAATCTTCAATCAATTGAATCTAAAAACTCCAAAAGTATTAAAGATATTTGTGCCACAAAAGGGTCATCTAGTCCGAAAGTCCCAAGCAAGGTATACATCTAACACCTGCGAAAATATAATTTTCAAGAAAAAGGCAAAACTACAAAGTGAGATAGAAATCTCAGTAAATAGTAAAGCCCCCAAAAATACCATGGGACCATACAGTACGAAAATACATAATACTTAAAGCAATAAATAATAAAACGTTAAATGTACATATGCGAAATGAATGCCAAAGATCAAAATTTTCAAAAAACATAGTAAAATGACATAAATCACTTACACGATAAAAATTGTTAATAATGCGAATAGCAAAAGGTGAGAAAATAACCAAAGTAGTCTCATAACCAAAACGAACCCCATAGTATCAATAATGAATCCAACAATAGGATGGTTGAGGCTACATTCCTAGTAGCAGAGTCCAAAAAGTGATTTGTTGTCGCACATACCACCAAAAAAAATTGGGAGTCCTGACGAAATGATAGTGCACTATCCTGAAATATAGTGTACGATCATTAGCGGAGCCAGACACCGGGGGTTAGGGGGTGCACTATGTGACGGAGTCAGTAACCGGGGTCAGGGACATTATTTATGCAAATTTGTTTTATATAAATTTATATATAAAAGAAAACTATTGTCTATATACCTATAATTATGATTTTAATGATAAAATATTACAATTTTCAAAAATAGAAAATTCACTGGTATTTAAATTTGAATTGTTTAATTAAGACACAAAATAATCAATTAGAATAAAAATAATCTAAAAATTAAAATTAAAATTAAAATAAATGTATAATTAAACTATAAAAATTTAACTTAAATGTTAAAAATATTACAAAAATAAACGAAGCAAAATTTATACACAATGATAAACACAAGTCTCCAAAATATCAAAAATAAATTGAAAACTTATTTAAAAATAAGAGAATAGAAGTGAAAAATGAAGAGAGAAAAGCATGAAAAATAAAAATAAAAAGATTTTTTTTTCTTCTTTCAAATATCAAGGGGTGCATGTGACCCCCTGGAGCCTATTTGGCTCCTCCAGTGTGTACGATCCTCACCAATAAATGGCCTGAAAGCACAGCCTAAAAAATAAATGACACAAGGGTTCTTATTCGTTATGTCAAAATCATGCTTATACGATAAGAGAAAAAATTGTTCATGAGTTCTTTAATGCAAAGATACTAAAAACTTCAGGTCCCAGGTTTGTTTCAAACTTTCCAACATACAAAATCATTTAGTAATAAATCAAAAATAGTTTAAATCACATCAAATAACTATAGGAAAATAAATGTAATTAAAGAAACACTTCTTTTTAAACGAGTTATTTTTCTATCATTAAAATAGTGGATTAGTCAGGGTTCATTGGAGAACAGTGAGCAAATTTTCTTAAATATGTAAATTAATATACTAGTATTTATGTTATAGCATAATAGTGACTTGATGTCACATTCACTTAATTAACATAAAACGTTTTAGCAATCAAATAATATTTTATTTATGAATTATGTTGCGTGCTTTATAATCAGAAACATGAATACTAAGTATTCATATATGAAAAACAGGATCAAGAGATCAACTTAAATATAAAGACGGAATGTATTTTAAGAATACAATGTTGAAAAATCGTAACTATTCTAAAAGATTCAAATTTTGATTTTTCATGCTATATGTCATCATTCATTAAACTTAAAAGGCAAGGGGTTTAAGTGGGAAGAAGGGGTCCATCTACTTACCTCTTTCCAAAGTGTGTTTCAATGCTTTAAAATTCACAAATCCCTCGAGCTAATCACAATCCTAGGTGCGTGAATACTCTATGACGATGATGTTAGAGCGATTGGCTAAGGCATTAGCCTGCGTTACTATCACTTTCTACTATTCTTCCTGAGGTGACAAGAGATGAAGAGTATTTATATGATAATCTTAAGTTTAAGAATTAGGTAATAGGGCTGGACCCTTAATTAAGCATCTTAGGGAAAAATAGCAATAATAACAATATCCCAAGGCCAATTAGAATTTGATTTGCCAAATAAAATTAGCCTACTTTATCCATCGAATTTAATTATATTCCAACTACTCGAATAACAAAAAAAAAAAATGCAGGCGGTTACAATTTCACTTAGGGCATTCTCAATGGAGTCTCTAAACAGTAATGATTGTTGTTTTTAAAGACTCCATTGAGGTAAAACCAACACCAATGAAAGTCTTTAAAACACTATTTAACACTTTTTGGCAAAATAATGACATCACAATAGCCGAGTCTCTAAAATAGAACCTAGTCTCCATTTTCTTCAACAAATTTGTTGAAGAAGATGGAGACTATACAAGAAGACAAAAATGAGTCTCTATTTGTTGCATGTGATGATCTGACATTCTGACTATCTGACATTCTGACAAAGTCAGAATGTGAAGAAAAAAAAATTATAGAATTTTTTTTTCTTTCATCAGACAAGAAAAAAAAACCCAACAGAAAAAAAAAGTAAATATAGAGAGAAAAAAATTAAGGTGGTGAAAGGGGACAGCGATGGGGTGGGGCGTAGTGGGATGGGGCAGTGGGTCACGATAGGGTAGGGCAGTGGGGCGTGGTGGTGGAGGGGGCGGCGATGGGATGAGGCATGGTGGGATAGGGCAGTAAAGAGCGATGGGGTGGGGCAATGGGGCGTGGTGGTAGAGAAGGGCAGTGATGGGGTGGGGCGTGGTGGGATGGGGCAGTGGGGCACGATGGGGTGGGACGTGGTAGTGTAGGGAGGCGGAGTGGGGGCGATGGGGTAAGGTGTGGTGGGATGGGGCAGTGGGTCACAATGGGGTGGAGCAGTAGGGCGTGATAGAGTGGGGCGTGGTAGTGGAGGGGGACGGCGATGGGATGAGGCGTGATGGGGTGGGGCAATGGGGTGTGGTAGTGGAGGAGGGCAGTGATGGGTTGGGGCGTGGTGGGATGGGGCAGTGGGGCACGATAGGGTGGGACGTGGTAGTGTGGGGCGGTAGAGTGGGGGACGATGGGATGTGGCAATGGGAAAGGGAAATGGGAGGGGTGGGGTGGGGCGCTGCATTCTGGGTGGCAACGGTGAGGGAAAGAAAAAGGGGAAAGGGGAAAGGGGAAAGGGATTGGTGGCGGTAGTTGTGGTGGTTGTGGTGGTAGGGGTGGCTCTTTTATAGTTAGGGTTAAATTTTTTTTTAATTAATTTTTTTAATAATCTTATTTAGGGTTTTTTAATTATATATTTTTTTTTTAAATTAGGGTTTTGTCTTTTATTTTTTTAGTTTAATTTTTTGGTTTAGTTAACTTTTTACGTTTTTATAGTTTTTTTTATTTTTTGTTTTTTGTTTTAGTTTTTTTAGTTTAGTTTTTTTTTAGTTTAGGTTATATTTTTTAATTAATGTTTTGTATTTAGATTTTTTTAATTAGACATTTTTTAGGCTTTATATTTTATATGTTTATTTTTAGTAATAAATTTTTTTAATTGTAATTATTTGATTTTTTTTTATCGTTCCAATTAGGCTTTTTTTGTTTAAATTAGGCACTTATATTTTTTAAAAGTAATGTCTTAGTTTTTTTCAAAATGCAATTATGTAATTAAACGTAATTCTAATTTTTTAAACGTTATCTTCGTCGCAAATTATTTATTTTTTGTTTGAAATATTCATTAAAAAAATTGAGATAATCTAAATAATAATTAATTAAAAAAATAACACACGAGAAAAAATAACACATAATCAAATTATTCTGTAAAATTAATATTTACACGATATAAAGATTCAATTTTATAGAGATCGTTATTGGGATTTATTTTTTTTTTTATCTTGATCTCTAAACGAATTTTTAAATTAATTTTTGTCTTAGTCTCTAAGTAAGTCTTTAAAATTGATCTTAATTTTTATATGAGTTTCTAAAATAATAAATAGAGACTTATTATAAAGATTTTGTTAAGAATAGCCTTAGTATTAGTGAATTGCCTGTTGATATAAATCCAACAAATCAGCTACACCCACGTCTAAGCCTAATCCATACTAGACGACCCATTACCAACCTTGTCTCGAGAATCAAAGAAAGCAAAAGACATTTCACGCCCAACAAGACTGTCGGCAACATTATTGGACGCGTTGTTATTGCTTTGTACTGGATAATGCCTAAACAGGGTATCTCTAATGGGTTTTCAAAATATAAATTTTTTTAAATTTAAATATTTTTAAAAATTTTAATTTATAAAAAATATTATTAATAATTTAAATATATATAAAATTTATCATTTTTAATAACTTTTAAATTAAAATAGATATTCAATTTTTATTTTTAGCTCTAAAAATAAAGACTAAATCTCTAAAATTAACAAAAATATTAAATTTTATATATATTTAAATTATTAATAATATTTTTTTAAAAATAAAATTTTCAAAAATATTTAAATTTAAAAAAATTTATATTTTAAAAACTCCATTAAAAATAAACTGACTCTGATATCATGACAATATATCTGTAATCAACACGTTATATCAACCACACAAAACTTAGCCATACTCGTCGACTTCATACAATAAACAAGTCGTTGCCAATGCAGTCTTAATATCCTGTCATAATAAATAATGCTGGCATGAGATCTCCAATTCCTCATCTTATATAAGCCTGCCAAACTTGTGCTCAGATTTGAGGCAAAACAAAGAGAGTTAATTTTTCTATTTGCATTGTAGTAAAAGAAAGAATATGGCACAAGCAGTTCTGTCTGTTACTCTAGAAACTCTTCGCGATTTGTTGCTTGAAGAAGCACGATTTTTATCTGGAGTTGGCAATCAAGTTAGGGAAATTCAAGGACAGCTAGAGATGATGAAGAGTTTCTTGAATGATGCAGATCAAAGCCAGCATAAAGAGGAGCGTGTCCGCACTTGGATGCAACAAGTAAGACGTCTTGCTTATAGAACTGAGGATGTCCTCGGGACAAATGCTGTTGAAGTTGTATCCAAGAAACCCAAGAAACAGAGGGGCATAAAAAATGTCCTCAAAAGATTTGCTTGCATATTGAGTGAAGGCATAGCCCTTCACAAGGTTGGCAAAGAGATTAAAAATATCAAATCAGAGATCATCAACCTCAATACAAGTCGCGAAACTTATGGTATCAAGGATTCGAACGAAGGTGGAAGCTCAAAGGAAGCAGAAGAAAGGCAAAGATTGCTTAGGCAAACTTATGCCCACGAGGTTGATGAGCATTTTGTTGGTAGGAAGGATGATATTCAGCAGCTAGTATCTTTGATAATTGATGATGAAAAAGACCATCGAGTAATTTTTATATGGGGAATGGGCGGTTTAGGCAAGACCACACTTGCCAGAAAGATTTTCAATAATGGGGTTGTACAACGTTCTTTTGAAGCTTTTGCTTGGGTGTGTATCACCCAACAACCCTAAATCGGCAAAGTTTTGCAAGATATACTAAATCAAATTATTGGGAAGGACATGCCCGGGGACCAAACAGCCTTGGTAAGGGAGCTTTACAATGTTTTGAAAGAGAAAAAATGTCTGGGTGTCCTTGATGATATTTGGAAACTTAGTAAATTGTTTGTTGTCTTCTTGTGTTTTGTTGGAAATATTCATTCATTTATTTTATTTTTAAAATAGGCTCATTACCTTCCTGTGTTTTTTGAGATGTAGCTGACCGACCCATCGTTAATATTTCCGTCAATTTTAACTAGAAGTGAAGCTCACGCGCCAGCTGTGCATTTTTTGCAGCTTTTTGGTGAAATCATGTCATCTTAACTTCTCCAAATTTACCAATTTGTCCCTCTCTTGTACCCTCTTTGTTCCCCAAGCTCAATGACTCCATTTTTTTCATTTCTCTATCTACTCTATTGCTTTTAACATACTCCATAGCCTTCAAATACTCATCAAATGGGTAAGAAAATTGGCGAAGAATTCAAGCTACATATTTATATATATATATATTTGATAAAGAAAATAAAACATATATGTGTATGTACATATACATATACATATACATATATATATGCTATGATGATGAATGTAACAGAGGCGAATGGGAAGGATCAGATTTTATTGATTGGGAATAGTTGCAGAAGATAATGAAAAATTACAAAAGATTGCAATATCTCACTATCTACCTTGCTAAGCTTATTGGAGGAGTAACACTCCTTTGACAACTGGAAGGAAAAAAAGAAAACAAACATAAACTTTGGCTCTCAGATGATCCTTCTTCTGATATTGCTGTGATATATAATAGCCATTCGGTTATTTGGGAATCAGATAGTCCTTCCATTGCTTTGGTGTGACTCTCTTACGTGTAAACAAACATAAACTTTGGCTCTCAGAGGATTTTGGATTTTTTATTTTTGTTCAATTATAGGTGGAAATTTTTGCGTGTTTGAAGGGTTTGGTGAATGCTAATCAAAAAGTGTGTGCGTGTATCAGAAAGAGAGAGAGAAAGTGTGTGTGTTCAATGAAAAAAAGTGAACAAATAAGAAGAGAAAGAAGATGAAGATGAAGAAGAAAGAAGATGAAAGAGAAAGGAGAAAAGGAAATAAAAGAGGAAAAATAAGAAAAAGAAAGGATAAAATCGTCATTTTGCCAGTTTCGTTAACTTTTTGACAGTGTTAGCATATTGGGGTGCGTCAGCTACATTTCGAAAAACACAAGGGGGGTAATGAACCTATTTTAAAAATACAGAGAGTGAATGAGTATTTTCGGTAAAACATAAGGGGCGGCAAGCAATTTACTCTTTGAAAACTAGATGACTGGAATATTCTACGTCCTGCCTTTCCTATTACAGAAGGGAGTAGTAAAGTTATACTAACTACACACACTAAAGAAGTAGCAAAAAAAGGATTCTTCAATGAACTAAAGCACTTGGGAGAGGATGACGGTTGGAGGTTGCTACATGCACTCACTAGACAAGAAGAAAAAGGCAAGTCTACTTTGCTTCTATTTTTTGGAATTACACCAATATCTTCTCAATTTTATCAAAATTGTAGTGTTGTTTGTTGTAATAGTTGAAAGTGCACTAAGCCTCCTTATCTAGATATATTTAGCTGACAATTATGCTATTTCTTCTTTATGTTATATTAGTAAGACAGCGAGTCACAAAAGTGTTAAAATTGGGGGGAAAAAATTAGATGATATTAAGGGTGAAGAAAAAATTGGCCACCAAAATATCTATTTTTATTATTATTTTAGCACTAGATTATAAAACATCCAAAATGGTTCTATGTGACCCGTCAATTGGATTCCATCAAAAACTTGAGGAAGCTTTTACGGAGAAAACATGGAACTCATATTTTAGCTATTTGTTCTTCACATGTCATAAGTTTGCCACGTAAAATGAGAAATTTTCTTTAAGTTCTCTAACAAAATTGGATGGAAGGGTTAGATAGAATCACTAAATTCTTTTATGGTCACCTTTAGACTTTTCATAGCTTTGTGGTGAAAAAAGATAGTAAATAGTTCAATGGTCAACAATTTGTACCTTAATGTTAACATTTGCATTTTAGTGTTGTATTGAAAAAGTGTGTTTGTCAAAATAATATTAAAATATAATGAAGATTAACGTGAAATTTTAGGATAGAAGGGTTCTTATAAAGAGGTAAAAGGAACAAAAGAGCTAAGTCATTTTTTCTTGTATTCTATTCTTTGTTTTATTCATGACAATTTTTCCTTTGTTATTTAGGAAATGTTGTATAAATAAGATTATTAAAGAGCAACAAGTTGGATACGTACATGCGTTCGCAAAGTTCTTATTTTGTAAATAAGAGTTTGACGGGGTCTGCTTGAAGATGTAATATTATAAAAGGATTAATTGTGTAAGATAAGATTAATTCTCCATGAAAGAGTAACTAATTAAATATTCTAATATATTGAATACAAAAGCATAGTTTGTAGACTGTACCATGGTAGAAACTTTGTCATCTTTTTCAGGTGGAATGTATTTGATCTCTTGTACTCTCAATTCTTTTAGTATACAATTTTTTCTAGTTTATTAAAGAAGCAAATCGTCATATATATATATATATATATATATATATATATATATATATATATATATATATATATATATATATATATATATATATATGTGTGTGTGTGTGTGTGTGTGTGTATATGTGGCAGAATTTTTTAACTGTACCAAAGTATTAATATTAAATACAATACAAAGTTTGTTTCTATATTTGAACTATTAAAATTATGATTGCAAAATCAAAAACCCAAATATAACATCCATATATTGTATTTGGTAACAACAACTTCTAGTACTTTGTTTATCCTTAGACATTACTCTTAAGTTTTAACTTGATGAACTTTACCAAATTCTTTAATTACAAATAACATAACACTATTACCTCGAGAAAATGACTTTCAATTTAAATGATTTTTTCTATACTTATTCTTTTACTATTGTCTTTTGTAAAAAAATTATAGGTGTACCAAATCAGTCTCTAAAATGACTTTCGTTATTCTTTTTATATCAGAGAAACCTCTTATAAGCTCGCGTCTTTTGCATAGTAAAAAGCACGGTCATTACTCTTAGCTAACTACTTGAGTCACATTTCCATGAAAAAGCTAAGTGCAATCAAAGTATTGATTGGTTAATCCTTTAAAGAGTGAATAAAATTAAAAAGTTCAAATGGACAATGGCAGATCCTAGAATTCTTTTCAACGGAGGCTAAAACATATAATTTTTCAATTACATAAGTACATTTTTTTTCAGTAGGGGACTAATTAATTTTTAACTAACAATACATAGATATTTAGTTTCTTTTAAAAAAATACATAGAATGTTTAACGTTCTTGTAGAACAATAGGGCTGAAGCCCTTACTGGCCCTAATATGCATATGTCCCTGTCCCTCATGAAATATAAGAACTAGATCAATCTTAGTATTTAAATTAGTATCATCAATAAAATTGGCTTCCTTAATTTTTAGATTGTTGCATGCTCAGTGTGCCACTAACTTTGTTTATCAAATATGTTAGAGAAGCAATTTTGAAAAATTTAGCTAAGAGAGAGAGAGTCAAACTAGTCTTATTATTCCATTTATATATACATATATTTGAAGTCAAATTAGATTCTCTTCTCATTATAGACAATGTAATTGCCTTTTTCACACTTATTGGAGAACTCATTAGATGGTAATAAACAACTACATTTCTTATGCCAGTCTTATGAGAGTAGTTCGATTGTAATTTTTAAGGATCTTCTCACTTAGAATCCAAGAAGGGTGAGGCAATGACACTTGTCTCTCAAATAATTTTCAGTGGTGACTTGTGATTTCATTTACAAGTCATTACAAATACTGACAAAGTATATTTTCACTTATTTTTTCTGTAATTATATTCCAAAAATACCCTTTACTTGGCACTACATTGAAAGTCACTTATATATATTTAGCGAAGAAAATGAAGAGGAAAAAAGAAAGGTAAATAGCATATTACCCTCCTGTATTTTGTTAAAAATGCACAATACCCTCTTGTGTTTTAAAAATTAGTTAATTGCCCCCTTGTGTTTTGCTCAAAGTGCACAATACCCTCCTGTGTTTTAAAAATTAGTTGATTACCCCCCTGTGTTTTATAAAAGTAGCTAATTATCCCCCTGTGCTTTTTAAAAATTAGCGCTTTTGTTAGAAAATATAAGGGGTAATCATCTACTTTTTATAAAACATAAGGGGGTAATCAACTACTTTTAGCAAATCACATGGGGGGTAATCAACTAGTTTTTAAAACATAGGGGGGTATTGTGCACTTTGAGCAAAACACATGGGGTAATTAGGTAATTTTTAAAACACAGGGAGTATTGTGCATTGTTAGCAAAACACAGTGGGGTAATACGCTATTTACCCAAAAAAGAAATATAATCATTCCTTCAACTATATTGTCATTGCAACTATTTTGTAGCAAAAGATTACTTTGAATGCATTATGTATCACAATCCATCCAAAAGTTCAAACTTCCAATGCATAAAACTAATATAACTCATCCAAGATGTGGCATACTATCTACTTTTGTTTTGGAAAGAATGAAAAAATTGTTTGAAATTTTATCTGAACTTCATATAGAAACTTATGGTTTGTAATGCAATTAATCTTGTATTTTTGCATAAGTTAGTGATACTGCGATATATTGTTTTTGAGTAAATTTAAAATATGTTAAAGTGGCCTTTAAAACCATTTAGGCAGCAAATTACACTATCCAATATATGAGGGGTATTAAGTGAAAATTTCTTAGTTTCTATATTAATATAGCTAAAAGAAAGTCAAAAGTAGTCATATTATTTCATTTATACATATATATATTTAAAGTCAATAGATTTTCTTTTCTCATTATAGACAATGTAATTGGCTATATCAAACTTATTGAAGAATTCTATCTATGATAAGATGCTAATTTTTTCTTTTTCAATTTGATGAAAGTAATTAATGTTTTACTTTTGTTTTGTAGATCCTGAAATAGAAAAGACATTTGAACGCATAGGCAAGGAAATAGTATACAAATGTGGTTATCTCCCTCAAGCAATCTCTGCACTAGGAGGAGTTTTGAGAGATAAAAGTTCTCTCAAGGAGTGGGAGATAGTGAATGGAAACATTGACTTATATTTAAGGAAGAGAGAAGGTAGTGAAGAAGCAAGTGGATCAGTGCTCCATGTATTGGCATTGAGCTACGATGAACTTCCATATTATCTAAAGCCATGTTTCCTTTATATGGGGAGTTATCAAGAGGATGAAGTGATAGAGACAAAAACGATGTATCAACTGTGGATAGCAGAAGGACTGGTATTATCAAAGCACTGTGGAGAAGGAGAAACAATGATAGAAGTGGCAGAACGCTATCTAAATGTGTTGGCCTCAAGGTGCATGGTTGAAGTAGAAATGGATTATATGTCAATGGTTCCAACGTTTGAATCATGTCGACTTCACGATCTCATGAGAGACCTATGTTTGGCTAAGGGAAAAGAAGAAGACTTTTTCAAGGTCATCAATATCCACGGTCGAGAACTACCAACAATAGACCTTTCTCATGTCTTTGACGATGGTCGCAGATTGGGCATCTATTCAAGTGAAGTTCAAGTTGAGTTTGAAGTGAGAAACTATAAGACGCTCTTTGAACAAGTAAATGGTCAATTCCTTCGCAATTTTTTTATTCTCTCAGAATCTTACATTGGTATTGTGCCATTGGATAACTCTGTTTTAAAGAAGTTCAAATTTCTTAGAGTTCTTCGGTTAGAGGGTTGTAAATTCGAGTTGCCAAAAGAAATCAGTAATCTGATTCACCTCAGGTATCTAAGTCTTTATCGTTCCATAGTGAAAGAATTGCCTTCATCTATGAGTAATTTGCCATATTTACAGACTCTTGATCTGAGGACACGGGGTCAAATTTATTTACCCAATATATTTTGGAAGATGAAGCACCTAAGACACATTTATCTTGATATTTATAACCGTGGACCAGAAGGATTAGAATTCAACGACTTGAGTGAGCTGGAGACTTTACATGGCTTTAGATTTTCAACGGATGAACCTGCTGATCTCTCACAATTGGTTAATCTTCGATCTTTCATTGGAAGACTAGATAACTTTGCCTCGCCCCAAATCATCGACCAGATTAATCACTTGAGAAAGATCAAGTGGATGCTTCTTGAAATGTTTCCATCCGGTTTTACGACTGAAAATGGTTCAGATCTTGTGAGAAAGTTGTTCTTGTGTGAAAAGCTTAATTTTTTGTTTATAGACAATCCTATAGGTAAGTTTCCACCATATGAACCCAAATTCTGCCCAAATCTCACGAGTTTAATGTTGATAGATTCTAAAATGGAGGAAGACCCTATGCAATTTTTGAAGAAACTTCCCAACTTAAGAAAACTATCCTTGTTTGTTGATGTCTTTGTTGGGAAAGAGATGGTTTGCAATGGGATGGGTTTCCTTGAACTCATATTTCTTGAACTAGATGGTTTGCCAAACTTGGAGAAATGGAGAGTAGATGAAGGTGCCATGCCCAAGCTATCTCATTTAACAATTAATCTATGTCCCAAATTGGAGACAATAACAGATGGGTTGAATTTTTCAGCCCTCAAAAGATTTGACTTGTCCAACATGCCTGAAGAATTCACGCAAAAGTATAAAAAGCTTTATGAGCAAGAAAGAAAGAAGTTAGATGGTTGAGCATTGTTGATAAACAACTCATATTCGTGCATTGTGGCACAAGTTTTGGTGCTTAGGAATAGTCGAAAAATTCGTGTTTAGGTAAGTTTATTTTAGTTATTTCTTGTAAAATTGGAAGGCATATCGTTTTTTTGCTTATGTGTGATGGAATTGAATCTCTACCTAGTTGGGCTTCACGTGTTTGAGGATATACTTAGGCGAGACCTTTACAACTTTGGACACTAGAGGTAAGTAAAGGACCTCAATTCTGGTTACTTTCCCTAAATGAGACCATGCTATTGTGTTTGTTTGTTTTCTTTTTATTTTTTTTGTGTGAACTCTTGAGGCCATTGACGATCTTTCTTGTTGAGTTGTCTCATTCTTAGACATATGCCAACTGATGAATTTATGTAATAATGTATGCCATTGGTACTCCTTTTGATAATCCTCATTCTGATTGAGCGTGCTCGTTTGCATATTCAATTTTTACTCTATTTTTAAAACCCAAGATTTAACTCAAAAACTGTTGTTTCGCCTTTAAATCTGCAAAGTGGATACAGTATATCATTCTATATTATATAGGGCTATTGCTTACTAGCTTGCACTCAAAACTTATTAAGAAAACTTTGTCGATGGCCTTTAATATATGCACAAAGTTGTACACTTTATGGTTGTTGAATTGTCTTGTGAATCAACATATGAGTTCTTTTCCATTTCTCGACTTTGTTTTCAATCTGATTATCTGTTTCTTCTTTTAGTTTTCAATCTGTTTAAAGAAGCAAATTGTCATATGTATGTGTACGTGACAGAATTTTTTAACTATAGCAAAGTATTAATTTTAAATACAATACAAAGTTTGTTTCTATATTTGAACTATTAAAATTATGATTGCAAAATCAAAAACTCAAATATAACATCCATATATTGTATTTGGTAACAGCAACTTCTAGTGCTTTGTTTATCCTTAGACATTACTTTTAACTTAATGAATGTTACCAAATTCTTCAGTTACAATGAACATAACACTATTACCTTGAGAAGATGACTTTCAATTTAAATGATTTTTGCTATACTTTCTTTCACTATTTTTTTTTTTTGTAAAATTTTTATAGGTGTACCAAATCAGTCTCTAAAGTGACTTTCGCTATTGTTTTTATATCAGAGAAACCTCTCATAGGCTCTCATCTTTTCCATAGTAAAAAGCACAATCATTTCTCTTAGCTAACTACTTGAGTCACCTTTCCATGAAAAAGCTCAGAGCAATCAAAGTATTGATTGGTTAACCCTTTAAAGAGTGAATAAAATTAAAAAGTTTAAATGGATGTAGAATGGCAGATCCTAGAATTCTTTTCAACGAGGGCTAAAATACATAATTTTTCAACTATATGAGTACATTTTATTTTTTCAGTAGGGGCTAATTAATTTTTAACTGACAATACATAGATATTTAATTTTTTTTTTTAAATACATAGAATTTTTAATGTTCTTGTGAAACAATGGGGCTGAAGCCCTTACTTGCCCTAATATACATATGTCCCTGTCCCCTGGTGGCGTATAAGAACTAGATCAATCTTAGTATTTAAATTAGTATCAGCAATAAAATTGGCCTCCTTAATTTTTAGATTGTTGCATGCTTAGGGTGCTACATTTTGTTTATAAAATATGTTAGAGAAGCAATTTTGAAAAATTTAGCTAAGAGAGAGTCAAACTGGTCGTATTATTCCATTTATGTATACATATATTTGAAGTCAAATTAGATTCGCTTCTCATTATAGACAATGTAATTTCCTTTTTCACACTTATTGGAGAATTCTATATTTGATAAGATGCTAATATTCAACTATATTTCTTGTGCCAGTCTTATGAGAATACTTCTATTGTAATTTTTAAGGATCTTCTCACTTACAAGTCATTACAAATACTGACAAAGTATATTTTTACTTATTTTTTCTGTAATTATATTCCAAAAATACCCTTTACTTGCACTACATTGAAAGTCACTTATATATATTTTGAGAAGAAATGAAGAGGAAAAAATAAATATAATCATTCCTTCAACTTTGTTGTCATTGCAACTATTTTGCAACAAAAGATTACTTTGAATGCATTATGTATCACAATCCATCCAAAAGTTAAAACTTCCAATGGATAAAACTAATATAACTCATCCAAAATTTGGCATACTATCTACTGTTGTTTTGGAAAGAATGAAAAAAATGTTTGAAATTTTATATGAACTTCATATAGAAACTTATGGTTTGTAATGCAATTAATCTTGTATTTTTAATGTTTGAAATTTTATCTGAACTTCATATAGAAACTTATGGTTTGTAATGCAATTAATCTTGTATTTTTTGCATAAGTTAGTGATACTGCGATATATTGTTTTTGAGTAAATTTAAAATATGTTAAAGTGGCCTTTAAAACCATTGAGGCTGCAAATTACACTATCCAATATATGAGGGGTATTAAGTGAAATTTTCTTAGTTTCTATATTAATATAGCTAAAAGAAAGTCAAAAGTAGTCATATTATTTCATTTATACATACATATATTTAAAGTCAATAGATTTTCTTTTCTCATTATAGACAATGTAATTGGCTATATCAAACTTATTGAAGAATTCTATCTATGATAAGATGCTAATAAACACCTATGGTTATTTTGCCAGTCTTTTATGAAAATATTTCTATTCTAATTTTCAGTGATGACTTGTGATTTTATTTACAAGTCAATACAAATATTAACAGAGTATATTTGCACTTATTTTTTTCTATATTTATATTCCAAAAATACCATTTACTTGCACTTTGTTGAAAGTCGCATATTAATATTTTGGAGCACAAAATGAAAAAGGGAAAAGAAAAAGTATAATCATTCCTTCAACTATATTGTCATTGCAACTATTTCTGCAACAATAAGATTACTTTGAATTCATCATGTATCACCATCCATCCAAAAATTCAAACTTCCAACCGTTAAAACTATCATAAGTCATCCAAAAATTGACAAACTATTTACAGTTGTTTTGGAAAGAATTAAAAATCTGTTTGAATTTTTTTTCTAAATTTTATATAGAAATTTATGATTTGTAATGCAATCTTGTATTTTTTTCATAATTTTTATATTGAGATGCTAGGCTTCTTTTGCAATGCCCAAACAAATTCGAGGATAATTTTTTCTTTTTCAATTTGATGAAAGTGATTAATGTTTTACTTTTGTTTTGTAGATCCTGAAATAAAAGAGACATTTGAGCGCATAGGCAAGGAAATAGTACGCAAATGTGGTTATCTCCCTTTAGCAATCTATGCACTAGGAGGAGTTTTGAGAGATAAAAGTTCTCTTAAGGAGTGGGAGATGGTGAATGGAAACATTGACTTATATTTAAGCAAGAGAGAAGGTAGTGAAGAAGCAAGTGGATCAGTGCTCCATGTATTGGCATTGAGCTACGATGAACTTCCATATTATCTAAAGCCATGTTTCCTTTATATGGGGAGTTATCAAGAGGATGAAGTGATATATACAAGATAGATGTATCACTTGTGGATAGCAGAAGGACTGGTATTATCAAAGCACTGTGGAGAAGGCGAAACAATGATGGATTTGGCAGGGCGCTATCTAAATGAGCTGGCCTCAAGATGTATGGTGAAGTAGAAATGGATGACCTATCAATAATTCCAAGGTTTAAATCATGTCAACTTCACGATCTCATGAGAGACCTTTGTTTGTCTAAGGGAAAAGAAGAAGACTTTTTCAAGGTCATCAATATCTACGGTCGAGAACTACCAGCAATAGACCTTTCTCATGTCTTTGACGATGGACGCAGATTGGGCATCTACTTAACTAAGATTGACTCGTCTACAGTGAGAATCTATAAGACGCTCTATGAACAAGTAAATGGTCTATTCCTTCGCAATTTTTTTGTTCACGAGGATTCTTTAGGTGTTATTGGGTCATTGGATATCTCTGATTTAAAGAAGTTAAAATTTCTTAGAGTTCTTCACTTAGAGGGATTTGAATTCGAGTTTTCAAAAGAAATCAGTCAACTGATCCACCTCAGGTATTTAAGTCTCCAAAATTCAAAAGTGAAAGAGTTGCCTTCAAGCATAAGTAATTTGCCATATTTATAAACCCTTCATTTAAGGACATTTGATAAAATTTCTTTGCCCAATATATTTTGGAAGATGAAGCTGCTAAGACACATTTATTGTTGGGTATCGGCGCAGCGGAATGGTCAGGGACAAGTAGTATCACGCAGCTAAAATATGAATGAGAACAAAGAAAGTAGAGACACAAGATTTATATGGAAAACCCTTAAACAAATCGAGGAAAAAACCACGGGCAAATAATGGAGGATTTCACTATGATGTGGAGTATTTTACAATAACATTATCTCTAATATAAGGAGAGAACAATATCACTCTCTCAAATAAAGGAGAAACTAACTCTCACTCACAAATATAGAACAACAAAAGAAGAAGAGAAAATACTCAGGAGAAAGCTTATTTTTTCTCCCTGATTTGGAATATTTTGTTGATGCTCAAATGGTGAAGTTTGAGCCTCTATTTATAGGCTCATATTGCACAAAAAGTCTTCCCACATGTAGTGTGAGATCAACGCAAAATTGTGTGTGCCTAACTTTGCAACCAAATACTTTTTTTCATTTTCCATTCCTTTTTGTCTTCTTTTGACTTGCACCAAACTTTTATAGCTCACATTCTCCCACTTAAAATTTTGGTGACACTTCAAATCTCTCCATACTTGCCAATTCCATGTTGTTTACGTCTTTGCTAGGCCAAAGGAGGATCTACTCCAAACAAACTTGTCAACGTTGATTGGCTTTGTCATGACATCTGCTAGGTTCTCGTTGGTGTGAATCTTCTGCATATCCACATTCCCTTCCTCCATTACTTCTCGAACAAAGTGATATTGAACACCTATGTGTTTCGTCCTGGAATGAAATGCTGGATTCCTTGCAATGTGCAAGGCACTCTGATTGTCACAAAACAAGGGAATTTTCTCTTGTTTGTGCCTGAGCTCCTTCATTAACCGTTTAATCCATATTGCTTCTTTACAGGCTTGTGTAGCTGCCATGTATTCAGCCTCTGTTGTAGATAGGGCCACAACAGTCTGTAATTTAGATATCCAACTTACCACGCTGCCTGTAACTGTAAACACATAGCCTGTAGTGGACTTCCGTTTATCGGCATCACTTGCAAAATCCGAATCAACAAAACCCTTGACAGTAAATTATGATATTTCAAAACATAATGCAACATCCGAGGTCCCTTTGATGTATCTTGGGATCCTCTTAACAGCATTCCAATGCTCTCTACCAGGATTCGCCATGAACTGACTAACCGCACCAACTGCTTGAGCAATATCTGGTCTTGTAAATATCATAGCGAACATGAGACTTCCCACTGCTAATGCATACGGTACTCGAGACATTTCTATCCTCTCCGCTTTAGTGCTAGGGCACATACTTGAGGATAATTTCTAATTGACAGGAAGCGGGGTCGAGATTTCCTTATAATCTTGCATATTGAAGCACCGCAAGATTTTCTTCAAGTAATTCTTCTGGGAATTCCATACCTTCCTGGCTTCTCTATCTCGGTGAATTTGCATCCTTAAAATCTTGTTTGCTGGTCCCAAATCCTTCATATCAAACTCCCCAGCCAAATGTGTCTTCAGTTCTTGGACCCGATCTTTACTGGGACCTACTACTAGTATGTCGTCCACGTACAACAGCAGAATGATAAAATCATCATCGCCAAACCTCTTGTAGTACATACAATGGTCTGAATTGAGTCTGTTGTACCCGAGACTAATCACGAAGGAATTAAATCTCTTGTACCAACACCTTGGCACCTACTTTAAACCATACAGAGATTTGGTCAACCTGCAAACTAAGTTTTCTTTTTCTTTCTCAACAAAACCTTCTGGTTGAAGCATGTAAATCTCTTCTTCAAGCTCACCATGAAGAAAAGCCGTCTTTACATCTAACTGTTCTAGATGTAAGTCTAACACAGCACACAAGGCCAAGACTACTCTGATAGTTGTAAGTCTTACCACAGAAAAAATATCTCGTTGAAGTCAATTCCTTCTTTTTGAGCATATCCTTTCACCACCAGTCTTGCACGATATCGTTCCACTTGGTCATTATCATCTCGCTTGATCTTGTAGACCCATTTGTTACCAATGGCTTTCCGTCCAGGTGGTAGTAGAACAAGCTCTCACGTCTTGTTTCTATGTAAAGCTTCAATTTCTTCTTGCATTGTTGTCATCCACAGGGCAAAATCAGGGCTTTTTATAGCCTCGTGAAAGGTAGATGGCTCTCTATCCCTCGTTAGAAGACAGTATGCAGCATTGCTCGCCATGACACAATCTGAATGCCAAGTTGGTCTTGTTGTTTGACGCAATGAACGTCGGACTTTTGTAACCTCAGCATCATCTGGTTCTTGTTCCTCGTGCTCCGGTGCAGCTTCAGAAGAAGCATCTCCTTGTTCTGACTTATCTTCAATTTGTATTGTAGTAGTCTCCTTTGAAGTGTTGCTGTCGTCTTCACCTTGTAGTTTATCTTCTGCAAATATCACATCTCTACTGATGACAACCTTGTGGGCAGTGGAATCCCACAAGCGATACCCCTTAACACCATCAGCATTTCCCAAGAATACACATATCCTAAATTTTGGATCCAGCTTTGTTCTTTCTTGGGAACCATACATCACATATGCCGGACACCCAAATACGTGCAAGGTAGAATAATCTGCAGGTTTTCCAGTCCACATTTCCATTGGTGTCTTCAACCCAATTGCAGTTGACGGTGACCGGTTTATTATGTAACAAGCAGTTCTAGCTAGTTCTGCCCAAAATGATTTGGCTAGACCTGCAGTTTTCAACATAGCTCTCATTCTTTCAAGAAGAGTTCTATTCATCCGTTCTGCTATACCATTTTGCTGAGGTGTATGTGCAACAGTAAATTGCCTCTGAATACCCTCTTGCTTGCAAAATGCCAAGAAGCTCCCATCAGTGTATTCTCATCCGTTGTCTTTCCTTAAACACATGATCATTTTCCCGGATTCAAGTTCCACCAGCGCTTTGAAAGTTTTGAATATTGGAAACACATCTGACTTGTTCTTGATTGGATACACCTACAGTCTCCTGAAGTAATCATCAATAAATGTTACAAAGTATTTGGCTCATCCTAGGGACAAAATCGGTGATTCCCAAACGTCTACATAGATCAAGTGTAGATTGTGTTTGCTTCTGACAGTAGATCTTCCAAATTTCAATCTATGCTGCTTACTGGTAACACAATGTTCATAGAATGGTAAGTTTACCGTCTTAAGCCCGGGTAGGAGATTACGTTTAGTGAGAATCTTCAAGCCTCGTTTTGTCATGTGGCTCAATCTGCGATGCCACATTATAGTTGATTCTTCTTGACCGGCTGATGCAACTGATACATCTGCCTCTTGCAACGTATCTCCTAAAAGCATGTATAGATTTACCCCGATCTTTTCTGCCTTAATCACCACAAGCGCTCCTTTGACGACCTTCATGATCCCATCCTTGATATGGGTCTTGCAGCCAAGATCATTCAATTGTCCAATGGACAATAGGTTCTTCTTCAAGCCCTTCATGTGTCGTATCCTTTGAATGGTGCAAATGGTACCATTATACATTTTCATTTTGACGGTACCGATGCCAACAATCTCCAAGGCATGATCATTACCCATGTACACAGATCCTCCAAAGACAGGTTTATAGGTGTGGAACCATTATTTACGAGAGGTCATATGCCATGTTGCTCTCGAATCCATTATCCAAGCATCAGTGAGCTCCTTTCTACCTTTTGTTACAGTTGCTGCTTCGGTGTATAAAATATCTCCATCATCTGGTGCAGTCGCCACACATCCCTGAGAATTTGTCACCTCGGGATTCTTTTTGTTGCTCCAACAATCCTTCTTGAAGTGCTCTTTCTTGCCACAGTTGTAGCATTTGATATTCTTTCTACTCCTTGATTTTGATCTACCATGGTTGTTGCTTCCACTAGAGCCACGTTCCGTTGATCTACCTCTCACCATTGATAATGCCTCTGCTTGTTGTGAACTTTCGATTTTGTCTTCCTTACTTTTGCGCCTAGATTCCTCTTCCAGAACAACGACTACAACATCATCAAAAATAAAAAAATCTAAAAAAACATTGTTAGTGTAACTAATGATGAGTTGATCATACGAATTAGGTATACTTTGAAGTAGAATTTCTGCACGTTCAAGCTCCGCTATTTTATGCCCAATTGCAATCAATTGAGAGAATAACGTATTTAAAGTATTGATGTGATCTGTCACCAATGTGGACTCACTCATCCGAAGGGTGTAGAGTCTTCTTTTCAAGAAAATCTTGTTGTGAAGTGACTTGACCTCATATAGTTTGGTCAGCGCATCCCAAATTTCTTTTGCTGACTTCTTTTCCTCAACGCTTGACCAATGGCAGGTGCAGATTAGCCATAGCGTTGTCATCCATCTCTTTCAACTTGTCGTCCGTCACCTCCGCTGGTCTGTCTCCAATTGCTGCCAAGCAATTTTCCTTTCTCAATATTGCATTTATCTTTAATTTCTATAGGGAAAAATTTCTCTTGTTGAATTTTTCGATTTCAAATTTTGCTGTCATAGTATTAACGACGATTTGCTTCGTAACTTGAACCTGTTCCCACTATTTCACTGTGAATAGTACTATTTATGTGAATAGTACCGTATACGTGAATAGTATCAAAACCGTATATAGAAATAATATCAATACCATATGGTGAATAGTACTATACCTATGCATGAATAGTAACCATGAACAGTAACCCCGTATTTATACCAGTGACCCGTAACCAGTGGCTCTAATACCACTGTTGGGTATCAGCACAGCGGAATGGTCAGGGACAAGCAGTATCATGCAGCTAAAATATGAATGAGAACAAAGAAAGTAGAGACACAAGATTTACATGGAAAACCCTCAAACAAATCGAGGAAAAAACCACGGGCAAATAATGGAGGATTTCACTATAATGTGGAGTATTTTACAATAACATTCTCTCTAATATAAGGAAAGAACAATATCACTCTCTCAAATAATAAGATAAACTAACTCTCACTCACAAATATAGAACAACAAAAGAAGAAGAGAAAATACTCAGGAGAAAGCTTATTTTTTCTCTCTGATTTAGAATATTTTGTTGATGCTCAAATGGTGAATTTTGAGCCTCTATTTATAGGCTCATATTGCACAAAAAATCTTCCCACATGTAGTGTGAAATCAACGCAAAATTGTATGTTCCTAACTTTGCAACCAAAGACTTTTCTTCATTTTCCATTATTTTTTGTCTTCTTTTGACTTGCACCAAACTTTTATAGCTCACATTTATCTGGATATTCATAAACGTGGACCAGAAAAATTACAATTCAACGACTTGAGTGAGCTAGAGACTTTACATGGCTTTAGATTTTCAACGGATGAACCTGCCGACCTCTCCCAATTGGTGAATCTTCGATCTTTCAAAGGAACACTAGAGAGCTCTGCGTCACCTCAAATCATCGACCAGTTTAATCGCTTGAGAAAGATCAAGCGGTTAAAGCTTATAATGGTTTCATCTGGTTTTACCACTGAAAATGGTTCAGATCTTGTAAGAAAGTTGCTCGTGTGAAAAGCTTAATGATTTGAGAATTCGCAGCCCTATAGGTAATTTTCCACTATATGAACGCCAATTCTACCCGAATCTCACGAGGTAAATATTGGTTAATACTAAAATGAAGGAAGATCCAATGCAACTTTTGAAGAAACTTCCCAACTTACGAACACTATGGTTGTTGAAGGATGCCTTTGTGGGGAAAAAGATGGTTTGCAATAGGATGGGTTTCCCTGAACTCAAATTTCTTCGTCTAGATGGTTTGCCAACCTTGGAGAAATGGAGAGTAGCTGAAGGTGTCATGCGCAAGCTATCTCATTTAATAATTGGTAAATGTCCCAAATTGGAGACTATAAAAGATAGGTTGAATTTTTCAGCCCTCAAAAGATTTGGTATTTTCAACATGCCTAAAGAATTCAAGCAAAAGTATAAAAAGATTTATGAGCAAGAAAGAAAGAAGTTAGATGGTTGAGCATTGTTGATAAACAACTCATATTCGTGCATTGTGGTAGGTAAATCCTTATCTCATTTATTTCTTGTAAAATTAGTAGGCTTATCGTTCTTTTACTTGAGTGATGGAACTGAATCTCTACATGGTTAGACTTCAGGTGTTCGAGGATATGCTTAAGCGAGAGGTAAGTAAAGGACTTCAATTTTGGTCACCTTCCCTGAATGAGACCATGCTATTGCGTTTATTTGTTGTTGTATTGTCTCGTTCTTTTAACATATGCCAAATGATGAGTTTTTTTGTAATAATTTACGCTTTTGGTACTCCTTTTGATAATCCCCATTTCATTGAGTATACTTGATTGTTTATGCAATCGTTACTCTATTGCAAACCAAGATTTAACTTATACTATTGTTTTACCTTTATATCTGCAAAGAAAGATACATTGTATAGTAGGATGTTGCTTGCTTGGACTCAAAACCTCTTAAGAAGAATACTTTGTGGATGGCCTTTAATATGTGTGAAAGTTAATGTAAACTTTATGGTTGTTGAATTGTCTCTTTAATCAACACGTGGGTTCTTTTCTATTTCTCGATTTTGTTTCTCTATTAGTTTATTGTTGTTATATGAATCTGATTATCTGCTTTAATTCTCTTTCAATTTTCAATGTGTTTAAGGGTTTGTTTCTTGCTGCGACCATTGAAGATGTGGAAATTTCTGTGAAAGCTGCTTAGAGAGCTCTGGCCCAAGAGTGAGACTTGATGTATTTGATGAGATTTTGTCTATATATGTTTGCACATGTGTACTGAAACTAGCTATTATCTTAAGATTCGGGGCATGTTCATGTAGATTTGTCTGTCAATTTAGTTTCTATAACAGGGATTCTAAACTTTTATATTATTTTCTCCCAAAAAATTGATGTATTGATGATACAATTTGTCACTCAACTCAGCATGCTCATTTTTTGTGCTTCTTTTGATGTGATTTATTTATAAAATGAAAGTCAGTTGTCTCAATTTTATACGTCCGAGTACTCTGCATTTTGCTGTTGGTTGCATATAAAAATGATAGAAAGTAGTCTGAACAAAGAGAATTTGATGCAATAAATTGTAAGAAACCGTTGGAAGTAGTCTGTGTGTTATATGCTTGTTCACGTCATCCAGGAAGATATTGCTTCATGTTTTTTTTTTTTTTTTGGAGTAAAATGCATGCTTACTAGCTTTGGATAGTAAGTTCGTAAAGGCTATTAGGTTGATTACTCTACGAGTATTGTTATACATCATCTTATTTTTATCACTCATTTATCACCTCTTATCTAGATGGTTAGTTGGTATGCCTATGGATTGCTGGTTGATGGTTGAGCATTATTGATAAACAACTCATATTCAGGCAGCGCGGCAGGGGTTTTAGTGATTGGCAACTTTTGAAAAGTAAGTATTTATGTGCATTTGCAACTTCGGGCTTTCATCTTCCCAGCAACTATGAATCTTCCTTTGCCTTATGGGCATTTAATTATATTTTCTTGTTAGGACATTTTCACTGATGTGACTCGTGATATTACGAATGGCCACATAAAACCCTTACTAACTAAGGCGACGCAAATTTATGCACGGTATATAGCACCTTGTTTTACGTGTAACATGAATTTGGGTATATTTGCGGACTTGATAGACTAGGTAGATAGGACGATAGTTCAACATGTTGAGATCGCTGCAACCACCAAGAAGTGCATAGAACAATTAGACAAGTACAATTCAATGGGCTTAAAGCTAACTCCAATAATTTTCTTATCTCTCTACATGTAGAGAGTTTGAAGTTGTTTTTTTAGTTTTAGCAATTTCCTATCTCAATTTCACTCCAGCAGTCTCTCTAGTTTTAATCTATCCTTATTTCAAGGAGTCCCTACTTCAATTTTACTCTAATAGCCTCGCTAAAAATTATGTTTTAACACTCCAACAGTTGTATTTTTTACCATTGAAGCACTTTTGTAGATGTAGAAACCACTTTTTGACTCTCTACATTTGACAAGTCTGGTTGGTGAAATAGAGACTCCTAATTTTAGAGAGCCCCAACTAGAGAGCCTCAGCTAGAGAGGTTGTTGAAGCATTTTTCAGTAATTTGCCTCCCTATAATGGCTCCTTAGCCATTATAGGGAGTCTCTTAGAATAAGTCTAATATGGGAAAGAAGAAAAGATTCCAAAGCTAACTAAGACAAACTCCAACAGCCTCCTTATTTTTTCTATACATGTAGGGAGTTTAAGCTTGTCTCTTTAACTTTAGGGACTTCTTATTCTAGTTTTACTCTAGCAGGCTCCTTACTTTTAATTTATCTTTATTTCAGGGACTCCCTATTTCAGTTTCACTCCAACAGTTTCCCTATTTTAAGGACTTCCTATTTTTTTTTTTTACTCTAATATATCACTATTTTAGATCAAACACACCATTTTATTTTATTTTTTTTAATTTTTTTATTTTTAATGGTTACATACTATTTTAATTATTAATAATTATTTTTTATTATAGTTTATAATAAATAACTTTTTCTTTTCATTGTCCATATTATTTTTTTTTCATTTTCAAACTAAAATATTCGTATTTAGAGGCTCTCTATTTTATTTTAATATAATTTATCTCTATTTTGATTATAAACACTATTTAATTTTTTTTTATTTGTTAATGATGACATTCTATTTTAATTTTTATTATCTTATTATATTTTCAATTAATTTTATTTTTGTCTCAATCGAAAAAGTTAGTATCGATTCGACTAGAAAATTGTCATTAAAATTTGAAATTCTGTAAAGATTATAATAAGTTAGAAATAAAATTAATTTGATTTCGCAACTATAAAAAAGAATTGTTCAAATTTTACAAATATAGAGAGTTACTTTTGGCTCTCTACATGTAAAGAGCCAAGCAAAAAAAAAAAGGGCTCCCAATTTTAGAGAGTCCCTCATAGGGACTCTGCTAGAGCATTATTTGAGCATTTGCCTCCTTAAAATAACTAAGGAGCCATTTTAGAGAGGCTATTGGAGCCAGCCTAAGGGTGAAGTGCACAGACCCTTGTGTTTTTGTAAAGTTGTACACTACCTCTGTACTTTTAAAAGTGCACGGTATCCATCTGCGGTTTCTGAAATTAAGCGCAACAGCCTCTTGTAGTTTTAAAAATGCACAGTGCCCCTTGTGGTTTTTGAAACTAAGCACAATAGCCCCCTCCATAAAAGAATTTGTCTATTTTAATAGAAAGTATGATGCACGTGCGTCAAATGCGCTTGTTTGCTTAAATTATTAATTGTTTGAACAAAAATCCTAATTTTTCCAAATGTTAAGGAAAAAATGTGTCATATAAGGGTATTTTTGACTAAATAATTAATAATTTAAGTAAAAAAATCTTGAATAATGGCATTTGATGCGCGTGCATCTTATTTTTCGTTAAAATAAATAAATTTTTTGACAGAGAGGGGACAATTGTATTTAGTTTTAGAAACCATAGGAGAGTAGTTTGCACTTTTAAAATCACAGAGGGTTAATGTTCTTAATTTTAAAAATCATAAATACTATCATATATTTTTAAAAATATAAAAAATAGTGTATAACTTTATAAAAATATAGAAAGTCCTGTGCTATTCCACGGCTAACTAATTGAAAAAGTAGAACATAAAGAAGTGATAAGAGTTGGGTCATATTGGATATTATGAATACCTTCGAAAGCCCTTTCAGCAATTAATGTGGGTCAAGATTATATGTCTTCAACACAATAACGCTCAATCCATTATTCTTTAGAAGGAAGCAATTAGATTGAAACATTAGGAGAGACTTTAACCTCCGTTTGAAATTATTAAAAATAATAAATAATACAATAAATTTCTTTTTAACAATTTAAGCTTTTTATTCATGTTATGTTGTCATCAGTGTTACTCTTACAAAACAAAATTTGTAAATATTACAACACAAAATTTGTAAATATTACAGCCTTCACAAACTAAATGTGGAGATGAAAAATCAAACTTATTGACAATCAACCATCTGGAAGCAGTACCCTGTTTGAACTAGCCCAAATTTAGCCGTATTAATTGAATTTCTACAATAAACTAATCACTGCAATGCATTCATAATATACTAAATGCACTGTTGTATTTATTTTAATACAACTTGTGCATATTTTTATTTGATGTCTTTCTTTCATCAATGTTACTCTTACAAAAATAAAGATTTTGAATATGACAACTCCATAAGTAATATATGGAGGTGGATTAATTAATGCTACGCATTTTATATGTTATGACGAGTTTAGAGAATTATAAATGCATTTTGATGGAAATGTGTACAACACAATCTTTATCCAAAAGGTTTAAACTATTGGACTTTGATTTGATCTGCATCCCCTTAGTTGACATGAAAAGTTCTAAAAGAATACGACACATTCCCGACTAAAATATGGAGATTAAAAATATAGATAGTAGATAATCAACCATGTGAAATTAACACCCAGTATCAACCACAAAAAATTTGGCCATATCCTTTGTACAATCGTACAATATACAATGCAACTTGCTAATATTTTTAGAGTAAATTGTATTATACCTCCTGTATTTTTACAAAGTTGTATCATAAATCCTGTGTTTTAAAAAGTTGCGTTATAAATCCTGTGTTATGGAAAATGTTGCATATAATCCCTCGCCATCTATTTTTCTGTCAATTTTAACGTGAGTGTAATACATATGCTTGAAATGCAAGTATGACATTTATCAAGTTTTAAAACACATGCAAAATGACGAAAATACCCTTTTTAACATCAGTTGCTAATTGCCCCTTGTGTTTTCGATAAGGTTGTAAATGGCCCCTTGTGTTTTCGATAAGGTTATAAATTGCCCCTTGTGTTTTTTATAAGGTTTCTAATTGCCCCTATGTTTTTTTATAAAGATGTAAATTTCCCCTTCAAAGATTAAAAAAAAAAAAAAAAATTGACAATCCTAGAAAAAAAAAACTATTTCAAAGTGATTTTCCTTCGATTTGAAGTTGATTTTGCATTGATTTAAAGATTTTAATCTACTTGTATAAGAACGTGATTCCAAGTGAAGGTACAATTATTGCTAGTTGTAATATGACTTTGAACTTCAAGCATAAGATTTATATTTTTTATGGTGGACATCAATGTTCTGTTATATAAGCTATACGTTTTTTTTATTCTTTTAATTAAATGATATTTATTAGTTTAAGGTTGTAGATCTCCTTAGAAGGTAGACTAGCACATGGTTCTGATATTGCAAAATGAAAAATGTTGTAAATACCTCCCTCTAATATTAAAAAAGTGATAAATACCCTCTTCTGATATCAAAAATATTGCAAATACCCCCTTTGACGGATTTATCTTTAAACGAGGACAATTTTGTCTTTTTACAAGGCTAACTAACAGAGTTAAACAGAATTTGAATTTGGGGCGTGTATGTAACGTTTTTCATAATACAAGGTTTATAACGTGACTTTTTAAAACACAGAATTTATGATACAATTTTATAAAAATACAGAAAAATATGATACATTTTACTCATATTTTTATTTGGAGTTGGTCAGTCGTAGCTTCGAAGTCCCGGTTACTCCTGCATAAGAATTTTTTCTCATGCATGATGTGCCACCAACAACGAGGTGCCTTGAGTCTTGACTTCATCAAACTGTTCTCTTAGCCAGCAATGGCGAATCAAATTAAAAGAAAAATATATGACTAGAAATGATAGCGGTTCGATTAATTACAGTTTTTGAAAAAATCAAATCGAAACTGATTAGGGTAATTTAAACTCGAAATTGAAACTGAAAACCTTTGGTGTTAAAAATCATTATTCAAAACCGAAATTGAAACCAATAAACATAAAAAAATCACGAATAATCGAAATTAAAATAGATAATTTTAAAAAAATCAATTTAAATAGAAAATCAGTTCATTTTCACTAATATTGACTTATCAATCAAAAAATAAGAAAAAAATGGATCATATATGAAATAAATCATTAATAAAATAAAATGTAAATAAATATAAAAATGAAATAAAATACATAAGAATCCGATCTACGAGACATCAAATCTGTACATGAGCACATCAGATCTAGACATGAACACATTAGATCTAGACATAAGAATCATAAATCTGGCCAAAAATACCACATTATCATTTCAGCCAGAAGATTTTGGTACAAAAAAAAAAGAAGAAAACCCGCAACAAAGGACAAGCCTAACCTGTTACAATGAAAGATGAAGCCCAAGCGGGTAGCCGCATAGTTAATGGACAACTTTATATGGAGCTCTTTTCTTTATATGGAAAATTGACACGTGAGATAATCAACCACCTAGAAGCTAGCACCCATTGTCAACCATATATGCAGTCATATAATACTGTAATGCAACTTAGTTAATATTTTTATTAGTTAATATTTTTATGGGTGAAGTGCATAAAATTCTTTGTTCTTTTGTAAAGTTGTATAATATTTATTTGTAGTTTTAAAAATGTACAGTACCTTTTTGTAGTTAATATTTTTATGGGTGAAGTACACAGGACCTTTCTGTACTTTTGTAAAGTTACACAATACTCTCTTGTGGTTTTAAAAGTGCACGATACTCTCTTATAGTTTTTGAAACTAAACACAACAGTCCCCTCCATAAAAAAATTTGCCTATTTTAACAGAAAGTATGATGCACACGCATCAAATGCACTTTTTTTGTTTAAATTATTAATTATTTGGATAAAAATACTTATTTTCTCCAATCCTAAAGAGAAAAATATGTGTCATATAAAGGTATTTTTATTTAAATAATTAATAATTAAAGCAAAAAAAACCTTGAATAATCGTATTTGACAAGCGTGCATTCCATTTTTCTTTAAAATAAACGAATTTTTTGACAAAAGGGGCTTATTGTACTTAATTTCAAAAACCATATGAGAGTACCGTACATTTTTAAAATCACAAGGAAATACCGTGCACTTTTAAAACCATGAGAGGTATTGTACAATTTTACAAAAGTATAGGAGAGTCTTGTATATTTCACCCTATTTTTATTGATGATGTTGTGCTTTCATCAATTAATGTTACTCTTAAAAAGATGATTCTAAATATAACATCTTTACAAAGTAAAATATGGAGGTGGAAAATCATATTTATTGATAATTAACTGTGGAAGCATCACCCAATCTCCACCATACTAACTATACAATCGAGTATGGGATAATGTATTTTCCTTGTTGGCAATATAATTTTACTGTGTTTTGACCCAAAAAAAAAACTATACAATCGAGTAAGCAATCTGTTGTCAAACTATACAATCGAGTAACGTCAAAATTCTACATTAAAAAAAATAAAAAATTGGTGAATTCATCCTAGACAAAGTTAAAATCAAGAAAACGAGTTACAACAGTCATTTTTGCAATAGAACTTCATTATTTTCGTTATGATATTGTTTATGACAGTTGAGTTTTTTCACGATTTGTGACATCCTATTAGCATTTGGCTTTATACTTGTACTTGTAATCCATCTTTTATTTGACTTAGAAGAAAAACTTGAGCTTCAATAAAAAAAATTTTAAAAAAAAACAACTCTTCCGCATTCGATTTGCCTTTTCGTCCAACAAAAGGTCAAGTTCTAATATGTATTTTATACTGAATATGGTACCTTCACAACTAATAATGTGGAGGTCGGAAATTGAGATGTATGAGAATCAACCATCTAGAAGCAACATCTATTGTCAAATATACAGTCAGTACATTTTATCATGCAACTTGTTAATATTTTTAGTGATGTTTTGCTCTCATTAATGTTACTCTTAATTGGAAGATGATTTTATACATGACATCTTCATAAATTAAAATACTTAGGTGAAAATACAGAGTTATTGCTAATCAACTATTTAGAAACACCCATTGTTGAAACCACCCAAAATTTGGCCGTTTGTTTAATATACTAACTATACGATCATAAAACGAAATGTGATGTAGCTTTGTTGTCAATGTAATTACTCTTGAATAGAATATTTTTCATATATGACACCTTTATAGCTAAAATATTGAGATTGAAAGTTCAAACATATAGATAATCAATCATATGAAATCAACACCTTGTATCAATCACCCAAAATATAGCCCCAATATCCATTGAATTTTCTTAATAAACCAACTTGATCGATCAATGTGATGCAGTCATGGTTTGCTTGGTCTATGGTTTATGTCTATCTTAATGTAGTTTGTTCGGCAAATTTACTAAAAGGCTGAGAGCAAGTGCTTGATTAACACCGAGAATAGAATATTGGTTGCGATCTCATTTATGCAAAACTGGAGATTGAGTTCTAAATATGAAAAAAGTTCTAATTTCAGTTCTTATCTCATAATCTCAATGGTTACAATAATTACGACATCTGCAATGTGAGCACCATCTTTAATAGAATCCATAATACTCATAATGCATATTCATCCGGCTCTAATATGAAGTAAGCCCCACCCCTCTCTCATGTATGAAAAACTTTTCCTACTTGAGGATGCATGTTACATCAAGTTATAAGTCAACTTGAATAAATAGTTGACAAAAAAAAAAACTTCAATAAATAAAACAGTATCAACCACCCAAAATTTGTATTCGTTGAACTACAACAATAAGCCAATTGCTGTGACACGGTCATATTAATCTATCTGTACATATATGCCTAAAACTTAAAATGAATGATCGAAAATGTAATTTATTTTTTATTTTTTATTTTACCCCGTACCCCCACATGTTCTCTAATCTTTTGAAATTCGAACTTTAGTCTTCCAACTATCAAGGATTAATCAACCATTAGGCTACTTTTAAATCTCGAATGACTAAAGATGTACGATTTAGCAACTCTTACAAAAATTTGGTTGTTTTTAATGATTTAAACTGCTTGTTATGAAAACCAATCTTATAGCCTTAAACTCATTAAACATAAATACAAACATAATTACTTACAGTCCTTAAAAAGAATTAAAAATATTATTTAACACTATACACGGTGGTTTTTTGTCATAACGGCTGCCTATAGTCCTTAAAACGTACAAAAATATTATTAGTATTATATGTGGTGGTTTTTCGAAGTAACCAGCACTTATATTAACGTAAAAATAAAAATAAAAAAAAGATATTAAAAAAACCTTCGGCTGTGGTGTATTAAAAATCCATATAGTGCTCTAAAAGACAATAAATAAGAAAAATGTCACATTTAATCTCTATTGTTTCAAAAAAAAATTCAATTTTGTCCCTATTATTTTTTAAAATTTTTAAATTTGTACCTATTGTTCAAAATTAGTCAATCTAATCCCTATTATTTTCTTAAAAAATTCAAATTCATCCCTATTGTTTCTAAAAAAATTTTAATTTAGTCATTGAATAAAAGAGACAAATTTAAAACCTTAAGAAAACAAAAAGGACAAAATGACGCTGCAAAGACCAATGCACCAATTGCGGTACAATAGAGTTTGCATGGGAAAAATGACAGGAAGAGAGACATATATATGGGGTATATATCCATCTATATTGAATTGCGGATACAGAAATGATAAAATCATATTTGATTGGACTGAGGAAGACCGGACCCCCTTTTTCTTTTGATTTTTTTTTGAAAATATAGAATGGGCGTGAGGTAATAGTTCCATATTGATACGAACTAACCCATACGCTCCCATTTTTAATAAGATTCCCGCTAGAAGCATACAAGTACTGTAATGTGCTTCTCCATGGGTATCTGGTTTTAACTATATCGCACTATGTATCATTTCTTACGATTACGAGGTTTATTCGAATATGAAATCCAATCTTGGAATTCATTTTTATCTCTATCAGGATGTTTACTTTCATCCAAAAATTGATTTCTTTACTTGTATGACTTAGATGTCTTGTATTTCTCGAAAAAGTGATTCTGCTTTTGTGTTAAGCTTATCAATTTTTTTTAATAAATGATTGGCTACAAAAGGATTCAATCGTATGGATATGTAAAATACAGGATTTCCAATCCTAGCAGGATTTTGAGAAAACAATAGGGATAAATTTAAAATTTTTGAAAAACAATAGGGACAAAATTAAAAATTTTAGAAAAATAATAGGGATGAAATTGAAAAATTTTAAACAATAAGGACCAAATCGAAAGTTTTGAAAAAATAATAGGGATGAAATTCATAAATTTTAGACAATAAAGACCAAATTAAAACTTTTTAAAAACAAATAGGGACTAAATGTGCAAATTTTTATTTTTTTTACATAATGTGGACCATTGTATCCTTTTTCTTTCTCAAATACACCCATTCATATTTTTTAAAGTCCAGTATTACTCTCAAATTTTGAAAACTCAACATTATCTAACATAAGCCAAACAGTTAACGATTTTTGTTCAACAACGCTTCTAATCAAAACTCTATTGCTAAAAATTCTACAACTTAAAAGTTAAAATTTTATAATTAGGCCAAACAAAGCTTAAGTCCTAAGACAAACTCTAACAACTTTCCTGTTTTCTTATATGTATTTAGGAAATTTGAGTTAATTCCTTATTTGTAGAGATCCCTTATTTAAATTTTACTCGAATAATTTTTTTTACTTTTAATTAATATCTTATTTTAATAAATCCTTCTCTTTAAGGGATGAGGTATTTAAGCTGTTGAAGTGAGGTTGGATGAACAACTTTATACATGTGAAGAATTGAGAATTTTTAGGATGCAGTTGAAGAAGGCCTAATCTCATTTCTTGTCGCAGTGGCTACTATAAGTCGTGTTAGTTTTAGTTGACTCCTAACATGCTAGGCTACTATAAGTCGTGTTAGTTTTAGTTGACTCATAACATGCTACATGCTACATGCTACATGCTAATTTTATGGCATGTGAATACCGTTATCAACGGAGACCCATATATCAGATGTATGTTACCTGCAAGTCGTTCAGCTTCAATAAATAAAACCGTGCATGTTACTTGCAAACGATCAGATGGTAAGTGGATTTTGAATATGACACCTTGACAACGTAAATATTAATAATATCTTCCATCAGACAACGGTTATCCAATCATCTTATATTCTGTAATTAATTTTTTTTATTATTTTATATGATGTTCTTCTTTTATCCATGTTTACTGTTCAATAGTAATGTTGACTTATTCAAGGTATGCAAACCATTACAAACTGGCATAAGATCGCGAGATGTTTTATAATTAGCTAACTGTGGTAAAATATAATAATAACACAGATAAAATAATTGAAAGAATATTATACATATATAAAATCTACTTGCTTTTGGTGTTATCACTCTCGGATTTCTCAGAATCAATAATTTATATTTATACACAAGATGTCATCATTGCTAAAAACATAATCATTACACTTTAACTAAAGTAAATATTAAAATAATACAATCTAATCCTTCTACATAACTTTTGCAATCCAATTTTGAACTGAATTCTTCTCGCAATTCAAACATCAGCCAACAGTCGATATACAACGTATTATTTCTAACAAAATATTATCAATAAAAATCTATACTTTTATAATACTCCCCTTTGGATATTTATTACTTAAAAATATGTCTCATTAAAAATCTAATCAAAAAAACCCAATGGAGTAAAAAACTTGACGAAAGGAAAATAGTACATTATACTTATTTGGCTTACCTTGTTAAAACCTTACCATAAGAAAAATTCAGTAGGATAAAAATCTTGGTGAAGGAAAAAGAGTATAGTGCACGTAAAAATAGCTTCTCCCCCTCATGGTGACATAAGTCATGATGATAAATCTTTCAAGCGACGCATTCCACATCTTTGGACATGTGTTTTGAAAATTATTGGTGGTAATGTTTTAGTGAATAAATCTGCTAGATTTTCGCTTGAACGTACTTGTTGAATATCAACAATTCCGTTCGGTTGTAGCTCATGTGCGCAGAAGAATTTTGGTGATATATGCTTCGTTCTATCACCTTTGATGTAACCACATTTGATTTGTGTGATGCATGTTGTGTTATCTTCGTATAGTGTGGTTGGACCGTCATTATTAGAGTTTAATCCACATGACTCTTGAATATGTTAAATGACAGATCTCAACCAAACGCATTCACAACTAGTTTCATGAATTGCTAAAATCTCAGCATGGTTTGAAAATGTAGCAGTCATTGTTTGTTTCATGGATCACCATGATATAGCGGTGTCACCAAAATGAAAGACGTATCCAATTTGTGATCTTGCCTTATGAGGGTCAGATAGAACCAGCATCAGCATGACCAATTAATGAAGATCTTGATTGTCTTGAATAGAATAAACTCATATCTGATGTTCCATGCAAATAGTAAAATATGTGTTTAATTCCATTCCAGTGCCTGTGAGTTGGAGATGCACTATACCTGGCTAATAAATTAACAGAAAAAGCAATATCTAGCCTTGTATTATTAGCGAGGTACATTAGTGCGCCAATTGTACTAAGATATGATACTTCTGGACCTAGTAATTTTTCTCTAGCTTCTTGAGGGCGATAAAAATCTTTTTTTCACATCAAGTGATCTAACGACCATCGGGGTCATTTAATCTTTTTTTCACATCAAGTGATCTAACGACCATCGGGGTCATTTAATCTTTTTTTCACATCAAGTGATCTAACGACCATCGAGGTCGTTTGTGGATGAGCTTTATCCATATAAAATCGCTTTACAATTTTTTCTATATAAGCCGATTGATGGATGAAAATTCCTTCTGGAAAATTGCTCAATTTGAAGACCAAAACAGAATTTTGTTCATCTTAGATCTTTCATTTCAAATTCCCTTTTCAAGTATACCGCAACAATTGCAAAACCGGTTGTTGATTTTTTAATGAAAATACATGGACAAATGGGATTATTAATATATCTTTCTCTTGATAAGTAATCACTTAAACGATTGTACCACATACGGCCAGATTGTTTCAATCCATATAAAGATCGTTGTAATTTAAGTGAATACATATGACGGGGTTTCACTGCATTTGTTTTTGCAAAATGATATCCTTCAGGGATCTTCATATATATATCACTGTCAAGTGATCCATATAAATATGTTGTAACAACATCCATTAAGCGCATTTCTAAATTAGCCTGAGCAGCGAGGCTAATTAGAAATTGAAATGTAATTGTATCCATTACTGGCGAATATGTTTCCTCATAATCAATGGTAGGTCTTTGTGAGAAACCTTGAGTTACAAGACGAGCTTTATATCTCACAATTTCATTCATTGTATTTCGCTTGCGCACAAACACCCATTTGTACCCAACAGGTTTTGTATCTGTATGAGTTAGTACTACAGGACCGAATACCTTGCGATTTTCTAACGAGCTTAGCTCTGTTCGTATAGCTTCTTCCTACTTTGGCCAATCATTTCTTTGTCGACATTCTTCCACATTTTGTGGTTCAAGATCCTCATCACTTATTTCAAGTGCTACCGTGAAAGCAAAACTATCATTCAGGATAGTTTCTTTTCGATTCCACATTTTCCCGGTAGAAACATAGTTTATAGAAATTTCTTCATTTTCAGGTACCTCAGTTTCTTCAAGAACAAATTTGTCTTTAATCTCTTCAGGGATTTTGATCTCTTCAGAGATTATGCATTCACCAACATCAGTTGGTTCTACCATTTCTTTCATGCTTTTTGATGGTATAGAATTTTCCGAATTCATTCTTCTTGTATCCTCCCCATGTGACTTTCTTTTTCGAGGTACAAGTTCTTTTGCATCGACAGGTCTACCACGCTTCTAGCATGCCTTGGATGCATTTACTGCTATATTAACAATTTGTCTTATTGGGACATCAATTTGTGTCGGCACATTAATTGCAGGTATATGTGATTTCATAATATTCTTTGTGTTTACAAATGCATCTGGTAGATTATTTGCAATATTTTGCAAATGAATGATCCTTTGAACTTTGAGTTCACATTGTTTAGTTCTTGGATCTAAATGCGACAATGATGATGTAATCCAGGATATGTTACACTATACTTCTGATTGCGTTTTTTCTCCCTCTGCCTACAGGAAGAGAGTCTCATCAAAATGACAATTCGCAAAGCGTGCTCTAAAAAGATCACCCGTCAGGGGTTCAGAATCCGCAAGGCACGCATGAGAGGTGTGCCTTTGATACATTTACTGCTATATTAACAATTTGCCCTATTGGGACATCAATTCGTGCCAGCACATTAATTGCAGGTATATGTGATTTCACAATATTCTTTGTGTCTACAAATGCATCTGGTAGATTATTTGCAATATTCTGCAAATGAATAATCCTTTGAACTTCGAGTTGACACTGTTTAGTTCTTGGATCTAAATGCAACAATGATGATGTAATCCAAGATATGTCACGCTGTACTTCTGATTGCATTTTTTCTCCCTCTAACGACGGGAAGAAAGTCTTATCAAAATGACAATTCGCAAAGCGTGCTCTAAAAAGATCACCCGTCAGGGGTTCAACATATCGAATAATAGATGGAGAATCAAATCCAACATAAATTCCAAGTCGTCTTTTTGGACCCATTTTACTACGTTGTGTTGGTGTAATAGGGACTTGTACCGCACAACCAAAAACATGTAAATGAGATATATTTGGTGGACAATCATGTACAAGTTGTAACAGAGAGTATTCATGATAAGGTGTTAGGCTTACACAAATCAATGCACCAGCATGTAAAATAGCATGACCTCAAGTTCACGTAGGGAGTTTCATTTTCATAAGTAAAGGCTTGACAATTAATTGAAGTCGTTTAATGAATGATTCAGCTAAACTATTTTGTGTATGCACATAAGCTATAGGATGTTCGACTCTAATTCCAACAGACACGAAATAATCATCAAATGCTTTAGAAGAAAACTCACCAACATTATCAAGGCGAATAGATTTAATGAGATAGTCAGAAAATTGTGCCATTAACCTGATTATCAAAGTGAGAAGTCTAACAAATGCATGATTTCTAGAAGAAAGTAGACAAATATGTGACCATCTAGTCGATGTGTGACGTCTGATCCCCAGTGCTTGCATTCATCATTCATGTGCATTTATGTTGTGCAGTTAATTGCTTGAATGTTTACTTTCATATAAAATGCTATTAAGTGTTTAATTGCTTTTTATGTGCTAGTATTTGTTAAAATTGCTTTTAAATATTAAATTGTGAATTAATTTATTTTAGAAAGTGTTCAATGTGTATTAAAACCATTTTCATCAAAGACTTTTAAAGAAAACTTGCATTTAAAGAGTTTCCTATTACATTTAGCCCGGACTAAAAATTTTATTATCTTATTTTTCGGAAATCATATTTTTCTATTATTACTTAACTATTAATTAGCTTACGTTCACAAAAATTAAGTTCATTGCATATTTGTTGAGTAATTTACAAAAATATTTTGATATTACATGAATAGTAAAATGTATGTTACATATTTGGGCCAAATGAGTTTCTTGCATTATTTTCTTAAACTAAGGCAAAACCCATTTTCCAAGCCCAACCCAATATCCATTTACATTACCTACCTTATATACCCATACACATATACATAAACACCTAATTTATGATACAAAGCAAACAAAAGAAGAAAAAAAGAAGTCATTTTTTGGTCAAGCAAAGGAAAAAAATGGGATTGAGCTTTCAACCTAGGGTTTCAACTTGTGATCCAATCCAAGCCATTCCAAGATGATTTCTTGCCATCCAAAGCCTTCTTCAAGCATTTATATCTTAGTTGGTGAGGGTTTCTTGAAAAACTTGCATTTTTACATGTTTATAGTTTATGTCAATTTTTGTAATTGTTGAATATTAATTTGTTTCTTGTTGTAATTGCTTCTAATACTCTTAAATACGTTAATAGAGTAAATTTTTATAGTTTGTTAGCAATTTATATGGTTGGTTATGGAGTCTTGGCATTTAAAGAAGACGATAAATAGTAAAATTTAGGATTTTGGTTAATTTGATGCTTTGAAATCTAACGAAGCTATTTATGGTGCCTCTAAGGTTAGGAGAACACATATTGAAAGTTGTTTCATGCGTTTAGGTAGCATATTTATGCAAACATTTTTGTAAAGTCTTGAAACGGGTACTATTCATTCAGACCCTTTAAATCTTGCTAGAAACCTTAATCTAACATTAGATAGGTGATGTTGGGTTGATAAAACGGTCCCACGTTAGAATTTATCGAATTCCGAGAACATTTATTTTTATGGCCCTTTGTATGCGTACGTTAGAATTAATACATTTAGAGCCTTAAATACTAGTTTAATGCTTTATTTAGGTGCTAGAGATGTTAGTTAACATAGAATTGTGATTGTATAAACTTGGGTTGGCCGAAATTTGAAGAAAAATGCATTTTAGGCTTGGATTACAAAGGGGTTTCGGGTCAAACCTAAATCCGGGTGAATTTGGTTGTCATATTTGGTGTTCTTAGGTGTAGAGGTGTTAGAAGTGCGTTTCTAACGTTCCTTTGAGTTTTGGTTAATATACTTGTAGTGTAAATGTATAAAGGAAAAATCGGAAATTTTATGGTAAACGAGGTTTAACGGGTGAACATAAGGGTTCTAAGGGTGTCATAAAGTGTGGTTTGGAGGTTAGGATAGTTCGTTTGAGAATCGTGAACCTTGGCCTTCATTTTAGAGTTAAATAACTTAGGTTAACAAATGGGTAAAATGAGAGAATTGGGTGTTTTATAGCTTGTATTGTCTTATAGTTGGTTATTATGTGTTTAAATGCATTCCTATAGCATATTTGAGCTATTGATGAAATTTCGTGAATGTATGTTGTTGATTCCCTTTGTGCACCAATGGTTATTTTCATGTTTATTGCTTATAGTTTTATGGTTCTTGCTTCTAATGCTTTCTACGTTACCTAATGATGTTATAGAGTAAACTTTTGAACTGGGGTTGCATATATAGTGAGAGCTTGAACATGTAGATGTATTGAAGGAAAAAGGTGAATGGTAACTTGGTTAAAGTTTGATTAATTGTATCATAGGTTGATTTAAATGATTAAATTGATGTTATAAAAGTGTTATTTAGCTAATTACATGCAAAGAGTAGTTAGAATAGGTTGGAATGCATTGTATGTGTATGTTGGCCTTTGGGCCGTTTGGGACTTAGTGTTTGGCCCAATGGGCCTTGGACCAAGGCAGACCTTTGCCATGCGTGTTTGACCCTTCCCCGTGTCCCGAGCATGATTAAAATAATAGTTATTTGAGTTGTGCGTAAATGATATGTTTTGGATAAAAGAATGGAAAGGTTTTAACTAAGTGATGATATTGTTTTATTAGTGTTAGTTTAGTATTTCTAACTTTATAAAAGGGTTTAATGATTCTAAATGATTTAGAAGCCATGTGTGCTAAGTGGTGTGCATGTGAATGGAAGCTATGTTGATGATCTAATTAAAGTGAGTTAATTATGAAGATAATTTATTTAAAGAAGTGAGTTAGCTGTAAATTAAATGAAGTGTTGTATTATGTAGTGATAATTGAAGGGATTGATGCTTTAGGAGAATATTGAAGGAATTTTGGCTTAATTCGCACAGGTTTGGATTCCTAAAAGGTGAAGGATTATTTCTATGTGCATTCTAAGTGTTTTACTTTGCTATATGCTAAATGTTCGATGTTAAGTGATTTAAGTGTTTTACTTGTATTAGCTTAGTAATTATAGATTAATTAATGTATTCCATCCTATCGTACACAGTGATTGATAATGTGTGTGCTCGAGGACAGCCTCTTTTGTTATCCTCCTTGTGTGTATATCGGCTTATTTTGTTATATTGTTATTATTATTGCTTATTGTGTTATCGAGTCTTTGGTTGCGCAACCATATCATCGGGGCAGATGCGATGGGACTCTCTAGGCGGCAGCGGGCTTGCCAGGGTTGGTGCTCTAGCTCCGTATCCTATTCCTTCACTCACCTGGTCCAGAGATTGCCAAGGGGTGTTGGGTCGTAAGATATTCGGGGTACATTCGGAGTATACCCACTGGAGTGTTTGAGGATTATGTCGGCACATTGATCGTGATCGTGGTTCGTGGTTCGAGATTGGGATTAAAGTTCAAGTGATTTTGGAGTTTTTGGGGTTATTGATAATCGTATCCTTTTTAAATGTGTGTTATACAATTGATTTAGTTGTTTCTTTAATGTATATTGTTATTCGATGCTTATCCATTGTATTGCACGAATCCCCTTATAAATGCTTCCCGTATACTGTCCCCTCCCTCACTGGGTATACATGTTTGTATACTCACTCCTCACTACTCGCCTTTCAGGTATCGCAGTGTTAGAAAGAATGTTCGTGCTTGTGGTGCTTGATCTTTGCTTAGGAGTCAATGTGTTATGTGGAATGGGTTGTAAAGATATTTCTTTTGAGTTGTATGTATTCAATGTATAAGAAATGTAATCTAAGTTTGATTGGATCAATAGAGTGGTATGATAACATAGTTTATGTAATGGGTTAGCATGGCTTAAATTAATGCATCTATGTAGTTGTCTAAAGGAATAGAGTTAGAATAGCCTTTGAATTTGGAAATGTATATTTGTTGTGAACTTTTGCTGAGAACCAAGGCTTGGATGATCTTGAGGAGTTGTGGAATGTGTTGGGCACGGTACTAGCCCTTTTATATTTTATGTGCAGGTAAACTGATAGTCATATAAACAGGGGAGACTCCGCCTATTTTCTCTCGTTTTTCGTGCCTTGGAAATGGTTTCGGGAACTCTGGTCTTGAGAGGGATCGGGGCGCTACACGATGCATCTATTAAAAGTATGAAATAATGAAATGGTCCACATGGTGGATGAATAGGTCCACAAATATCCCCTTAAATTATGTCCAAGAATTGTGGAGCTTCAAAAACAACTTTGGTTGGAGAATGTCTCATAATTAATTTATCTTGAGAACATGCAACACATGGGTAATTGTTTGGCAAAAGAATCTTCTGGTTTTTTAAAGGATAACCAAGTGAGTTCTCAATTATTTGACTCATCATTATCGCCCCTGGATGACCAAGCCGATCATGACAAAGCATGAATATATTTGGATCGTTATATATTTGTCTTTGTACTGCATGTGATTCAATTGCTCGTATAGTTGTTTGGTACAATCCGGAAGAAAGAGCTGGAAGTTTTTCTAGTACATGCTTCTGGCATGAATTGAAAGAAGTAATACAAAGATATTCTTTATCACCTTCATTAATAGTTTCACTATGATATCCATTTTGGCGAATATCTTTAAAACTTAGCAAATTTCTTCTGGATTTGCTTGAATACAGTGCATTAATAATATCAAAATTTGCACCACAAGGCAATATGAGATGAGCTCTTCCAAAAACTTCTATTAGACTTGTAGAACCAGAAATGGTAAATACATTAGCCGAGGTAACTAGTAAATTAACAAAATATATTTTATCACGTAGTATAGTATGTGTTGTTGCACTATCTGGCAAATATATATATTCACTCTTTATCTTGAAATCTAGTGATATAATAAAAATATCACTTCTTTAAGAACTTGTAAATTTATTCAAACAAATATAGATAAAGATAAGATATATGTTACATAAGGAGGAAATCAACTAGAAAAACAAACAAACGACAATCCAAAAGAAATCAACTTAAACTTAAAACAACAACATAATTAAAAGATTCGACCCTCAAAATATAGCTAACAATACTATTAATTAGTTTGAACATTTTCATCTCCGATTAAATGTTCTATATTTTCATCGGGATTTTCAAAGAAATCACTAACATCTAAATGTGTAGTAATTTCTGGTCCATCAGAGTCAACATGGTTTGTCTCAGCTACTTTAACTTTTCTTTTTGATGCTTTGTAGAGATCAATCAAATGTTTTTACGCACGACAGATACGTGACCAATGACTAGTTCCTCCACATCTATAACATATTTTATTGTCATGGTATGACTTGTTTTGAGTAGTCTTTTCTTTGTCATATTTTTTCTCATTATTCTACTTCTGGTGGTGAGATTTGTCTTCCTTAGTATTACTTGAATCACCCTGGACCTATATATTAATTCGGCCATACCAATGACCAAGTCCACGTCCGCGTCCGCGGCCACGACCCCGACCACGTTGATTACCATATTCATCGTTAAATGTTGCATTCACTTCTGGGAATGGGGTCATGCCAGTTGGACATAATTGATGATTTTTTAACAAAAGCTCGTTATTTTGTTCAGCAACAAGAAGACATGATATCAAATCATTAAATTTTGTGAATTTATGTTCCTGATATTGCTACTGAAGGAGCATATTCGAGGCATGAAACGTAGAAAATTTCTTTTTTAACATATCATATTCAGTGATAGTTTCTCCACATTCTTTCATTAAAGATGTAATCTCATATATTTTGGAATTATACTCACCAACAGATTTGAAGTCTTGTAATCTCAAGTGTAACCAATCGTAATGAATATTTGGGAGATTAACAAACTTTTGCTGATCAAACATCTCCTTCAAATTTTTCCATAATGTAAGAGGATTTTTAACCGTCTGATATTCAGTTTTTAATCTTTTATGGATATGATGGTGGAAAAAAATTATTGTTTTAGCACAATCCTGCGAAGATGCTGAATTTTCTTCTTTGATAGTATCCCCAAGTTTTTTTGCTTCAAGATACATTTTAACATTAAATACCCAAGACATATAATTTTTTCCCAAGATGTCAAGAATAGTAAATTCTCGTTTTGCGATATAATCCATTTCAATATATAAAGTTTAACTTAAAATATAATTGAAATTAGAAGAAAATTATTTATATCTGTTGATGCACTTCACTAATTATGACAAAGACTCGTGCTGATAACGTGTTATAAAATATAATAGTAAAATAGATAAAATAATTGATAGAATATTGTACGTATATAAAATCTGCTTGCTTTTGTTTATATCACTCTCGAATTTCTCACTCTATAATGCAAGAATCAATAATCCATATTTATACACAAGATGTCATCATTGCTAAAGACATAATCATTATACTTTAGCTAAAGCAAATATTAAAATAAGATAATCTAATCCTTCTGCATAGCTTTTGCAATTCAATTTTGAACTGAATTCTCTCGCAATTCAAACATTAGTCGACAGTCGATATATAATGTATTACTTTTGACAAAACATTTCTAATAAATATTCATACCTTTACAACACTAACTTACTAGTAGTTCAAATACTGTTATAAAATAGTCTAAATGCTTAGTTGAGTATTGCAGCAACTTTACTGAGATCTATTACGTATTCTTTTACAGTCTGTTCATTATTACATTGCAGATGGAGTTATGAAGTAAATTACGTTCGAACTTATCACTGGTCATTTTGGCTAATGGTATAATTCTCACTTTAAATGTGATTGTCTCAAAATTAATTTTCGTGTGTAATATTTTAAATGATGTAAAATAACTTCAACCTTCCTTAAAATTAAAAAAAAGAAAAAAAGAAATGTTCCAAATTTGTTTCTTGTCTCAATGAGAAAAAGTTCAAACTTTCTTCCTTGTCTCAATGACTACGTACCATAAGCCTAAACTCTGCAATATTAGATAACTCTTATCACACTCGTTTTATATATGCCTTGAATCTTTCATATTAAATAACCTCGTAACTACACCATCGTGGAAAGCTTCATATTATTCATATGAGGAATGCAATGAATAAGAGATGCACGTTACCTGCAAATAAATCAACTTCAATAAATAAAACAACTAATCTCTCTGTATTTTTTCTCAATGTGATGCATGTTTTATTAAATATGATACATTCACTATTAAAATATGGAGGTCGAAAATTCATGTTTGTAAATGGTATAATATATACTTGTTCCATGTTAAAAAAAAAAAAACTATAAATTCCATAATATCAAACCAGATAATTTTGGGTTACTTCACTTAGTACTAATTAGTTTTACAATGAAATACAATAATTTTTAATATGGTATCAGATTTGGGTCTTGGTCTAACTATGTACATTCACATATGACTCATCTCTCTTCTTACAAACAAATTTTAAATTCCCTAATTATCAAATCAGATATTGGATTACTCCTCTTAGTACTATTTAATTTTAGGATGGAGTAATTCTTAACATGGTGTCAAATATGAGTCTTGGTTTAATAATGTTCGTCCATGTATGAACCATCTGTCTTCTCGCTAACTCTTCCACCTCAATGTTAGGCCTCATATGCAACTCGCTTCATTTACCTTAATGTCAACTCGTATTCAAAGTTGTTTCTCCAAATCGAGTTAGATGTGAGTAGTTGCATGCATTATATATTACTTCCACATTTAAAAAAAAATATAAAACTATATATGTACAAGATTATCATATAAAATGTTAAATTATTTCTCTTAATACCAATTAATTTTAAAATAAAACTCTAATGATTCTTAACATTAATAATTAATCATCTGGAGTGGTTTAAACTTACACATGATGTGATCCCTTTGGCGTTTGTTTTTGTTAGCCTATACAAAGGGAAGACACCATATTACTCTGTATATGGCTTATGTGATTATCAATGTAGTTTGTTCAGCAAAATTTACTGAATAATACAAACCTTAATCTTATGTCACCCCCCAAAATTCGCCTAAGCGAATTTTAAGAACGTAATTATCGCATACTAAGAAGAAACGTTTTTCCTAAATACGTAAGATATTAAACTTACGCCTATCTAATTACCACAACAATAAATAGGCTAAGTCATCAAAGCATCTAAACCAAATTAAATACAGTAGAACTAAATCTCCAAATTTACTAATAAAATACCCAAGATATAGAGTTTTAAACCAAAGTGCAGAATTATAATCCAATGTCTAGATGAAATAAATAAATTATTCATATATGAGAAATCTAAATGTCCCACTCAATCTCTTGTCAAAGCAATCTTTGTCTCAAGCAATAGCCAAAGTCTATTTTCACAGTTTGCAAAGAAAATCATTATTATAAAAAAATGAGATACAAATCTCAATATGTGGTAATCCCCAGAAAGATCTCTTGGGACCTTTAAAATATTCATAAATGTCAAAATAGTCGTTTTAACAAAATTTACTAAACATCATAATTCAACTAAAAATAAGGTTCATGCTAAAATTCGAAACACTTCATGCCATAAGTCATAAAAATTCATACAAAAATAAGCATTTTTGCCAAATGTTTATAAAACTCAAAAATTGATAGTCTGAATCCAATACACAAAGTCCAAGAGACGGTTGTGGCTATAAACGGGTAGTATCAATCTGACATAATGTGGTTTGATAGACACAATACCACCAAAAGTCCCAAATGAAATTTCGGTTATTATGATAGTGCACTACCCCAAAGATATTGATGTTTAACTCCTACCAATAGAGTCTTGACATATTCGTGTTTAACAACAAAGCGCCCCCTCCTCCACCCCCCCCCCCCCCCCCCCCCATAGGATCCTGAATTCAGAGCCTTTTTAAAGTCTCAAGTATCAAAAAATCTAAAAATATGTTCTATAGTCATATAATGCATAAAAATGAATTTCAACCCTGAATTCAGAGCCTTTTTAAAGTCTCAAGTATCAAAAAATCTAAAAATATGTTATATAGTCATATAATGCACAAAAATGAATTTCAACCACCAAAATATTTAATCCCAAGGTTTTGTTTCCAATTTTCTAAAATCATTTATTGGACAAATTTTCAATATACCAAAAATACGTACTAAGCTTATTTTGAATTTTAGAACTTTGAAAGGCATGCACAACTCTTAAGAAAACACTCCAAAATATAAATGCAAATAAAGCAAAGATATTTTATATATATATATATATATATATATATATATATAACAAATAATGTTCACGTGAACAGTGACGTGACTTTGGTCACTGTTTGTGTTCAAAAATACTTTATATTTCCTTCTAGAACAATGGTAACATTACAAAAGAAACATAGCTTGCGTCTCTGTGCATACATTCTCTCTTTTTTTTTTTTTTTTTAACAAGATGGAAAAGTGGTAAATAGAACCCATAAATTTTGTCTCCTTTAAACCTATAATGGAAAAATGTTGTTAAATATCCTTTAAATCAAAATTCCATTGTTCATACGAAGAGTGACTCGTTGTGCCCCCGAAAAGCACTGTTTACTATTTGTAAATTTTTGTTCCCTTTTTTTTTTCTAAGTTTCTCACACGAATCAATTCAAATTGAATTTTAAATCTCTTTATGAAAATCCAACTCAAAATATGTGATACAGGAAGTTATGCCAAAAATCCAAAACCTGCACTATATGTTTCAAAGCCAAGTAACTTTGATAATTCTACATATCATAATCATAATAGGTACAAAAATACGGAGAGTTTTCGAAAATGAGGGTTAATCACACTTACCTTTTAGACAGATTAATCTTGAACTTTAAAATTTTCCTCATTTTGTCACAAACTTCCAAGGATCAAAATACTAAAAAATTGTACTATACCTTCAAGGTTTGGGCATAATAATACCCTATTTTTCTATATTTGCCAAGAGGCTATAGGGTAAGAGATGTTTTATAAAGTTAGATAAAAGATTATGAATTAGGTTTAAATACTAATTAAAATGTCCAATCCACCGAAAAGTCTAATTTTAACCATTAGTCAAAATAAAATGTAACAAGTTAGTCCAGCTAGGCTTAATAATGCGGGGCGTTACATCTTAAGAGTGGGAGTTTGTTGTATCCATCAATGCATCAAAAACTGAGACCAAGTGCTTTTTTTAACAGTGAAAAATAGAATATTATGCAAAGTAGGTCTGTTTGACATTTTGCTCGAGTATAATCACTCCGTTTAAACATATATCATTGTTTTATTTATATTTAACAGGCGAGGTTTTTTTTTGTTTTTTTTTCCTTTTTTTCTCCGTTTTTTCTAATATTTAACTGGTGAAGTTACTAATAATCGGAATCTACTTTCCTAGTAAAATCCAGCTTGCCATGCTCTACTAACTCTACAAAGAGTATTTTATAAGGCATGCAGCTTGTTTAAGTTTTTTATTTGAAGCTGTTCTGTCATCCATGTTATGCACAAGGTGTGTTAATAACAACTATGAGCTGGCGTGAGGTCTCGAGTTCTTAATCCTATTTAAGACTGCCAAACTTTGATCAAATCTATCACAAATCGAATACAGCCTTAATCTCTATTTTTGACATCGCAGTAAAAGAAAGAATATGGCAGAAGCAGTTCTATCTGTTACTCTTGAAACTCTTCGCGATTTGTTGCTTGAAGAAGCAAGATTTTTATCTGGAGTTGGCGATCAGGTTAAGGAAATTCAAGGGCACCTAGAAATGATGAAAAGTTTCTTAAAAGACGCAGATCAAAAACAACATAAAGAGGAGCGTATCCGCACCTGGATACAACAAGTAAGACGTCTAGCTTATAAAACTGAAGATATCCTGGAGACATATGCAGTTGAAGTTGTATCCAAGAGAGGGAAGGGCATCAAAAATGTGCTCAAAAGGTTTGCCTGCATACTGGGTGAGGGCTTTGCCCTTCACAATATTGGCAAAGACATTGCAAATATCAAATCAGAGATCACCAACCTCAACACAAGCCGAGAAACGTTTGGTATAAAGGATTTAAATGAAGGAGAAAACTCCAAAGAAGCAAACAGAAAGCAGCAATTGCTCAGACAAACTTACGCCCACGAGGTTGAGGAGCATTTTGTTGGTAGGGAGCATGACATTCGCCAGGTGGTGTCTTTGATAATTGATGATGAAAGAGACCATCGAGTAATTTCTATATGTGGAATGGGCGGTTTAGGCAAGACCACACTTGCTAGAAAGATTTTCAATAATGGCGTTGTACAACGTTCTTTTGAAGCTTTTGCTTGGGTGTGTATCACCCAACAACCCCAAATCGACAAAGTTTTGCAAGATATACTAAAGCAAATTGTTGGAAAGGACATGCCCGGGGACGAAGCAGCCTTGGTAAGGGAGCTTTACAAAGTTTTGAAAGAGAAAAAATGTTTGGTCGTCCTTGATGATATTTGGGAACTAAATGACTGGAAGATTCTACATCGTGCCTTTCCTATTATAGATGCGAGTAGTAAGGTTATACTAACTACTCGTAAGAAAGAAGTGGCGAAAAAAGGATTCTTCTACAAACTAAACAACCTGACAGAAGAAGAAGGTTGGAACTTGCTATACAAAATAGCGCTCGCCAAACAAGAGGAAAAAGGCAAGTCTTTTTATTATTGTTTAGATATTGAATTTAAGACATTCCTTCTTTTTTTTTTTCCGAGTTACACCAACTTCTAATCTATTTTATCAAAATTACAATGATGTTTGATGCAGTAATTAAAACTACAATAAGCCTCCCTTATCAGATATTACGTACATTTTTTTTTTTTGGTCGAAGATATTACCTACATTATTAGAACTACTTTACACTTTTGTCATTAGAATTGTATACTTAGCTGGCAACTTATGCTATTTCTTTTTTATATTATGTTGGTATTGGTAAGGAAAGCGAGCCACAAAAAGTGTTAGAATTGAAAAAAAAAATCGATAATATTAAAGGTGAAAAAAATTTTGGCCACCAAACTATCTAATTTTTATAATTTCAAATACTAGATTATAAGACATCTCATTGTGATCTTTAAATAATTAAAAGTGGTTTTATGTGACCCTTCGATTAGATTCCATCAAAAAGTTAGTAAGTTTTTATGGGAAAAACATAGGACCCATATTTTAGCTATTTTCTCTTCACATGTCATATGGGTTTGTCACAGAAAAGGGAGGCCTCCTTTTAGTCTTCTAATAGAATTAGATGGAAGGGTTAGATATAGTCACATTAAATTCTTTTATGGTCACATTCAGAACTTTCATAGCTTTGTGGTGAAAAAAAATAAAGAAAAAAGATAATAGCTAGTTGAATGGTCAAATAAAATGTTTGCCTTAATGATAACTTTAGCATTTTAATGTTGTATTATATTGATAGTCAATACGACTACAGGAAAGGTGTGTTTCTCAAAATAATATTAAAATATAATGAAAATTAACTTGAAATTTTAGAATAGATGCATTCTTATAAAGATAAAAGAAGAACAAAGTGATCATTCTTCCTTGTATTCTATTTTTTGTTTCATTCGTGGAAATTTTCTGTTTGCTTTTAAGAAAATGTTGTATAAATAAGCTATTATCACTTCGCAACAAGTTGAATACATTCATTTGCAAAGTTCTTATCTTGTAAAAAAGAGTTTGATGGAGGTATGCTTGAAGATATAATATTATGAATTAATTGTTAAGATCCTCCATGAAAGAGTAACTAATTATTCTAATAAATGGAATACAAAAGCATAGCTTACAGAGGGATATCATGGTAGAAAGTTTTTCATATTTTTATAGTGAAGGTAGTTAATCTCTTGTACTTCCAATTCATTTTAATATACAAATTTCTTCTAGTTTATTAAAGAAGAAAATCATTATATATGTTATGTGGCAAAATTTGTAAACTAAAGCAATAGTACTAATTTTTAATACAATACAATTTTTTTTTCTATATTTGGACTAGAATAATGTCAAATGTCGCCTTATTTTATCACCCGAATATCGTCTCCTATATGTATACCTAGTTGGCATGTGAGAGAATTAAAAAAAAAAAATTAAGTTAGCATGTCAACTTGACATACACGTCAGAGGTAATATTTTGATAATAAAAATAAGATGACATTTAACATTACTCTTTGAACTATTTAAAATTATGATTGCTAAATCAAAAACTCTAACATAACTTCCATATATTGTATTTAGTAACAACATCTTCGTTAATTTGGTGAGTACTTTGTTTATTCTTAGACATTACTCTGAACTTGATGAACTTTGCCAAGTTCTTCAATTACAATGAACATCACACTATTGCCTCGAAAACATTTCAATTTAAATAATCTTTACTATCCATATTCTTACATATATATATTTTTTCACTACTAGCTTTCCCTTTCCCACTTTGTTCCAAAATATATGTCATTTTTGTATGCATTGGTATCAACTCTCCTTAACTAAATTGATCTCTCTCCTCTTCTTTTTTTTTTTTTTGTGTGTGTGTGTATATTTTCTTTGGTGCATTTGATCTCCACGTGTAATTGATACTTATACCAATTTTCCTTACCTTTGGCCTAGTTTTACTCAAAGATAGAGACATCCTGGCGAATCAGATGCATATCTATAAATAAGGAATAAGAAAATTAAACTTTTACCTGTCTTTTCCTTCAATCCACTTCTCATTTATAATATTACTCTTATTAGAGCAATTTCTTAAAAATGGTTTTTTTTTTCCTTCCAAAAATGGCCTTAAAGTTATGATTTTCTTACTGCCTAAAAGTTTTATTTTAAACTTCTTCATGTGAAGATATTATAGGTATACCAAACTAGTCTCTAAGATGACTTTCACTATTGTTTTTGCTCATTTAAACCTCTCATGCTGATCTCTCTTGTCTTTTCCATATAAAGGCACCGTTGTCATTACTCTTAGCTAATCGCTTGAATTACCATTTTATTGAAAATGCTTAGAACAATCAAAGTATTGATTGGTAATCCATTTAAAGAATTAAGAAAATTAAAAGGTTCAAAATGACAAATAATTAAGAACTAGATGAATCTTAGTTATTAACTTAGTATCATCAATAAAATTGGCCTCCTTAATTTTAGATTATTACATGCTCAGTGTGCCACTAAATTTGCTTATCAAATATCTTATAGAAGTAATTTTGAAAAATTTAGCTAAAGAGAAAGTCAAAAGTGGTCATATTATTTTATTTATATATACAAATATTTAAAGTCAACGGCTTTTTTTTTTCTCATTATAAACAATATAATTGGCTATTTCAAACTTGTTGAAGAATTCTATCTGTGATAAGATGCTAATAAACACCTATGGTTATTTTGCCAGTCTTTTATGAAAATACTTCTATTATAATTTTTAGGAATCTTCTCACTTAGCGTCCAACATGTTTGAGGGCAATGACACTTGTCTCTCAACTAATTGTCAGAGGTGAATTGTGATTTCATTTACAAGTCATTACAAATACTAATACTAACAGAGTATTATTTACACTTAGTTTTTTCTGTATTTATATTCCAAAAATACCATTTAAGAAAGTCACTTATTAATATTTTGGAGCACAAAATGAAAAGGAAAAAAAAAAGTATAAATCATTCCTTCGGCTATATTGTCATTGCAACTATTTATGCAACAAAAGATTACATTGAATTCATCATGTATCACCATCCATCCAAAAGTTCAGGCTTCCCATGGATAAAACTAACATAACTCATCCAAAATTTGACAAACTATCTACAGTTGTTTTGGAAAGAATGTTTGAATTTTCTTAATTTTAAACTTTATATAGAAATTTATGGTTTGTAATGCATTCTTGTATTTCTTTTCATAGTTTTTATATTCGATAGCTAGGGTTCTTTCACAATGTACGAACAAATTCGAGGATAGTTTTTTCTTTCTCAATTTGATGAAAGTGATTTGAGTTTTATTTTTGTTTTGCAGATCTGGAAATAGAACAGACATTTGAGCCCATAGGTAAGGAAATAGTACGCAAATGTGGTTATCTCCCTCTAGCAATCTCCACGCTAGGAGGAGTTTTGAGAGAAAAAATTTATCTCAAGGATTGGGAGATAGTGAATAAAAACATTGACTTATATTTAGCGAAGGGAGGAGGTAGTGAAGGACCAAGTGAATCAGTGCTCCATGTATTGGCATTGAGCTATGATGAACTTCCATATTATCTAAAGCCATGTTTTCTTTATATGGGCAGTTTGCGAGAGGATGAGTCCATAATTACAGAAAATACATATCATCTATGGATAGCTGAAGGGTTGGTCTTGTCAAAGCATTGTGGAGAAGGAGAAACAATGATGGATGTGGCGGAGCGATATTTAAATGAGCTCGCCTCAAGATGCATGGTTGAAGTAGAAACAGATGACATGTCAATAGTTCAAAGGTTGCGGAGTTTTCAACTTCACGATCTCATGAGAGACCTATGTTTGTCTAAGGGAAAGGAAGAAGACTTTTCCAAAGTCATCAATATCCAAGGTCAGGAACTACCCGCAATAGACTTTTCTCATGTATTTGATAATGGACGTAGATTGGGCATCTACTTAACTAAGATTGAGTCATCCACAGTGAGAATCTATAAGACGCTCTGTGAACAAGTAAATGGTCAATTCCTTCGCAATTTTTTTGTTCACAAGGATTTTTTAGGTGTTATTGGGTCATTGGATATCTCTGATTTAAAGAAGTTCAAATTGCTTAGAGTTCTTCGGTTTGAGGGTTGTGAATTCGAGTTGCCAAAAGAAATCAGTAATCTGATTCACCTCAGGTATCTAAGTCTTTATGATTCCACAGTGAAGGAATTGCCTTCATCCGTAAGTAACTTGTCATATTTACAGACCCTTGATTTGAGAACATGGAGCAATATTTGTGTACCCAATATATTTTGGAAGATGAAGTGGCTAAGACACATTTATCTTGATGTTCATAACCGTGGACCAGAAAAATTACAATTCAACGACTTGAGTGAGCTGGAGACTTTACATGGCTTTAGATTTTCAACGGATGAACCTGCCGACCTCTCCCAATTGGTGAATCTTCGATCTTTCAAAGGAACTCTAGACAGCTCTGCGTCGCCTCAAATCATTGACCAACTTAATCGCTTGAGAAAGATCTGTTGGGTATCGGCACAGCGGAATGGTCGGGGACAAGCAGTATCACGCAGCTAAAATATGAATGAGAACAGAAAAAGTAGAGACACAAGATTTACGTGGAAAACCCTCAAACAAATCGAGGAAAAAACCACGGGCAAGTAATGGAGGATTTCACTATGATGTGGAGTATTTTACAATAACCTTCTCTCTAATATAAGGAGATAACAATATCACTCTCTCAAATATTAGGAGAAACTAACTCTCACTCACAAATATAGAACAACAAAAAAGGAAGAAAATACTCAAGAGAAAGCTTATGTTTTCTCTCTAATTTGGAATGTTTTAGTGATGCTAAATGGTAAGGAATGAGCCTCTATTTATAGGCTCATTCCATACCCAAAATCAAAGCAAAGTAGTAGTGTGAAAAGAATTTTCATGTGCCTAATTTTGCACCAAACTTTGCTGCTCAAACTTTTTCCTTCTTTCTTCTTTGTCTGCTACTTTTTCTCTTTTGTCAACAAAGTAACAAAAGTTGTTGTTGCTTTTTGATTTCAAATGAGCTTTACAGCTCAATAATCTCCCACTTAAAGCTCATTTGAATCAAGCTTTAAATCTCTCCAGTCTTTCCAGTTTCATGTTGCTTACGTCTTTGCTAAGCCAAAGGAGGATCTACTCCAAACAAACTTGTTAACGTTGATTGGCTTTGTCATGACATCTGCTAGGTTCTCGTTGGTGTGAATCTTCTGCATATCTAGGAGACTGTGGGTGTATCCAATCAAGAACAAGTCAGATGTGTTTCTAATATTCAAAACTTTTAAAGCGCTGGTGGAACTTGAATTTGGGAAAAGGATCAAGTGTTTGAGGACGGACAACGGAGGAGAATACACTGACGGGAGTTTCTTAGCATTTTGCAAGCAAAAGGGTATTCAGAGGTAATTTACTGTTGCACATACACCTCAGCAAAATGGTGTAGCAGAGCGGATGAATAGAACTCTTCTTGAAAGAATGAGAGTTATGTTGGAAACTGCAGGTGTAGCCAAATCATTTTGGGCAAAAGCAGCTAGAACTGCCTGTTACGTGATAAATCGGTCACTATCAACTGCAATTGGGTTGAAGACACCAATGGAATGTGGACCGGAAAACCCGCAGATTATTCTACTTTGCACATATTTGGGTGTCCGGCATATGTGATGTATGGTTCCCAAGAAAGAACAAAGCTGGATCCAAAATCTAAGAAATGTGTATTCTTGGGAAATGCTGATGGTGTTAAGGGGTATCGTGTAACGACCCCACTTCCCACGTGGAGCCCACGCAGAGTCTCACAGGGCCATCACTATCGAGGTATTGTTCGCTATTGGAAACCTAGCCCGCAGGCATAGGCCCCTCATGGGTTTGTCCCTTCGAGGATCTCTCCTCAAAAGGTGCCTCGGCTAATACAAGGAACCAAGCCCTTATATCCAGCTCTCTCACTTCCAAATCTTTCGATGTGGGATTGTGTTACCATATTCCACCCCCCTTAAGAGGCCCCGCGCCCTCGAGGGCACGAGCACAAGGGAAGACTGGCTCTGATACCATTTGTAACGACCCCACTCCCTATGTGGAGCCCACGCAGAGTCTCACAGGGCCATCACTACCGAGGTATTGTCTGCTATTGGAAACCTGGCCTGCAGGCACAGGCCCCTCACGAGTTTGTCCCTTCGAGGATCTCTCCTCAAAAGGCGCCTCGGCTGATACAAGGAACCAAGCCCTTATATCCAGCTCTCTCACTTCCAAATCTTCCGATGTAGGATTATGTTACCACATATCGCCTGTGGGATTCCACTGCCCACAAAGTTGTCATCAGTAGAGATGTGATATTTGCAGAAGATAAACTGCAAAGTGAAGATGACAACAACACTTCAAATGAGACTACTACAATACAAATTGAAGATAAGTCAGAACAAGAAGATGCTTCTTTTGAAGCTGCACTGGAGCACGAGGAACAAGAACCAGATAATGCTGAGGTTACAGAAGTCCGACGTTCATTGCGTCAGACAACAAGACCATCTTGGCATTCAGATTTTGTCATGGTGAGCAATGCTGCATATTGCCTCCTAACGGAGGATAGAGAGCCATCTACCTTTCACGAGGCTACAAAAAACCCCGATGTTGCCCTGTGGATGACAGCAATGCAAGAAGAAATTGAAGCTCTACATAGAAACAAGACGTGGGAGCTTGTTCCACTACCACCTGAACGGAAAGCCATTGGTAACAAATGGGTCTACAAGATCAAGTGAGATAGTAATGACCAAGTGGAGCGATATCGTGCAAGACTAGTGGTGAAAGGACATGCTTAGAAAGAAGGAATTGACTTCAACGAGATATTTTCTCCTGTGGTAAGACTTACAACTATCAGAGTAGTCTTGGCCATGTATGCTGTGTTAGACTTACATCTAGAACAGTTAGATGTAAAGACGGCTTTTCTTCATGGTGAGCTTGAAGAAGAGATTTACATGCTTCAACCAGAAGGTTTTGCTGAGAAAGAAAAAGAAAACTTGGTTTGCAGGTTGACCAAATCTCTGTAAGGTTTAAAGCGGGCGCCAAGGTGTTGGTACAAGAGATTTGATTCTTTCGTGATTAGCCTTGGGTACAACAGACTCAATTCAGACCATTGTACATAGTACAAGAGGTTTGGCGATGATGATTTTATCATTCTTCTGTTGTACGTGGACGACATGCTGGTAGCAGGTCCTAGTAAAAATCGGGTCCAAGAACTGAAGGCACAGTTGGCTGTGGAGTTTGATATGAAGGATTTGGGACCAGCTTACAAGATTTTAGGGATGCAAATTCACCGAAATAGAGAAGGCAATAAGGTATGGATTTCCCAGAAGAATTATTTGAAGAAATTCTTGCGGCGCTTCAATATGCAAGATTATAAGGAAATATCAACCCCGCTTCCTGTCAATTACAAATTATCCTCAAGTATGTGCCCTAGCATTGAAGCGGAGAGGATAGAAATGTCTCGAGTACCGTATGTATCAACAGTGGGAAGTCTCATGTTCACTATGATATGCACGAGACTAGATATTGCTCAAGCAGTTAGTGCGGTTAGTCGGTTCATGGCAAATCCTGGTAGAGAGCATTGGAATGCTGTTAAGAGGATTCTACAATACATTAAAGGGACCTCGGATATTGCATTATGTTTTGAAGGATCAGAATTTACTGTCAAGGGTTTTGTTGATTCGGATTTTGCAGGTGATACTAATAAACGGAAGTCCACTACAGGCTATGTGTTTACAGTTGCAGGCGGCGTGGTAAGCTGGATATCTAAATTACAGACTGTTGTGGCCCTATCTACAACAGAGGCTGAATACATGGCAGCTACACAAGCCTGTAAAGAAGCAATCTGGATTAAACGGTTAATGGAGGAACTCGGGCACAAACAAGGGAAAATTTCCTTATTTTGTGACAGTCAGAGTGCCTTACACATTGCAAGGAATCCAGCATTTCATTCCAGGATGAAACACATAGGTGTTCAATATCACTTTGTTCGAGAAGTAGTGGAGGAAGGGAGTGTGGATATGTAGAAGATTCACACCAACGAGAACCTAGCAGATGTCATGACAAAGCCAATCAACGTTGGCAAGTTTGTTTGGAGTAGATCCTTATTTGGCTTAGCAAAGACGTAAGCAACATGGAACTGGCAATACTGGAGAGATTTGAAGCATGATTCAAATGAGCTTTAAGTGGGAGATTGTTGAGCTGTAAAGCTCATTTGAAATCAAAAAGCAACAACAACTTTTGTTGCTTTGTTGACAAAAAAGAAAAAGTAGCAGACAAAGAAGAAAGAAGGAAAAAGTTTGAGTAGCAAAGTTTAGTGCAAAATTAGGCACATGAAAATCATTTTCACACTACTACTTTGCTTTTATTTTGGTATGGAATGAGCCTATAAATAGAGGCTCATTCCTTACCATTTAGCATCACCAAAACATTCCAAGTTAGAGAGAAAACATAAGCTTTCTCTTGAGTATTTTTCTTCCTCTTTTGTTGTTCTATATTTGTGAGTGAGAGTTAGTTTCTCCTATTATTTGAGAGAGTGATATTATTCTCTCTTTATATTAGAGAGAAGGTTATTGTAAAATACTTCACATCATAGTGAAATCCTCCATTAGTTGCTCGTGGTTTTTTCCTCAATTTGTTTGAGAGTTTTCCACGTAAATCTTGTGTCTCTACTTTCTCTGTTCTCATTCATATTTTAGCTGCATGATACTGCTTGTCCCCGACCATTCCGCTGCGCCGATACCCAACAGATCTTTCTCAAACGATTAAGTTGGTCAATGATTTGAGGCGACGCAGAGCTGTCTAGACATCAAATTAATTAAATATACATTATCTAACAACTTAAGTTTTTAAATCAAGTGACCACTTAATACTGGAAGGAACAACCTGATTCAACCACCTAAAATTTGGCCGTATTGCAGCTTGTTAATATTTCTATTCATGTTCCGCATGCTGTCATCAGTGTTATTTTTACATAAACAAGGTTTTAAATATGACACCTTCACAAAATCAGGGGCGGATCTAGGTAGGGGAGTGGGGAGGTTTGGCCCCCGATAAATACTAAAAAAGTTGTCTTAAATACAGAACTTCTAAGTTAGCTTGACGGTTGACTATATTTAATTTTAGCTTAGCGTTCCATGTTCGAGTCTTAATGGTAGCTTTTTCTTCTTTTCGTTTTGCCGCACGAGTCTTAACGGTAGCTTTTTCTTCTTTTGGTTTTGCTATTGGTTTGAACTAGCTTTTAAGGGGAAAAAAAAGATGAAAGGCTTGGGCACTTCCCCAAACCCATTAGCGGGAAACAAAAAGCGGATATCAATTAATCAAAATAAGCCATTTCAATAAGCCATTTCTTTTGAAAATAAAAATCAACGATTTCTAAACAACCCTTTCTTTTAGAAAAAAAAAAACTAAAGTACCATATCTTCTTGAGTTCTTCAAATTTCCAAGACTTCAACTCTCAAATCTCTTTAGAAATTTCAATTTCTCCAAAGGTATGTATATCTTTTCAAAACAAAACTATCATTTTTTTTCTTTAATTTAAATTGTATATATTAAATTGTAAATGATTATGTATATATTTGTGTATATAAGTGTATTATGTATATTCATATTTTGTTGATATAATAATACTCTAAAGAATGAATCAAACTATTAAAGTATCAAGTTAACATGGATAAAGTGCAAAAAAGAATGTGTTTTGGCAAAATTAAGCTAGAAAAAAGAGCCTATAACTTGTGTTTATTTATATTGAAAGGGAAATTGCTAAAGATGTGCCTATTGATGTGATAATTGATGATTTCTATACCATGAAAGAGAGACGAACCCAACTTCATTGACAAAATCGGTAAACATTACTTTACAAGTTTACATAATCTTATATCATTTTGTTAAATAGTATTATTTACATGTATTTTTTTTTTTTTGGCTAAGTTTCTTTACATGTGTTTGTGTTTAAAATATGTTATATCGTTCATTTTTTTAACTGAATCTCGATCCCTACAAAATAAAATATGGAGGTGGAAAATCAGACTCATTGACAATCCACGATCTGGAAAAATCAACCTGTTTCAACGACCCCACAATTTGGTAGCATTCGTAGAATTTCTACAATAAACCAGTGGCTCTAATGGCTTCATAACATACTAAATGTACAATTGCATATATTCTAATGCCACTAGTTAATAATTTTTGTTTGATGTCTTTCTTTCATCAATGTTACTCTTTAAAAAAATGAAGATTTTAATTATGACACATTCCAACTAGAAAATGTATGAATATCGAAAATTTAGACATATAAATAATCAATGGTTTGAGATCAACACCCTGTACCAACCACAAAAAATTTGGCCCTAAATTTTATAATGCAAGTTCTTAATATTTTTATTTGGAGTTGTTAAGTCGTCCCTCTTACATAGTATAAGATTTCTAATCTTTGCTAAGATCTGCGGCAAGTCAAAGAGAGCCTTCATCTCTATATTCATATTGCAGCAAAGAACAGAATATGGCAGTACCAGGAGCAGTAGCAGCAGGAGTAGCAGTACTATCTGTTATTCTGGCAACTCTTCACGATTTGTTGCTGGAGGAAGCAAGATTTTTATACAGATTTGGCGATCAAGTTAGGGAAATTCCAGGGCAATTAGAAATAATGGAGAGTTTCTTAAAAGAAGCCGATGCAAGACAACATAGAGATCATCTTGTACGCACTTGGGTACAACAAGTAAGACGTCTTGCCAATAGAACTGAAGATGTCCTGGAGGCATATGCTGCTGAAGTTGAATCCAAGAAAGGGAGAGGCATAAAAAATGTTCTTAAAAGATTTGCCTGCATAATAATGTTAGAGATATGCCCTAATGCAGTATAGTTAGATGACCTATGTAGGGCATTTTGATGTAAATATATGTTTTATTAATGGCATTTTGAGTTGACATTCATATTCTCCGTCTTATATTGTATGAATGTGTCCTTATGTTTTTTCTTAGAAGAAATATATTCTAAAAGTTGTTTAGAATATCTTGGCGTATTTCTTTAATATGATTAGCATTAAAAGTTATTCATAGTCCTTAGATTATTCAACCAGGACTAGAATAATCAATTATGGACTATCATATGTAGTTACCTTTGATTAATATATGATATTAATGATAAAGGATGGCGAGCCTCGAGCCATAATAGTATGGGATGCGATTAACTTACATATGAATGATTATTAGTGGAATAGATCATTGAATGTGGCATGAGTAATAAACTACATGACTTTGGATTAATAGTTTTATTACTCGTTGTGATTGTGCAAGTAATCCTCTGACTTGAGAAATTACGGTTGTCTGATATATCGGGGTTTAGATTTTAGCATTAGGACAATGCTTGTCTTTGTTTATAAAGATGGGTTACGGCCTTTTTGCAGTTTATTCCTTCGGTATAGAGATTGACAGGTAATTGTCAACACAGGATCTGTTAACTTCCGATAGGAAGCGATGTCCTATGCGATCTAATTTTGGTAGTTGAATGAGGAACTCCTTGGCCAAGGCGTGATGATGGAAAGGAGTATTTCCATGAATGTCATCTCTCATTCTACCGTTTAGATCTAAGCGTAGAATCGAACCAATGGACTTAATCATATCATGGTCCTTATTCGATCGGGACATATTAACGGAAGGATCGGACTGCACGTTAATTTGCGACTGTAAATAGATTCACAAGAGATTGACTTCATTACCGTATATATTGTCTTGATATGTTACTAGACGTCACTCTAGAACGTGAGGGTATTCCGAGAATGACGGGGACGTTTTTTGGAATAGATTAAAAGGGTTTAATGGTCCCTCATCGCTATACGGTGGTGAATCTAGAGAGTCACACACGTTCGAGTATCATGAATAGAGTTTCTATAATGAGCTTACAAAAGGTTTGGAAACGTTAAGGAGTTAACGTTGTTGTATTTGGTCATTAAGTTGTAATGGGCCAAAAATGTAATTATTGAAAGTATTGGGGCCAAAGTATAAATATGAAAAGTTAGTTTCCAATAAATTAATCTAATATAGATTAGGATTAATTTAATCATATGTATATATGTTTATATATATATATATATATATATATATATATATATATAATTAACAAAAGATGATGACATCCAAAGGCCAAGATTTGATCTTGATTAGAATCTATGGCTAGGATTAATACTTGGCAAGTTAGTGGAAAAATACATATTTTTCCACTATAATTTTCAGCCCAATAAATGTATATATTAATAGTTACACAAGACACAAAGTTGCATAGGAGACATAAATGCATAGAAGGCTACAATTTCATGACACAAGGTTGTCTTGAAAGCTTGAATGCATGGAAGACTTCAAATGCACAAGACACTAGTATGCATAGATAACATATATGCATAGAAAGCAAGAATGAAAAATCAGAATTTTAACACAACAAAAAGAGCAAGAAAAATCAAATTTTAAGAGGTGAACACACAAGAGCAAAAATCTGAATTTTTTCTCTCTCTCTTTTTCTCTCCATTTTCGTCCATTGCTTGCAAAGCTTGGGCAGATTTTTCTCTTGCTTTCAACCCTTGTGTAAGCTCATATTTCCATCCAAATAGCTAGTACATACATTTGGTTTGTGGAGGAGAAGCTCTTGGATGCTTGTGTGGACAAACTAGTGCTTTTGCAAGGTGTGAAAGGCTTGTCATCATTCTTGTAGTGCTTCTTCATCTTCTTGGCTGAATCTTCAAGAGGTATACCTTGATAACTCTTGTCAATTCATATATATAGTTATATATGTTGTAGATTTGTTGATTACATGGACTAGACATAAGCTATTATGGTGAATACAAATGTTATGATGCTGAAAAATTTTTGAAATCATGGTTTTGCTTCCACCTAGCTCATTATGTATGTTGTGATTCACCTATTGCAATGGTCCTTTCAAGTGGTATCAGAGCCAGGTTTGTGTAGTCCATGTAGTCACATATCTATGCTTAAAGTTTCAAGAGTTTTGAGCACAAAAGAACTAGAACGCAATACTTGCATATTTGATGCTTAGAAGTTTTCTGAAAAATGTTTCTGCGCACTGTTTTTGCGTTACTGTTTTGACATAGTAAATGTTGTTGTTTGGGGCTGATTTTTGGATATGTTATGCTATAGAGATAGTAGAATATTTCATCCTCTAATATGCATCTCCTAATTTCGTGGTTAAGATTTTCATTTTTAGCAAAATCAGTAACCTCATTGATTCTCGCGCTATTCTGGACAGACTGCATAGTGTCTGCTCCGAGAGGCATAACTCAGTGAGTTTAACTCCGAATTGAGATTCGTTTGATTCTAAAACTATCTACACTCGAAGAGATATCTCCCTGTAAAATTTCAGAATTTTTGGAGAGCTGTAGATATGTTAAATGAGTCAAATCATTTGGTGCATGTGCAGCAGATTTATGATATGTCATAAAATTGAAAGCTATGACAAACTAAGAACTCAAATCGGGTCATGGAATGATAAAGGATTTGTGTTGGGCCTTATTCAACAAATATGTGTTTAAAATGGTTTTATTGAGTTCTTTTGTGTGTTGTTTAACATGAGATGTTAAAAGGTCAAAATATGAAACTTGTTGCATTGCTTGTTTACTATCTAACTTACATTGCTTAGTTGATGATGTATGTGATGCATTTACTTTGCTTTATAAGTTTGTGTGGATGAATGGATGGTGAATTTGATCATGGACTTGGTTAGTGGATGAATGATTGGTTGTAATTTCATTAGATGGCTTTGTAACTAATTTAATCATTCGTTTGGGTTGTAATAGAGACATAAGTCTCAATTTATTTTCTTGCACTTGAGAGAACCTTGTAGTGAGGCATAATGTATGTAAATTTTCAAGGAGTTTGCAAGAAGATCATTCAAGGCGTTTAAGGAGTTAGGAGGCCATTGGATGTTTGATGAAATCAAGAAGTCAAGACCGTGGAAGACATTTGATGTGCTTACTAGGTTTAGGGTTTTTCTTGATTTAATTTAGTCCAAGTCCATGATCCACCATCATATATTTTGCATATTTGCTATTTTATTTGCTATATGTGATGTTATCTTATTTAATAGTCTTATGTGCATATGTGAGATCTTAGGATGTTTCAAACCTCCCTACGTGCAAACTCACATTAGATTTAAACGGTAAAAGAGTTTATCGTAGCCCACCGCCATCCTAGAACTTATCAACTTAAAATGGTTATTTCTTGTCTAACCCAAAGGTAGAAAGATATAGAGCACAATAAGTTTCAATGAGATTCTAGCATACATAGTGATGTAGTTGTGTACCAACATCATGTGGCCAAGAACACACTAAAGTTGAGGTCATAGGATTCAAATTGTCGCATAACGTTTAGATGGCGGATTTGATCTAACTAAATCACTTAGTCAATAAGGCACTAAAGCTGAGATTAAAGTGATTTGGGGGCTAAAATTGACCATATCCTATTTAGAGAAATAGATAACAAATTGTTGTTAACTCTTGAACGCATATTTCAATAATGCACTAAAGTTGAGAGATATCCGTGTTAAGAGAAATTGGTCACCTACTAATGAGTCTTTTAGATTCACGATTCTCACTTAGGGAGTGTGAGATTCGATAAAATTAGTGGGAGTACTATTTAATTTTAAGTCCTTATTAAATAGTCTTTCATGTTTATATTAACTTGCAATCTTATTTTCTGCATTATATTTCCTGTAGTTTATCATGGCTTCTTTTTCAAACCCGTTATCTCGCATTCTTGATAAGAATATGTTAACTGGACCAAATTTCAAAGACTGGTTTCGCAATCTTCAAATCATTTTGAGAATGGAAAAAATTTATTATGTTCTGGAAAAGGACCCCCCGGCTACACTGCCCGCCACTGCCACCGAGGCAGAACGTGAAACTTATGAAGAATGGGTTGAACATGACTTAAGGGCTAAGAGCTACATTCTCGCTTCTATGAATAATGATCTGCAGCGTCAGCATAAGAATATGTCTGATGCCGCTAACATGATTCGGAATTTGAGAGAATTGTATGGTGAGCAAAGTCGCGTTGTTAGATACGAGATATCTAAAGAATTGTTTAGGGCTCGGATGGATGAGGGTTCCGATGTGAGCAAACATACCCTCAGGATGATTGATCTGATCACTCAGCTTGAGGAGTTTGATTTCACAATGGACTATCAGCTCCAGACTGATCTAATTCTGCAATCTCTGCCACCGTCGTTCAGCCAATTCATCATAAATTTTCAAATGAACAAGTTGGAGGCTTCTTTACCCGAGTTGTTGAACATGTTGACCACTGCACAAGGTCAAATGAAGGGTAAAGGAAAGGAGACCGTTCTTGCTGTTGCTTCTTCTTCTGGCTCTAAGTCGAAAAACAAGAAGAAGAAGAAGAACAAAAAGAAAGTCTCTACTCCAAAGACTTCTGGTGGGGTGGTTAAGTCAAAAGGGAAAGTTGTCACCCCTAAGGGGACATGTTATCACTGCAAGAAGGATGGTCACTGGAAAAGGAACTGTCCTTTGTACCTTCAAGAGCTGAAGGAGCAGCGAGCTAAGGTAGCTGCTGAGAAAGGTAATGATTCTTTTGCTTTTGTGATTGAGACTAGTTTGTCTATTAGTCATCGTTATACTTCTTGGATTTTGGATTCTGGTGCTACATCTCACATTTGTGTTTGTAAACAGATTCTAAATGATTCGAGTGCGCTTGGGAAGCGGCAGGTTGTTTTGAAAGTTGGCAATGGTGCAAGTGTTGCGGCTTTAGCTAAAGGAGAAGTGCATGTAGATATGCCTACAAGGCATGTCTTGATTTTGAAAGATGTTTTGTTTGTACCTCAAGCTATTAGGAATATAGTGTCTATTCCTAGGCTTACTAAGGAAGGTTATGAATTTTCCTTTATTAGTGACTTGTGTAATATTCTCTATTGTAATGAATATATCGGCAAGGCCATTTTGGTGAACGGACTTTATCATCTTGACATGAATGAATGTATGCATATATATTCTACTTCCACTTCCACTTCAAAACAAAAACGACCTATAGATAATCAAATCAATCCTAAACAATTATGGCACTTAAGACTTTGTCATATCAATGATAAAAGAATTGCAAGTATGACTCAAAATGAACTTATTGGTTCATTGGGATTTGAGCCCAGCCCTACATGCGAATCATGTGTCCTTGGTAAAATGACTAAGTCACCTTTTATTGGACAAGGTGTAAGAGCTACTGAATTGTTAGCATTGATACATAGTGATGTTTGTGGACCATTTAGAGAAATGGCTCGAGGTGGTTATTACTACTTCATAACTTTTACCGATGATTATTCACGATATGGTTATGTATACTTAATGAAGTATAAGTCTGAAGCTTTTGAAAAATTCAAAGAGTTTAAAGCTGAAGTAGAAAACCAATTAGGAAAAAGTATTAAAACTTTACGATCTGATCGTGGAGGTGAATACTTGAGTACTGAGTTTCTTGACTATCTCAAAGAAGTTGGTATAACATCACAAACAACACCACCTGCTACACCACAATTGAATGGGGTATCTGAACGTAGGAATCGTACATTAATGGATATGGTACGATCTATGATCAGTTACACCGATCTTCCCATTTCATTGTGGGGTCATGCACTTTTGACAGCTATCTACTTGTTGAATAGGGTTCCCACTAAAGCTGTTCCTACTATTCCGTATGAGATATGGGTTGGTAGGAAACCAAGTCTTAATCACATTAAGATTTGGGGTTGTCCTGCTTTTGTTAAGAAACTTAAGACGGATAAGTTGGAAGCCAGATCTGATAAGGGTAGGTTTGTGGGATATCCTAAGGAAACTAAAGGATATTATTTCTACTTTCCTAGTGATCAAAGGGTTGTGATCAGTCGTGATGCTATCTTTCTTGAAAAAGAGTTTGTTCAAGAAGGTGGTAGCGGGAGAAAAATTGAAATAGAGGAAGGGTCCTCTCAATCACAAACATACCTGAATCAAGATCCCGAACCTATTCAGCAGATTCCAGAACAAGTCGTCACACAGGTTCCTCGTAGATCTAGTAGAATATCCCATTCTCCTAAACGATATGGGTATCTTCTTGAGGAAGCACAAAAACTATTTATGGTAGGGGATAATGATCATATTGATGATCCAACTACTTATGAGGAAGCGATACGTGATATCGATTCCGAGAAATGGAAGCAGGCAATGCAAATTGAAATGGACTCCATGTACTCCAATGATGTTTGGACCTTGGTAGACCCGCCTGAAGGAATTGTACCTATAGGTTGCAAATGGGTCTTCAAGAGAAAACTTGGAGTCGATGGAAAAGTTGAGACTTTTAAAGCAAGGCTAGTTGCAAAAGGTTTTCGTCAGAAACAAGGTGTTGACTACGACGAAACGTTTTCACCTGTAGCCATGCTTAAATCCATTCGCATTATGCTTGCTATTGCAGCATACTATGATTATGATATTTGGCAGATGGATGTCAAAACTGCGTTCTTGAATGGATATCTAGATGAAGATATCTATATGGAGCAGCCTTTGGGTTTTGAATCCAAGGATCATAAAGTATGTAAGCTTAAAAGATCAATTTATGGTCTTAAACAAGCTTCTCGGTCTTGGAACATCCGATTCAATAATGAGATCAAAGAGTTCGGTTTCATGAGGAATGAAGATGAACAATGTGTTTACAAGAAGGTTAGTGGGAGTGCGACCACTTTTCTGATCTTGTATGTTGATGACATTCTCATTATGGGAAATGACACGGGTCATATGATGTCCATGAAAATTTGGTTAAGTAATAAATTATCCATGAAAGATTTGGGAGAAGCCACTTATATTTTGGGGATTCGTGTCTATAGAGATAGAATGAAAAGATTAATTGGCTTATCTCAGAGCATGTACATAGAACGGATCTTGAAGAAATTCAAGATGGAAAGTTCAAAGAAAGGTCTCTTGCCTATGAGGCACGGTGTGCACCTTTCTAAGGAAATGTCTCCTAAAACCGACGAGGAAAGGCAACGCATGGATAAAGTGCCTTATGTTTCCGCCATAGGCAGTCTCATGTATGCTATGCTATGTACACGGCCTGATCTTGCTTATGCAGTAAGCATTACGAGCAGATATCAATCCGATCTAGGTGAAGGACACTGGATTGCTGTAAAACATATCCTGAAGTACTTGCGAAGAACTAAGGATCTTGTCTTAATTTATGGAGGCGGTGAACTCCGTGTGGACGGATACACTGATTCAGATTTTCAATCTGATAAAGATGATAGAAAGTCTACATCTGGGTTTGTCTTTGTATGCAATGGAGGGGCAGTCTGTTGGAAGAGTTCAAAACAGCCGGTAACTGCTGATTCCACAACTGAAGCTGAATACATCGCTGCATGTGATGCTGCAAAGGAAGCAGTTTGGATAAAGAAGTTCTTGATAGAGCTCGAAGTAGTTCCATCCATTGAGTTACCGATACCGTTGTATTGCGATAACAATGGGGCTATTGCACAAGCCAAGGAACCGAGATCTCACCAAAAATCCAAACATATTGAAAGGAGGTTTCATATTATTCGAGAGATTGTAGCTCGAAAGGATATTAGTCTGCAGAAAGTTCCTACATTGGATAATGTAGCCGACCCACTTACCAAGCCTATGAGTCAGTCACAGCTGGATCATCATCTTGAGAAGATGGGTATGCGATACCATAGTATGATGTGCTAGTTCTATGTAATGTAGCATTAGTGCAAGTGGGAGATTGTTAGAGATATGCCCTAATGCAGTATAGTTAGATGACCTATGTAGGGCATTTTGATGTAAATATATGTTTTATTAATGGCATTTTGAGTTGACATTCATATTCTCTGTCTTATATTGTATGAATGTGTCCTTATGTTTTTTCTTAGAAGAAATATATTCTAAAAGTTGTTTAGAATATCTTGGCGTATTTCTTTAATATGATTAGCATTAAAAGTTATTCATAGTCCTTATATTATTCAACCAGGACTAGAATAATCAATTATGGACTATCATATGTAGTTACCTTTGATTAATATATGATATTAATGATAAAGGATGGCGAGCCTCGAGCCATAATAGTATGGGATGCGATTAACTTACATATGAATGATTATTAGTGGAATAGATCATTGAATGTGGCATGAGTAATAAACTACATGACTTTGGATTAATAGTTTTATTACTCGTTGCGATTGTGCAAGTAATCCTCTGACTTGAGAAATTACGGTTGTCTGATATATCGGGGTTTAGATTTTAGCATTAGGATAATGCTTGTCTTTGTTTATAAAGATGGGTTACGGCCTTTTTTGCAGTTTACTCCTTCGGTATAGAGATTGACAGGTAATTGTCAACACAGGATCTGTTAACTTCCGATAGGAAGCGATGTCCTATGCGATCTAATTTCGGTAGTTGAATGAGGAAGTCCTTGGCCAAGGCGTGATGATGGAAATGAGTATTTCCATGAATGTCATCTCTCATTCTACCGTTTAGATCTAAGCGTAGAATCGAACCAATGGACTTAATCATATCATGGTCCTTATTCGATCGGGACATATTAACGGAAGGATCGGACTGCACGTTAATTTGCGACTGTAAATAGATTCACAAGAGATTGACTTCATTACCGTATATATTGTCTTGATATGTTACTAGACGTCACTCTAGAACGTGAGGGTATTCCGAGAATGACGGGGACGTTTTTTGGAATAGATTAAAAGGGTTTAATGGTCCCTCATCGCTATACGGTGGTGAATCTAGAGAGTCACACACGTTCGAGTATCATGAATAGAGTTTCTATAATGAGCTTACAAAAGGTTTGGAAACGTTAAGGAGTTAACGTTGTTGTATTTGGTCATTAAGTTGTAATGGGCCAAAAATGTAATTATTGAAAGTATTGGGGCCAAAGTATAAATATAAAAAGTTAGTTTCCAATAAATTAATATAATATAGATTAGGATTAATTTAATCATATGTATATATGTTTATATATATATATATATATAATTAACAAAAGATGATGACATCCAAAGGCCAAGATTTGATCTTGATTAGAATCTATGGCTAGGATTAATACTTTGCAAGTTAGTGGAAAAATACATATTTTTCCACTATAATTTTCAGCCCAATAAATGTATATATTAATAGTTACACAAGACACAAAGTTGCATAGGAGACATAAATGCATAGAAGGCTACAATTTCATGACACAAGGTTGTCTTGAAAGCTTGAATGCATGGAAGACTTCAAATGCACAAGACACAAGTATGCATAGATAACATATATGCATAGAAAGCAAGAATGAAAAATCAGAATTTTAACACAACAAAAAGAGCAAGAAAAATCAGATTTTAAGAGGTGAACACACAAGAGCAAAAATCTGAATTTTTTCTCTCTCTCTTTTTCTCTCCATTTTCGTCCATTGCTTGCAAAGCTTGGGCAGATTTTTCTCTTGCTTTCAACCCTTGTGTAAGCTCATATTTCCATCCAAATAGCTAGTACATACATTTGGTTTGTGGAGGAGAAGCTCTTGGATGCTTGTGTGGACAAACTAGTGCTTTTGCAAGGTGTGAAAGGCTTGTCATCATTCTTGTAGTGCTTCTTCATCTTCTTGGCTGAATCTTCAAGAGGTATACCTTGATAACTCTTGTCAATTCATATATATAGTTATATATGTTGTAGATTTGTTGATTACATGGACTAGACATAAGCTATTATGGTGAATACAAATGTTATGATGCTGAAAAATTTTTGAAATCATGGTTTTGCTTCCACCTAGCTCATTATGTATGTTGTGATTCACCTATTGCAATGGTCCTTTCAAATAAGTAAGGGAAAAACCCTTCACAAGGTTGGTGAAAAGACTGCAAATATCAAATCAGAATTCACCAACCTCAACGAAAGTCGTCAAACTTTTGGTATGAAGGTTTTAGATGGAGAAAGCTCAAAGGAAACAAATCAAACACAAGAATTGCTAAGGCAAACTTTTGCCCATGAGGTTGAAGAGTATTTTGTTGGTAGGAAGGAGGATATACGGCAGCTGCTGTCTTTGATAACTGATGATGAAAGGGATCATCGAGTGATTTCTTTGTGGGGCATTGGTGGTTTAGGAAAGACCACACTTGCCAGGGAGATTTTCAATCATAGGGATGTTCAGCGTCCTTTTGAAGGTTTTGCTTGGGTGAGTATCACCCAACAATCGAAAACCAACAAAGTTTTGCTAGATATACTAAAGCAAATTATTGGAAACGGCACGCATGTAGATGTAGACTATAGAGACTTGGTAACGAAGCTTTACAAAGTTTTGAAAGAGAAAAGATGTTTAATTGTTTTTGATGATGTCTGGAAAATAGATGACTGGGAGATTCTCCGACCTGCCTTTGCTGTCGTAGAGGCAAGTAGCAAGTTTTTAATAACTACTCGCATAAAGGATGTGGCAAAGAAAGGATTCTTATATGAACTAAAGCCCTTGATTGATGAAGAAGGGTGGGAGTTACTATGGAGAAAAGCGTTCGTCAAACAAAAAGAAAAAGCCACCGAGCAAGAAAAAGAACTAAAAGAAAAAAGTTCTGAACAAAAAGAAGAACCCGAAGAAGGTTGGTCTCTTTATACACATACATGTTAAATCCACATATTGCACAAATTTCAAATTTGATGCATTCCTTCTATCTTTTGAAATTATGCCATCCTCAACAATTTCTCTATTTTTTCCTAAATATAAAGAATTTTGGTCATTTCTCTACATATAAGAGTCTTCTATTTCAGTTCCACTCCAACAACTTCTCTATTTTAGAGACTCTTTATTTTTGTTTTACTTCAAAATCTCTTCTTATTTTAATTAAACATATTATTTTAATCAATTTTTTTTATATATAATTTTACATTTTTTATTTGAATTTGTTAATTGTTTATGAAATTTTTTATTTTTAATTACTAATATTTGTTTTTATTTTTCTTTTTTATTTTAAAACTTTTCCAATAGCTTTATGTTTCTTTCTTTATATTCCTATATTTTTTCATGACATAATCTATTTCTTGTCACTTTTTGATTGTTGGAGACACTTTTTCTTTTTTTGCAATTTTTTTTTTAACTGTCAAATGGTTTTGGGAATAGTTCAGGGGATGAGTTTACTATCTCTACATGTAGAAATTATAAAAAGTTAATGTAAGAATTCTCTACTTTACTATTGAAGATGAATATATTCAACAACATTCCTACATATGAGGTAAAAAAGGACAAAAGCTTTCAATGTCGCTATTTTTTTTCTTTTTTTTATTTTTGGTAAAAACTATTTGCTCTTTAGGTTGCCCATGTTTATCATATGAAAGGCGGGTTTGGATAGGCTTCCCCGGATGAAAGGGCTAGATATAGCAAATTTAGATTCTTCAGTGGTCACATTGAGGCATTTTGTAATTAGGTAGTAAAAACAAGATAAATTAAATAATTTAATGCGGAAATAAAATTTTGAATCTATTGTTAAAGCTCCCATTTCAGTATTCCATTTACAGTCACTTGATTTATAGACTATTAGGGCAATAACTTGAACTTTTAAATGAGGTGGTTACTTAACATAGTATTAAAATTTAGGTATCAAAATGTCATAGGTTTAAAACTCACTGTCACCCATTTTAAAAAAATATTAAAACTATTCAAGTGCAAGACTCGGCTCAAAAACTAACTCCGTCTATATTTGCGATGGCTTTTTAAAAAATAAACCCTTCTATAACAACTTAACGTATAGTATGGAGAAGTTCTCTTGGTTATCTTTCAAGAACAAAGACTCATGGGAACGAAGACACACGTACACACACAAAGTACACAAGCATAGTGAAAATTAAGATGATATCTTAATGTGGTTCAACCCTATACCTACGTCAACAACTCATGATTGGAAAATTTACTATTTAGCAATAATGGCTATAATGCAATAGATCTTTTGCACAAAAAAAGATCCAAACCCTCTTTCACACACATGACTTCATGCACTGAAAATCCAAAACCTCACTTATAGGACTTTATGCACATTAAAAGTCTAAACCCTCCCATACTCGTCTTTTTTTTTTTTGGCGAAAGAACAAAAAAGTTTATATGTATATTGGTAAAGAAAGCAAGCCACCGAAAGTGTTAAAATTGAAATATATATATATATATATATCGATAATGTTAAGGGTGAAAAACATTTTGGCCCAGAGTCGGCCCAAGCTAAGGGCACCTTGGGCCTATGCCCAAGGCCCCTTTAGCCTAGGGGCCCTAATTTAAAAAAAAAAAAAACTAAGGTAATTAAGGCCCTTAGGCCTAACGGCCAGCAAAGCACTTAAAAGAGTTATTAAGGCCCAATGGCCAGCAATAAAGCAGCGACTATTCATATCTCTTCTGAACCAATACAATAATTGTGAACCAATAAGTAAGCAGCAAACAGTAAACTATTCAATATATAATAAAATAAAGCTCTAGTATATATATAATTTATTTCCTCAATTTTTTACACACTTTTTCTCATTTTTTACACACTTCAACAGCCAGCAAGCAGCAACCTCGTTTGAAGAGTATTGAAGCACTTGTTTTTACTTGCAAGTTTGTCTATGTTATATATTTCTTTCATACTCTCAATTCTCATTTTTTTTATTAATTGTTCTTATATGCAATAGTTTAGTTTTTCTTTTTTTCATTGCAATTATTGTGTTATTTTTAATATTGAATTTATCATAATTTTTTTGAGTTTTGTTGTACCTAAATTTGAAGCAAGTATGTCTAGTAGGAAATATCCATCGGGTTATGAAAAACTTAAGAAAAAAATGAGAATAGAAGGTTTAATTAAATCTCAAATAGGAGCTTTAGAAAAGTTTATTACCACTAACAAAAGAGAGGAAAGTAACTCAAGTAAAGATTCTAATGAACTATCAAATTTAAATAATTTAGGAGATCATGAAGTCATAGTAGAAAAAGATATAGAAAATTGTAATAATAAAATGTGTGATAATGTGATGGTTGATGAAGAATGTCAAGAAAATAATGAAGAGAACATGGAAACTAAAAATCTTAAAGATGATTTAGATTGTATTTATGATCCGGGAAGATGAAAAAATCTTAATAATAAATTAATAGACTTATTAGTAGAAAAGGGTCCAATAAGAGCGAGTGATATAAATTTTCCAAAAGATGAAACTTGTAGACACTTTTCTACTTCTCATTATATAAGAAAATTGTCAAATGGAGAAAACATGATAGAAGATGGTTAGTGTATTCAAAAGATTTTGATAAAGTATATTGTTTTTGTTGTAAATTGTTTGGTACAAAATCTAGTATGATGAGCCAATTGAGTAACCAAGGAACTAAAGATTGGAAACATCTAAGTGCTAGGCTAAAGAGTCATGAAACAAGTAATGAACATATAATTAACATGAGTGCTTGGTTTGATTTAGAATCGAGATTATTAAAGAACAAAACAATTGATAAAGATGCTCAAGAAAGACTTAATAAAGAGAAAGAACATTGGAGAATTGTCCTAAAAAGAATAATTGCTCTTATAAAAAATTTAGCTAAAAATAATTTGGCAATTCGTGGGGATAATGAGAAAAATTTTCAAGAAAATAATGGAGTCTTTTAAAGCTTTATTGAGATTATTACTGAATTTGATCCAATAATGAAAGAATATGTTCGGCGTATTCAAAATGGTGAAATTCATAAACATTATTTAGGACATAATATTCAAAATGAGTTAATACAAGTGTTGGCACATAAAGTAAAAAGTTTAATTTTAAAAATGTATTAAAGAAGCAAAATACTATTCAATTGTACTTGATTGTACTCACGATTTGAGCCACCAAGAACAAATGTCTATGATTTTAATGTGCGTAGATATTTCATCTAGTCCAATAAGAATAGAAGAATACTTTTTAGGATTTTTGAATGTGGAAGATACTTCTGGAAAATGCCTTTTTGATGAACTTATAGGAGAAATTAAGAACTTAGAACTTGATATTGATGATGTAAGAGGACAAGGTTATGATAATGAATCTAACATGAAAGGGAAATACAAAAGTGTGTAGAAAAGGTTATTAGATATAAATCCTAAAGCATTGTATACACCATGTGCATGTCATAGTCTTAATTTAGTACTTTGTGATGCTGCTACTTCATGTGTTAGAGCCATATCATTTTTCGGAGTTGTACAATAGATATATTCATTATTCACTTCTTCACCTAAACGGTGGAAATTTTTTAAAAAATAACATATCTAATTTAACGGTTAAGTCATTATCACAAACTTGTTGGGGAAGTCGTATTGAAAGTGTAAAGGCTATTAGATATCAAGCTCCAACAAGATGCTTTGTTTGAACAAGCAGAAACAAGTGAAGATCCTAAAATAAAGAGTGACGCTAACAGTCTAGCAACTTATGAACTATAGGATTTTGAATTTTTATTAGGTATGACTATTTGGTATGATATCTTGTTTGCGGTAAACTCTGTTAGTAAGAACTTTCAAAGTTAAAATATTCACATTGATGTTGCTGTAGATCTTCTTAAGGGTCTTGTTTCTTTTTTTGAAAATTATAGGGAAAATGGATTTGTATCTGCTATGATTTCAGCCAAAGAAATTGCAAATGAAATGGAAATATAACCTAAATTTTGTAAACAACGTGTGATTCATAGAAAAAAACAATTTGACGAAGATGTTGGTGATGATAAAACAAGATCTCTTGAAGAATTATTTAGAATTGAGTATTTTCTTTACATAATTGATCAAATTATTTCTTCACTTAAAACTAGATTTGAGCAATTTCACTACAAAAAAAATTGAATTCTGCGACGGACGATTCCCCTCACCATGTCGTCGCCAATTTCGACTTTGCGACGACACGGTGAAGGGAAACGTCCGTTAAACACGAGGTGGTCGCCAAAATCCTTCCAGTCACCAAGCTGTCGTCGTATTGCGACGGCTCGTCACCAGGCCGTCACCAATGATTGCCGTCACCGAGCCCTCGCCAATGTTTCCCCTCACTAAGCCCTCGTCAATTTATCCCGTCACCACGCCGTCACAAAAATTTCCCGTCACCACACTGTCACAAAAATTTCTCATCACCACGCTGTTACAAACAATTCCCGTCACCACGCCGTCACAAAAATTTCCCACCACCATGCCGTTACTAATATTTTCCATCACCATGCCCTCACCAACTTCACCCGTCCCCATGTCGTTACCAAAACAGCCCTTGCCAAGCCCTCGCCAAAACTGCTCTTAGAGAGTGGTCAACAATTAGGATTGAAGCTTATTGATTCTCAACACACACAATCAAACTATAAGTCCATAAGAATTATGAATGAAACATTACACATTCACGCTCTTAGGTAGCTAACTATTCAAGAAAGAAGTGTTTCATTTAAGACTTTATAACTAATATCAAACCATCCTAATCGTATCATTAGCAGCACAACAAGCTTTAATATAACTTATAACTCATTATTTCATAAGTAAGACACGAGGCAGGGAAATCTATCTATCAATAACTTCAACATGAGCTTGACAGCAACTTAAAATAAGAACAATTTGATCTTACATTCATAGTAGACTCAAGTTAAAGATAATATTTAACAAGTCAATAAATAACTACTTCACAATTAACTAACATTCTAACTAAACCACTACACAATTAAACTAACTCTTCAATTTAAAATTAAATCATAAGTTTAAAGAATAGATGCTACACCAAAACACTTGTCTTCATTTCCAATCAAATTAACATTCAAGATAAACAATAGATCTAAAATCACATGCATTTATAACTAATTACTTTATTTGAACAAGAAACACAACTCAGTTATCAGATAGTAACCAAACTAATAAAGCAACATAATATACACTACCACTTAAACCTCGAATTCCCACTTTAACTAACATAAATCTCCTAGCCCCCTTAGATTATCAACTACATTTAATCCTTACACATTCCCACTTTTCAATGGTTAATGGCCAATAATCCGAGCTAACTTAACAACCTTTTCATTAATAGATCAATTTACAACATTTAACTAAGTTAAACAATTTGCACAACCAAATCAAATTCAAGCTATAGCTAACCCCTACATAACTTAATTAAACGAGTTCACATTTTAGTAAGACGGGGAAAAGGGCAAGGGAAAGGTAGTTGCATTCCATACTAACTCATGATTCCTAATTACCCATTCAATTTCAATTATATCACAATTTTCATAACTATAAGAGCTTCATTACGCTACTAATCATCCCAGAACACTACACAATAAAGTTTTGATTGAATACATCTAATTAGAGTTAAAATATATCATCACTTGAGCAAAATAATAATGTTATTCAGATTCTCGCGTAATAGGACAGTTCCAACACATCTCACCAAAATGGTCATAACTTATTTTAGAAAACTCAGATTAATGCATCGTAAAAAGATTTAGAAACTAGACTCATAAGGCTTTCTAACGGTATATAATTCAACCCCTAATCCTTCTCCAAATAATACAGTTTTAAGCTCGAACTTGCCACAATTTTGCTAAAAAATCTGGACAGCCACAGTTAAACCATGATTAAACTCTGTTGCTAGGTAGTTGAGCAATTTAACTCCATTGAAGCATTGTTTCAACACATAGTCTACAATATAAATCAATGGAACAATTCTTTAAACAAATTGATTAACTAAATATACACAAGCTAAAAAAAAAAAAGAACATACACGTAAGCAAAGTCAAAACTTCCATGTTGTTCAATATAGCTAATTTTGCATACTCAACAAAGTCTATATAGCATTATCCAACATTAATATTAACAAATGCTTACAAATTAACAATTAGCCTATGCATAAAGGAGTGACATTCCTTCACCTTCGATTACTAAAACATGCAAAAAAATACAAAGGCCCAGCTTGATTCTTCCCTTTTTATCTTCATGGTCATGCCCTCTTTTGCTTCTACCGATTCCTTGCTTCCATTTATTCTAGATGATTATCCATCTTTCTTTTCTTGTTTCTTTGGGTCAGCCAAAGCTTCCCAAGGATCCTTCACTTTTTTTTTTCCCCTAGTTGGTACGATGGGTGAGAGAGAATTTCAGTGTTTTGTGTTTTGTGTGTGACCGTGTGTGTGGTGTGTGGTGTGTGGTTGAGAGAGTGTTTAGTTAGATTTTTATTTGTGTGTGTTGTGTATATATATGAGCTGAGTGTGCGTCTTTGTCCTCTTTTTTTTTCATGTTAACATAAATGGTTGAAGGATAAGTGAACAAGTCAAAGCTTCCTAGTTCAAAACTCGCCTAGCTATTAATTACCCATTTAACAAAGAGCTCAAACAACAAATGATAAGTGCGATTTATAGCTGCTTAGAGTTATATGTCAACATTTACAAATAAGTAATGTTATGTCTCAAATTTCTGTCTCCAAAGACAATGTCCTACTTATATTGCTGTTACTTGACGCAAAAAGAAGATAACAGATAATCCAGTCCAGGAGACGATTGTACTAATCTTGATCTCCACATGCACACCGCTTGAGCATATTAGTCCACCATCAACAACCTCAATGTTCAAAATTCTTCCACCGTCATTCATATTGACCATACAACAAGGAAAATACAGTCATAAGTAAACAGGCTAGTTAAGACCGGATACGCTAACTAATTTTCCAAGACCATTAAGTCAGACCTGTTAACTAATGCAGATAATTCTGTATATGCTTATTCAAATTCCATCACCATTCTAAAGTCACACCTGTTAACTAATGATCAACAATCTCATTTACTTATTAAAAGCATTAGCTGCACACATCTAGGATAATGCTACACATATCATAACTTTCGTAAGCCTTATGGACTGGATTCCCCTTATTAGATCCTTTTTTTTCTCCTTATTAGATCCTTGAAATCACACTACAGTTTCTTTCTTTTTTATTTTCCTTACGCTGCTTAACACAGTTTTTTAATGTTTTAGAAGGACAGTCTGATGGGATACGATGCTGGTAAAGACTGCCTCAAAATACAAGGTAGGACGAGACAAAAAAAGTTTCATGTAAAAGTATACCATTCACAAAGCTACATAAACCAAATATTGAAGGACACGGATACTTACTAAGGAAAAACTGACTTGACCTTCTCAATATCCAAAGAATTCTGGAGAGACGAAGAAACTCCCAGCTTAATTTGTAGTTTCATTTGCTCAAATTAAACACTAGGTATAGATCCTGCTCCAATTCAACAAATTAATGTTTTAGGCAAAGTGAAATTCTAAAAAGTTCTATAGGATACATATTATAGTTCAAGTGTAAAATCTAACATATTCCAATACTTCTAGTCTTCACTAAAAGTATTTGTTGCATAACAACAAATTATACTTAAGGCATCCTGTAGAGAATCATGTCAAAATAAAATCTTTAACATGTATCATTTATTATCACAGGGAACAATATTAGGCCTATGAGTATGTTTGAAGTATATCAATCAATGTAGTAAAAGCAAGAAAGTTGTATAACAGAGATTGATGGAAATATAAAACCTATGAATATCAGTTTTGAGATTCCGTACACATCTACAATAATATCTTAAATGGATCAAATCACATATGCACCTTATAATCTGTAACCTATTTCACATTCTGAATCAACACAAGCTGTTCAATAATGCTATTACATTTGCCAATGATGCCTTAGCCTCGTGGTCAAAACTAAAGGTGTCAACTTTAATTCTTCACACCAACAACGACAGTATTTGTGCAATTTACGGCAATATTATCACACGCTATACATGTGTTATTGTGCGATTATTAGTAGTTCTACTTTAATTTTTGTATGAATTCATTCTCATTATAGGGGAAGGTTCTATAAATTATCACTTCCTAAAAAGATAGTTAGCCTATGCAAATAGGCACATATATCAAATGGTGCTAGTAACATAAAATCAATAAGTACTTTCCAAAAAATTCAGTTTCAAAAACGTAAGCAAAAAATAAATTTGAAAATAAAAAATAAATAAATATCTGAATTAAAAAAAATCAGTAAATAAATAAAAAATAGAAAAAAGAAAAACAGAAAATAAAAAAATGAAAAATAAAGAAGAAAAATAAATAAATAAATAAATATATATATATATACACACAAACCTACAGATACAAATCAAAATACCAACAACTATCAAAAAAAAAAACAGTAAATAAATAAACAAACAAAAAAAAAGAAAAACAGAAAATAAAAAAACGAATATATATACCTACTTATACAAATCCATATACATATATATATATATATATATAGATGCATGGGTCGCGAGGTAGGGGTAGGGGTGCTAAGGGGTAGGGGTGGAGGTGCTATGGGGTGGGGTAACGCTGAGGGGTGGGGAGTGGGTGGAGAACATGGGGTAAGGGGTGGGTTGTGTTTGGGGGGGGGGAGGGAGGGGCAATTTTTTTTTTCAATTGAAAGTATGAGGGCAGCAGCTGCCCTCTTTTAATTTAAAAAAAAAAAAAAATTGAAACAGGGAGACAAGAATCCTTTCCCGTCTCCAATATTGGAAACGGGAAAGGATTCCCATTCCCGTCTCCAATATTGGAGACGGGGTTGATTTCCCATCTCCATTGGAGACGGGGTTCATATATTGGAGATGTGATTGATTTTCCGTCTCCAATGGAGACAGGCTAAGCCCCCCGTCTCCAACTTTGGAGACGGGCTAGGCCCCCGTCTCCAACTTTGGAGACGGGCTAGGCCCCCGTCTCCAACTTTGGAGACGGGCTAGGCCCCCGTCTCCAACTTTGGAAACGGGCTAGGCTCCCGTCTCTAACTTTGGAGACGGGGTTCCTTTCCTGGAGACGGGCTAAGCCCCCCGTCTCTAACTTTGGAGACGGGCTAGGCTTCTGTCTCCAACTTTGGAGACGGGGTTCCTTTCCTGTCTCCAACATTAGAGACGGGGTTCATTTCCTGTCTCCAACATTAGAGATGGGCTAGGCCTCCCGTCTCCAAATTTGGAGACGGCCAAAATTGCTGTCACTATTGGTGACGGTTTTTTTCAACTGACACTATATCATCACTGTCCGGTTACAAAATTGGCGTCAATTTTTCCCATCACTAAACTGTCGTCGTTTTGGCGACGGTCCGTCGCAAAATTCAGTTTTTTTTGTAGCGTTTGAAGTATTTAAAAAAAAAATTGGATTCTTGTTCAATTTCACTAGATTAAAGTCGATGGATGAAGATACTATTAAACAATGTTGCTTGAATCTTGAAGAATTTCTAAGTTATGATGGACATTCTGACATAGACGGATTAGATTTATTTTCAGAATTAAAAGTGTTAAAAGAAATGTATCAAAAAGAAAATTATAGTCCATTGGAAGTACTTAATTATATAAAAAAAGGTTGATTCTTTTCCAAATGCTTATGTTTCTTATAGAATATTGTTAACAATTCCAGTTTCAGTTGCATCTGCAGAAAGAATTTTTTCAAAATTAAAATTAATAAAAACTTATTTAAGATCATCTATGTCCCAAGAAAGATTAAATGGATTTGCCATGTTGTCTATTGAAAAAAAAATTGTTAGATAAACTTGATTATGACGATTTAATAAATAATTTTGCATCCCAAAAGGTAAGAAAAATAAATTTTATATAAGTCTATCTTTTTATTAACTTGTAATATTATGCTATTTTATAATTCTAATTTTGGTGTTTTTTTTATTTGTAGTAATTATTTTAGTAGAAAATTTAGAGTTTTTTTATTGAGAAAAAACCTAATTATTAAGGCCCCCATTTAAATGACCGCCTAAGGTCCCCAAATTATTTAAAACGACTTTGTTTTTCTATAATAATTTAATAAACAAAAGACAAAATAATTAAAATATGATATCAAGAATTTAATAAATTATATTTGACCCTAAAAAGAAAAAATAATTAATGTTCTAACTCCAACTCTGTTCCTTCATCACCATGTTCATCTTCAAGCTCATCAATCACCACCACACACTCATTAGATTCATCATCACCCTCCTCCTCAACTTCTTCTCAACTCTCACGCACATCTTTGATCACCCGTTGCCGAGGCCTCGATCTGCTCGTGAAGGCAATTCACCAAGTCACTGCAGGATCAATTGTTGGTGTGCCGTATATTCAGAAAAGAGTCATCAGAAGATCAAGATGAGAAAGATGAACAAGTAGCGGAAAATGAAGCTGCTAATGCATTGCTGAAGAGACAGAGGAGAGTGATGGCATTGCCATCTAAGTATCAAGACTTTGTTCTGCCATCATGGAAGCCGAAAACTCGACATGGAAGAGATCTATCAAGATTGGTGATGAAATGAGCTTGTTTCTTGATTTTGTTTTCTGGGTTCTCATTTTATGAATCTTAGCATTTTTTTTTTTTTTTTGCTGTAGAAGTTATTTTATTATATTATTTGTTCTATTCTTTTCTGATGATTAGCTTTTGTTCTTGATCTGATGTAACTTATCAAGATCAATGGTATATATGTGTATGTGATATATGGTAGTGTTGATAGTAGAGGTGGTGTTGGGTTAGAATTGGTGGGTTTGTTGATATACAGATGGTGGTAGTGGTGGTGTTGATATTTGTGGTTGGAGTTAAGAGCTGGGATGGAATTGATAAGTTTGTTAATGAGAATGTGGTGGTGGTGGTGGTGGTGGACATTGGTGGGGGTGGATGAGGAAGAAGTGTATAATTTATTAAATTTTTAGAGTTAGACATTAATTTTTTTTTTTTAGGGTTAAAATATAATTTATTAAATTCTTGATATCATATTTTAATTATTTTGTCTTTTATTTATTAAATTATTATAGAAAGACTTAACTACCCCTTGCTGAAGGACCTGGTTTTTTAAAATACAAGGACCTATATGATTTTGGACTAATAAATTAGGAATTTGTTTGATTTTATCCCATTTTGAATAACAAATAAATTAGTCCAAACGCAAGAAGGAACACAATTCAATTTAGGAGCCCAAATCCAATACTTGGCCCAACATGATATACTGCTATGGTAAGCCCCATCTACTTGGATACCCGTAATAAATGGCATATTATTCTCTTGCATAGAAAATTCTCTGTGTGGGATTTTACTAATTTTTTCTTCAACTCTAGACATATTATTATTCATGTTTTGCTACTTTTGACTACATTGGTCTTAGTATCCATTTCTAACATTTCACAATGTAAATATATTATTATGTCTTTAATAAAGTTCTTAGTCTAGGAGTGACAAATTTACGATTTATTTACTCTACTTAGAAGATGGTTATAAGTCTATAAATAGACAATTTGTAAGACCATTAGAGGTAGAGTGTTATAGCAGCCTGTATGCCACCAAATGTTATAAGCAAGTAGGGGCAGAGCCAGAAGTTTAATATTTGGGGTACAAGATTCAAATAAAAAGATTGATGACTGGAAAAAAAAAAAAAAAAAAAAAACACAACAGATTAAACTGGCTCTGCTGATTTGATCACATGCATGAAGGAAACAACCACTAATCACTATAGAGAATGAACCACTAGTTGAAATGGAAATGGAAATACATCCAACAATTTCTCGTTGTAAGTACCAGAGGCCAAAAATTAGAGGCTGTTTTGACAAATTATTCTGATAGCAAAAACAACATATAAGCCCCTGTTGATCATCTTCCGTCGCTCCTTCCACACGTAAGCCTCCACCGACAACGTTGTATTCTACATATAGATCTTAAATGCTGTTGATATTTTCTTTTTTTAATTTGAAGGGAAGCTAAGTCGATACAAAATTGATAAAACTAAATGAGCAGTTGCTAGAGCTACTCAACTATCAATCTAAGGGTAGCATCACCCTCTTTTTATCTCTATCCAATAAGGTGCGGAGTGTTGCAGAAATAGTCTCGATAATCATATTTGTAAGAGGCTGCTTGAAATTGAGGTTGACAATCTAATTCATACATGCATTTACTTCACGAAAAAAGTGACCGATCAGGAACCCTGGTTTCTGTTACAAGATTAGTCTACAATCTTCAATTAGCGGCTCAAGTGGGCTGTTACGGGGTGCTCTGTTTCTAATCGAATCAAACGCAACCTTCCATCTTTATATGTTTACCCACGGGTTAAGCCATAGGGGTGAAAAAAAAGAAAAAGGTTTCAAACATCAACCACCAAAGACGCGAAAACTACTTATGCCTGCTTCCTCTAATGTTTTCCCACAATCTATTGCTTCAAGTTTTGTTGATTCAGAGCTAAAAAATCTAAAAAAATTCTGGACTCAAGAAAATTCAAAGTTCCTAGAAAATTTCTAAATCAGAAGAAAATTCAAAATAGAGAAAAGTTTAGATTACACAACCTTAAAAGATCTGAAAAAATTAAAGTCAAGTAAATAAGTTTGAATCAACAACTCAAACCCAACTAATTCCTGATTGAGTTTAGATTATCAAGCTAGAGAATTCTATATATGAATTTCCATTATAAATATGAGATATATGTAATAATTATAATCTGAGCAAAAACTCCAACATACAACTATGAACCATATAGCTCAACATCACAAGAGAACCAACGAGCTCCACATCACAAGAGAGCCAACGAGCTCCAATTTACATTAAAGAATCATGAGTATTCATAGAGAACCATGATATCCTAAAGAGTTGAAAGATATTATGCTCTAATCAAACATCTCACAAAAACCAATATGTAGTCCACATTCCTATCAATAAAATATTCACATATCTTCCCCCATATCCAAAAAACCAACATTATCTGCAAGCATGTTCGAACATCAAAAAACTCGAACATATAAAATTGAGTAAACTATACAGATAGAAACACCAAATTGAGCATACTGAAACTGAATGACAGTTAATATCATTAACACATCAAATTTTTACCGAAAAAATTATCTAAAAGTTTAGAATCACTCCTATAGATACTAAATTAACTGCAATATCCATGTGAACGAACATCTTCAAATTTAGCTGGAATGCACTCATATCAACTAGTACAAGTACAAATATTTACAGTCACAATCTTATAGAAAAAATGTCAAGACTCGATCCCAGGCCAAACTTCTCCTAGTATCATCCGCAGCAATTTCCACATCTTCAACCGTCGCGGCAGGAACATCCCCTTAAATACATTGACAATTAGAAGAGAAAACAGAGACTCAGATATATATAGCAGCGTAATAACCTAATCGAGAAAATAAAAAAATAAAAAAAAATCGAGAGAGAGAAAAGAACCCACATGTTGATTCAAGAGAAAATTCAACAACCATAAAGTCTACAACTTTGCACATATATTAAAGGCCATCCACAAAGTTTTCTTCTTAATAAGTTTTGAGTCCAAGCAAGCAACAGCCCTATATGATATACTACTTTACGGATTTAAAAGTGAAACAACAGTTTAAGTTAAATCTTGGTTTCCAATAACAGAGTAACAATTGAATATGCAAACCAGCACGCTCAATTGGAATGCGGATTATCAAAAGGAGTACCAATGGAGCAGATTATTACAGAAATTCATCATTTGGCATATGTTTAAAGAATGAGACAATTCAACAAGAGAAATCTCAGTAGCTTCAAGTACCAAAAAAAAAAAAAAATAACAAACGCAATAGCATGGCCTCATTTAGGGAAAGTAACCAAAATTGAGGTCCTTTACTTACCTCTAGTATCCAAAGTTGTAAAGGTCTCGCCTAAGCATATCCTCAAACACCTGAAGCCCAAACATGTAGAGCTTCAATCCCATCACTCATAAGAGAGAAGACGATAAGCTTTGTGATTTTACAAGAAATAAGTGAGAAAAACTTACCTAAACACGAAGTTTTCCGTGGTTCCTCAGCACCAAAACTTCTGCCACAACCCACGAATATGAGTTCTTTATCAACAATGCTCAACCATCTAACCTCATTCTTTCTTGCTCATAAAGCTTTTTATACTTTTGCTTGAATTCTTTAGGCATGTTGGAAATACCAAATCTTTTGAGGGCAGAAAAATTCAACCCATCTGTTATAGTCTCCAATTTGGGACATTTACCAATTATTAAATGAGATAGGTTACGCATGGCACCTTCATCTACTCTCCATTTCCCCAAGTTTGGCAAACCATATAGACGAAAAAATCTGAGTTCAGGGAAACCCATCCCATCGCAAACCATCTCTTTCCCCACAAAGGCATTCCGCAATAAGAGTAGTTGCCGTAAGTTGGGAAGTTTCTTCAAAAATTGCATTGGATCTTCCTCCATTTTAGTATTATCCAATATTAACCTCGTGAGATTCGGGCAGAATCGAGGTTCATATGGTGGAAACTTACCTATAGGATTTCTTATAGTCAAATAATTAAGCTTTTCACACAAGAGCACTTTTCTCACAAGATCTGAACCATTTTCAGTCGTAAAACTAGATAGAATCATTTGAAGCTTTATCCACTTGATCTTTCTCAAGTGATCAATCTGGTCGATGATTTGAGGCGATGTAGAGCTGTCTAGAGTCCCATTGAAAGATCGAAGATTAACCAATTGTGAGAGATCATCAGGTTCATCAGTTGAAAATCTAAAACCATGTAAAGTCTCCAGCTCATTCAAGTGGTTGAATTGTAATTTTTCTGGTCCACGATTAGAATTATATGGTAAATAGATATGTCTTAACCTCTTCATCTTCCAAAATATATTGGGTAAATAAATAAAACCCCCAAGTGTCCTCAAGTCAAGAGTCTGTAAATATGGGAAATTACTCACAAATAAAGGCAATTCTTTCACTTTAGAATTTTGGAGACTTAGATACCTGAGGTGGATCAGTTGACTCATTTCTTTTGGCAACTCGAATTCACATAGCTCTAAGCGAAGAACTCTAAGCAATTTGAACTTCTGCAAATCAGAGATATCCAATGACCCAGTAATACCAATATAAAATTCGCAGTGAACGAAAAAATTGCGAAGGAATTGACCATTTACTTGTTCAAAGAGTGTCTTATAGTTTCTCACTTCAGACGGCTCAACTTTACTGAAGTAGATGCCCAATCTACGTCCATTATCAGAGACATGAGAAATGTCCATTGCAGGCAGTTCTTGACCATGGATATTGATGACCCTGAAGAATTCTTCTTCTTTTTCCTTAGCCAAACATAGGTCTCTCATGAGATCGTGAAGTCGACATGATTCAAACCTTGGAACTATTGACAGGTCATCCATTTCTACTTCAACCATACACCTTGAGGCCAACTCATTTAGATAGCGCTCTGCCACTTCTATCATTGTTTCTCCTTCTCCACAGTGCTTTGACAAGACCAATCCTTCTGCTATCCACAGTTGATACATTTGTTCTGTCTCTATGGACACATCCTCTAGAAAACTCCCCATATAAAGGAAACATGGCTTTAGATAATATGAAAGTTCATCGTAGCTCAATGCCAATACATGGAGCACTGATCCACTCGCTTCTTCACTACCTTCTCTCTTCCTTAAATATAAATCAATGTTTCTGTTCACTATCTCCCACTCCTTGAGAGAACTTTTCTCTCTCAAAACTCCTCCTAGCACCGAGATTGCTAGAGGGAGATAACCACATTTGCGTACTATTTCCTTGCCGATGCGCTCAAATGCATGTTCTATTTCAGGATCTGCAGAACAAAAGTAAAACACTACTCACTTTCGTCAAATTGAAAAAGAAAATTTTATCCTCAAATTTGTTTGGGCATTGTGAAAGAAGCCTAGCTATCTCAATATAGAAACTATAAAAATTTCACTTAATACCCCTCATATATTCGGTAGTGTAATTTGCTGCCTAAATGGTTTTAAAGGCCACTTTAACATATTTTAAATTTACTCAAAAACAATATCTCGCATTATCACTAACTTATGCAAAAATTACAAGATTGCATTACTAACCATAAGTTTCTATATGAAGTTTAGATAAAATGTCAAACATTTTTTTTCATTCTTTCCAAAACAACTGTAGATAGTATGCCAAATTTTGGATGAGTGATATTAGTTTTATCCATTGGAAGTTTGAATTTTTTGGATGGATGGTGATAAAGGGAAAAAGTCAATTTAGTTCCTAAGGTTTAGCATAAAGATCAATCAGGTCCCTATAAAGTCATATTTTTCAAAGCAACAGGGACCTGTTTGGTCTTTATGCTAAACCTCATGGACTAAATTGACTTATTCCCTTGTGATAAATGATACATTCAAAGTAATATTTTGTTGCAATATAGTTGAAGGAATGATTATATTTCTTTTTTCCTCTTCATTTTCTGCTCCAAAATATTTATAAGTGACTTTTAACATAGTGCAAGTAAAGGGTATTTTGGAATATAAATATTGGAAAAAAGTCCAAATATACTTTGCTAGTATTTGTAATGACTTGTAAATGAAATCACAAGTCACCATTGAAAATCATTTGAGAGACAAGTGACTTATCAAACATGTTGGATGCTAAGTGAGAAGATCCTTAAAAATTAGAATAGAAGTATTCTCATTGTCACGTCCGGAGCCCAAAACTCCAAACCTGCAGACAGACTGGTATTGTAGGCATAAGAAATAATTACTTGGGCCTTCTTTTATCATGACCTAAAATGATTAACCCAAATTATTCCTTATACCCACAATACCTACTTATAAACCACACATATACACTATCTTTCACCGATGTGGGATATTACACTCATAAAAGATTGACATAATAAATATAATTGTTTATTAGCATCTTACCACAGATAGAGTTCTACAAATAAGTGCGATATAGCCAATTACATTGTCTATAATGAGAAAAGAGAATATAATTGACTTCGAATATATGTATATATAAATGAAATAATATGACCAGTTTGATCCTCTCTTAGCTAAATTTTTCAAAATTACTTCTCTAACATATTTGATAAACAAATGTAGCACACTAAGCATGTAACAATCTAACATATGAGGCCAATTTTATTGATGATACTAATTTAAATACTAAAATTCATCTAGTTCTTATATGTCATCAGGGGCAGATGTATATTAGGGCAAACAGGAGCAGCAACCCAATTGGCCTAGAAGAAGGTTAAAAAATTGATGTATTTTTCCAAAAAAAAAAAAGTTAAATATTGATGTAAAAAAAATTAATTAGTCTTCACTAAAAAAAATATACTCATATAGTTGAAAAATTATGTGTTTTAACTTGCACTGAGAAAAATTCCTGGATCCACCCCAGTATGTCATTTTGAACTTTTTAATTTTATTCACTCTTTAAAAGGGTAACCAATCAATACTTTGATTGCTCTGAGCTTTTTCACAAAAAGGTGACTCGTATAATGAACGTCCGTTTACTTTGGAAAAGACGAGAGCCTATGAGATGTTTATAGGGTATGAGAAAAAACACCAGTGAAAGTCACTTTAGAGACTGATTTGGTACACCTATAAAATCTTTACATGAAAAAGTTTAAAATAAAACTTTTAGGTAGTAAGAAAAACATAACATCAAGGCCATTTATATAATTTTTTAAAGAGCCGCTATTTAATTAATTGGTCTAATAAGAGTATTATCCTCAATGAGAATTGGATAGAAGGAAAGGATAAGTAAAAGTTTATTTTTTTTATTCCTCATTCTATAAATAATTAATTGGTCTAATAAGAGATAGGAGAGGTCTCTATCTCTGAATGACTAGGCCAAAGGTAGGGAAAATTGGTATAAATATGAATTGTATGTGTAGAATAGTTAGTTACTCTTTCATCGAGAATCTTACATAATTAATCCTTTGACAATATTACATCTTCAAGCATACCTCCATCAAACTCTTATTTACAGAATAAGAACTTTGCAAAAGAATGTACGCATCCAACTTGTTGCTCATTAATAATGTTATTTATACAACATTTTCTAAATAACAAAGGGAAATTGCCATGAATAAAACAAAGAATAGAATACCAAAAAAAATAACTTTGTTCTTTTTTTCATTTTACCTTTATACCCTTCTATCTTAAAATTTCACCCTAATATTCATTATATTTTAACATTATTTTGACAAACGCATCTTTCCAATAGTCATATTAACCACCAATACAACACTAAAATGCAAATGTTAACATTAAGGTACACATTTTATTTGATCATTGAGCTATTTATTATCTTTTTTCACCACAAAGCTATGAAATGTCTAAATGTGACCATAAAAGAAGTTAAAGTGACTCTATCTAACCCTTCCATCCAATTCTATTAGAAAACTTAGAAATCTCCCCTTTTTATGTGGAAAACCCATGAGCAAATAGCTAAAAGTGGGTTCCAATCCCATAAAAGCTTCCTCAAGTTTTGGATGGAATCCAATCAAAGGGTCACATAGAACCATTTTGAATTTATTTAAAGATCACAATGAGATGTTTTATAATCTAGTGCTGAAGTAATAAAAATAGATAGTTTGGTGGCCAATTTTTTTCTAACCCTTAATATTATCGATTTTTTTCCAATTTTAACACCTTTTTTGTGGCTTGCTATATAATATAAAAAATAAATAGCATAAATTGTCAGCTGAATATATAAATCTAATGACCACAGTGTAAAATAGTTCTAATAATGTAGGTAATATCTAAATAAGGAGGCTTAGTGTAATTTCAATTATTAGATCGAAAAACACTATAATTTTGATAAAATAGAGGAGATATTGGTGTAATTCTAAAATTAGAAGCAAAGTCTTAAATTCAAATTCTAAACAATATATAAAAAGACTTACCTTTTTCTTCTTGTTGAATGAGCGCTTTTTTACGCAGCAACCCCCAACCATCATCTATTGCCAAGTAGTTTAGTTCGTAGAATAATCCTTTTTTTGCCACTTCTCGAGTGCGAGTAGTTAGTATAACCTTACTACTCGCCTCTATAATGGGAAAGGCCTGATGTAGAATATTCCAGTCATCTAGTTCCCAAATATCATCAAGAACCACCAAACATTTTTTCTCTTTCAAAACTTTGTAAAGCTCCCTTACCAAGGCTGTTTGGTCCCTGGGCATGTCCTCCCCAATAATTTGCTTTAGTATATCTTGCAGAACTTTGTCGATTTGGGGTTGTTGGGTGATACACACCCAAGCAAAAGCTTCAAAAGAACGTTGTACAACCTCATGATTGAAAATCTTTCTGGCAAGTGTGGTCTTGCCTAAACCGCCCATTCCACATATAGAAATTACTCGATGGTCTCTTTCATCGTCAATTATCAAAGACACCACCTGCCGAATATCATGCTCCCTACCAACAAAATGCTCCTCAACCTCGTGGGCGTAAGTTTGCCTAAGCAATCTTTGCCTTTCTTCTGCTTCCTTTCAGCTTCCACCTTCATTCAAATCCTTTATACTGTAAGTTTCCCGACTTGTATTGAGGTTGATGATCTCTGATTTGATATTTTTAATCTCTTTTCCAACCTTGTGAAGGGCTTTGCCTTCAGTCAATATGCAAGCAAATCTTTGAAGGACATTTTTTATCCCCCTTCGTTTCTTGGATACAACTTCAACTGCATATGCTTCGAGAACATCCTCAGTTCTATAAGCAAGACGTCTTACTTGTTGAACCCAAGTTCGGACACGCTCCTCTTTATGCTGCCTTTGATCTGCATCATTCAAGAAACTCTTCATCATTTCTAGCTGCCCTTGAATTTCCCTAACTTGATTGCCAACTCCAGATAAAAATTGTGCTTCTTCAAGCAACAAATCGCGAAGAGTTTCTAGAGTAACAGATAGAACTGCTTCCCCCATATTCTTTCCTTTTACTACAATACAAATAGAAAAATTAACTCTCTCTTTGATTTGCCTCAGATTTGAATACAAGTTTGGCAGGCTTATATAAGATGAGGCATTCGAGATCTCACGGCAGCATTATTTATTATGACAAGATATTAACATTGCATTGGTTAAGATTGCATTGGCAACGACTGGTTTACTGTATAAAGTCAACGAATATGGCTAAGTTTTGTGTGGTTGATATAACGTGCTTTTTTTGTTTTTGTCAAAGATATAACGTGTTGAATACAGATGGTTTGTCATGACAACTATAACCCACCTCATCACTTCAATTGCCATGATAGTGAAATTAAACTGGCAAGTGCTACATTAGAATGGATACAAGAATACAATAATATTCTTAATTCTGTTTTGATTTCATATTTGATATCAAAGAATAAATTTAAAATTTTCATTTCTAAGATAATTCAATTCTCTTGTATATGAGATTAGTTATTTTAAAGTAAATACATAAGATTAGTCCATTTTTATGTGATTGAGAATAAACTTATTTTTAAAATGACTAACATACCCCATTAAAAATATAACTTTTATATATAGTTTCTTTTGCAGTAATAATAAAAATAATAATAATAATAACAATAAATAAATAAATAGTAATAAAAATAAAATAATAATAATAATAAAAATATAAATATAAATAAAATAATAATAATAATAATAATTATTATTATTATTATTATTATAAAAACAATAATAATTAATAATAAAAATAAATAATAATAATAATAATAATCATAATAATAATGATAATAAAAAGTTAATAAAAATACTAACAGTAATAATAATAAATTAAAATAAAACAAAACTAATAATAATAATAATGGTTATAATAATAGAAATAAAAAAATTAAAAATAAAAAAAAACATTAATAAAAATAAAAAAATAAAAATAAAAAAAAAAATAAAAATAGTTGTAAATTAATCACAAAAATGAAATAAAAAAATTAATAATAAAAATAAAAATAACAATAACAATAATAGTAATAATAATAAATTAAAATGATATTAATAATAATAAATTAAAATAATAATAATAAAAATAATAACAATATAATAATAATAATAATAATAATAATAAGGTAATCTTGTCATATTATACAAGTCATTCTCATTACTACTCTTGTATACTCACTACCAAACATCTGTTTAGAAGTCAATATATCTATTTCTATTTTCATTTTTATATCATACCAAGCATGTCATTTTTATTCCTAAATTCATTCTATTCTTAGTTTCATTCCATTTCTTAGCTCATTCCATTTCTATTAAAATTCATTTCAGTGTATCAATTATACCTAAAGGTTTCCATTTATGCATTTGGGTCAGTCCAGCCTAACTTAGTCAACTTACATGAGTTATGGGTCGAGAAAACTAAACCCAACTTAACCTAAGTTTTTGTGGGCTGAACTAGGTTGAGTTTATTTTTTAAAACATATGACCCGACTCAGCTCACAAACCCACTACATGAGTCACGAGTTGCACTGGACTGGGCTGGGTCAACCCATTTTTTTGTAATTTGTGCATTTTGAATATATTAATTAATCAGGATACTTGGATAGTTGGATTAATGAAAATCTAAGTAAAATGTGAACTTAAATTTTTCAAGAGAAGTTTAATTTAACGACTAATGAGATATTAGTAGATTGATAATATTAACATAAATAATAAAATATTATATAACAAGCTACAATCTCACAAGACACATATTCATTAGTAACATAAACATAAAAATCAAATGGGCCCAAAAGCTGGGCTGAGTTCTGAACTGGGCTGGGTTGGTTTTAAGTCGAAATGAGCCTGAGCTCAAATAGGTTGGGATATAAATTTCATGACCCTGCTCCTATATATGGTGGAATGGGCTGAGTCAAGCTCTATTTAACTGGGTTAGGCAGGGTTCAAATTTTTGTGTGTTGAGCTGTATTAGACCTGAGCCGACTCAGCCCAAATGTTAGCTCTACCTTTATCTTGTACGAAGCAATAGAAACGCGTCTAATAATGTGGCTGATAATCTAGTTGGGTGTGAATTGTCTTTTGTTTTCTTTGATTCTTGAGGGGTCAGTCTTTAAAATGTTCGTGCCCACCCACACCTCTCACTTTTTCTCACCTCGAGGTTACCCACACATCTCACTTTTTTCTCACCTCGGGCCTACCCACAACCCTAACTCTCTCTTTCTCTCACCTCGGCCTCACCCATACATCTTACTTCTGTCTCATCTCAGGCCCACCCACCCCGACACGTGTCTGTAATGACTTGGATTTTTAAGAGTTAAAAAAAAAAAGAAATATAATAGAGTTTTAGTTCAAATAAGACTTTGATATTTTGATAAGATAAATATGAGTTTTGATTTTTCAAGATTTCATGATTTAATATAAGAGATAATCTGAAAAATAAGATAGAGTTTTAATTAGTTTTGAATTCTGAGTGCCTATCATATTAGGATTAAACCTCTATATAAACGAGCCATATGTCCTTAGAATCTCACAAGTTTTGGGGAAAAGCAAAAAGTTAGAAGAAAATTTTACCGAGTTCTAAAGGTTTAAATGCTTTAATTCATAGTTTTGATTTCGTGGTTTTTGAGGTAAGTAGGATTTACTGTTCTTTTGTACTCTTTTGTTGATCAACAAATTTTGTTCCATTTTTTATCTTCTTTGGCACTCTTTATTGATTATTGTACAATCTTGTTTCTTGATTATCTGGATAAGATTAAGTGCGTGACATGTTTTGAACCTATAAACTATACAAGTTGTATATTGAACCTAGACGGTTGGGAGTTAATTAGCCGTCATCTATTATCGATTATGCATTGTGAATTTCGTATCGATTATTGGCCTCCGAATTTGATTGATATTTGAGCCTTAACTTTTCTTGGGGTGAGTTCTACTTACTGGGCATTGTTTCGTTCACTACTTTATTTGACTCTTGCAGATAAGATTTAGTAATTAAATAGAAGGGTAGACACTCCCTAATTTTGACTGCGAGATTTGACGATTGAGTTTAGATTTTCATGTATTAAGACTTTTAATGAATATATGTATTTTGGATATTTAAAGCTTTTATATTTATGAGGTTTTAGAAGCTCTGTTTTGTTGTATTTATTTCAAAGATTATTTTAGTATGATTTATGGTTATTTTTGAATGCATAGAGCTTTGCGGGCTTAGGAAGTTGATATTTTTAAGTTCGCAGCTGTCTCGTTCCCGGATTTATCTCGACGAATTTGGGGGGGTGACAGTGTCACAAATCGGTTGGGATGTTCCGTTTTGAAGAAATTTCTAAAGATAAGGTTGGTACTGGGTTAGACTTGGGTGTAGCTGATTTGTTGGGTTTATGTCAATGGTGCAATCCACTAATACAAAGAGATAATCTTTAACACGCGAATGTCCCAATCTTTTTTTTTCTTGTCATGAATGTCCCAATCTGAACTTGCGTATTTTGATCTAGTTGTAAGCTATGTATGCAAGAGGTTGCGAGTTCGAAACTTGCTAGTTATGTTGTATGTGTCACGCCTCCAAATTCGGCAGGGCCAAACCCAGGGACGTGATGTTGCGTGTCTATAAAGATTTATCATCTTTAGCCTACAAGGCTCAAATATCATAGAATCAGAAATTATATCTCGCAAAATATAAACTATCAGAGCATCTAAGGCCTTGATAAATCAATGTGACACTTTAATTGTTTAACAAAAGTCCATAAAAATCAAATGACAAATTATCCTCCATAAACTAATAACTCAAAAAGAATACTTACAATCCCTAGAACTGATTCCATAAGGGTAACTCTAAGTCACCTAGTCCGAATTGCTGACTATCACCGATATCTGAAACAAAGACAACAAACAACTAAAATGAGCAAAAGAAACTCAGTAAGATGGACACTCTTAGTAAGCCATGTGTAGTCCAAATATATTTAAAATTAAACTAACGATCAGATTTGGGATCATATACTAAAAGTCAAATAAGGTCTTGTCAAACAAATTATGAACTCAAATAATACATCTTGAACTAAAATAAAAGCTGACATATCAAGACTAGTTGTGATAAATACAATATAACTAACGAAGATCACATTGGCCTTTGTTGGCCTCAATCCCACTTGTAGGATATCAAAGCATATAACTCAATCTTCTAACATAACGAAGTATATGCCTAGAGGCTATTGATGGCTATATATTTCACCCTATCGTTTAGGTGTCACAGCTAACTAAAAAAAAGACAGACGAACAAACAAAATACAACTTAATATCATGACCAAATACCCGAACATATGATAGCTCAAAATCAATATCAATAGAATAGGCCTTGAAACCATTTTTAAAGTAATTAAGATTAATAGGACAACAACAAAACGAGCTAACTAGAATCAATTGAGGTATACAAAGGGCAGTACACTTATGTAATATAAACAAAGTTACCATAATGAAGCTTACGCCAAAGTAGTGTATCAAGTAACTAAGCCAAATACACGATATCCAAATAAAGAGATTACTACCAAAAAGTCCGAAAAATAAGATTAGATCGACCAAACTCGAATTTAATAATCAATGTAAAGATCGAAAGAAAAAAAACATACATAATATGCAAAAAAGGGCTTACTTACCTCAGTCGAGCCTCAAGCTCATTCAACCTTTCTGTCTAAAGTTAAATCCTAATTTATCACTGCATAACAATAGATCAAATTAAAATATCTAACTTAGGCAAAATAATAACCTAAAAGGATCCTTAAAATTTACGACATGATACCTTGATACTTATATTAAATTCTTCTGAAACTATCACGATAAAACTATTTTACTGTTGTTGAGCTAATTAGCTTGATTGGCGATTGATTAATTGATTGGAGATTATTAAGGCAATTATTGATTGGCTATGTTTTGCAAAACTTATGATATTACCATACTTGTGCTTTTTACCTTTTATATTGTGCAGAAAAATCTTATGGTATCTTACCATATGAGAAGAAGATTTGTGCTAATTAAGGAATGACATTTATTGCATATTCACAAGGAAAAGAAGAATAGGGTTTTATGAGTAAAGGCTTTTCTTGCAGCCCAAGACAATCTGCAGCAGCAATCTTGTATTTATATAGCGGCAATCACAGTAGAAAAGTTGAGGCAGAAACAAAGAGCAACAAGAGAAAATACAAGAGAGTTTTATGTCCAGTGTTCCAAGTGATGTTGCAACACGATCTGTGTTTTAGTCTTTTATTGTATTAAGTGTTACAATTTTGTTTGTTATGACAGTGAGTCATGAGCGAATTATATAAGTCTTTGTGTGATTAGTTTACTATCTCTTTTATTCATTCTTCGGGAGAAGAAGGTCTAGTTCTCGGGAGAGAACGTTGCAAGTCGAGGGGAGCTCGCCAAACCAAAGTTCGTTAAGGAGTTCTTCATCTAGGCGTTAAAGGATAAGAGGGAGTCTTTACTTGTGTAAGTCCATTGATGTTGTAATTTGTTATTTCTTAATGAACATGTTTGTTGGACTAGGGGAGGTCTCGTGGATGTAGACCGCACGGTTGAATCACGTTAAATCTTGGTGTTCTTTATTTTATTTACAAGTTTTATCTGTCCACTGCTGCTTACTGTTACTACTTATATTGGAACATTAAATGGAACAAACTGACCAGACAAGAAACAGATTGCTGATGGTCTGTGATTGAATTAATATTTCAGTTAATGTTGCAACATCACGTGTAACTGTTTTTGTTTTTCACCAAGTTGTTACATCAATCATTTTCTAGTGCCACAGAGTTCAGTCAATTGAACAACCTTGCTATTTTATCTTGAAATTTATCCATACTTACGCTGCATAACTTCTAACAAGTGGCATCAAGAGCAGGTTACTAACTAATTCGGTTAGATTCTTGGAAAAAAGTTGTTTTGCATAAATAGGTATGGACACTCTACGTGAGGGAGGTTTGATCTCTAAACCACTGCTGTTGGATGATGCTAATTACTCCTACTGGAAGCCTAGAATGAGGGCGTTCATCAAGTCTATTGATGAAAAGGCCTAGAAAGTTATACTTACTGGATGGACATCTCCTACCAAAACAGATGCTCAGGGCAATGTTGCAACTAAACCTGAAACAGATTGGACTAAGGATGAAGATCTTTCGGCAAGTTGGAACTCTGAGGCGCTGAATGTAATATTCATTGCTGTCGACTTGAATCAATTCAAGTTAATCTCAACATGTGAATCTGCGAATGAAGCTTGGGAGATATTACAAACTGCATATGAAGGAACATCATCAGTCAGAAGATCAAAGTTGCAGATGCTTACCACCAGATTTGAGGAATTAAGGATGTTGGAGGATGAAACCATTGCAGACTTTAATGCAAAATTGTGCGACATTGCGAATGAATCTTTTGCTTTAGGAGAAAAATATTCAGATTCAAAGCTTGTGAGAAAAACCTTGCACTCTCTTCCAGACAGATTTGGAATCAAGGTGGCTGCCATAGAAGAATCAAAAAATATTGATGAAATCAAGATTGATGAGCTGATGGGGTCACTCCAAACCTTTGAGATGAAGTTTAAGCAGAAGAAGAAAGAAAAAGGCATTATTTTTCGGGTTGAAGAAAGAAAAGGAACAATAAGCTCTTCAGATGATGAGGACTCTGAAATCTCTGAATCTTTGGCCGTGCTTACCAAGAATTTCAACAATGTTTTGAAAAAATGGGACAAGCGAAGAAAGGGCTTTGGACAATCAAACGATAGAAGAAAGCCTTTTGTTGTAACACTGCCTAACACATTCAAAAACCAGAAGTTCAAACCAACTGATGAAAGAAAAAAAGGTAAAGGAATTCAATGCCATGAATGTGGGGGTTTTGGTCACATTCAGTCTAAGTGTGCAAACACCTTGAAGAAAAAGAAAAGAGCAATAAAGGTTACCTAGAGTGATGAATCGGAGGAATTCTCAGAGAGTGATGAGCAGGATACTAGTAACTTTGTTGCATTTAATGTTGTTACAACATCTCTTGAAAACAGTCTGAACGAGGAAGCTGGTACAACTGTTGCTGCACTGGATGAAATAGACGACGAAATTAGTGAATCTGATTGCCTTGAGTTAGACAGTGATGGTGAACTGGATAATGAAGAAATCATAAAACCGTACAAGAACATGTACGAAAAATGGGTGATCGTGTGCAAGAAAAACCAGGGACTGGAGTTGAGGATCCTTGAATTGGAAAGACAAAAGTTTGAACTGGAAAACTTGGCTGAAGAAAGATTGATGGAAGTATAAATGGTGCGACACGAATTGGAACAGATGCAGCGTTATGTTAAAATGCTGAATTCCTGGACAGAAAAACTTGACCATATGCTTTTCATTCAGAAACCAAGTAGTGACCATGCGGGACTTGGGTACTATGGAGGTGAATCATCTGAAAAGACCATTTTTGTCAAGAGTTCAAGAGATCCTGAACTGGAGCATCATGATGCAACATCACAGAATGCTGGAAGAAATATTTCAGTCATTAAGGATACAACGCAGACTGCAACAGCACAGAAGAAACGGAGAAAAAAGAAGAACATGGTTGTTCTCATTTGTCATTACTGCCTTACACCTGGACATATCAAACCTTATTGTTTCAAACTTTAAAGAATGCAAGAGAAAGGTAAGTCTCATAGTAAGCAGAAAAGATCCTCACATGTTTCTCGAAAACACAAGGTAAGACAATTATGGGTAAAGAAAACTGAGTTAGCCTGTTGTGTTGCTTATACTTCGATGCATTCTTGTACAACTAACTCTTGGTATTTTGATAGTGGGTGTTCTAGACATATGACAGGAATGCGAGAAGCCTTGAATAGCTACAAGGAACGAGATGAAGGACAAGTTACGTTTGGTGATGGTGTTAAAGGAAAAATACTTGGGAGATGAACTTTAGATATTGAAGGTTTTCCAAAACTCAAGAAAGTACTGCACGTGGATGGTTTAAAAGCTAATCTTATTAGTATTAGTCAACTGTGTGATCAAGGTTTACATGTGAAATTTACTAAAGATGGTTTCCATGTGTTAGATGTATCTAATAATTGTGTGCTTACAAGGAAAAGATCATCTGACAACTGTTATATGCTTACACCATCTCATGAACAATCATTGACATGTTACAACTGTGCAGTTCGAGGTGTGCCAAAGCTAAGGAGCAAGCAGACAGGAAAATCGATAGAAGAATGAAGCACCAGTAAGATGAATACTAATGTTACAGACGGTGTTACAACACAGACCAAGAAATCTACTGTGACAGATACTATTGTAACGCCAGAAATAGAAATTGAGCAGGAAGACATTGGTTCGTGTGATGTTACAACAAGAAGTGTAACAACAGAAGTTAGCACTAAAGAAATTCAATCTGAAATGCCTCAAGTTTACAAAATTCATGCTGCAGAGGATGTGATTGGATCAATACATGATGGAATCAAAACTAGAGGTAAATCCAAGCTGAACTATAGGGACATGGTAAGGTATAGGTGCTATACTTCTCTCTTAGAACCCAAAAATGTGAAAGATGCTTTAGAATATGAATTTTGGGTAAATGTTATGCATAAGGAATTGAATCAGTTTATCTGTGAACGTGTTAAAATTGGAACCATTGTTTTAGAACATGTTGCAACAGAAAATCAATTGACAGATATCTCCACTAAAGCTTTAGATCCTTTGAGAATTGAAACCCTAAGAAAAGCTTTAGGGATTTGTAGTTTATAATATTACATCATGGATTGCCACAGGAGCTTGAAAGAAGCTTGAGAAATCTGAAAGTCTAATATTCAATTCAACTTGTGATTTAGTTAGTGAACCATACTTCCTTGTACACACTGAATACTGATTGAGAAAGCTAATATTGATGGTCTGCAAGTGCAGGAGCTTGAACGTTCTGATGACTAGGGATAAAGAGAGAAGTCTCTCTAAATCTATTCATGTATTCTATTCATCCTTGAGATCAAAAAGAAAAAAAGGCAGGAAATAATGTGGTTATCAAGCACTGGAAAGAGCTACCTAATCCAAAATAAAAAAGATTAGTGTGAAAGCTACCAGTTGCAACATGAGCTAAAATAGTGATAAGAATACATGTAAAAAGAAATATAGTGTGTAAGCTACCAGTTACAACATGAGCTACCACAAGAAAAATATTGTGTTTTCCTGCGAGATGAATAGACGATCAGGTATGTTTGACCTGATTGGGAGAGTTCCTACACCTTGCAGGTTAGATGGTGAAAGCTATCTGTTTCAGAATTCAACCTCACACACACACATGATTCATTAATTAAATCCTGGACTGAAATGAGTATTGATAAGTAAAGGTTCTTGAGTGACTTCATGCTTCCTGAATATATCATGCATTTTAATTCTGTTTTAATTTTTTTTTTTTAAAAACAAAAACAAAAAAAACAAAAAAAAGGGGTGAAATCTCAGAGGATTTTCAGCAAATTGGAGATACTGTGAAAAATATTATTGCAACATCGGTTCTAAATTGCTTTTGGATAATTTGATGCAACTTATGTCAATAATGTTTTTTTGTTGGTTTGGATTGCTGAACAATTTGTTTTACAGGTGTTACTATTTTGCTTACAATTTGCCTCTTTGCCTTTGCTTAATGGGACTTACAGTTTACATGCTTAATTTTTTTTTATTCTACTATTGTGTTGCTTAGTTGCTACAATTGTGGTACTTAACTGCTCAAAAGGTTGTCCACGATCAGGTTGAATCCCTTGTAAAGTTGTCCCATCCATTCCATCTTTCTCACAAGATTTTGCAGGAAGTTGATATTTAGGGGGAGCTTCGAGCAAAAGGCAATGTTGGAACAGCTTTTGAAACAACTACTGCTGCATTGTTGCAACAGGTGCAGCAACTTCAGAATGAAGTTCATGAGCTATACAACGATCAAGCCACTGTTGAAGTCAATCAAGAGTAGATAATGACTGACCTTGGGATGTTGATTCAAGGATAACAGACCCTACTCGATTTCGTCTCCAAATACACTGGTTGAATGTTGGTTTGTTTAATGATTATCGCTCTGATACTTTACTGACTTTAGTTCTGCTCTGGTACTTTACTAAGTTTAAATTCTGCTGCTCTACTTTGGGTCCATCTTTGTGTTTGCTGATTTCTGCTAATTTCTTTGGTCTGGTACTTTGCATTTCTACTTTGGTGTCTTTTGGCAAAGGGGGAAACTATGATATTACTATTACTGCGTGTTGATTGTTGCTTGAGGGGGAGATGATTATTATAACAGGTTTAGCTGTTCTACTAGTACGGCTAGTGATTGTTGTTGCTATTGAGTTTGGTTGCCGCTTCTTATTCTCTTCCTGATATAATGACTGGGTTTTTGTGATGGTTTACTAATGGTTGCAACAGGGTTATCATCTTTGGGTTACTATCTTTTGTAGGATCATTATCTTTGCTGTTTTGATGCTTTCTTATCTATGTTTCCATTTATGCTATACTGTTGCACCAGGACCATTTTTGCTCTGATACATCCTTATCTGTGTTGTTGAACAATTTCTTTTTTATATCTCTACTACTCTGCTATTGTTACTGATCACTTATGTTGCTAGCTTTATTGCTCTAATCTTTTGCCTCTAATTATTTGCATTTGGTTTGGCAAAAAAGGGGAGAATTATGTTGTGCTGTGCTGCTACTGCTTTGCTATCTTTTACATGAGCATTATATTTTCTACTGTAATACATTTCTATATGTGTTCCACTGCATGTTGCAACAGGCTGATCATTTTCTACTGTGATACATTTCTATCTGTGTTCCACTGCATGTTGCAACAGGCTGATCATTGCTCTACTACTACTGTTCTACTAAATGTTGCACCAGGATTTTCTTTTGTTGCATCTGTCTTGTTATACTTGGGCAGAAGGAGGTTACAATGACTGTGATATCAGAGTTTTGCAAAAACAATGCCAAAGGAGGATATTGTTGAGCCAATTAGCATGATTGTCGATTAATTAATTGATTGGAGATTATTAAGGCAATTATTGATTGGCTATGTTTTGCAAAACTTATGATATTACCATACTTGTGCTTTTTACCTTTTATATTGTGCAGAAAAATCTTATGGGATCTTACCATATGAGAAGAAGATTTGTGCTAATTAAGGAATGACATTTGTTGCATATTCACAAGGAAAAGAAGAATAGGGTTTTATGAGTAAAGGCTTTTCTTGCAGCCCAAGACAATCTGCAGCAGCAATCTTGTATTTATATAGCAGCAATCACGGTAGAAAAGTTGAGGCAGAAACAGAGAGCAACAAGAGAAAATACAAGAGAGTTTTATGTCCAGTGTTCCAAGTGATGTTGCAACACGATCTGTGTTTTAGTCTTTTATTGTATTAAATGTTACAATTTTGTTTGTTATGACAGTGAGTCATGAACGAATTATATAAGTCTTTGTGTGATTAGTTTACTGTCTCTTTTATTCATTCTTCGGGAGAAGAAGGTGTAGTTCTCAGGAGAGAACGTTGCAAGTCAAGGGGAGCTCACTAAACCAAAGTTCGTTAAGGAGTTCTTCATCTAGGCGTTAAAGGATAAGAGGGAGTCTTTACTTGTGTAAGTCCATTGATGTTGTAATTTGTTATTTATTAATGAACAGGTTTGTTGGACCAGGGGAGGTCATGTGGACGTAGACCGCACGGTTGAACCACATTAAATCTTGGTGTTCTTTGTTTTATTTACAAGTTTTATCTGTCCGCTGCTGCTTACTGTTACTACTTATGTTGGAACATTAAGTGGAACAAACTGACCAGACAAGAAACAGATTGCTGATGGTCTGTGATTGAATTAATATTTCAATTAATGTTGCAACATCACGTGTAACTGTTTTTGTTTTTCACCAAGTTGTTACATCAATCATTTTCTAGTGCCACAAAGTTCAGTCTATTGAACAACCTTGCTATTTTGTCTTGAAATTTATCCATACTTACGCTGCATAACTTCTAACAACTGTTTCATGTCATCTCTTAATTTTTAATACCAACAAACCTGACCCATCTTCTTATACCATCAAACTGATCTTCAATTTCTATTATAATGCACACATGACACAAACATAAACAAACGCTTTCATCAACACACTACACACAATTTGAACACACACTACAACCTTCTTCTTAAACTAACACACACATGCATATTACTCCTTCAAACACTATGACAGGGCTACATACAAACTATCACAAATACACTCTACACCACACCCAGAGCCCCAGCTGCATACATATACACACATAATAGACACACTATCATCATACCCAAATTCACCATTTCATCCCTTTAATTAGTTATTAAAGCTTCATAAATTGAATTATTATCATACTATATTCAAATTTCCGTTCATATATCAAAGCTTTTTCTAAATCAAAATCAAAATAATTGGGTTTCAAAGTTACTACCTGTACATATAGTTGATGTGTATGCTAAGAGTTCAAGGTAAAGCTTCATAAAATTTCTTTTTTCTTGGATGAAACTTACCATGTTGGTTGAAGAATCCATCTCTTTCTCCGTCTTCCTCTTCTCTCGATTTCTCTTCCTTTTTCTTGCCTGATCTTTTCTCTTTCTCTTTCAATCAATCTCTTTATCTCTATCTCACGGTTTTGGAGCCTAAAAAATAAAGCCAGGAAAGATGGGTTAGTTTGGATTCAGGGAGGAAAAAATAATAAAAGAAAGGAGATGATTAACTTTTGTTTGAATTGAGAAAAATTATAAATGAAAGGTTCATAAAAGATTTTGTATATTTTTTATTTGGATTGAAAAGGAAGAGAAAGGAAATGATAAGTTTTATAAACGAATTGAAAATTTTACCCTTTTATAATATATGCTAATGTAGTGGTAATGCTGTAATTTTTTAAATATGCTAAGGGTCATTTTGTGACTACACTTTTCAGTTTTTCCTTTTCCCCATTTTTACCCTAAATTGGGGTGATTTAAAACATAAAAGCATGAATGATTTTTGAAATCTTTCCAAATGATTTCCAACTATAACCCCCCCTCCCCCCTCCCCAAATCCAAACAAAGGGCCTGATTGAAAAATCACTCCAAAAGCATTTCCTCCCACCCAAATCACTCAATCCAAACACATTGTTAAAGCATAGATATTTATGTAAGAAAAGCTCTAAATATAAAATGACCCCTCATAATTACTTCAATATTCAAAGTGACCCCAACTTTTAGGGATATTACAATATGGCCTTTAGGCCTCCCCTGAATCAAAAAAATATAAAAAAAAGACACAATAAGATCATATATACCGGAAGGATAAAAATCTTAAAACAAAAATCTACCAAGGGAGGAATAAATAGTTTTTTTAACGTGAAAATTCAGTTAACAAATTCTGACCATCAGTTGTTCTTACGGAACTTGACCACTAATTTTTTTAGCGGGCCCTGACGATGAATTGATAAACCCTCGAATACAACAGTGCGTCTCAGTACATGCATTAGGTCAATCAAGAATTTGATCTCAATTTGTTACAGTGTGAAGACCCCCTGCATGCAACGAGTTTTGAACTCCCACTTCACAAGTAACTTCACTCTTATATTGCCCATTTGAGCTATCACTTGGAAGTTGGGGACAGATAAACACCCTTTACATTTAGACTTTGTGACGTATCGCATGCATAGTGAGATAATTATGCAAGATGCGTTTTTGAAGTCCATGCTTTAAAACTTGCAAACTTCATATAACCTTGAAATATTATCAACTATTGAAGGAGTATTAAATAGCCATCACGTTTAAATCAAAAATATTATCAGCTATTGAAGAAGCCCACTTCACATATCTTAAATTCACAAAAATAAGAATATATCAATTTTGGACCGAGGTAACATACATCTCTCAACCACTGCCATTTTTTATTTTTTATTTTTTATACAATAAAGATCTAATATTTTGTTTGAACTTAAATTTTTTTACTACAACAAATTATTACTTAACGATTCTACCTAAGTACTCTTGAATAATATCGAAGTATGTAGCCTCTCAACCATTGTTTTTGCCATATGAGTAATATGGAGTCAAACATAGTTGTCAAATCGTGAATCGTATCGTGAATTGAAATATCAATTTTTTGAATCGTGAATCGTATCGAATTATGAATCGTAACGATTCAGTCACATATTTAAAACTAGAAGATAACTAATATATATTATGTTCCATTAACTGTTTTGAATCACCAATTGATGTCAACAACATTTCTAGATTCACCATTTATCACGACTTATGTGAATACATAGTATGTTGAAAAAGGAGTTAACAAAAAAAGTTGTTAAGTTGACATGCTAACTAGGCGTACACGTACGAAATGATATGTAACTCATGAAAAAGGTGATATTTACCAAATTCTCTTGTGTTGATATTCAATGTTAGCAGACTCTTATCATGCTAGCTAGTGTACGTTATGTCATGTTAGCACTCCATCATCAATGGCAGTAGATTGTCATTTCATCCAAAAAAAAGGCAATATTGAAAGTGGATTTTGAAAATGACACTGACCGCCAAAGATCTAGCCACATGATACTAGCAATATGTGTAAGAGGTTACAAGCTTGAGTTTCACTGATTAAATCTGTATATATGTATGGCCTTAGGTCTTCCTTAGAATAAAAAAACTGACACGGACCAAACCAAATATGTATATATATAGAATATGACACCTTCACAACTAATATGGAATTGAAAATTCATATTTATTGACAATCGACCTCTTGGAAGCAACACCCATTTGAACAACACAAAATTTGGCCATAATCGTTGAATTTCTGTAGTAAACCAATCGTTGCAATAAAGTCACAATAAACTAACTATACAGTCGTATATTTTATAATGCAGCTTGTTCATATTTTCTAGGGTTAATACTCATTTTGGTTCTCAGTGTCACTCAAATAAAAAATAAATGACTGAAATATATCATTTTTGAAAATAAGTGACCACTTTGTCAATCGAGTCAAAGATAAAGGATCAAATTGGATATTAACCTTATTTTCTATTGATGTTGTACTTCCATCAGTATTAGATTGGTGCACTCGTCATCTTTTGGGTTGGACACTCTCCTTGAGCTTGAGCTATTATATACTCTTGGATTTTAATTATGATACATTCACAAACTTAAATAAGAAGGTGAAATATCATACTTATAGACAATCAACCGTCTCGAAGCACCATCCTATTTCAACAATTCAATATCTAGCCCTATTCGGTGAATTTGTAAAAAACAATAAAAATCAATCGTTGCAGTACCTTCATAATATACTAACTGCACATCGCCATTAGAGCTTTGGTCCAATAGTATGTAACTTGTTATGTATGTGATAGGTTGCGAGTTTGAGTTTTACTAGGTATGTTGTATTTTAATGCAACTTGTTCATATTTTTATTTCATGTATTTTTTTCACCAATTTTCCTTTACAAAAAAAAAGATTTTGAATAAGACACCTTCATAAGTAAAATATCGAGGTAGATTAATTAATGTTACTCTTACAAAAGAAGATTTTATATCTTACAACGAGTTCAAAGAGTCAAAAGCGCGTTTTGATAGAAATGTAAACAACTTGATCTTGATCTAAAGAGATAAATCATTCGACCTTGATTTGATCTTTATCCCCTTAGGTAGTGATTAGTACACTGAAATAAATTTGAACATGAATGAAATAAGCGAAAGAATGAAATAGAACTAGGAATAGAATGAACTTGAGAATAGGAATGTCATGCTTGATATGCTTTAGGAATGAAGATAAGAATTGATATATTTATTCCAAACCCATGTTTGGTATGTGACGTCCGGACCTGGCATATAGATTTTTAACTAGAAATTTCATATTTATTCTATTAAATTGCATTTTAATTAGATCTTTAATCTGGAATTTTACTTATCATTATTATCTATAATTATTAAATTAAGTAATCAAATTTCATGAAACAATTACTTTATTAATTTAGGAGAAACAATTAGTTAATATTTCATTATTGTAATTATTGTAATTGTATTTAATTAACTTGCTGAGAATAATCATTTTGTTATTTTAGTATTTTATTTACTAAAAGTCCTCTTGTGAATATTATAATTAATTTAAATTGCTAATTTAGTGTGAAATCCCGAATTTGAGAATGATTATATTGTTATTAAATTACCCTTTAGATATATATGAGTTATAAATAATTGATTTACGTAGAATAGTTAATAAATTATTATTTCCATTAATTGTGTTTAACTAATTTAAGGAATAATTGGCTCCGGGATAATTATTTTTAAAATATTATATTGTTAATTAAATTTATTTTAGGTACTTTTAATTGGTTGTCTTTAAATTGAGTGCGAAGTCGGGCCGGGACTGAGCAAATTTCTGAGACACCCGATCTTGTAATTTTAATTTTAATTAGTTGATTTTGAGGGCTATCATTATATATTAAGATGTGTATGTGTAATTATTCAATAGAAAATAAATAAATAAATAAATAATAATAATAATAATAATAATAATAATAAATAATAATAATAATAATGAAATAACTAAATAAACAACAAAAATAATTCAGCCACATAAAATTTTTTTATCTCACCCACTCTCAACTACACATATGCGCATAGCCACACAAAACCACCAACTCCGATTTTTTTTTCATCTCTCTCACGCGACACATACATGTACCTCACCCACACAATCAACACTCATCTCACCACTTTCAATCCGCCAACATATCATCGGGCAGAGAGAGAGAGAGAGGGGCTGCAGCTTTGGCGGAAAAGAAGAAGAGAAAAAAATTTATAGCTAGGGCTCAAGGTCTCTCTACGCGCGGCTGGGGATAGAAATCAGATCTGGAGCAGCGTAATCAAGTGAGGGATTTGTGCTATTTTTGTGTATTTTTGTGTGTTAACATGTCTATAATCTTGATCGTAAGTGGGTATGTAATATATGTGTTTAATCTTTCAAGAAATTTGGATTATTAACTAGATTAGTGTGGTAGAGAAATTCTTAGGTGTTAACATGTAAGGGTTTGCATCTTGTTTGTTTAATTGGAATTATAGATTTGTTAAGCCTCGAAATGTCGATTATAATTAATTCATGATCTAGCTTGAAATTCCAAATTTTTACTTCATATTATCGTAAGTAAACTGTATTAATTGATTTTGTTATATGTGTGGGCGCCGAGTACCGGCGCTGGTGTGGCTGTTTGTCGCCGACGTTGATGGTTGTGAGGCTGCCGGCGCTGCCGTGGGCAGTTCCTTGAGGCTGCCGTAAATCTTTAAATTTCTCCTTGATAACCAGTTGCTATGTGGGGTGTTAAGAAGTGGTCAGGGGCTTATTAATAATTGCTAACTAGGGTGGTAATTAATTGAGGGATTGAATAGAAATGGGTTGCAATTGGTTGGGCTAAGGCACAATAACTCAAGACTGCAGCTGATATGTTTTTCTTCTTTCACTCCTTGCATGATAACTGTGAATTAATTTAGTTAATGTGGTGTGTGGGTTGTCTTGAGTAAAATAAGTTGCTTAAAAATGATGAATTTTAGTAAATAGTTAGTCAATTAGTGAGACTAATGTTGTTGGAAATGGTATAGTGTTCAAGTTATGTGCAGGTTAATAGCGATTAGTCAAGCAAGATTTTAACTTATTAATGGTAGGACTTATATAAGAGTAAGCAAAGCTACTTAGAAGTAATGATATAGAGTAGGAACTTACATCTAAACTGAGTTAGCATAAATTGATTGGCTGAATTGGTAAGATTAAGGACTAGGAATTATCAAGGGACTCATTTATTTTAGTTTATAGGTCTTACCTTAGTTGCCATCTTGCTCAATAAAGAATTAGCTAAAAACAGGAAGCTGAACAAAGTCAAGTAAATCTAGTTATAGACTAATATATCACCTACATATGAATTATTATATAGTAATAACTAACAGTGTTGCTAATCCAAAACTGCAAGTGGATATAAATTAGCTTGTTAATAATTGTTATCTATATATTCTTTCCATTCATGCTAGCATTTGAACTATCGGAATTGATTATGTGAAAAACACTAGAATTAGGGGTTAATTCGAAGCATTTAGCGTAATCTAAACTATTGTACTAGTTACTAGCAAAGCAATTTAGTTGACCTTGGGTAAAAGCTTAGCCGAAAGTGATGGTTTAACTCAAATTTGACTACGGAACAACTAAGTTGTTAAGCTATTAGTTGTTTAGCAATTCGTTACTTTTGTTTCTTAAGTGCTAAAGCTTGAGTTAGCAATAAAGGTTCACGTGTGGTAATAAGAAGTAACTCAATGAACTATAGTCTAAAGGCTTGGTTATCTCCTAATTATTTAAGTCAGCTAGTAGTCAACTAGCTCATGGTTAACTTTTACTATTGATTGATTTATTCAATTCCTTATAAGCCATTATTTACTCATTAATGCCAATCATTTGAGTGAATAGATAAGTTGCATGTTCCACTGGAGTCCTTTAATGACTATTTGAATCTAAAGCCATGTGTTTGAGGTCAACCTACTTTGTTGTCCTCATTTCTGTGCCTAGTAATAAATAAATGTTGCATGTACTATTTATTTGTTATCTTGTGATTGATTTTTGGGGGTTGCGCAACCTTTTCGGACATGGTAGCATCGAGAAACACGGGCGGCAACGGGCTTGCCGTGCTCCCTCGACTACCATGGTACATTTCCCTTCTCGCTGAGGCATACTCTACTACCCCAGAGGCGTGGTTCACCTGCTGGGCATGGACCTACCTCGGGAGAAAGGGTTGTAGGATCGGGATACATCCGGAGTATCCCAATTGTTGGTGTTTGGGGTTTGCCGGCATGTTCGTGAAGCTCGTGGTTCGAGATTAAAAGCAAGAAGATGAACCGTATCCTTTTCAATATGATTGTTACTTATAATTGTATTCCTACTAAAGTGTTGTTTAATGTGTGAGATGTTTTACTGCTGTTTATGATTTGTTTATGAGCTAAAACTTCTAAAGTAAGCTTATAGCTTTATCTCCTTGAGTTAGCATTTAGTCTTGCAATCGATTTTACCACTTGGTCTTATTGTTACTTGAGCTACATGATACACTTGTTCATTTGCATTGCATGAGAATCTTGTGAAAACCTCTCCAGGTATTTGTACACCTCCCTCACTGAGTATACTCATAATGTATACTCATTCCTCTTCTCTTTAACTATTTCAGGCGAGGCAGGTTCAGTTCCTCTGGAGACTGAGGAGGAGGCTCAGGAGTCTCTTTGAGTTCCTGTGCAGTGTTGCGTGGTAGTTCTTGTAAATGTAGTGGTTATTATGAAATCTTTTGAGGGCTGTGTGCCTTGTAAATATTTGATAAATGTAAATATGTAACTAAGCTTAAGTTCACCTAGGCTAGCGGTCTGTAATATTTTTGGACGACATTAAGACTGTTAGCTAACTAACCTAGAACTCTATATAGACTATTTTGCTAAGACTAGATAATTAGCGTTATCTTGGGAATTTCAATAACTTATGTTATTTGTGTAGTTTTGTGTGTTAATTCCTCTGGAAACAGGTGTTGGAATATCCTATAAACAGGGGAGACTCTGCACGTTTTTTCTCGTTTTTTGTGCCTCGGGTTTGGGTTCGGGACTCTGATCTCGTGAGGGATCGGGGTGTTACAGTTGGTATCAGAGCTGCTTTAGTTAGCTCTCAGCCGGGACTGGGTCCTTGGGTTATTGGGTAGCAACCCCTGAATGTGCGTATGTAGTCATGACTCGAATGAATGTGTATGCTTGTATATGAGGCTTGTGTGAATTTTGAATACAAGTGTGTCCTACGTGTCATAATTGTGTAGATGTGAATATTGTATGATACTTATATTTATGTGATTAAATGCTTCTCCAAATGATTCTATGAATAACTACTTGCCTCAAATACTAGTAATGATATGCGTGATTGAATTCTGTGAACTAAGTTGTTACAAATAGCATGATAACTTGCTAATTCCACTAAGAGTTATTAGCCTTTAGTATAGTTGATAATTGCATAATAGACTAAGGCATTAATTGTGCATATGAAATAATTGCTTAGCATGTGAAATTCTATCACATATAATATGAGCATTTTATGAGAAGTCTAATATAAATGACATCAACTGCATGCATATATCACCCTTAAACTGGTAAGTAACCTCTTCCCCTCTGTAGAGCAAAGATGGAAGAAGGCAAGCTACCGGGGGATGAGGGGTCATCAAGAGAGGAGACAGGTTATCATACCTCTATTGCTGAGCAAGTTCGGGTGCTGGTTCAAGTAACAAAAACTATGTTGAGAATGGTACGGGGCCTTGAAATTCAGATCTTGCAGGAGTCATTTGGAGGGGTGACTAAGGGAGAAAAGAGGTAACATGACCCAGAAACAGGGCCTAGTCAGACTGCCTAGAGGTCATTTCAGCTTGTGCGCTGTAGTTATTGCAAACGCTAGGGGCATTATGTTGTAGATTGTTGGAAACGAACGAGACGTTGTATAGGTTGTGGAAGTCATTTACATTAGGTGAAATACTATCCTAAATGGGAGACAGGAGTGAGTGGTACTACCCAGGGCGGTGCTGCAGATGGGGCTTCTACCCACAGGGATCTGGCTGTGGTATACTTTGTGGACCCGCAAGAAGTACTTCAGGGATTGGGTAAGAATCAAAAGGTCTCTTTTATATTTAAATAATTACTGTTGGCATGCATTCATAACTAATCTATAAGGAGTTAGAAGCATCCATATACATGACTGGTTTTCTACGGAGAGGTGACGATTGCAGTGGAGTTTCTTGTGGGATATTCTTTTGGTATTTTATTGGGGAGAAATTATTTAATGTCAGTCGACCTTTAACAGCATCTCCATTAGTAATATCATTTGGAAAACTCGGTTGGCCTTCTTGTTTGGTATTGCATTTGGAATTCTTGTGTGGCATTTCTATTTACAGAAGCATGATTAGCTGGTGCTCCTTATAGGGACCTTTATTTGGTACCCTTATTCTGAATTTTCAATATGGAATTCTTTGCGGCATTCTTATGAAAATTCTTCATGGATTCTTAATCAATAATTATAACTAGTGGTATTCTTTGAGATCGGGTTATGATTCATATTATTTAATTGCATCTTGGCATTCACTTGGGATTCAGAATTTTAGAATGGGTTTCTTGTTCGACTCTTTTATCGGGAATTCGTATGTGGAGTTCTTTTGGCATTCTTGGGTGATGCTTCTCTTCAGCAACAATTTCGACCGAGGTTGTCATGGTTATTGTGGAGATCTCTTTTGAGAGTAAGGAATTGCGAGGACGCAATTCTTTGTAGGGGGAAGAGTGTGACGTCCGAACCTGGCATATAGATTTTTAACTAGAAATTTCATATTTATTCTATTAAATTGCATTTTAATTAGATCTTTAATCTGGAATTTTACTTATCATTATTATCTATAATTATTAAATTAAGTAATGAAATTTCATGAAACAATTACTTTATTAATTTAGGAGAAACAATTAGTTAATATTTCATTATTGTAATTATTGTAATTGTATTTAATTAACTTGCTGAGAATAATTATTTTGTTATTTTAGTATTTTATTTACTAAAAGTCACCTTGTGAATATTATAATTAATTTAAATTGTTAATTTAGTGTGAAATCTCGAATTTGAGAATGATTATATTGTTATTAAATTACCCTTTAGATATATATGAGTTATAAATAATTGATTTACGTAGAATATTTAATAAATTATTATTTCCATTAATTGCGTTTAACTAATTTAAGGAATAATTGGTTCCGGGATAATTATTTTTAAAATATTATATTGTTAATTAAATTTATTTTAGGTACTTTTAATCGGTTGTCTTTAAATTGAGTGCGAAGCCGGGCCGGGACTGAGCAAATTTCTGAGAAACCTGATCTTGTAATTTTAATTTTAATTAGTTGATTTTGAGGGCTATCATTATATATTAAGATGTGTATGTGTAATTATTCAATAGAAAATAAATAAATAAATAAATAAATAATAATAATAATAATAATAATAATAATAATAATAATAATAAAATAACTAAATAAACAGCAAAAATAATTCAGCCATATAAAAAAAAATTTATCTCACCCACTCTCAACTACACACACGCACATAGCCACACAAAACCACAAACTCTGATTTTTCATCTCTCTCACGCGATACATACATGTACCTCACCCACACAATCAACACTCCTCTCACCACTTTCAATCCGCCAGCATACCATCGGGCAGAGAGAGAGAGAGAGAGAGAGAGAGAGAGGCTGCAGCTTTTGCAAAAAAGAAGAAGAGAAAAATTGCTAGCTAGGGCTCAAAGTCTCTCTACGCGCGGCTAGGGATAGAAATCAGATCTGGAGCAGCGTAATCAAGTGAGGGATTTGTGCTATTTTTGTGTATTTTTCTGTGTTAACAAGTCTATAATCTTGATCGTAAGTGGGTATGTAATATATGTGTTTAATCTTTCAAGAAATTTGGATTATTAACTAGATTAGTGTGGTAGAGAAATTCTTAGGTGTTAACATGTGAGGGTTTGTATCTTGTTTGTTTAATTGGAATTATAGATTTGTTAAGCCTCGAAATGTCGATTATAATTAATTCATGATCTAGCTTGAAATTCTAGATTTTTACTTCATATTATCGTAAGTAAACTGTATTAATTGATTTTGTTATATGTGTGGGCGCCGAGTACCAGCGCTGGTGTGGCTGTTTGTCGTCGGCGTGGATGGTTGTGAGGCTGCCGGCGCTGCCGTGGGCAATTCCTTGAGGCTGCCGTAAATCTTTAAATTTCTCCTTGATAACCAGTTGCTATGCAGGGTGTTAAGTAGTGGTCAGGGGCTTATTAATAATTGCTAACTAGGGTGGTAATTAATTAAGGGATTGAATGGAAATGGGTTGTAATTGGTTGGGCTAAGGCGCAATAACTCAAGACTACAGCTGATATATTTTTCTTCTTTGACTCCTTGCATGATAGCTGTGAATTAATTTAGTTAATGTGGTGCGTGGGTTGTCTTGAGTAAAATAAGTTGCTTAAAAATGATGAATTTTAGTAAATAGTTAGTCAATTAGTGAGACTAATGTTGTTGGAAATGGTAAAGTGTTCGAGTTATATGCAGGTTAATAGCGATTAGTCAAGCAAGATTTTAACTTATTAATGGTAGGACTTATATAAGAGTAAGCAAAGCTACTTAGAAGTAATGATATAGAGTAGGAACTTACATCTAAACTGAGTTAGCATAAATTGATTGGCTGAATTAGTAAGATTAAGGACTAGGAATTATCAAGGGACTCATTTATTTTAGTTTATAGGTCTTACCTTAGTTGCCATCTTGCTCAGTAAAGAATTAGCTAAAAACAGGAAGCTGAACAAAGTCAAGTAAATCTAGTTATAGACTAATATATCACTTACATATGAATTATTATATAGTAATAACTAACAGTGTTGCTAATCCAAAACTGCAAGTGGATATAAATTAGCTTGTTAATAATTGTTATCTATATCTTCTTTCCATTCATGCTAGCATTTGAACTATAGGAATTGATTATGTGAAAAACACTAGAATTAGGGGTTAATTCAAAGCATTTAGCGTAATCTAAACTATTGTACTAGTTACTAGCAAAGCAATTTAGTTGACCTTGGGTAAAAGCTTAGCCGAAAGTAATGGTTTAACTCAAATTTGACTACGGAACAACTAAGTTGTTAAGCTATTAGTTGTTTAGCAATTCGTTACTTTTGTTTCTTAAGTGCTAAAGCTTGAGTTAGCAATAAAGGTTCACGTGTGGTAATAAGAAGTAACTCAATGAACTATAGTCTAAAGGCTTGGTTATCTCCTAATTATTTAAGTCAGCTAGTAGTCAAATAGCTCATGGTTAACTTTTACTATTGATTGATTTATTCAATTCCTTATAAGCCATTATTTACTCATTAATGCCAATCATTTGAGTGAATAGATAAGTTGTATGTTCCACTGGAGTCCTTTAATGACTATTTGAATCTAAAGTCATGTATTTGAGGTCAACCTACTTTGTTGTCCTCATTTTTGTGCCTAGTAATAAATAAATGTTGTATGTACTATTTATTTGTTATCTTGTGATTGATTTTTGGGGGTTGTGCAACCTTTTCGGACATGGTAGCGTCGAGAAACACGGGCGGCATCGGGCTTACCGTGCTCCCTCGACTACAATGGTGTCTATTCCCTTCTCGCTGAGGCATACTTCACTACCCCAGAGGCATGGTTCACCTGCTGGGCATGGACCTACTTCGGGAGAAAGGGTCGTAGGATCGGGATACATCTAGAGTATCCCAATTGTTGGTGTTTGGGGTTTGCCGGCATGTTCATGAAGCTCGTGGTTCGAGATTAAAAGCAAGAAGATGAACCGTATCCTTTTCAATATGATTGTTACTTATAATTGTATTCCTACTAAAGTGTTGGTTAATGTGTGAGATGTTTTACTGCTGTTTATGATTTGTTTCTGAGCTAAAACTTCTAAAGTAAGCTTATAGCTTTATCTCCTTGAGTTAGCATTTAGTCTTGCAATCGATTTTACCACTTGGTCTTATTGTTACTTGAGCTACATGATACACTTGTTCATTTGCATTGCATGAGAATCTTGTGAAAACCTCTCCAGGTATTTGTACACCTCCCTCACTGAGTATACTCATAATGTATACTCATTCCTCTTCTCTTTAACTATTTCAGGCGAGGCAGGTTCAGTTCCTCTGGTGACGGAGGAGAAGGCTCGGGAGTCTCTTTGAGTTCCTGTGCAGTGTTGCGTGGTAGTTCTTGTAAATGTAGTGGTTAATATGAAATCTTTTGAGGGCTGTGTGCCTTGTAAATATTTGATAAATGTAAATATGTAACTAAGCTTAAGTTCACCTAGGCGAGCGGTCTGTAATATTTTTGGACGACATTAAGACTGTTAGTTAACTAACCTAGAACTCTATATAGACTATTTTGCTAAGACTAGATAATTAGCGTTATCTTGGGAATTTCAATGACTTATGTTATTTGTGTAGTTTTGTGTGTTAATTCCTCTGGAAACAGGTGTTGGAATATCCTATAAACAGGGGAGACTCTACCCATTTTTTCTCGTTTTTCGTGCCTCGAGTTTGGGTTTGGGACTCTGATCTCGTGAGGGATCGGGGTGTTACATGGTAGTCAATATACAAGAGTAGTAATGAGAATGACTTGTATAATATGACATGACTGCCGTTTTATTATTATAATATTAGAAATAAAAATAAACATAATATAACTGTAAATAACATAAACATAATAAATAATAATAATAACAACAACAACAACAAAAATAGGGACATTATTTATTAGAATTATATTATCACTATTATTATTTTTATTATTATTTTAATTTTAATTTAAATTTAAATTTATTATTATATTATTTGAATTTTTTATTATTATTTGAATTTTTTATTTATTATTATTATTATTATTATTATTATTATTATTATTATTATTATTATTATTGTTGTTGTTGTTGTTGTCGTTGTTGTTGTTGTTGTTATTTTTATTATTGTTATAATAATAATTATTATTATTATTATTATTATTTGTTGGCCTTATGCCAAAAAATATGATTTTGATGATAACAAATCAAGAAAAAATGAATTTGTGAGTGTGTTTGTGTTAATGTGTTTACATGTTTAAAACACACACTTGTTGGTTTATGTGCATTAAATGTACATATAATTATACGCTAAATTGTACTTTAATATTTTGGCTTGTATGGATTATATTGTTCTAATGATATTGTGAGCCAAAATATATTGTGGATGTTTGGTGTTGAAAGAAGAAGAATATCTTGCATGAAGAGGAAAATGTTCTTGATATCAAAGAAGACTTGCAAGATTGAGAGAATGCAAATTTTGTTGGTCATTGAGAAGAATCAAAGTTTTTATGATCAAGATCACCACAAGCATGAAGAAATGAATATCATATTTCAAGAATCAAGAGTTGAAGACACGAAGATGAAGTGGTGTAATAAAGATGGAGACGTGGCGACATAAGGGATAGTAGTTTAAAAATGTCGTTTGCCTTAGATATGCATTTTTATGGTTCAAACTCTGGGTAATCTTTCAAAAATGAATTTAAATCTTTCTTCAAGAGTTTTTAAAATATTTCAAATGTTTAAATGGGTTGGAACATCTTTTGAAGAAGTGTTCTTAAAAGGTTCAAATGATTTATCTTCAAAAGATTGAATTTTCGATTGAAAATTTATTTTAAATTCTTGATTACAAAATCGATTTTAATCTTTTCACAAAAGTTTGAAAAATATTTTGAAATATTAGGTTGGAAACACTTTAAAATAAGTGTATTTGAAGTGCTCAAGTGTTTAGCCTTCAAAAAAATAGATTTTAGGCTCAATTTTACAAAGTTAAAATTTTGGCACTATTCATCTAGTCGTGAATAGTGCCTATCAAGACTGCCACCCTGGACAGAATGGTTGCGATTTTATCGGGCTTGATACCTGGTTGTGTTATCAAGACCGGTGAACATGACCGGAGGTTCAAAATTGAAAAAGTAGTCGTTATAGAGCCGTTGCAAACATTTTCTATAAATACCAAATCAACCTATTTCATCAAATAACTATTCCAACTACTCCAAAACATCATACATTGATTCCAAAGTTCAAATTTTATATATTTCAATCAATATATGCCAAGCTTGAGCTATAACTTGCAAATCTATTAAGCATTCAAATATTTGAATTGTATTTATCTATTCATTAAGGAGTTTTGTTTGTACTTCATTGTATTATCTTTCAAACACTCAATCTTTGTATTGTATACACTCTTGGGTTCTAGATTAGGATTGAGAGAATCCTTGTAAAGATAAGAGTGTGGGAAAATCCTTTGGGGATTCAAAGGGTAGAGTTAGTAGGTTTGAAGTCTCACCTACATTTGAAGAGGCTTTGGTTAATCTCTAGTGGACTCAAGAGATTGTTGTAGTTGGTTTGTACTTAACCAACATTTGAAAAAGCATCATAGTGGAGTTTGTGCAAATCTTAAGGGGAGGAAAACCTTATGTAATGGACTAGACTTTCGGGAGAATCACTTGAAAATATCGAGTTTGATTTCTCTTTCTTTACTCTATTTACATACATTGTCATATATATTGTGTAGAGTAATTATCTTGCTCTTGTGTGTGATTTTATTCATTATAATATCTTATCTAGTTATTCACACAAGGTGTTTAATAAATTGTCTCAAAGAGGTATTTGTGGGTAGTAACAAATTTTTAAATAGCAATATTTAGCTATAATCTTAATTCAACTTCTCTTAAAATTATTTGCCACTAACATTATTATTATTATTATTATTATTATTATTGCAAATCAATTTCGGCACTTGTTTCAATCGCTGGGAAAGGTTAAAGAGTTATAGGCAGTAGCTAAAAAAAAAAGCACCGCGAAACGTTAATTAAATATTCCAGCACTTATGTTGGAGTGCTGCGAAATATTAATGAAATATCCCGAAACTTACGTTGAAGCGCCGCCATAGGTCTATTTATACCAATGCAAAAACGTCGCATATGCCTAAGACGACAACTGATTTGTTGGCGCTTCATGAAACACTAGTATATATTATGCAGCACTTCATAAGCGCTAGGAAAATTTTAAAAAAGTGTCGGCATATTCTTCATTTCCTGTAGTGAATTTGAATCACTTTATAAATATTAAAGACTAATATGACTTTTTTGAAAGATTAAGAACTAACTTGAAAAAGTGTAAACAATAGAGACTAAATGTGAAATTTTACCTTATAAAATATAAGGCCAAATTTGTGGTTGATACAGGGTGTCGATTTCAAACCATTGATGACTATTATGTTACCACCCCATTTAAAGTTTTAAGCTGTTAGAGAGATGTTTGTTATGTTTATTTATTGTGTTCAACACAGAACAACATCAAGGTATTGATGCTAGATGGTTGATTACGAAAAGTCTGATTTTCCACCTCCGTATTTTACTTATAAAGTTTTCATATTCAAATCTTTATTTATTATAAGAGTAACAATCATGAAAAAGGACATCAAATCAAAATATTAACAAGTTGCATTAAAATACTTGCCATTGTAGATTCAGTATATTATGAAGGCACTACAACAATTGGTTGATAGGGCCAAATTTTGGGGTCATTGAAACATGGTGATTCTTCCAGATCGTTGATTGTCAATGAGTCTGATATTCCATCTCCATATTTTATTTTGTGAAGTTGTCATATTTAAAATATTGCTTTTAAATATTAACAGGCTGCATTATAAAATATACGTTGGTTTACTGAAGAAATTCAACGATACGGCCAAATTTTGGATGCACGTGTCAAATCCAATATTATAGACCGAGTTGTCATTTGATATTTGATCTAGTGGTATGATTCTAGCTTTAAGTGTGAGAGGTTTCGAGATTAATTTTCGGAGTTACCATCCCAAATGATATAATGTTCACTTATAAGCATCCTTGTAATTTAAAAATATATATATTATATACTAAGTTTCGTGTTTTTTTGCTGGGTCAGCAAAAGGATTTAATTCCACTAATCTAAAAAATGTTAGCAAAGCCATGTACAAAGGGTTTAAAAACAAACATCAGAAACTAAACCAAAAATTCCTTGAAATAACTTTTGCTAAGCATTGACAGAGCCAGCCCAAGCTAAGGGCACCTTGGGCCTATGCCCAAGGCCCCCTTAGCCCAGGGGCCCTAATTTAAAAAAAAAAAAATTAACTAAGGTAATTAAGGCCCTTAGGCCTAATGGCCAGCAAAGCACTTAAAAGAGTTATTAAGGCCCAATGGCAAGCAATAAAGCAGCGACTATTCACATCTCTTCTGAACCAATACAATAATTGTGAACCAATAAGTAAGCAGCGAACAGTAAACTATTCAATATATAATAAAATAAAGCTCTAGTATATATATAATTTATTTCCTCATTTTTTTACACATTTTTCCTCATTTTTTACACACTTCAACGGCCAACAAGTAGCAACCTCATTTGGAGAGTATTGAAGCACTTGTTTTTACTTACAAGTTTGTCTAGGTTATTTCTTTCTTTCATACTCTCAATTCTCATTTTTTTTTATTAATTGTTCTTATATGCAATAGTTTAGTTTTTTTTTTCATTGCAATTATTGTTTTATTTTTAAAATTGAATTTATTGTAATTTTTTTTGAGTTTTGTAGTACCTAAATTTGAAGCAAGTATGTCTAGTAGGAAATATCCATCGGGTTATGAAAAACTTAAGAAAAAAAGGAGAATAGAAGGTTTAATTAAATCTCAAAAAGGAGCTTTAGAAAAGTTTATTACCACTAACAAAAGAGATGAAAGTAACTCAAGTAAAGATTCTAATGAACTATCAAATTTAAATAATTTAGGAGATCATGAAGTCATATTAGAAAAAGATATAGAAAATTGTAATAATAAAATGTGTGATAATGTGATGGTTGATGAAGAATGTCAAGAAAATAATGAAGAGAACATGGAAACTAAAAATCTTAAAGATGATTTAGATTGTACTTATGATCCAGGAAGATGGAAAATCTTAATAATAAATTAATAGACTTATTAGTAGAAAAGGGTCTAATAAGAGCGAGTGATATAAATTTTCCAAAAGCTGAAACTTGTAGACACTTTTCTACTTCTCATTATGTAAAAAAATTGTCAAATGGAGAAAAACATGATAGAAGATGGTTAGTGTATTCAAAAGATTTTGATAAAGTATATTGTTTTTGTTGTAAATTGTTTCGTACAAAATCTAGTATTATGAGCCAATTGGGTAACGAAATAACTAAAGATTGGAAACATCTAAGTGCTAGGCTAAAGAGTCATGAAACAAGTAATGAACATATAGTTAACATGAGTGCTTGGTTTGATTTAGAATCGAGATTATTAAAGAATAAAACAATTGATAAAGATGCTCAAGAAAGACTTAATAAAGAGAAAGAACACTGGAGAATTGTCCTCAAAAGAATAATTGCTCTTATAAAAAGTTTAGCTAAAAATAATTTGGCATTTCGTGGGGATAATGAGAAAATTTTTCAAGAAAATAATGGAATTTTTTAAAGCTTTATTGAGATTATTACTGAATTTGATCCAATAATGAAAGAACATGTTCGGCGTATTCATAATGGTGAAATTCATAAACATTATTTAGGACATAATATTCAAAATGAGTTAATACAAGTGTTGGCACATAAAGTAAAACGTTTAATTTTAAAAAATATTAAAGAAGCAAAATACTATTCAATTATACTTGATTGTACTCCCGATTTGAGCCACCAAGAACAAATGTCTATGATTTTAATGGGCGTAGATATTTCATCTAGTCCAATAAGAATAGAATAATACTTTTTAGGATTTTTGAATGTGGAAGATACTTGTGGAAAATGCCTTTTTGATGAACTTATAGGAGAAATTAAGAACTTAGAACTTGATATTGATGATGTAAGAGGAGAAGGTTATGATAATGAATCTAACATGAAAGGGAAACACAAAGGTGTACATAAAAGGTTATTAGATATAAATCCTAGAGCATTGTATACACCATGTGCATGTCATAGTCTTAATTTAGTACTTTGTGATGTTGCTACTTCATGTGTTAGAGCCATATCATTTTTCAGAGTTGTACAACAGATATATTCATTATTCTCTTCTTCACCTAAACGGTGGAAATTTTTTTAAAAATAACATATCTAATTTAACTGTTAAGTCATTATCACAAACTCGTTGGGAAAGTTGTATTGAAAGTGTAAAGGCTATTAGATATCAAGCTCCAAAAAGATGTTTTGTTTGAACAAGTAGAAACAAGTGAAGATCCTAAAATAAAGAGTGACACTAACAGTCTAGCAACTTATGAACTAGAGGATTTTGAATTTTTATTAGGTATGACTATTTGGTATGATATCTTGTTTGCAGTAAACTCTGTTAGTAAGAACTTTCAAAGTGAAAATATGCACATTGATGTTGCTATAGATCTTCTTAAGGGTCTTGTTTCTTTTTTTGAAAATTATAGGGAAAATGGATTTGTATCTGCTATGATTTCAGCCAAAGAAATTGCAAATGAAATGGAAATATAACCGAAATTTCGTGAAAAACATGTGATTCATAGAAAGAAACAATTTGACGAAGATGTTGGTGATAATAAAACAAGATCTCTTGAAGAATTATTTAGAATTGAGTATTTTCTTTACATAATTTATCAAATTATTTCTTCACTTAAAACTAGATTTGAGCAATTTGAAGTATTTGAAAAAAAAATTGGATTCTTGTTCAATTTCACTAGATTAAAGTCGATGGATGAAGATACTATTAAACAATGTTGCTTGAATCTTGAAGAATTTCTAAGTTATGATGGACATTCTAACATAGATGGATTAGATTTATTTTCGTAATTAAAAGTGTTAAAAGAAATGTATCAAAAAGAAAATTGTAGTCCATTGGAAGTACTTAATTATATAAAAAAGGTTGATTCTTTTCCAAATGCTTATGTTTCTTATAGAATATTGTTAACAATTCCAATTTCAGTTGCATCTGCAGAAAGAAGTTTTTCAAAATTAAAATTAATAAAAACTTATTTAAGATCATCTATGTCCCAAGAAAGATTAAATGGATTAGCTATGTTGTTTATTGAAAAAAAAAATTGTTAGATAAACTTGATTATGACGATTTAATAAATAATTTTGCATCTCAAAAGGTAAGAAAAATAAATTTTATATAGGTCTATCTTTTTGTTAACTTGTAATATTATGCTATTTTATAATTCTAATTTTGGTGTTTTTTTTATTTGTAGTAATTATTTTAGTAGAAAATTTAGAGTTTTTTTATTGAAAAAAAACCTAATTATTAAGGCCACTATTTAAATGATCGTCCAAGGTCCCTAAATTATTTGAGACGGTCCTGTTTTGGCCACCCAATTATCTAATATTTTATAATTTCCACTAGATTATAAAACATCTCATTTTAATCTTTAAATAATTCGAAGTGGTTCTATGTGACCCTTCGGTTAGATTCCATAATTTTTTATGGGGAAAACATAGAACCCACATTTTAGCTATTTGCTCTTCATATGGGTTCGTCACGTAAAAAGGGGGGCTTGCTTTAAGTTTTCTAATATAATTAGATGGAAGGTTAGAAGGAGTCACTTTAGATTCTTTCATGGTCACATTCAGAATATTCATTGCTTTGTGGTGAAAAAAGAAAAAGATAATAGATTTCAATGATCAAATAAAATGTTTACCTTAATGTTAACATTTGCATTTTAATGTCATATTCACAGTCAATATGACTACTAGAAATGGGTGTTTATCAAAATAATCTTAAAATATAATGAAAATTAGCATGAAATTTTAGAATACAAGGGTAAGGTAAAATGAAAAGGAAGGACAACATGATTTTTCCTTGTATTCTATTAATTTTTGTTTTATTCCTGGCAATTTTCCCTTGTTTTTAGAAAATGTTGTATAAATAAGATTATTACTTAGCAACAAATTGGAAACATTCATTTGCAAAGTTCTTCTTGTAAACAAGAGTTTGATGAAGGTATGCTTGAAGATGTAATATTACGAATTAATTGTGTAAGATCGTCGATGAAAGAGTAACTAACTATTCTTGAGCAGAAAATGAAAAGGAAAAAAGTATAACTATTCCTCTATAATTGCAGCTATTTTTGCAACAAAAAATTACTTTGAATCCATAGTTTATCACCATTCATCCAAAAGTTCAACCTTCCTTTGAATAAACCTAATATAACTCAACAAAATTTGAAATACTATCTACAGTTGTTTTGGTAAGAATGAAAAGAATGTTTGAATTTTTTTTTCTAAACTTTATATGGAAATTTATTATTTGTAATGCAATCTTGTATTTTATTTTAATTTTAATTTTTTGCATAAGTCGGTGATAGTGTGAGATATTGTTTTAGAGTAAATTTGGAATATGTTAAAGTGGCCTTTAAAATCATTTAGTAGACAAAAATATACTATTCAACACATGAGGGATATTAAATAAAAATCCTCATGGTTATTATATTGAGATAGCTAGGCTTCTTGCGCAATGTCCAAACAAGTTTGAGAATAATTTTTTCTTTTTCAATTTGATGAAAGTGATGAGTGTTTTACTTTTGTTTTGTAGATCCAGAAATAAAACAGACATTTGAGCGTACAGGCAAGGAAATAATACGCAAATGTAGTCATCTCCCTCTAACAATTTCGGTGTTAGGAGGAATTTTGAGAGATAAAAGTTCTGTCAAGGAGTGGGAGATAGTGAATGGAAACATTGACTTATATTTAAGGAAGAGAGAAGGTAGTGAAGAAGCAAGTGGATCAGTGCAACATGTATTGTCATTGAGCTATGATGAACTTCCATATTATTTAAAGCCATGTTTCCTTTATATGGGCAGTTTTCGAAAGGATGAGTCCATAAAGGCAGAACATATATGTCAACTATGGATTGCAGAAGGGTTAGTCTTGTCAAAACACTATGGACAAGGAGAAACAATGATGGATGTAGCTGAGCGCTATTTAAATGAGTTGGTCTCAAGGTGTATGGTTGAAGTAGAAATGGATGATATGTCAATAGTTCAAAAGTTGAAGTGGTGTCAACTTCACGATCTCATAAGAGAATTATGTTTGGCCAAGGGAAAAGAAGACGACTTTTTCAAGGTCATCAATATCCACTGTCAAGAACTGGCCACAATAGAGCTTTCTTATCTTTTTGATAATGGACGCAGATTAGGTGTCTACTTAAGTGAAGTTCAGCCGTCTGAAGTGAGAAAATATACGAATCTCTTTGAACAAGTAAACAATCAATTTCTTCGCACTTTTTTTGTTTGCGGCCAGTTTTATTCAAATACTGAGTTATTGGATATATTTTGGTTAAAAAATTTCAAGTTGCTAAGAGTTCTTCAATTAGAGGGTTGTAAAATTGAGCTGCCAAGAAAAATATGTCAACTGATCCACCTCAGGTATCTAAGTCTCCAAAATTCAAAAGTGAAGGAGTTGCCTTCATGCATAAGTAATTTGCCATATTTACAGACCCTTGATTCAAGGACATTTGGTGAAATTTCTTTGCCCAATATATTTTGGAAGATGAAGCGGCTAAGACATATTTATTTACCATATAATTCTAACCGTGGACAAGAAAAATTACAATTCAACCACTTGAGTGAGCTGGAGACTTTACATGGCTTTAGATTTTCAACGGATGAACCTTCCGATCTCTCACAATTGGTTAATCTTCGATCTTTCAGTGGAACTCTAGATAGCTCTGCGTTGCCTCAAATCATCGACCAGATTAATCACTTGAGAAAGATCAAGTGGATACAGCTTCATATGCTTCCATCTGATTTTACCACTGAAAATGGTTCAGATCTTGTAAGAAAGGTGATGTTGTGTGAAAAGCTTAATCATTTGATTATAGGCAGTTCTATAGGTAACTTTCCACCATATGAACTCCAATTCTACCCGAATCTCATGCGGTTAGTATTAAGTGCTACAAAAATGGAGGAAGATCCAATGCAATTTTTGAAGAATCTTCCCAACTTACGAACACTATGGTTGTTGAATGATTCCTTTGTGGGGAAAGAGATGGTTTGCGATGGGATGTGTTTCTCTCAACTCAAATCCCTTTATCTATATGGTTTGCCAAACTTGGAGAAATAGAGAGTAGATGAAGGTGCCATGCGCAACCTATCTGATTTAAGAATTGACTCATGTCCCAAATTAGAGACGATAACAGATGGGTTGAATTTCTCTGCCCTCAAAAGATTTAATATTTTGCGGATGCCTGAAGAATTCGAGCAAACGTATAGAATGCTTTATGATAAAGAAAGAAAGAAGTTACATATTTACATTTATCAAATATTTACAAGGCACACAGGCCTCAAAAGATTTCATATTAACCACTACATTTACAAGAACTACCATGCAACACTGCACAGGAACTCAAAGAGACTCCCGAGCCTCCTCCTCCGTCTCCAGAGGAACTGAACCTGCCTCGCCTGAAATAGTTAAAGAGAAGAGGAATGAGTATACATTATGAGTATACTCAGTGAGGGAGGTGTACAAATACTCGGAGAGGTTTTCACAAGATTCTCATGCAATGCAAATGAACAAGTGTATCATGTAGCTCAAGTAACAATAAGACCAAGTGATAAAATCGATTGCAAGACTAAATGCTAACTCAAGGAGATAAAGCTATAAGCTTACTTTAGAAGTTTTAGCTCAGAAACAAATCATAAACAGCAGTAAAACATCTCCCACATTAACCAACACTTTAGTAGGAATACAATTATAAGTAACAATCATATTGAAAAGGATACGGTTCATCTTCTTGCTTTTAATCTCGAACCACGAGCTTCACGAACATGCCGGCAAACCCCAAACACCAACAATTGGGATACTCCAGATGTATCCCGATCCTACGACCCTTTCTCCCGAGGTAGGTCCATGCCCAGCAGGTGAACCACGCCTCTGGGGTAGTGGAGTATGCCTCAGCGAGAAGGGAATAGGCACTATGGTAGTCGAGGGAGCACGGCAAGCCCGATGCCGCCCGTGTTTCTCGACGCTACCATGTCCGAAAAGGTTGCGAAACCTCAAAAACAATTACAAGATAGCAAATAGGTAGTACATGCAACATTTATTTATTGCTAGGCACAGAAATGAGGACAACAAGGTAGGTTGTCCTCAAACTTATAACAATAGAATCAGTTAATCATTGAATTTCAACTAAACACGTAACTCAACTATTCATGTAAACAATTAAATATTAATGAGCAACAACAGCTTACGTAAAGTGTATGAGTCAAGTCAGCAGTAAAAAGGCAACTATGAGCTAAATGGCAACTAACTGACTGTAGGATTAAAGTAACCATGCCTTTTAAACTAAGGTTCACAAATCCCCTTTTTAGTGCCAATTAGTTTTCTCTCAACATAGAATAGCCAACATGAAGAGATCATTAGCTTTATTTCAAATTTCAGTTCTAACTAACCCTTATAGCACCATTTATAATTCCTTAAGGCAAGTTAAAACATAAGTACAAATACTAGCTAAGACAATGGTTAGTTAACTTTAATTGTTTCAAACTTCTCTGTAGAACTTCTCATAAATTAACTTTGATAATTCAATTTACTACACATCCGAGAAGAAAAACATAAACAACAACAACTAATATTAATGTCAATTTCTAACTACCTAAAGATTATTTGCTAGTAATAATGTTAGTTGCTTCTATGTGTTTATTCTTATTTAAATAACATAAAAAAAGTCTTTAGTTAGTGTCACCTTCTTTGTTCAAGTTCTTACTTCCTAACTATATGCTTATCGAATAGGATTACCACCATATTAAGTTCAGCCTTTCTCTTATGTCCAAACATTCACTTTCTAGACAAAATGACTAAGTTAATTGATCACTTAAAATAGCTAACTTTCATCAACATGTGAATGACCTGATTATCTAAATTTATTCTAACTGACTTTACCAAACATGAATAAAACCAATCCGAACTTCATATCATAAGCGTTCCACAGGCCAAACTTAGCCTCTTAGTATGTTAAATCCTTTTTCAACCAACTTTCTGCACAATTCACCTAATTCATAATGAAGAAATCCTTAGCAATAATTTAGCCAATGCATTTTCAGACTACATAAATTATTACACTCATTAGTCCTAGCTTAATATTAGTTTAATCTTAGTTTACCCTTTCTCAAAAACCCAAATGTTCTAGTACAACTTCATATACCCAAGTTATGAATTAAACTAGTCTAACTCTACTTGACTCTAATAATTATAACTTTAGCTGACATTTACCAATCAAATTAATCGCAATTACTATGAAATTCCAGCAATTCACCCACAACATGATCTTTATTAAATGCACGAAAGAAGGCAAAGAATATGCCGACAGTCCCCTATAGGCAGTGGACTGCCGGAGGTCGACCAACGCCGGTGCCATTGCCGGCGCTGAAACAGCTTGGCCGAACACACACACTAACATACACATAACATGCTTTGACCATTGGCTTGCTTATTCAATTGTTTACACTTTAATTAGTTCTTAACTAGTAATAAGACACTCTATTGAGGCCTAATTACATGCACTTAATATGCAGCTCTAACTGATAGATAACCCATGACTACCATGAAGAAATCCCCACATTCACATGTTAAACACCTAAGGAATCGCTCTACCACACCAACTTAATTAATAATCCAAATTTCTTGAAAGATTGAGCACATATGTTACATACCCACTTACGATCAAGATTATAATCATGTTAACACACAAATATATACAAAGATAGCACAAATCCCTCACATGAATTAACCTGTCCACTACTTAACAATCTGCATAGCAACTGGAAATCAAGGAGAAATTTAGAGATTCACGGCAGCCTCAAGGGACTGCCCGCAGTAGTACCGGCAGCCTCACAACCATCCACACTGGCGGCAAACAGCCACACCAGCGCCGGTACTCAGCGCCCACACCCATAACAAAATCAATTAATACGGTTTGCTTACGATAATGTGAGGTATAAATCTGGAATTTCAAGCTAGATCATAAATTAATTACAATCAACATTTCAAGGCTTAACAAATCTATAATTCTAATTAAACAACAAGATGCAAACCCTCACATGATTCAAATACCCACTTCGGATCTGCCTTCTACCCCTTTCGTCTAGCTTGCCGTCGGATGGAGAGGCTTCGTGCCTTAACAAAATTGTTATTTTCTTTTCTTCTTTTTCGCCAAAGCTGCAGCCTCTCTCTCTCTGCCCGCGGCTGCTACAAATCTGCCTAAACTTTCTTCTCCTTACCGCGACTAACACTAGTTCCCTGCTCTCTCTCTGCCCGATGGTATACTAGTAGTGAGGAGAGGTTTTGATATGTTGGTGAGGCGCTTGTGTGTGTGTCGCGTGAGAGATGAAAAAAAATCAAATGTTGGTGAGTTTGTGTGGCTATGCGTGTGTGTGTAGTTGAGAGTGGGTGAGATAAATTTTTTATGTGGTTGAGTTATTATTATTATTTTATTTTTTTCTGTTTATTTAATTATTTAATTATTATTGTTATTATTATTATTATTATTATTATTTATTTATTTTCTATTGAATAATTACACATACACATCTAAATATATAATGATAGCCCTCAAAATCAACTAATTAAAATTAAAATTACAAGATCGGGTGTCTCAGAAATTCGCTCAGTCCCGGCCCGGCTTCGCACTCAATTTAAAGACAACCGATTAAAAGTACCTAAAATAAATTTAATTAACAATATAATATTTTAAAAATAATTATCCCGGAGCCAATTATTCCTTAAATTAGTTAAACGCAATTAATGGAAATAGTAATTTATTAACTATTCTACGTAAATCAATTATTTATAACTCATATATATCTAAAGGGTAATTTAATAACAATATAATCATTCTCAAATTCAGGATTTCACACTAAATTAACAATTTAAATTAATTATAATATTCACAAGGTGACTTTTAGTAAATAAAATACTAAAATAACAAAATAATTATTCTCAGCAAGTTAATTAAATACAATTACAATAATTACAATAATGAAATATTAACTAATTGTTTCTCCTAAATTAATAAAGTAATTGTTTCATGAAATTTCATTACTTAATTTAATAATTATAGATAATAATGATAAGTAAAATTCCAGATTAAAGATCTAATTAAAATCTAATTTAATAGAATAAATATGAAATTTCTAGTTAAAAATCTATATGCCAGGTCCGGACGTCATAGTTTCGGTTCTTGGCAACTATTGAGAAGTTCATATTCATGTAAGCAAGCTGTATCTCGCTTATTTCTTGTAGAATTAGAAAGCTTAGCATTTTGTTACTTATGAATTGCAAGAATTGAAACTCTACATGGTTGGGCTTTAGGTGTTTGAGGATTGGCTTAAGTGAGAGCTCTGCAACTTCGGACTTTCAGCTTGGATTCTTCAAATTAGAGGCAAGTAAAGGATCCCAAATTTAGTTAATTTCCCTCAATTCAGACCATTCTATTGTGTTTATTGATTTTCTATTAAAGACTTCTCTTGTTGAATTGTCTCTATAGACATATGCTAAATGATGAAATTCTATAATATACTTGATTGCATATTCAATTGTTACTCTTTTGGAAACCAAGATTCAACTTATACTATTGTTTTACCTTTGAATTTGCAAAGTAAGATACAGTAAATCATTCAATACCATATTTGGCTATTGCTTGCTTTGACTCTAAACTTATTAAGAATAAAACTTTGTGGATGGCCTCTAATATGTGAAAAGTTGTAAACTTCATGGTCGTCTCTTGAATAATCAACATATGGGTTCTTTTCTATTTCTCGATTTTGTTTTCTTTATTAGTTTATTGGGCTGTTTATATGAATCTGATTATCTGTTTTCTCTCTTAGTTTTCAATGTGTTTAACTGAATGCTCCTGCTGCGGCTGTTGAAGATATGGAAATTGCTGTGGAAGCTGCTCGGAGAGCTCTGGCCCAAGACTAAGACTTGATGTATTTGATGAGATTATGACCATATATGTTTGCACATGTGTACAAAAACTAGCTATTATCTTATGATTTTGGGCATGCTCATGTAGATTTTTCTGTCAATTTAGTTTCTTTCACATGCATTCTAAACTTTTCGTATCATTTTCTCTCAGAAATTGATGCATTAATGATACAATTTGCCACTCAATTCAGTATGCTCATTTTTTGTGTTCCCTTTTGTTGAAATGGTGGCCCGTATTTGTGGACCATGCCCAATGGGCTTGTAAGCCCAACATCTAGAAGGTCCTAGATATGGTAGGTGGAGCTTATCATCTATATAATGAGCTCCTTGGCCTTGTATCAATTGCAGCAAATATTGAGTGCATACACGAGTGATAGGTGAGGCATTGTTGTAAGAGTGATATCTCTTGTATTCTTTCATCATATAGTGAAAGTTATTCTCCTGCAGCTCGTGGACGTAGGCTTTAAGCCGAATCACGTAAATCTATGTGTCATATTTCTCGCATTGTTCTTTGTTTCAATCACACTTCACACACAATCACCCCTCTGGTACCAACACTTTTGATATAATTTACTTATAAGATGAAAGTCAATCATCTGAGTTCTATTGTTCGAGTACTCAAATTTTGCACTTGCTAGCATATAACAGAGCATTACACAATAAATTTCTGATTTAACCATGCTGGCAGTGTAATACTCCTTTAATATCTGATAATATTTCAAGGTTAGATGAAGAAGCACATCTTGCATAATTCTCACCTTTGTATTTCCTGTTCTGACAACTAAAAAGGCTGGATTATAGAAGACAGTTTTCTAGTCCATGCATTGGAATACCCATAGATTTTCTCAAAGCAATATAATGTCTAGCGTCTAATTTATGAGTGGTGCATGACCAACACACATGTGAAACTCGCGTGACATATACACATTTACATCCGAGCCATACACCATACGCACATTCATATTCGGACCTTCACATGGTAAATAATATTTCTTTGTATGAGCAGGGGCGGACCTACATTGAGACTTATGTATGCAAGTGCTTACACTGAACAAAGGGTCATATGATTTAGTGGTTAGAGAAATGCCTTTAAAATCCTTTGGTGTTACAGGTCACGGGTTCAAGTGCTTCAGGTTGCAGATTTTTGTTACTGTGCACGCTTGTAATGTTTTTTAAAAAATAAAAAAATAAAAAAAACTTGCTCACTTTCCCAAATCAAACCCAAACCCAAACCCTTCTCAATCCTTTACAACCACACACACAAACCCAAACCCTTTTATCTCTTTTACAAACGTGATTATTATCACTCGACTATAACAATTTCTTCTTCCTCTTTTTGATCACAGGCTTGAATTTGTTATACCATCTAGTTACTAGGCTTTGCAAATTCCTAAGACAATGTGTATTGCTGTGTTCATTTGGCAAGCTCATCCTAAGTATCCATTTCTTCTTTTGCTTAACAGAGATGAATATCACAACAGGCAAGTTTTGCAATTCCAATCTTGTTTATTTTGTTTGCCTTTAGTGTGCATGGAAATTTATTGAGATTTTATTATGTTGAAATTGTTTTGCTTGAAGGCCTACAAAAGCAGTGTCATGGTGGGAAGGTGGTGAAATATTGGGTGGAAGAGATGAGGTTGCAGGTGGAACATGGATGGCTTGTTCAAGAGAGGGCAGATTTATTAGTCCCTTACATAGAAAGAGATGTATTTGAAGGCATTGACAATGAGTTAATTATTCAACACTTTCAAAAAATGTATTCACGTCGGGTACAATTGTAAAAGGTACTTTTTGTATTACGATACTTTAAAGTTACTTTTTTTAATCTTTTTTGTATTTAAAATGTGCTTAATATGTATTTGTTTACGTATATATAAGTTTACTTGAACCTTTATTATTCACTATATCTTTATGATGCATGCACTGACCCCCGTAGCCTGGGTCCGCTACTGTGTATAAGAGTAATTTATCAGTCTCTCATATGATTAGTGAGACTCACATATATAAATCCCTTAAATTGAATAGATTTCCTCTAAGCCTAATCCATACTACACTTCTCATTACTAATCTTGTCTCAACAATCAAAGAAAGCAGAAGACATTTCACGCCCAACAAGACTATCGGCAACATTATTGGACACGTTTTTATTGCTTTGTACTAGATAAAGCCTAAAGGGGAACCTTAACTTCACTATCATGGCAATTGCAGTGATGGGGTGGGGTATGGTTGTCATGACAAAATATCTGTAATCAACACGTTATATTAACCACATAAAACTTAGCAATATTGGTTGACTTCATACAGTAAACAAGTCGTTGCCAATGCAGTCTTAATATCCTATCATAATAAATAATGTTGGCATGAGATCTCGAATGCTTAATCTTATATAAGCCTGCCAAACTAGTGTTCAAATCTTAGGCAAAACAAAGAGAGAATTAATTTTCTATTTGCATTGTCGCAAAAGAAGGCATATGACGGAAGCAGTTCTATCTGGTACTCTAGAAACTCTTCACGATTTGTTACTTGAAGACAGGGACGGAACAAGAAATTTATTATTGGGGGTCAATTTTTTTTTTTTTTACAGTAATATTGGGGGCCAATTTTTTTTTATACAGTATTATTTGCGAAAAATAATATGCAACTATGATAAATTAAACCTACACCATCAATATGAATATATTTGTGACTAACTACTATAGCTGACTCCACATTTTTTAAATTACTGTTCACGTTATTGTTCACTATTCACTGTTGATCGGGTGTTGACTTTGACTAGGGTTGACCAAAAGTTGATCAGGGTGTTTTCAAGATTTTCAAACATGCTGAGACCAAATTCGTAGTCTGTTTTGTCAAATTCCAGCCTAAAGTGTGAGTTTTGGAGTAAACAAAGATGGCTTCAATGTTAAGAAAGTTTGAAATTGAGAAATTTGATGAGAAAACCAATTTCAGCTTATGGAGGATCAGATTCAAGGCTTTCATGGTGATGTAAGGACTTTGGAAAGTCATCGAGAAAAAGGTCCCGAAGAAGCTGAAATCAGAGGAGAAGGAAGAGTTAGAAGATAGAGCCATTAGTGCAATACATATGAGCGTGTCAAACGATGTATTGCAGGAGATTGCTGAGAAGGCTACGGTAGTTGAAGCTTGGGAGGCTCTAAAGAATCTGTATGCATCAAAATCTCTTACAAATCGGCTTTGATGGCGAAATTTCATATATATAAACTTGCGTGTTGAATAAATCGCATAATCAAAGTAAATATTGCAATTAATAAATTAGAAGACTTACTTGATGGCACAAAGTTTATGCAAAATGTAATGAATAAATGCACTAGATCGAGGCTTGAATTTTATTCAGTCTTCTTAAGACTTAATCGCCCCGTTATGGTGCTTACGGTTACTGGCAGTAGTCTCCCAAGATACAACGATCATCGTCTGACAGTAGGAGCACTCCAAACTGTTCAGACACGGCGAACCAAACAATACAAAACTCTCCCTCTTTTAATGCAGAGTATAAAGTTATGGAAAAATTTAAATTGTTCACTTAAGTCAAAATAATCGCGGTATTTATAGAGTTTTAATGCCTGTTTGTAAAAGGTATGAAACATTTTCTAACTAGTTATATCCATTTTTGGAATATAATTTTAACCAAGAAATTAATTCCATTTATTTTTCCCAATTTTTCATTCATTCTTATTTGGTTTAAAAACCAAATTACAACAATCCCCCACATGAATGAAAATTGACTAGTCAGAATGCAAAAAGACTATGCTGACACAAGAGAGAGTTCAATTAGAAGATACTTCATTGAGATAGGTAGCCAAAGACCTTGAACCTTCTCTAGTGAAGAACTATCGGATTTACTCGCTAACCAGTGAACACGATGTCTTGAACTGTTCAGCTTTTTGTGTAAACCAAGACAATAGAACTCACACAGTACCGTCAGGACATTATTTGAGTTTCTCATTGTTGTGTTCGTTTTGGCCCTGAACAACACCTGGTTTTCTTGAGTACTCTAAAGAATTCAGCCTTAAAAATTCTCATAGGAGCGGCCCACTCCCTACTCACATAGGTGATTTCTTATTTAGAGTATCCTGTTGTACCCCACTTGGTTTTCCAAGATATAAGAATCATTAAAAGCATAGCTTAACCTAAACTTTTATAGGTAGCACTATCTGCTCGACATAGGAATAGGTAGGAGGTTTAACCCCATAGTGCTTTAACTGAGTCGCAGTTATATAATTCGGTTTTCACTTTGAACCTAGATCTTGGGATCTCTAGTCAACTAGGTAGGGTTTCCATTATGGCAACTTTTTTAATTATAGGCTAAAGACCTATTCCCCTCAACGAATTATACACTTACTATCTAGATAAACTTCTTGTAAGCGGATCCGCAACTATCCTTTGACTTCACATAGTCAACATAGATAACTCCATTAGAGAGTGTGATTGACAAGTATATTTAGAATTACCGTTGTACATGATACTTTGTGCCCTTCTAATCATTAATTGACTATTGCAGTAAATGCAAATAGTTGGCACAAGTATTAGCCAATTCGGAATATCCTCAAACTTTGACAAAGCTTTTCAAATGTCTCTCTAGCTTTTTCAAAGCAATAACTTCATATTTCATAATGAATCTAGTAATACCAATATGATTAGAGGATTTCCAAGATATAATTGCACCACTCTATGTAAAGACATATATATTTGTAGAGTTCATGTCTTTAGAATTAAAATATCCAATTAGCATTGTTACATTTCTCTAGTACACATGGATAATTAATATAATGCAACCCATAGTTCCAAGTTATTTTCAAATACCTCAGAACTCTTATTATAGTATCCATTGGATTTGTCTGGATTGCTAGTATAACTGCATTTGAGTGTCGTGCAATTCATGACATATATTACACTTGCAATTGTATAACAATTCAGATATTCTTTGACTAGTATTTTCTGCTAGACGTTAATTTACATCTATAGATGTGCTCAATGAATTACTATTAAAAGGTATTATCTCAATATTATAATTGAGATAGAACAAGTCCATCAGATGTTAACTCAAATAACATCTGCTACATACACACAATACTTCTATTGAATTACTGGTCAACATTCTCTTGATAATCTTAATGACATCATTATTGCTCCTAATAAGAATGTTGTCCACAAAAAAAAAAAAAAAAAAAAATCAAACAATGACGTTTTCTTGACCTGCGTCTTTCACAAAGACTATTGTCACACTTTCTGATCTTAAAGTCATTTAGTATATGACTTTATCAAATTCTCATGTCATTGTTTCAAAGTTTGTTTTAAATCATCAAGTGATTTAATGCACTTACAAACCTTCTTTATTTTTTCAAGAACCACAAATCACTTGGTCTTTCCACATGGATAATAAATACCATTTAAGAAGGTTGTATTCACATCAATATGATGTAAACCAAGATTGTATATAGCTATAAAAGCTATTAACATCCAAATTGATATTATCCTTGTAACTAGTGTAATGAATCAAAATATTCTTGGTCTTTCATCTACTTGTAACCCTTATCTACAAGCTTTGCCTAGCAATTTAAATTGATCCATTAATTTTTATCTTCCATTTGAAAATTCATTTACCATATAAATGTTCATTTTCATGAGGAAGATCTACCAGTTTTCAGGTATAAAATACAGTCAATTTCTCTATTAATTTTCTTTTCCAAAATGATATTTCAAGAGTTCACACCACTTTATGAAAGATAAACAACTAGTTTTCTAAAAATAAATATTTAGAAAATTATTTAGACTTTATTGCTCTTACCACATCTACATCTTTGTTGTTATTTGGTATAGACTCTTGGACTATATCATTTCCATGACTACTATAAATAGTATTATGCATTTTTATCAAAGAACTTTGCTCTTATACATTTTTACAAGAAATATTTCTTTGAAGAAATATGTAATTCTTGACTCAATAATTGTATTGACATTAATGTCATTAATACCTAATGTATTCATAAGAAACTTGTACACAAAAGTAATTTTCACATACCCAATGAAGATGCAATCAATCTTCTTAGGTCTAATCTTGACCATTGTAAGAGTAGGAAGTCATACTTGGTTTAGGCACCGCTACATTTTCTAAGTGTTAGAAGAAAAATGGTCAAAATCTTCCAATTCTTAATTAATTTCTTGTGGATAACTTATTGATAATACACATCATAGTCAAAATAGCCTCCCCACAAGTGCTAGGGTAATTCAAAACTAATCAACAAAAGATTAGCATTTGATGGATAAACAATGTCAACTTTAATGCAATATTTTTCAAAAGGATATAAATTTTCCTTCTATATTGCCTTTTCAGAAAGTTGATCATCAACTTCAATTTTATTAAATCTTGTGAAATTGTAGATAAAAAGTAATAAAATATTTTTACTACCTCTGGTTTGCACAATCATTTAATTTACAAAATCACTGTAAATTAAATGCAACAGTTATGAAGTCCTTTTTACAAATATAAAAAGAACTTCAAAATTCACATATCCTATTTATCTCTCCATATATTAGGATAGTCCATCAAATAAACAATGAAACTAAAATTATTAGTAGCATTAGTTGCAGGTACAATGGTTATTAAATTTAATTTAAATAGACCATCACATAAGTACCTCTAACCATGTACATCTTAATGTACAAGTACCTCTAACCATATACATCTCACATGTATATAACATATATACCAATAACTCGTGAAAAAATAGCATTTTTCAGACAAGTAATTTGCATGATATTAATTAAATGGTAAATATATTTCTATAATAATAGTATGTACTCACAAGTACAACTTACATAAGATATAAATCTTAATCTATTATTATGATTTATTGTCACATTTTCTAAGTAAAATTATGGATGTTTACTTAAGAATGTCACAGTCAAGTATACAATATAATGTTGTTCACTAAACACCATTTTATATATATATATATACAACCCAGGGGAGTACAGGTAATGAAAGCCATAACAGAAAGCGGAATATATATGAAATACACAAGAAATATAAACTAGGAAAGACAGATAAGATAAATCAAAGGAGACGGAGATCTCTTACTTGTATTAGATGTTCTGAAGAAATGTTACACTGTTGGTTTGTACAGGAGTACCAATGGAAAGAGAAAGAAAATCCAGATCGAATCCCCTAATCCTGAGGCAGACTCTGCCTTATATTGGATTCGAAAATGTGATTACAATAGTGTAAATGTGAAAATGAAAAGTTAAAAGTAACTTTTCAAAAAGTGAACAGTAAAAAATAATTTTACTATTCATGAACAGTGTTTCGCTTTTACTGTGGCCGAATCATGTTTTGTCTTGACATGTTGATCTTGTCTGGCTTTTACTGTGACTGAAAGATCATTTGTCGTGACATGATGATGATGTTCTGACTGGATTACTTTCTTTGTGACTGAAAGTAATTTCGTCATTTTGTGATAATGATGTCTGTGGTTGAATCTTGACTTGATTATTCTGTTTTCTTCTCTGAATCTGTTCTTGGTTCTGTACTGAAGATGTCGTAGAACTTCTTCATGTCTGGATCAGCTGGCTTAATACTAAATACATACAAGTACAATGAGTGGTGTATATTTCCCACTAATACAAAGAAAATACTAAAACATGCCTATTTTCCCTATACGTTTATTTGAATCTAACTTAGTCTTACTATCTTCGAAGCCTCACTACCTCTCATCAAATCACCAAACGGGCAAACAACGGAGTCTTACGCCTTCTGCTCCTCAATCCCATGGCCTTACATGATTGTTGAGATAGGTTGACTAAAGGTAAGTTGGCTAAAGGTAAGTTGACTAAGCAAAATACAAATAAAATACAGGCTAAAAGATAAACAAGTTTAAACATTTCCTTTGGCTTTTTGGGAAAGCCACACCCATCAATGGACTTGAGATGTCTTTACCAGTTGCCGTTTGACCTGGACTAGCTGAAGTTTCATGGAATTCTTCAGTAACCATGTGACTTTAGAGAGGGGAAGTCTTACCGTTGCATCTTAGTTTTTGGAGGGAACTTAGAAGAACTAAACCCTATATGTCCAATGTTTTTGGTGAGAACATTAGAAAACTCATCTGCATTGTGTTTTTGGCAGAGAACACAACTAAACTCCTCTGTATTGGATTTTTTAAGGAGAACCCAATGAAACTCCATTGTCTGAATTACAATGGGGTAAATATGCCGTGGCAATCATCTTCATTGTCGTCGGCATAGTCTGTTGAAATGGATGCCTGCTCTAAGGCAAGTTCATTGAATTGCAGCATGATGGCCTGAATCTCTTCATAACTGGTGGCAGCTGCAAGTTATGTATGGAGGAAATTCTTGAAGGAGAGGAACTCCTGTTGTTCTAGTTGAATTTCCTTCTTCTGTTTCTGATTTGTTTCTAGCCATGCTTGGACCTTGGAAGCTGAACATGAATCACTGTTCATCTTCTTCCACCACATGACACAATGATTTCTTCCGAAAGCCGGTACGACTTGCTGGTTTCTGAAAGAAACATGTTTAAATGCGAATTCTGATTTGAATATCCATGTTACAAAGAATAGTCTGTAAAACACAAAAAAATGGGGGAAGGTAGGCTAAATGTTCTGGTGCCTTCCAATTTTCTGTGAAGTACTGGTAACCTTTGTAAACAGGTTCTGGAAGAATGTTCGTAATAGGACCATATGATGCCCACCACTCGATGAACCAATTCGGGACCTCTAATGGGAAACTTTTCTTGAAAAGGAAAAACCATGACATATCATGTTTATCATTCTGGCGGTAGAAGCATTTGAACCATGCCTGAATGTAATCATAATAGTTATAGTCTCTGTAAGGTGCATTTTCTGGAAGTTGTCTGGTTTTGTATGGGGGTTGTGCCCATTGATCAAGGGTGAGCACAATCTGCAGTTTAGCCTTGACGTGGCTATACTGGCCTGGTTGTTTGTCTTTGTTATTTGGGACAAACTCTACTGAATCTGTTGCTACGAGAATGGACTCATAGTAACTCTGGGTTTTGAATGTGTTATCTGGGATGTAGTTTGAGTGGGGATGAAGAAATACCCATGCAAACTCATCTGGGGTGATGTTTGGATTCTGTCTGAATTGTGTTGGTTCTGTTACAAGAATCTGGTCAAAGACGTTCTTGTATATGTATGATGGAGTGGGTAACTGTTTAGGTTCTGGAGTTACCGTTTTGGATTTGGTAACAAGGGGCTGAAACTTGTTACTGATTGTTGTCTGTGAAGACGATGTACCTGCAAAACCTGCATGAACACCGGTTAATTGTTTATGAGGGGTCAAAGTTTCCAAAACTGTGAGGTTTCTACCTAGGGGTGACTGGGTAGATATCTGTGTATGGGTTATCTGTTTGTCTTCAACCTTTACTGGGGTTGATGACTGGGCTGGAGTTGCTGCTGGTGTGCTGGTTGTCTGAGCATAAGAACGGAAATCAAATGCTTTTGCCTTGCCTTTATCTTTCTTGGGTGCCATTGCTTACTAAGTCAGAAGGTGTGTCTTCCTGCGAATGGTTAGAAGCAATATATAATAGACAGAATTGAAAACTTATCAATTATGCTTCTGGATCTGAAACTTTGTTTCAATCTACAAGATACGGTGGACTTGAAACAATCAATATAAATTCACTAACTGAATTTTTGGTATCCGCCTTTGTGATCTGTAAAAGAAAACAAAATGAAAAGGTATTCCCGGAGGAATCCTATGTGATAGGCACGTGGCCTGTCAGAAATTCTCTGGTTAGAAAATGAGGGATGGAATTATCCTCTCCCTTGATATATTCTATATCAAAATCAAAAATTGAAAGAATAGCTTGCCATCTGGCAAAAATCTGTTTGGGTGCAATGTTTTTAACGTCTTTGGTTAAAACATCCTTAGCATATTTACAATCTACTCTGACAATAAATTTCTGGTTCATGATACTTTGAAATTCTGAAGGTGCATTCTTAAGCCCAAAAGGCATAACATTCCACTCATATTGTCCAAATGGAACAGTGAATGCTGTCTTGTACCTTTCTGGTTCTAAAACTTAGATTTGCCAAAATCCCGATTTCATGTCAAATTTACTGAAGACATGGGCCTGGTGTAATCTCTTAAGGAGATCATTCTTGTTTGGAATTGGGTATCTGATCCACTGTAAGACCTTGTTTAAGGGCTTATAGTTGATAACAAGACGAGGGACTCCTCGTTCCTGTTCTGCATGTTTATCAACATAAAAGGCTGCACACGACCATGGGCTTTTGTTGGGTCAAATTAGCTTTTTATCTAATAAACTCTGGATCTCTTTTTTACAAAGAGAAAGATATTCCTGATTCGATCTGGATTTTCTTTCTCATTCCATTGGTACTCCTGTACAAACCAACAGTGTAACATTTCTTCAAAACATCTAATACAAGTAAGAGATCTTCGTCTCCTTTGATTTATCTTATCTGTCTTTCCTAGTTTATATTTCTTGTTTATTCCATATTTATTCCGCTTTCTGTTATGGCTTTCATTACCTGTACTCCCCTGGGTTGTTTCTGGTATCAGAGCCAGAGCAACTATTAGGTTAGTCTTAAGCAACATACCTGTGTCTACAACTTACCTTTATCTACTTAGCTAGGGTTAGAAGTGAGTAAGACCCGCGGAAGGGCAGTGGACTCCAGGATTCCTTTGGGCCGAGGTAGATTCGAATATAGTAAGTAGGCTCGCAGATTGTAAGGTTAAGGCTAGTCAGATAGTTGTAATGGCTTCTAGTAGCATTAATGCTTCAGTGAATACAAATAATAATACCGTAGCTAAAACAGAACAAACATGGAGTATACCAGATTTATCTAATTGGAAACCTCCTAGGATAAATATAAATGAGATTTATCAGAAATGTCTCATCGACCTAAGATCTCTACTTACTATTAGATGTAAAGAAGAAATAGTTCCATTAACCAGTGATCAACAATCAATCCAATTATTTTCCAGAAAATCTCTAGATAGAGCCAAGAAGAATGGCTATAGATTTCTTCATATAGGCCATGTGCAGATCGCACTTAAGCCTCTTATCAGAGAAAAACTAGATACCAGTGTATATCTAGCTCTTAGAGATTGTAGATTACTCAGATATAATGATTCATTATTAGGATTAGTTGAAACTAGTCTTTGTAATGGACCAGTTTTCTTTAATTATTTTCCAGATTACACCATATCGCTTACATGTCCTCATATCATGAAAGCTTTACAGTTAGATATTAAGACGCATAACTATTATGTTGATTGTGGTACACATGCATATGAAGTTATTTATCATTTTAATTATAAGTTAATGACTTCGGGATTAAATCCCAGATCTGTGTCTAGAACTCGTAGAAAAAGAGAAACTCTTCTATGGAACACAAATAGAAATAGATCAATAATTAATGTACCCAGAACTATCAGGTGGAACGAAGTTTCACTTCCAAAACGGTGGAACATTGAAAATGCCACCAAACCAGTTGTTCAGGACCAGAATGTCCAGAACTCCAGAATTGAACAGATCGTCCAATATGAGGATGGTACTGTCTCAATCAAGATTGATCGAGGAAATAGAGAACCCTCTCTTTCTCATTCAGTTTCCAGTATCTCTAGGATTAGTATTTTTGACCCTACTCCAGGCTTTGTTGATTTACCATCGACAAGCAAAACCCATAGGCATCACACTTCTTCTGTTCCTTTTGGAATTAGAATTGAAGAACAGACTACTCGCCCAGTCTATCCAGAATTTGAACCAACAGATACATCTTCTGTTGACTTCAACCCTTCAGCTTCAGACTTTGGCATCAATGTGCTATCAGAAGTTTTTGAAAGAAATGTTCAAGCCTTGAAAGAAGAATTTCTTTCAGACCAGAATAAGACCATTCGAGAATGGTATTTCCAAACTTATAACAGTAAACAATTAGCAGACTTTAAAGAACAATGGCTTCAGTAGCTGCAGATTGTCAGATTAAATGTCACATTCTTTCTTTGGTTTAAACACAAAAATAAACCATTGAGCATCAATGTTCTTACTGCAAGAACCAGAAAATGGAATTTACCTAATTCCACAAAAATCATTGAATTGGAACATCCTCCGTTTCAACATACTCAGATCCCAAACTCACAAGGAATTATAGATTTAAAACCAGTTATCACTACTGAAAAACCAGAATTAAAAGATTTGGCTCAACAAAATAATTGGACCAATCTTTCAGTTGTCACTTTACAAAAACAGGTTCAGAATATCGAAGATATTCTTGAAAAACATACTACCACTTCCATTAAACAGGTTAAGACTATTGAATCAAAACAAAAGTCAATTGTTGAACAGACCCTTGTTCCATTGGCAAAATCATTTGATTCTCTTAGGTTAACTAGTTCAAAGGTAAAACCAGAATCTCCAACGATAACTTTACCTTTTAAGATAACCAATTTTATTCCAAAATTGGAATCTACAGAACAGAAAAATTCAAAGCTTCTTCAGGAACTAATTTCTAAAACAAGAGAATTAGCACCTGCATCCAGTCAACCAGCTCTTCAAGTTCTCAAACAGTCAAATAGTAATTCTGATTGTGAGTCCTCATCTACTTAGAATTCTGAGGGGGATAAAGTCAATATTAATAGAATTTCTTTTCCTGATACAAAGAATTTCTATCCCAGACCTTCACCTCCTGATCTTCAAATCGAAGAATCCCATTCACAGAAAACCTATTCAGGTATTCAGATCTATGAATGGAATCTTGATGGTATGACAGAATATCATATTCTCAACATGACCAAACAAATGATCATTGTTCGTAATATATAAAAAACAAGTTGCTTCAGAACGAGCAGCCACCAGAAATATCATTCTTGATTTCAATGGCCAACTCAAAGGATGGTGGGATAACCACCTCAATGAGACAACTAAGGATAGTATCCTTAACATGGTTAAAACCAATGAGAATGGTAATCCCATTCTTAATCAGCAAGGCCAGATAGAGTCATGTGCTTTTTCAGCCCTAGTCTATGATATCACCTACTATTTTGTTGGTGATCCTTTCGTTTATCAAGAACGCACATCTGAAATCCTTCAGAACCTCAGGTGTCGCACTCTCCAAGACATCCGATGGTATAAGGACATCTTCCTCAATAAATTATACTAAAGACCTAACAACAATGCTAGTTATTGGAAAGAAAGATTTCTATCTGGACTTCTAAAGTTGTTCGCTCAACAAGTAAGAGAATCCCTTTCACTTACCTTCCCAGATTTAGACTATGACTTGATGACCTACGGGGACATCATATCCCATATCAACAAAGTTGCTTTGAAGATTTTCACTGATCTTCGTTTTAAAGTACAATTGAAGAAACAGTCTAACGACAAAGAATTAGGAAACTGGTGTGAACAGTATGGAATTGAACGCATCAAAGCACCTCATACTCAAAAAACACAAAAATCCAGAATTTCCTCCAGAAAATACAAGATTCATTTTAAGTCCTTAGGACAAAGATATAACCAGAAGTATGGCAACAAACCATACACCAAAAAGAAACATTACCAGAAGTTTCCACAGAGGAATTGGAAACCCAAAAGTAAGAAACATGACTACAAGCAACAGAAAACCACAGGTTGTTTCAAATGTGGTAAACCAGTACACTTTGCAAAAGATTGCAAAATCAGATTACTAATTCAATCATTAGAATTAGATGAAGCTACAAAGAAAAGAATCCTCCAGTCCATTGATGACCTTTGTTCATCATCCAGTTCTTCATCAGATTCCTCTGACGAAGATAACATTAATCAGATTGGAACAGACTACTATTCTAGTAGTTCTTCCAATAATATTCAGGAATGTGCAAGGAGCATGTTTCTGCCAGAAAGGACTCAATGTCCTTAAAGATTCTCATAGTCTTATGATCGACATGATCTGTAAGATTAATGACCCAGAAGAAAAGCACGCTTATCTTCTCAGACTCAAAAAACTCATAGATCAAGAAGAGGATAAGAAACCTCAGACCATTGGAGTTCATCAAGAAACTAGGAATACAAATTATTCTGAAGTTCTTAGTCAATTCCAGAAAAGAAGATCCTTACCAGTAGGAATCTCTGATCTTCAAAGAGAGATTAATCAGTTGAAATTAGAGATTCGACAACTTAGAAGAGAGCATGGTCAAGAGATAGACAATCTCAGAATTGATCATGAACAACTTCATCAAGAAGTTCTCATTCTCCAAGTTGAAAGCCAACTTGATCGCCAAGAGCATCTTGTCCAGGATGAACAACTTGATCATATGACTCAAGTTGTCTTTGGCAAGCGCCATGAAAAAGCAGGTACTTCTGCCCCTATAGAAGATTATCTTAATCTTCTTAACAGAATCACATATCAGAAATGGTATGTTCAGTTGACCATTAAAGTCAATGATTTCAAATTTGAAACCATTGCATTATTAGACTCAGGTGCAGACATGAACTGCATTCAAGAAGGTCTAATTCCTTCCAGATTCTTTGAGAAAACCAAAGAAAAGCTATCAATAGCTGATTCTACTAGACTTCAGATTCAGTACAAATTACCTAATGCACATGTGTGTAAGCAAGGTATTTGTTTTCAGACCAGCTTTGTGCTGATCAAACAGTTAAATTCTCAAGTCATTCTCCGGAATCCATTCCTTCAACAGTTATTTTCGATGACTATTACAGAACAAGGTATATCTACCAATATGTTAGGTAAACCTATCCTATTTGAGTTTTATTATCCTTCACAGCGAAGAGATATTAACTCAATCCAACAGAAAGAAAACCAAATCAGTTTTCTCAAACAAGATATTAAAAGTCTCAGAATTGATGAGCAAATTGCTAAACAGCAGAATCCCATCAAAGATTTCCAGACCAAACTTGAAAAAGAAGTTTGTTCAAAGCTTCTTACGACCTTTTGGGCTCGTAAGAAACATTCGGTCTCTCTCCCCTATGAGAAAGACTTTTCAGAACATAGTATTCATACAAGGGCTCGGCCTATATATATATATATATATATATAACGTACATATCAACTCATTCATATCCCAATAAATAAAAAATGCAATAAAAGTAACACTTAAAGAATACTACTTTTGTATGCATTTAAACATTTATTTAACTCACTTAATAAAAATTAATTAAATAAACCACATCATTTGGGGTATACATATTCCAAGTATAAATAGTGTACTCAAATTTGAAAACACAATGCAGAAGATAATATATAAAAATAATGAGAGGATAAATATGATCTAGCACTAAGACTCTTTATTGCTCATATTACAAATATTCTCGATCAACACTTAATGAGCAGTAAAATGCAATTACAAGACTAAAGAATCTCAATTTTTCCTCTCAGTAGAAAATTTCCCCATCAAATAATTATGGTACATAGTGCAGAGTATCTTCATATGTATTTAAAAATTCAAGGACATAACATTCTGAAAATATAATAGAAAATGTCATTAATACTTCATTATGTAATGACATGTCCTATTCTAGTTATCAAGAATTAGTAATCATAATTGTCTTGGTCCAACGGCCACACAATAAAGTGTAGCTTTAGAGATTATGAATTCTCAAAACCAAATATTATGAATTCCCAAAACCAAATGACACAATTGTTCCTAATAACTCTTTTCAGATTTGAGACATTGCCGAATCAGTGCCATGCAATTTTCAATATTACCAAAAGGCTATGTCATTATGACATGTTGACATATTAGTGCTAACAATGCCACATGAATGCTACTCAAACGCTATGTTGGCATCACATGCGTAATTAGTGATAGGGGTTTGAATTAGATTCGAAATTAATCAAAATCAAAAATAACCTCTGACAACCCTTCACCATTTTTCTTGCCCAACAGCCCAACTCCATGTGGTGGCACGACATTTGTTAGTTAGAAATAATAGAATATAAAAATATGACTGCACATTGCAGCTTATGGGGGTGGTTCTAGTACAATGGTTATCATCGTACGTTAGTTCTCAAGCGTCACGGGTTCAAAGATGTGCAGACTCTCTAATATTTTCTAACGTCGTTTTTTTTTTGTATAACACCCAGCGACACATGTCGCTTTCTCATAGGGCCACATAAATAAAAACTAACGAAGACTCAACAATCGTCTTCTCCAGTTGTCCGAAACAAAATTTCAGACCATAAACAGATTTTTAAAAATTTAAATCTAACTCATTTTGAGTCCAAATTTCATGAAACTTGAATCGATAGATCCCAAATATCTCAAAGAACACGAAAATGTAAATAGTTTTCACTTTAACGCATATCATAGGGACCCATCCGAATAATACAATATGAATACACTTGTGTGTATACATGCAAGATACACAAATCTCTGTGAAATTCATATAGACACAAAAATGGAACAATAAAACAAGCCTATAAGGCTTTTAATACCACTGCAATCATAATTGCAAATCCAAACAGGCATATACTCTACTTCCAAATATGATAAAAATAATTTTGCATAAAGTTATTGTCTTAAAAAGACAAAAACAAATTTCTTAAAAGAAATTCCAATAGCATACAAACAACACGCAGATTATATAAAATTGCAGAAAGGATTAAGTCTTAAGATTGATGGCGAAATTTCATATATATAAACTTGCGTGTTGAATAAATCGCATAATCAAAGTAAATATTGCAATTAATAAATTAGAAGACTTACTTGATGGCACAAAGTTTATGCAAAATGTAATGAATAAATGCACTAGATTGAGGCCTGAATTTTATTCAGTCTCCTTAAAACTTAATCGCCCCGCTATGGTGCTTACGGTCACTGGCGGTAGTCTCCCAAGATATAACGATCATCGTCTGATAGTAGGAGCACTTCAAACTGTTCAGACATAGCGAACCAAACAATACAAGACTCTCCTTCTTTTAATGCAGAGTATGAAGTTATGGAAAAATTTAAATTGTTCACTTAAGTCAAAATAATCGCGGTATTTATAGAGTTTTAATGCCTGTTCGTAAAAGGTATGAAACATTTTCTAACTAGTTATATCCATTCAGAAAGGAGATGTCTCTTGGGAAAATAAAAAAGAATTTTGGAATATAATTTTAACCAAGAAATTAATTCCATTTATTTTTCCCAATTTCTCATTCACTCTTATTTGGTTTAAAAACCAAATTACAACAGGCTTTACCTGAAGAATAGATTATACAATCTCAAAATGAAAGAATGTACGCCAATCAAAGAACACCTTGATGAATTCAATTCAATTATTATGGCATTGAAGGACATTAGTGTTAAAATAGAAGATGAAGATCAAGCTCTTATTTTGTTATGCTCTTTACCGCCCTCGTATTCAAATTTCGTAGATACTCTGTTGTATGGTAGAGATAAAATTAGTTTGGATGATATAAATGCTTCACTTAAATCCAAAGACCTTCAGAAACATTTCTCGAGCAATAGAGAAGAAGTCTACAGGGAGGGTTTGGTGAGTAGAGGAAGAACACAAAATAGAGAGGGGTCTTCGGGTAAGAAAAAAGGAAAGTGAAGATCAAAAGCAAGAGGGAGAAACATACATTGTTTTGAGTGTGGGGAACCAGGTCATATTAAGAAAAATTGTGCAAAGAGAAAGGGTAAAAATATTGAGAGTTCAGCAAATGTAGTGGACACTGTTAGTTCTGAGGGAGAGAGTTCTAGTAGTGCATGTGATGTTTTGTCTGTCAATATAGGACAATGGCAAAACCAGTGGATTCTTGACACAGGTGCTACTTTCCATATGTGTCCTAGGAAGGATTGGTTTTCTACTTATTCTGAAAAGAGTGGGGTGGGAAAGTCTTTCTAAACCTCACATTGGAGGTAGTTAGAACCGGCATTGTGAATATCAAGATGTTTGATGGCATTGTTAAATCTCTAGAGTGTTGGAATCTTCTTTTGATCAAATATATATATATATATATATATATATATATATATATAGATATATATATGAATCTTCTTGACAAGTTCATTGTGTTAGCTTAATAACTTATGCGTCTTTGTCGCCTGTCAGCATTATTTTTATTAACAATTTTTTTGGTTATCTCAAGTCTCAACAAGAGCCTCACTATAATCAACCAATTAGACTGTGTCTGCGGACTCAAAGAAGCCATTAACTTCCCCTAAACTGTGCTTAAATCCGAGGTCCCTACCATGTTAGCTATACCTAAACAACTTTTTGGCATTAAATTCTCGGTACTTTTACGTATGCGTATTATCAAGTCATCCTTCATGCACGAGTGATTAATATACTGGAGAAATGAGAGCGCTGCATTTTACCAAAGGTAACTGAAGATGTAAACTAAAAGTGGATTTTAATTATCAGTAAGGTTCGCAGTCATTAAGTTAAACGGTTTACAAAATTGAAGGCATTTTCTAAATGCAAGAGTGGGACAGTGTCAGAATCACCAATTGAAGTCAACAACATTTCTAGATTTATTATTTATCACGATTTATGTGAATACTTAATTGGTATATCGAAAAAGGAGATAATAATAAAGAAAATTATTAAGTTGGCATACTAACCAACAGCCTGTTTGAAATAAAAGAATTTTACAAAATTTTTCATTTGCAAATCCAAGGTTTTTTGTTTGGTTACACTTTTTTTTAAAAATTACAAATCCAAGATTTGTAATTTTTGGATTTGCACAAATTTTACTCAAATCTGAGCCTAAGAGGTCAAATTTACAAATTCATATTTTTTTATTTTATTACTAATCTTTTAAAGATAAAACTACCCTCAGGTTAAAGAAAAAAATAAACGTTTTTTTACTCTTTTTTCCCACTTTTCTCTTTTCTTCTAAATTGATGGCAAAAAAAAAAAAAAAAAAAGAAGTCAACTTCTTCCATTTCACATATGAATTAATTTCGAACACTATCTAAGTATACACATGCGAATATTTACCAATTTTCTAGTTTTAATATTCAATGTTAGCAGACTCTTATCATGCTGGTGTTATGAGATGTTAGCACACCATCATCAATAGCAGTAGATTGTCGTTTAATACAAAAAAAAAAGAAGGCAATATTGAAAGTGGATTTTAAAAATGACATGGACCAAACCAAATGTGAATATATATAGAATATGACACCTTCACTACTAATATGGAATTGAGAATTCATAATTCTTGATAATCAACCATCTGGAAGCAATACCCATGTTAACAACCCAAAATTTGGCCATATTCGTTGAATTTTTCTACAGTAAACCAAGCGTTGCAATGAAGTCACAGTACACTAACTATACAATTGTATATTTTATAATGCAGCTTGTTCATATTTTCTATTGATGTTGTACTTTCATCAGTATTACAATGGTGCTCTTGTTATCTTTTGGCTGGATTCTCTTTTTAAACTTGAGTTGAAAAATCAGATGTATTGACGATCAACCATCTTGAAGCACCACATCCTATTTCAAAAAATCAATATTTAGCCGTATTTGATGAATTTCTACCAAAAAAAAAAAAAAAACAATCGTTGCAATGCGTTCATAATATACTAACGGCACATCATATATATTTTAATGCAACTTGTTCATTTTTATTTCATGCCTTTCTTTCATCAATGTTACTCTTACAAAAATAAATTATTGAATAAGACACTTTCATAAGTAAAATATCGAGGTGGATTAGTTAATATGTTACTCTTAAAAAAGAATATTTTATATGTTACAATGAGTCCAGAGAGTCACAAACGTGTCTTAATAGAAATGTGAAGAGTAAACAATTTAACACCTATGTGTTTTGTTAAAAGTGCACAATATTCTCATGTGTTTTATAAGTGAGTTGATTATCCCTCTGTATTTTAAAAAAGTAACTGAATACTCTCATGTGTTTTATAAATAAGCTAATTGTCCCATGTGTTTTAAAAACAGAGCTGAATATCGCTCTGTATTTTTAAAAATGTATTTGAATACCCATTTTTGTTTGAAAAATATTCATTTAAATGGGGGGTATTCAGCTACATTTTTAAAATATATAAAGGTAATCAGTTACGTTTTTATAACATATGAGGATAATTAACTTATTTATAAAACACAATGGAGTATTTAGCTAATTTTTTAAAATACAAGAGAGTTATCAGCTCACTTATGAAACTCAAAGGGGTATTATGTACTTTTAACAAAACACATATAGTGTTAAATCGTAACTCAATCTTGATCTAAAGAGTTAAATCATTGGACCTTGATTAGATCCTTACCTCCTTAGTTCATATGAAAAGTTCTAACGGAATATGATTCATTCACAACTAAAATATGGAGGTTGAAAATATGGAAAGTAGATAATCAATCATGTGAAATCAACATCCTGAATCAACCACCCAAAAATTTGGCCATATCCTTTGAACAATTGTATAATATATTATGCAACTTGCTAATATTTTTATTTGGAGTTTTCCAATCGTCTATGTTATTTCTGAATAGTAATTGTCTTATAAGTCTCGAAATCCAGGTTACTCTTGCATCATAACTTTTTCTCATACAAGGTGTGTTAACAACTACGAGGTTCCTTGAGTCGACTCAAAAGAAAAGCATTTGCCCAGCTGCATTATTAATGGACAACTCTTTTATTACTTTGTATAGATATAAAAGCAAATGTCACATTTCGAACTATGTGGGGAGATTGGTGTTGTAAGTATAAAAACTAATTATTTGAGCCTTTAAAATCAGCCTTGAATGATTAAGTCAAATTACTCATTATATCCACAACACCCACTTTTAAAGCACTCAAATACTTTCCCATCAATGTGGACATTACATATAACTTCACATAATTTCAATTGCAAAGATATTGTGTGCTTTCTATGATTTTTTTTTCTTTTTCTTTTCTGTTTCCTTTTTTGGAATCAGAATTTCATTTCACTTACAAGAACTCCATCTATAAATGTATTAAGGTTGTTTTTATATTTAACTCGCTAACTTACTGCTAATTTCAATCAATTCTGATATAATCGCCTAAATAGTTGAATATTCCAGCAATTTTACTAAGATTTCAAACATTTGAAAATCAAGAAACATAAATAAAGTTCTAATTTCATTTCCTGTCTCAGTGGTTATAATAACTATGACATCTGCAATGTTTGCTAATTAACTTCAAGAAACAAAATCCATAGTACTCGAGAGATGCACGTTATCGATCACAAGTAAGTCAGTCAACTTCCTCTACGCTGTTCATGATCTTTGTCAATGTTTATCTTTCTCATCTAATCATGTCTGATTTCTTTCAATGCGAACCATCTCTATGATAGCTTAGGTTATTTTATCAATTCTAATAAGTCTCTTTCCCCCTATATGATGATTTTCACCCTCTTATCATTATATGTATTGTTAATATGTTTCTTGGTTAGTATGAGTGTGTATTTTTTCTGAATTCTTGAATAATTCAAGCCCAATCATTCTTTGTATGTCCTATTTTTAATTAATACTAGTGTTCTTGACAAAAAAAGAAGAAAAAAAGTCAGTCAACTTCAATAAATAAATCGTATCAACCACCCACAATAAGCCAATCGCTGCGACACGGTCTTAGTATACTGTTTGTACATTAGAATATCTTATAAGTAATTTTTTCATGTACAGACTGGCTTGAGGTAGCCCGAGATCCATGCTTCTTTAAATAAATACTTTTTTCTTGCACAAGATGTACCAACAATCATGATTGGCGTGAGGTCTTGACTACTCACTCCCTATTTAAGACTGCCAAACTTTGCGCAAATCTATCACAAATCAAAGAGAGCCTTAATCCATATTATTCACATCGCAGTAAAAGAAAGAATATGGCAGAAGCAGTTTTATCTGTTACTCTTGAAACTCTTCGTGATTTGTTGCTTGAAGAAGCAAGATTTTTATCTGGTGCGAGCAATCAAGTTAAGCAAATTCAAGGGCAACTCAAAATAATGAAGAGTTTCCTGGAAGATGCAGACCATAAACAACATAAAGAGAAGGTTGTTCGCACTTGGGTACAAGAAGTAAGACTCCTTGCTTATAGAACTGAGGATGTTCTGGAGACATATGCTGTTGAAGTTGTGTCCAAGAGAGGGAAGGGCATAAAAAATGTTCTCAAAAGATTTACTTGCATATTGTGTCAGGGCCAAGCCCTTCACAAGCTTGGCGAAGACATTGCGAAATATTAAATCAGAGATCACCAACCTCAATGCAAGTCGCGAAACTTTTGGTATAAAGAATTTAAATGAAGGCGAAAGCTCCACAGAAGAAAACGAAAGGCAAAGATTGCTCAGGCAAACTTACGCCCATGAGGTTGAAGAGCATTTTGTGGGTAGGGAGGATGATATTCTGCAACTGGTGTCTTTAATAACTGACGGTGAAAGAGACCATCGAGTAATTTTTATATGTGGAATGGGCGGTTTAGGCAAGACCACGCTTGCCAGAAAGATTTTCAATAATGGGGTTGTACAACGTTCTTTTGAAGCTTTTGCTTGGGTGTGTATCACCCAACAACCCCAAATCGACAAAGTTTTGCAAGATATACTAAAGCAAATTATTGGGAAGGACAAGCCCGGGGACGAAACAGCCTTGATAAGGGACCTTTACAAAGTTTTGAAAGAGAAAAAATGTTTGGTCGTCCTTGATGATATTTGGGAACTAAATTTTGGGATATTCTACATCATGTCTTTCCTGTTATACAAGCGAGTAGTAAGATTATACTAACTACTCGCAAGAGAGAAGTGGGGAAACAAGGATTCATCTATAAACTAAACAACTTGGCAGAAGGAGAAGGTTGGAAGTTGTTACATAGAAAAGCGCTCACCAAACAAGAAGAAAAAGGTAAGTCTTTTTTTATATGTTTAGATATTGAATTTAAGACATTTCTTCTACTTTTTTTTTTTTCTTCCCGAGTTACACCAATTCTAATCTGTTCTATTAAATTACTAAGCCTCCATTACTAGACATTACCTACATCATTAGAACTACTTTACACTTTTGTCATTAGAATTGTATGTTTAGCTGACAACTTATGCTATTTCTTTTCTATATTATGTTGGTAAAGAAAGCAAGCCACAAAAAGTGTTAAAATTGAAAAAAAAAATCGATAATGTTAAAGGTGAAAAAGATTTTGGCCACCAAACTGTATATCTAATCTTTTATAATTTAAAAAACTAGATTATAAAACATCTCATCGTGATCTTTAAATAATTTAGAGTGGTTCTATGTGACCCTTCGATTAGATTCCATCAAAAAGTTGAGTAAGTTTTTATGTGGAAAACATAGAACTCATATTTTAGCTATTTGCTCTTCACATGTCATGGGTTTGTCACGTAAAAAGGAAGCTTCCTTTAAGTCTTATAATAATAGAATTAGATTGAAAGGTTAGATGTAGTCAATTAAAATTCTTTTATGGTCACATTTTTAGAGCTTTCATAGCTTTGTGGTAAAAAAATAATAAAAAAAAAGATAATAGATAGGTCAATGGTCAAAAAAAAGGTTTACCTTAACGTTAACATTTGCATTTTAATGTTGTATTGATAGTCAATATGACTTTTGGAATGGTGTGTTTGTCAAAATAGTATAAAAATATAATATAAATTAGCTTGAGATTTTAGAATAGAAGTGTTCTTATGAAGGTAAAACGAAAAGAAGAACAAAGTGATTTTTCCTTATATTCTATTTTTTGTTTTATTCATGGAAATTTTCCGTTTGCTTTTAAGAAAATGTTGTATAAATTAGATAATTACTTAGCAACAAGTTGTATACATTCATTTTCAAGGTTCTTATCTTGTAAAAAAGGGTTTGACGGAGGTATGGTTGAAGATGTAATATATGGAATACAAAAGCCTAGTGTACAGATTTATACATGGTCGAAAGTTTGGGATCTTTTTAAGGTGAAATGTAGTTAATCTCCTGTACTCTCAATTCATTTTAGTATACAATTTTCTTCTAGTTTATTAAAGAAGCAAATCATTATATATGGTATGTGGCAAAATTTGTAAACTATAGCAATACTACTAATTTTTAATAGGGGAAATGTAATATTTAGCCTCTATTATTTCTTTAAAGTTTTAATTTCGTCATTATTATTTTTTAATGATAATTTCAAATTTATCCATATTATTCAAAATTAGTCAATTTAGTCCATATTCTTTTCTAAAAATAATTTAAGTTTATCCCTATTATTAAAAATAGTCAATTTAGTTTCTATTGTTTCTCAAAAAAATTCAATTTAGTTCCTATTATTTTCATATAAAATTCAAATTAGTTCTAAATGTTCAAAAAAATGACTAAATTAATTTTTTTTTTAAAATAATATGGACTAAATTGGATAATTTTGAACACTATGGAAGAATTTGAATTTTTTTATATAAATAATAGGGTTTAAATTGGGTTATTTTAAACAATAAGAATGAATTTAAAATTTCATAGAAACAATATAGAAAATTGCACAAATGGTCCATATTGAAGGTAAGGATGAAATCAAAAAATTTTGAAAAAATAATAGGGACAAAATTAAAACTTTTTGACAAACAATATGGACAAAATTGAAACTTTTTGAAAAAAAATACGGACAAAATTGAAACTTTTTAGTAACAATAGGAATGAAATTAAAATTTTAAACAATAGGTACAAAATTGAAACTTTAGAGAAACAATAGGGAACAACAACTTCATTAATTTGGTGAGTACTTTGTTTATCCTTAGATATTATTCTGAACTTGATGAACTTTGCCAAGTTCTTCAATTACAAAGAACATCACACTATTGCCTCAAGAACATTTCAATTTATATAATTTTTACTATCTATATTCTTACATATATTTTTTCTCTACTAGCTTTCCCTTTCCTACTTTGTTCCAAAATATATCTCATTGTTGTATGCATTGGTATCAACTCTCATTAACTAAATTGATCTCTCTCTTCTCCTTCTTTTTTTTTTTTTGTGTGTATATTTTCTTTGGTGCATTTGATCTCCACGGACAATTGATACTTATACCAATTTCGCTTACCTTTGGCCTAGTTTCACTCAAAGATAGAGACATCCTGCTGGCGAATCCGATGCATATTTATAGATAAGGAATAAGAAAATTAAATTTGTCTTTTCCTTCTATCCACTTCTCATTGATAATACTACTTTGATTAGACCAGCTACTTAAAAAAGGTTTTTTTTTTCAAAAATGACCTTGAAGTTATGTTTTTCTTACTACCTAACCAGTTATATTTTTCGACAAAAAAAAAAAAAACCAGTTATATTTAAACTTCTTCATGTCAAGATATTATAGGTATATGCTAAAAGAGTCTCTAAGCTGATTTTCACTATTGTTTTTGCTCATTTAAACCTCTCATAGGCTCTCTTGTCTTTTCCATAGTCAACGCATGGTCATTACTGTTAACTAAACATTTGAACCACCTTTATATTGAAAATGCTTAGAAGTTAGAACAATCAAAGTATTGATTGGTTATCCATTTAAAGAAATTTTATATAGAAATTTATGATTTGAAATGCAATCTTGTATTTTTTTTTTCATAATTTTTATATTGAGATGCTAGGCTTCTTTTGCAATGTCCAAACAAATTCAAGGATAATTTTTTCTTTTTCAATTTGATGAAAGTGATTAATGTTTTACTTTTTTTTGTAGATCCTGAAATAGAAGAGACATTTGGGCGCATAGGCAAGGAAATAGTACGCAAATGTGGTTATCTCCCTGTAGCAGTCTCTGCACTAGGAGGAGTTTTGAGAGATAAAAGTTGTCTCAAGGAGTGGGAGATAGTGAATGGAAACATTGACTTATATTTAAGGAAGAGAGAAGGTAGTGAAGAAGCAAGTGGATCAGTGCTCCATGTATTGGCATTGAGCTACGATGAACTTCCATATTATCTAAAGCCATGTTTCCTTTATATGGGGAGTTATCAAGAGGATGAAGAGATAGAGACAGAAAAGATGTATCAACTGTGGATAGCAGAAGGACTGGTATTATCAAAGCACTGTGGAGAAGGAGAAACAATGATGGATGTGGCAAGGCGCTATCTAAATGAGCTGGCCTCAAGATGTATGGTTGAAGTTGAAATGGATGACCTATCAATCGTTCCAAGGTTTGAATCATGTCGACTTCACGATCTCATGAGAGACCTTTGTTTGGCTAAGGGAAAAGAAGAGGAAGATTTTTTCAAGCTCGTCAATATTCACGGTCTAGAACTACACGCAATAGACCTTTCTCATGTCTCTGATAATGGACGCAGATTGGGCATCTATTTAAGTGAAGTGGAGTCGTCCTCTGAAGTGAGAAACTGTAAGGCGCTCTTTGAACAAGTAAATGGTCAATTCCTTCGCAATTTTTTTATTCTCTCAAAATCTTACTTTGCTCATGATTCCTTCGCAATGTTCACGCTCTTTGAACATTGGTTGGATATCTTGGATTTAAAGAAGTTCAAATTGCTAAGAGTTCTTCGCTTAGAGGCATTCGTATTCGAGTTGCCAACAGAAATCAGTCAACTGATCCACCTCAGGTATATGAGTCTCCTAGATTATACAGTGAAAGAATTGCCTTCATCTATGAGTAATTTGCCATATTTACAGACTCTTGATTTGAGGACAAAATCTGGTATTCATTTACCTAATATATTTTGGAAGATGAAGCGGCTAAGACATATCTATTTACCACATACTTCCAATCGTGGACCAGAAGGATTACAATTCAACGACTTGAGTGAGCAGGAGTCTTTACACAACTTTAGTTTTTCAACGGATGAACCTGTTGATCTCTCACAATTGGTTAATCTTCGATCTTTCAATGGAACTCTAGACAGCTCTACATCACCTCAAATCATCGAGTAGATTAATCACTTCAGAAAGATCAAGTGGATGGTGCTTCAAATGATTCTATCCGGTTTTACGACTGAAAATGATTCAGATCTTGTGAGAAAGTTGCTCTTGTGTGAAAAGCTTAATGATTTGTCTATATACAGTCGTATAGGTAAGTTTCCACCATATGAACCCAAATTCTGCCCAAATCTCACGAGTTTAGTGTTGAAAGATTCTAAAATGGAGGAAGACCCTATGCAAATTTTGAAGAAACTTCCCAACTTACGAAAAGTATTCTTGGCTGGTGATGTCTTTGTTGGGAAAGAGATGGTTTGCGATGGGATGGGTTTCCCTGAACTCAAATTTCTTCATCTATATGATTTGCCAAACTTGGAGAAATGGAGAGTAGATGAAGGTGCCATGCGCAAGCTATCTCGTTTAACAATTACCAGTTCTCCCAAATTGGAGACAATAACTGATGGGTTGAATTTTTCAGCCCTCAAAAGATTTGATTTGTTGCTCATGCCTGAAGAATTCAAGCAAAAGTATAAAAAGCTTTATGAGCAAGAAAGAAAGAAGTTAGATGGTTGAGCATTGTTGATAAACAACTCATATTCGTGCATTGTGGCACAAGTTTTGGTGCTTAGGAATCGTTGAAAACTTCGTGTTTAGGTAAGTTTATTTCAGTTATTTCTTGTAAAATTGGAAGGCATATCGTTTTTTCGCTTATGAGTGATGGAATTGAATCTCTACCTGGTTGGGGTTCAGGTGTTTGAGGATATGCCTAGGCGAGACCTTTACAACTTTGGTCACTAGAGGTAAGTAAAGGACCTCAATTCTGGTTACTTTCCCTAAATGAGACCATGCTATTGAGCATGCTCATTTGCATATTTAATTGCTACTCTGTTATTGGAAGGATTTAAACTGTTGTTTCACCTTTAAATCTGTTTAAGTAGTATATCATTCTATATCATATAGGGCTATTGCTTTCTTGGACTCAAAACTTATTAAGAGGAAAAAACTTTGTGGATGGCCTTTAATATATGTGCAAAGTTGTAAACTTATATGGCTGTTGAATTGTCTCCTGAATCAACATATGGATTATTTTCTGTTTCTCGATTTTGTTTTCTCTGTTAGTTTATTGTGCTGTTATATGAATCTGATTATCTCTTCTCTCTTTTAAGTTTCAATGTGTTTAAGAGGATTGCTTGCTGCAACTGTTGAAGATGTGGAAATTGCTATGGAAGCTGCTCGAGAGCTCTGGACCAAGAGTTAGACTTGATGTATTTGATGAGATTGTGACTATATACATTTGCACATGTGTACTGAAACTAGCTATTATCTTAAGATTTGGGGCATGTTCGTGTAGATTTGTCTGTCAATTTAGTTTCTGTAACAGGGATTCTACACTTTTATATCATTTTATTGCAAAAATATTGATGTATTGAGGATACAATTTGTCACTTTTGCTTATAAAATGGAAGTCAGTTGTGTCAATTTTATATGTCTGAGTACTCTGCATTTTGTTGTTGCTTGCATATATAAGATAGAAAGTAGTCTGAACAAAGAAAATTTGATGCAAAAGAATGTAAGAAACCGTTGTAAGTAGTCTGACGTGTTATATGTTTTTTTGAGTAAAATGGAGGCTTACTGAGGCTTTGGATAGTAAGTCCGTAGGGGCTATTGAGTTGATTACTCTATGAGCAGTGCTATACACTCCCTGTTTCCATCACTCATTTATCGCTTCCTATGTAATACTTAGTTGGCATACCATAATAATAAACTTTTTTAAATCTCTTTTCTTTTTCAACAATAAGGAATTTGAAATGAGATCTTTAAGTGAATACTTGAAGTTGTGGTTGAGTACATAAAGAAGAGAGAGCTCTTTGTGGATTTAGTACCAATATGTCATATATAGCTAGCTGAAGAGAATTAATGAGAAATATCTATTTGGTTTTAAAGATAAGGAAAATGAATGAACTAAAAGTTTGTTTCCTGAAGACTTTTTGCACTTAAAAAGAGCAAGATGCACTTAGAAACTTTGTCGCATTCAGTGTATGTGCATGTCTATTGCTTTTACTTCCCTTAAATTCTTTTATTCATCATCCAGGAAATTGAGTGACTCTTTTGTTTGTCTAACTTGGAACGTACTGATAGATATAATAATAATGGAATGGAGTTTTAAAGAGCAGACAAAAACTCATTTTGTCATATAGACAGAAAAATTATTACTTCTAAGAACTCAACGGTGCCTTTCCCCTCGAATCAGACAAAAAAAGAAGGGAATTCCATTGAGTTCTTACGATTTACAACTCAATTAATCTGTTTATTATAGGGATGAACCCCATCCAGAATATGAACCATAAAAAAGTACCCATTAAACCAATCAGAATAATATCAGTTACAGTAACTATGATTCAAAGAGAAATCTTTCGAGTAGTATTAGCCATTTACTGCACAATTTATTTATAACTTTTCGAAGTATTATGACACAATCATGTATAGCTAGATGAAGCCAGGTAATCTTAAACAAAATATTGTGAGGCCAAGAGTGTAAACACTATAGGTTTTAAATTGTTACACTTTTGCTATCTGCTTCATTGCTTTAGCATTATGAGAACCTTTATCCTCTTTAATAATTTCGTAAATTAGGGAGAATTTTTTTTCTTAAACTTGAAGTACTACAGTTTTAGCTGAACAAACTATTGGCTTTATCTGCTTGACCCTTTAAAAGAACAAAACAATTCTAAGGAGCATGTACACCTCGTCGTTAGTTATGATCTAATTGGAATTTTTTTTCATCTTAGGCAAGCAGACAAGGCCATCCGTTTGATGGGTGCTTCTGTGTTGCAAACATGCCCTCGTATTTTTCCTCCATTTTCTTCCACTTACCAAACATGTGGCTAGTTATAGAGTTACATAAAACAGTGGAAGTTTAGAAAAGGAAAATATCTCTAACTAGGAATACAAGAGCCACTCTTGACAAATAAAATTTAAAAAATTAGAGGTTGATTTATAATTAATTTTAAATAATGGGTTAAATTGTAACTAAAATTTACCTAAACACCCCCCCATAATGGCATTAATAGAAGCTGAGAGTTGTGCATTTAATGCTTTGCAACGTTCACAAACGGCTCTATTTTTAAAACAGTGTTTTGGCTCCACCGGTTGATCGCTGGAGGGGCTCCAGGCGCAAGACCCCCTTTGGCACCAGTCAACCAGTTTCCCTGGGGTCGTCCAGTTTGCTCAAAATTGCAAGGACTCGGGTTTTTTTATGTTTCTTTTGTAGAATCTTTTGTAAGGCCTTTTTCAAAGGTGGATGAAGTTTTTTAAATATTTCAAAAAGACTTTTAAGAATCATTATTGAGCATATACCATTTGTAAGACCCAAACCCCGATCAAGTTCCAACCGGTACCCCTTATGACTTCTGTCTCCATCCTTATAGCTTCATCTTCATTTTTCGAATCTTTATCTTTCTTTGAGTTAATGGATGATCTTCTTTTTTCTTTAGTTTGATGAACTTATAATCGGAGTCAATCTTGATTCATCTTACTTATGTACACTTAAACAAACTCATTAAACATAATCATGGTTTGTTATCATCAAAATCAAAATTAGAAACCTTTTGGGTTAACAGAAACTTTTGTGGAAAGAGGAAAATATGACAACGACAATTATATCATTAGTCAATATTAGTTGGCTCAAAATCAACTTGTATTACACTAGCGAGACTGTTGGAGATGTTATACCAATTCAAAGTGAGGCTTTGCTACAAGTTCTTCTTACTAGATTATATGTGACATCAGAGATTGTAGAAGAAATTACAAGATTAATTGGCCACAGATAATTGCATTCTTTAAATGTTAAAACCTTTTTATCTCTTACCACGCTAGTTTTATGTCATGTTAGCACCATTTTCATTGGAATCCATAGTACTCGTATGACAAACGCGGTGGTCGAGAGATTTCATACTTCAATATTACCCAAGAATTAGTTAAAATTATCAAGTAATTTTTGTTATAATAAAAAAATTTAAGTTCAAATTACACTTTTCATCTCTATTATTAAAAAAAAAAAAAATGAAAAGCAGTGGTTAGGAGATGTACGCTACCGCTAATATCTCCAACAAAAGCTAATATTGTAAATGGATTTTATATGACACTCACCGAATCATTATATATATATAATATTGAATATGACAGCTTCATACTAAAAAATGACGGTGGAAAATTCAAACTTTCTGATAATCAACCATCTAGAAACAACAGCTTGTCTCAACCTCCCAAAATTTGGCCGTATCCGTTGAGTTTCTTCAGTAAACCAATCACTGCAATGAAGTCGTACTATACTAACAGTACAATCGTATATTTTATGTAGCTTGTTAATATTTCTATCAATGTTCTGTTGTCATCATGATACTGAAAGAAAAGCAAGATTTTAAATTCGATAACTTAACAAAATAAAATACGGAGGTAAAAAATCAGGCTCGTTGACAATCAATGATATGCAAGCACCCCCCTGTTTCACTGACCCCACAATTTGGCCCTATTCGTTGACCCTCCCACGATCAACCAATCGCTCCTGCCTTCATAATATACTAAATCTACAATGGCATATATTTTAATGCAACTTGATAATATTTTTCTTTGATGTCTTTCTTTCATCACTGTTACTCTTATAAAAAATAAAGATTTAAATATGACAACTTTATAAGTAAAATATGAAGGTAGAAAAATCAGGCTTTAGGTAATCAACCATAAAGCATCAATACCTCGATATTGTTTGTATTGAACACAATAAATAAATATTACAAATTTTTTTTTAATAGTTTAAACTTTTAAATGAAATCAGAACTTAATAGTAGTCATCAATATTGCTGTTAAAAATGAAGGTTTTAATTATGATATCTTCCCAACTAAAATATGAATATCCAAAATTTAGACATATAAATAACCAATGGTCTAAAATCAACACCCTGTATCAACCACCAAAAATTTGGCCGTATATCTTATAATAATGCAAGTTTTAATATTTTTATTTGGAGTTGTTCAGTCGTCCCTATTATAAGACTGCCAATCTTTGCCCAAATCTGCCCCAAGTCAAATTAAAGAGAGCCTTGATCTCTATATTCACATTGCATCAAAGAAAGAAAAAAAATGGCAGTACCAGGAGCAGTAGCATCGGGAGTAGCAGTTCTATCTGTTACTTTGGCAACTCTTCGTGATTTGTTGCTGGAAGAAGCAAGATTTTTATACAGAGTTGGCGATCAAGTTAGAGAAATTCAGAGGCAGTTAGAGATAATGGAGAGTTTCTTAAAAGAAGCCGATGCAAGACAACATAGAGATGAGCTTGTACGCACTTGGGTACGACAAGTAAGACGTCTTGCCTATAGAACAGAAGATATCCTGGAGACATATGCTGTTGAAGTTGAATCCAAGAAAGGGAAGGGCGTCAAAAATGTTCTTAAAAGATTTTCCTGCATATTGTGTGAGTGCATTGCCCTTCACAAGGTTGGCGAAAAGATTGCAAACATTAAATCAGAAATCACAATCCTCAATGAAAGTCGTCAAACTTTTGGTATAAGGGTTTTAGATGGAGAAAGCTCAAACGAAGCAGACGAAACACAACGATTGCTAAGGCAAACTTTTCCCCATAAGGTTGAGGAGTATTTTGTTGGTAGGAAGGAAGATATACGGCAGCTGGTGTCTCTAATAACTGATGATGAAAGGGATCATCGAGTGATTTCTTTATGGGGCATAGGTGGTTTAGGAAAGACCACACTTGCCAGAGAGATTTTCAATCATAGGGATGCTCAGCGTTCTTTTGAAGGTTTTGCTTGGGTGAGTATCACTCAACAATGCAAAACCAACAAAGTTTTACAAGATATACTAAAGCAAATTCTTGGAAACGAGATGCATGGAGATGGAGACTACAGAGACTTGGTAACGAAGCTTTACAAAGTATTGACAGATAAAAGATGTTTGGTTGTTCTTGACGATGTCTGGAAAATAGATGATTGGGAGATTCTGCGACGTGCCTTTCCTATCATAGAGGCAAGTAGTAAGATTTTAATGACTACTCGCATAAAAGAAGTGGCAAAACAAGGATTCTTATACGACCTAAAGACCTTAATTGATGAAGAAGGTTGGGAATTACTTTGGAGAAGAGCGTTCGTCAAACCAAAAGTAAAAGCCACCGACCAAGAAAAAGAACTAAAAGAAAAGAGTTCTAAAATAAAAGAAGAACCGGAAGAAAAAGGTCAGTCTCTTTATACACATACGTACATGTTCAATCCACATATTGCACAAATTTCGAATTTGATGCATTCCTTCTATCTTTTGGAATTACATAAATCTCTCCTATAATTATTCCTAATTACAGAGATCTTCCGTCTATTATTTCAAATTACACTAACCCCTCTTGTTAGAGAATTAATCCTAAACTATTAGGAGGTATTTTAGGCTTCTTCAATAAAAATATATATTAAGTTGACAATTTTTGCTATACTAACATGACAAATTAAAATGAAAGTGATATGGTTAATGTTAAATTTGTTTTTTCTAAATTTTATTTTAAGAGATGTCTAAGTCAATTTTACATCACACGAATGTTAATTACATACTCCGAGAATTGATTTCAGAATCTCTTGCATTTAAACCGAGAATCATACCATTAGATTAAATGGGTAGTGATTGTCTTAAATTATTTTCTGGCCAATAGACTATTCAGCTTGTTCTATTTTCACAAGTAAATTAAAAAATGTTTTAACGTGATCATTAAAGAATTCAAAGCAGTTCAATGTCACCCTTCCATTCATTTGAGAACAAAAGCTTGCATGTGACAAAATATGTGCCATGTGAAGCGAAAATGTAGCGAACCACTTTTTAGCTATTTGCTCTTTAGGTGGCGCATGTTTATCCTGTGAAAGGCTTCCTTCAAATTGCTAACAGATCGGATGAAAGGGCTAGATTGAGACAATTTAGATTCTTTAATGGTCATATTGAGGCATTTTGCAATTTGGGAGAATTAAAAACAAAATAAATTAAATAATTTAATGGGAAAAAGTTTTTAAATCTAAAGCTCCCATTTCAATATTTCATTTATAGTCACTTGACTTATAGGACTATTAGTGCATATAGCACTAGAATAAAAGGAAACATATTCGCGTACATTTTGGCAATAGAAAGGTTAAAATAAAAGCAAAATAAAGGATGATTGTGTGATTTAACTTTGTATTTTATTTTTGTTTTTTGATGGCAATTTAACCTAGTATTTATTAATTAATGTCATACGCAAATAAGTTGGTAGATCAGGTTGGTTAACTTCAATGCAAATTCATAATCTTGTAATTAAATAAGTGTTTCATCGAGCTATGCATAAAGTAGTGATTAGGTGTGTAAGACCCTTAGTGAAAATGATTGATTATTCTTATTACATATTTTGAATACAAAGAAATAATTAATAGATTTTGACCTTATACATTAGTTCTTACATGAAAGTGGACTAATTAAGTAGGAGCTTGATCTAAATGTTGTAGAAGTTCTCCATCCTTTTCTAGTGGAATATATATGATCTCTAGTACTCCCAACTCATTTCTATCAACATTTCTGGTGCTTTCATTAAAGAAACAAAAAGGGAAAATTATAAACTTGCATGTTGAATATTAAATTTATGAATAATTATTATATATTACAGTTAGTGCTAAAAAGGGAAAATTTCACTAGTATTCTTTACTGTTTATTCAAAATTTTAAATTACTCTTGCATGTTACACAAGTCAAATTATGAGTTCCTAATGTTCCATAAAAACCATGAATTTGGTCCCTATCGTAATATTCCCGTTAAATTTGTACAAAAAATCATGAAATTACTTCTATACTCCTATCAAATCCTCTTTAGAATATTTGAGTTGGTCCCTAACGGTTACTCAAATTTAGAAGTTAGTTCGAAAAAGCCTACTAGATGTTTTTTTTCTTTTTACATGTTTTAACGGAAAGAGAACTGTATAAACTACTTGAACACACTTATGGTAAATTTTACAGACCCATAATATGACTTTTAGAACATTAAGTACTATTTCAAAAATCTAAGAAAACATTTGGTACTTAAATTTGCCCCAAGAAAACTCTACTGATTTGAGAAGTACTTTGTTTAATTGTTGATTCTTATTAGTTTCTTTAAACCATGTGAACCTTGCCAAGTTCATCAATTAAAATCCTGAACCATACCTATCTGAATGGTGCATGCTCAAGAACATGACGTTTAAAATCCTGAACCATGTGAACTGTGCCGAGTTCATATTCTTTAATGTACTGTGCTCTTGCGGCTTACCCTTCTCATTTTGATCCAAATATATATCATGCTGAGAGTCGCTTATAAATATTGCAGAAAATGAAAAGGAAAGTATAGTCATTCTTTTGTCATTGCAACTATTTTGAAACAAAAAATTACTTTGAATGCATTGTGTATCACCATCCATCCAAAAGTTCAACCTGCCTATGGATAAAACTAATATAACTCACCGAATTCAACCTTCCTATTGATAAAACTAGTATAACTCATCAAAATTTTACATACTATCTACAGTTGTTTTGGAAGAACGAAAAGAATGTTTGAATTTTTTTTTTTTTTCTAAGAAACTTATGGTTTGTAATGAAATCTTGTAATTTTTTTGCCCAAATTAGTGACAGTTTGAGAAATTAATTGTTTTTGAGTAAATTTGAAATATGTTAAAGTGGCCTTTAAAATCATTTAGGCTGCAAATTACACTATCCACTACATGAGGGTATTAAGTGAGAATTTAATTTCATAGTTTTTATATTGAGATAGTTAGGCTTCTTTCGCTATGTCCAAATTAACAAATTCGAGCATATTTTTTTCTTTTTCTATTTGATGAAAGTGATTAGAGGTTTAATTTTTTTTTTTGCAGATCCTGAAATAAAACAGAAATTTGAGCGCATAGGCAAGGAAATAGTACGCAAATGTGGTCATCTCCCTCTAGCAATTTCGGTGTTAGGAGGAATTTTGAGAGATAAAAGTTATCTCAAGGAGTGGGAGATAGTGAATGAAGACATTGACTTATATTTAAGGAAGAGAGAAGATAGTGAAGAAGCAAGTGGATCAGTGCTCCATGTATTGGCATTGAGCTATGATGAACTTCCATATTATCTAAAGCCATGTTTCCTTTATATGGGGGGTTTTCAAGAGGATGAGTCCATAATGACAAAAATGAACTATCAACTATGGATAGCAGAAGGGTTGGTCTTGTCAAAGCACTGTGGAGAAGGAGAAACAATGATGGATGTGGCAGAGCGCTATCTTAATGAGCTAGCCTCAAGGTGCATGGTTGAAGTAGAAATGGATGAGCTATCAATAGTTCCAAAGTTGAAGTGGTGTCGACTTCACGATCTCATGAGAGACCTATGTTTGGCTAAGGAAAAAGAAGAAGAATTTTTCAAGGTCATCAATATCCACGGTCAAGAACTACCCGCAATAGATGTTTCTCATGTCTTTGATAATGGACGCAGATTGGGCATCCACTTAAGTAAAGTTGAGTCGTCTACAGTGAGAAACTATAAGACGCTCTTTGAACAAGTAAATGGTCAATTCCTTCGCAGTTTTTTTGTTCACCAGGACTATATAGGAGTTATTGGATCATTGGATATCTCTGATTTAAAGAAGTTCAAATTGCTTAGAGTTCTTCGCTTAGAGGGATGTCAATTCAAGTTGCCACAAGAAATCAGTCAACTGATCCTTCTCAGGTATCTGAGTCTCCAAGGTTCCATAGTGAAAGAATTGCCTTCGTCTGTGAGTAATTTACCATATCTACAAACCCTTAATTTGTGTACAGAATCTGGTATTTATTTACCCAATATATTTTGGAAGATGAAGCGGCTAAAATATATTTATCTTCATAATGATGATCGTAGACCAGAAAAATTACAATTCAACCACTTGAGTGAGTTGGAGATTTTACATGGCTTTAGATTTTCAACAGATGAACCTGTCGATCTCTCACAATTGGTTAATCTTCGATCTTTCAGTGGAAAGCTAGATAGCTCTACATCACCTCAAATCATCGAACAGATTAATCACTTGAGAAAGATCAAGTGGATAAACCTTCATATGGGTCCATCCGATTTTACGACTGAAAATGGTTTAGATCTTGTGAGAAAGGTGCTCTTGTGTGAAAAGCTTACTAGTTTGATTATGGGCAGTCCGATAGGTGAGTTTCCACTATATGAACCTCAACTTTGCATGAATCTCACTCGGTTAATATTGCTTTTTACCAAATTCGAGGAAGACCCAATGCAATTTTTGAAGAAACTTCCCAGTTTACGAGAAGTATCCATGTATCAGAATGCCTTTGTGGGGAAAGAGATGGTTTGTGATGCGATGGGTTTTCCTGAACTTAGACATCTTTATCTAGTTGATTTGCCAAACTTGGAGAATTGGAGAGTAGATGAAGGTGGCATGTGCAAGCTTTCTCATTTAAGAATTAGTAGATGTCCCAAATTGGAGACAATAATAGGCGGGTTGAACTTTTCTGCCCTCAAAAGATTTGATACTCGGGGCATGCCTGAAGAATTCACTCAAAAGTATACAAATGCTTTATGATATAGAAAGAAAGACGTTCAGTGATTGAACATTGTTGATGAAGAACTCATACTCCGTGTGGTGTGGCAGAGGTTTCGGTGCTTAGCAACTACCGAAATTTCACATTCAGGCAAGTTTTTTCTCACTTTTTTTTTTTTTGGCTAACTAAGCAAAGTTTCCATTAAGCGCAACAAAAACTGAGTACAAATCAAACACACCAACCAATCTAACTAATGATGTCCTCTAAGCACCATTTCCCACAAAGTATCCTATTCTTAACGTTATTTTTAAATTTTTTACAAGCATAAATTTTCAATCTAATCGTCGGAACAATGCTAGCAGCTATGTTCTCTTTCGAGGAAAAAGTGTTTTGGTGAAGCCTGCAATTACTTTCTTTCCACAAGTGTGCTTTGAAGGTCTTTCCCCTTGCAATGTTTGATACTCCAGTTCTCAACCTCCCCCCACGTCAAAATCCTTTCATCCACGATAATCATATCCAAGCCGCGGGCCCAAATTATTCTGCTCATGCCACACCCAAAGACCAAGTGATCTCTATCTTCCACCGCAATACCACATATAATACAAATGCTATCACTAGCAACACACCAAGCAAGTAATCTGTCCTTCGTAGGGAGTCTACTGAGCAACTCCAACCAAGTAAGAAAACTATGTTTGGGGATCCTAATACAACTCCAGATAAGATGATGCCATTTTACTTCCTCTTTCTTTGCTCTAATTGCTTCGCAAGGCGCCTTTAGAGTTGGCTTCCATCTCCACGAGCCATCCCTATTCATATCAGGCAGGAATTGGATATCGTCACCAATATCTCTAAAGATAGGAAGGTCCGGCCATGCCTGTCTGCCATGTTCCACCACTTCCGCAACCTTGCCATATCTTCCAACTTCAAAAAATTAACTATAATCCACCACAAAAGGTTCCATGAGACAACCCCAGGGGTGCCACAGATCAAACCAGAAAAAAGAGTTCCTCCCATTGCCAATCTTCGCACTCCACAACTGTTTAACAATGGGTCCAACCCACTTACTTTATTAGAAAGATTAGCATTTTCTTGCTTATGAATTGCAAGAATTGAAATTCTACATGGTTAGCCTTTAGGTGTTTGAGGATTGGCTTAAGTGAGAGCTCTGCAACTTCGGACTTTCAGCTTGGATTCTTCAAATTAGAGGCAAGTAAAGGATCCCAAATTTAGTTAATTTCCCTCAATTCAGACCATTCTGTTGTGTTTATTGATTTTCTATAAACTCTTGAAGCCATTAAAGACTTCTCTTGTTGAATTGTCTCTATGGACATATGCCAAATGATGAAATTCTATAATATACTTGATTGCATATTCAATTGTTACTCTTTTGGAAACCAAGATTCAACTTATACTGTTGTTTTACCTTTGAATTTGCAAAGTAAGATAGAGTAAATCATTCAATACCATATTTGGCTATTGCTTGCTTTGACTCTAAACTTATTAAGAAGAAAACTTTGTGGATGGCCTCTAATGTGTGAGAAGTTGTAAACTTCATGGTCGTCTCTTGAATAATCAACTTATGTGTTCTTTTCTATTTCTCGATTTTGTTTTCTTTATTAGTTTATTGGGCTCTCTCCTTTTGTTTGTGCTTCCACTCGGGCTTTTCATTCTGTTTTATATAGACCCGAGGAATAAATTAATAATTGAAAGGTGACCCGGCATACGGAAAAAAATCCAGGAGGAGGCGCTTCCAATCCCCGCCTGCCTGCCTACCCGGACTTCTTCCTGTGGAGTGAACGATTTGTTTCACCCTTGATGGAAGCACTAGTCTCTTGCTTCTACGCTTTTGCTGCTCTCTTTGATGCTTGTAGTTGTGCTCACGAGCAGAATCATGGAAATGACTTAAAGAAAGTACTGCTACTCTGTTTATATGAATCTGATTATCTGTTTTCTCTCTTAGTTTTCAATGTGTTTAACTGAATGCTCCTGCTGCGGCTGTTGAAGCTATGGAAATTGCTGTGGAAGCTGCTCGGAGAGCTCTGGCCCAAGACTAAGACTTGATGTATTTGATGAGATTGTGACCATATATGTTTGCACATGTGTACGGAAACTAGCTATTATCTTATGATTTTGGGAATGCTCATGCAGATTTTTCTGTCAATTTAGTTTCTTTCACATGGATTCTAAACTTTTTGTATCATTTTATCTCAGAAATTGATGTATCAATGATGCAATTTGCCACTCAATTCAGTATGCTCATTTTTCGTGTTTCTTTTGATATATTTTACTTGTGAGATGAAAGTCAATCATCTCAGTTCTATATGTTCGAGCACTCAAATTTTGCACTTGCTGGCATGTAACGGAGAGAAAGTCTGAATTAGCAAAACTTGAAGCAACAAATTGTAAGAAACCACGGAAGCAGCCTGAGGTATTGTATCTTCTGGAACTTTTTCCGTGCCTAATGCGTAAAGCTGATATGTGTGTGTTCATGTCATTCAGGAAGATATTGTGGAAGATTCATATTGTACTTAGTTTCAGAAAACACAAGAGTAACCGTGCACTTTTAAAACCATACAAGTATTGTGCAAATTTACAAAAGTATAGGGGGTCCTATGCATCTTATTCTATATATATATATATATATATATATATATATATAAATTATTTTTTGAAGTTGTTCAGTTGTCCTATCACTCTTAATTTAATTGTTTTAGAAAAGTTGTACATTTGACTTCAATATGATTTCAAATGCAGAGATGGTGCATGCTTTTTATGATTTTCAGTTTCTTATGCTGGAAGTAGAAGTAAAGTTAACTTATAAGCCCTCCGTCTAAACATATATGATGTTTTGTGTATTTTTTAACTAGCTAACTTACTGCTGATAGGAATATTGAGAGAAACTAGTCTAAAGGCTCACTAGAGTATTCCAACAAACTTTACTAAGATCTGTTATTCTTTTACGCGTCATTGAACAATTGTGAACTATTAATTATTGAGTTCCGCACATAACATTTATTATAAGAGTATCCTAATTACTCCTTTGTTGCAGCCTGTTTATTCCAGCAATATTTCTAAGACCTCGATAGTTTTTACAGGGGTGGAGTTAGCGGGCCCTGGCCCCCCAATATTTTTTTTTTAAAAAAAGTTTATGTAATATCGTTAAAAAAAATTTAATATAGTTAAAAATATTTATGTAATATTGTTAAAAATAAGTTAACAGCCCCCCTTATTTTTTTCTCTTATCATGAATGTTTTTATTTAAATTTTGATCCCCAATATTAAAATTCTGGCTCCGCCCCTAGGTTTTAGTACAACCTATTAACGATAACCTTTGCAGCTGGAGTTCTACGAGGAACTTACGTTTAAATTTTGTTTATCAATTGTGTCAATGGCAACCATAATTCTGATTATCTGCAATGTTAGCTGACTCGTATCATGCTAGTGTTATGTCATGCTAGCATTGCCATCATCGTAACCTATATTACGTTACCGCAAATCAAATTGCTACGTTAGGATAGCATGCAAGCGTGCTGCCTCCTCTTCTATGATATATGCAATCTATTTAATTAGGAAGAAGAGAAATAATCGGATCTTCAACGGCCAAGCTTCTACATAAGGCAAAATTGCTAAATTCATCCTGACGAAGTTATCACCAAGATCCAAGTTGAGCAAAAGATTAAGAAAACGAGTTACAAGTCATTTTTGCAATACAACTCTATTAATTTTATTATGATGTTGTTTATGTCAGTTGAGTTTTTCTCACGATCTGTGACTTCCTATTAGCATTTGGATTTATATTTCCATCTTTTATTTAATATATTCGTTATTGTTGACTTTGAAAAAAAAAAAACTTCAACTTCAATAAAAAATAATAAAAAAAAACCATTTCTTCAGCATTGGATTGCCCTTACGTCCAACAAAAGGTCATGTTCTAATATGAATTTTAAACTGAATATGTATACAATTATATATATTATAATGCAACTTGCTAATATTTTTTAGTGATGTTTTGCTGTCATCAATTAATGTTACTCTTAATTGGAAGATGATTTTATACATGACATCTTCATAAATTAAAATACTTAGGTGAAAATACAGAGTTATTGCTAATCAACTATTTAGAAACACCCCTTTTTCAAACCACCCAAAATTTGGCCGTTTGTTTAATACACTAACTATACGATCATAAAATGAAATTTGATGTAGCTTAGTTGTCAATGTAATTACTCTTAAAAAGTATAGTTTTTATACATGACAACTTTATAGATAATATATGGAGATTGAAAGTTCAAACTTATAGATAATCAATCATATGAAATCAGCACCTTATACCAATCACCCAAAATATAGCACCATCCATTGAAATTTCCTAATAAACCAATGGACGTGACGCGTCATGGTTTGCTTTGGCTGTGGTTTATGTGCGTCTTAATGCAGTTCGTTCAGCAAATTTACTTAAAGGCTGAGAGTAAGTGCTTGAATAACACCAAAATTACACCGAAAATAGAATATTACCGAAAATAGAATATTGGCCGGGTGGTGACCAATTTTGAATATCATTCTATCATGTTTTAAGTACACAAGTCCGCAAATAAGAATAGTATTTGTAAGAATAAGAAAATAATGATCTGCGCTTAAAAGATGCCCTAATTGTTAACCTAAGTTTTAATTATACTTATAACACTTACTTATAAATTATTTATAAATATTATCTCACACGATGTGAAATATTACAACTACAATACTTATGACATCTGCAATGCGAGCCCCAAAACTTTTCCTACGTCAGCAGAAAATAACTACTTGTTCTGATATATGAAAAACTTTTCCGACTCAAGATGCACGTTACAGCAAGCTATAAGTCAAATTTGGCTGTATTCGTTGAACTTCTACAATAAGCCTATCGCTGTGACACGGTCATATTATTCTATCTGTACAACAAATTACCATTACAATAAATAATCAGCCATGTGGAAGCACCACCATGTTTCAACTGCACAAAATTTATCCGTATTCGTAGAGGGTAAATTGGATAAATAGTTTCTATTATTTATAAATTTTGAACAATATTCCTCTTTATTTTAGAAGTTACGTTGTTAATTTTTATTATTTGTAAAGTCTTGCCAGTAGTCCTCATTATTTCAAAAGTCACCCATTTAATTCTTATTGTTTACAAAAGTCTTTCTATTAGTCTTTAATCTTTACAAATGTCACTCGATTAGGAATGAGACTTTCACAAATACTAGAGACTAATGGTGAGACATTTACAAATTATGGGGACTAATGATGAAACTTTTGTAAACAATAGAAACTGACCGCGTGACTTCTGAAACAATAGAAACTAATGACGACACTTGTACAAACAATAAAGACTAACCACGTGACTTATGAAATAATAGAGACTAATTATCTAAAACATGTAAACAATAAGGACTAATTGTGAGATTTGCTCTTCGTAGAATTTCAACAATATACCAATCAATGCAATGCATATATAATGTTCTAACTACACAATTGTAAATAATTTGATGCAAATTGTTCATATTTTGTTTTGATGTCTTTCTTTCATCAATGCTTCTTACAAAAATAAATTTTTTGAATATGACACCATCATAAGTAAAATGTCGAGGTGGATTTTACATGTTATGATAAGCCAAGGAGTGACAAGTACGTTTTAATAGATATATATGTTACTAGCTCAATCTTAATTCAAAAGGTTAAGTCTTTGGACCTGATTTGATCATTATCCCTTTAGTTGATATGAAAAATTCTAACAAAATACGACACCTTTCCCAACTAAAAATATGGAAGTTAAAAATCTGAACAATAGTTAAAATCAACCATGTGAAATGAACACCCTGTATCAACCACCCAAAATTTGGTCATATCCTTTGAATAATGGGAAACTCTACACTAATGTGTTTTGATGGACTGATCGAAGAGTTTTCATTTAATAATCATAATGTTTATATAATGCAAGCTGTTAAATTTTATTTGGAGTTGTTACTTGTTAATGGTGCTATAGTCTCTATCATTGCTTTTTTCTATTCCCGGCCCATTTTTGGAATCAGAATTTCATTTCACTTATAAGCATGCCACCTAAAAATGTATGAGGTTGTTTTTTTCATATTTAGCTGGCTAAACTTACTTACAGCTATAATTTGAATCTTCTAATATAATCGTCTAAATACTCGCTTGAATATTCCAACAAGTTCACTAATTTCTCTCTGTTCACGGTTACATTCGCAGCTGGAGTTCTATAAGTAAATTAATATCCAATTTTATTTCTCGTGCACTGGCTAAAGGTTCTGATATCTGCAATGTTAGTAGACTTATCACGCTAGTGTTATTTTATGTTAGCACCATCATCAATGGAATCCATATAGTAATAATATTGTAGTAGGGGTAAATTGCATGACAGTTCCCTGTGTTATATTGAAAATGTGCATAAAATTCTGCGTCACGGAAAGTCATAATTACCCTCCTGTGTTTTATCCAAATGTTGCACAATAAATCTCACCATTCAAATCTCTGTCATATTAACTAGATTGCAATACACGCGCGTAACTAGCAATTGAGATATATTTGCTGTTTAGAAACTGATAATAGTAGGTAACAAAATTGCCTATATGATATATCCAGTAAATTTCCTGCCACCAAAAATCAATTGTTGTGAATTTACCAACGCTGCAATCATAAATCTTATTGTTTCTACACTTATAATGCAACTGGTTAATATATTTTTTCTTTTTTGGAGTTGTTCAGTCGTACATGTCACTCTTGACATGGTGTCACAACCTAAGTATCAAAACATCTTATAGTTCAAAAATTATCGCCACTTATTGAAAAATATTAAAATTGCGAGAGCGTGTTGAAAATTACACCTTCAGAACTGAAATATGAAAATCTAAAATTCAGAGTTTTCGTTCGACAAAAATTCAGAGAGTAATATATATATCTTAATTTCAGAAGTAGGAGTTTGTGATATCCATCAAAAGCCGAGAGTGTTGTTAGGACGGGAGACACACACATAAAACAAGAAAATAGAAAATTGGTTCGACTGTGAAAATGTATAAAACAATTAAAGTTCTAATTTCATTTCTTCTATCAATGTTTACAATAATTATGACATCTGCTATGTGAATAACATCTTCAATAGAATCCACATTACTCGGAGATGCGCGATACAGCAAGTATGTCAACTTCAATTAAATAGTTGACGAGAAAAAAAAAATTCAATAAATAAACCGTATCAACCACCCAAAATTTGACCGCACTCGTTGAATTTCTACAGTTAACCAATCGATGCAACGATTAGTAATTTTTCTTTTAGACGTTGGGCCCAACTATTAATTAGTTGGCATGAGGTTTCGAGTACTTAATTCTATATAGCACAGCCAAACTTTGCTCAAATCTGTAGCAGTCAAAGAATATGACATATAAAAAATATGAATATGGAAAATCTAGACATATAAAAAGGAAACATGGCTGAAAAAATATAATACATTGATCTCATATTCATGTAATGTGTTTGAATGTGATACAATGTAATGTAATGATACAAAGAATTACAAGGTATTTATAGGCTATAACATAAACTAAACAATGATGAAATGAGGTGTCATATGAGTAGAAATAAGTTGTCAATGTGCAGCTCATGAACAATAAACATTACAGCTAGCCAATCACATGTGCAGCTGTATTCTTCTTCTTCTTTACAGCTATTGCAGCTGTATTATTCTTCTTTACAGATATTTCAACACTCCCCCTCAAGCTGGAGTAAAGATATCAACGAGCCCGAGCTTGACAATAGCTGATTGAAGAAGTAATGGTCCAGTTGACTTAGTAATCATGTCAGTAGCTTGCTCGGATGATGTAACAAAACAAAGTGTGATAATCCTTGAGCGAACTTTTTCTTGAATAAAATGGATATCAACCTCAATGTATTTTGTCCTCTCATGAAGGACTGAGTCAGAGGACAACATAATAGCAGATTTATTATCACAGAACAAGGTAGACGAGTCAGTCACTGGAAAGCCCAACTCAGTCAGAAGATAGCGTAACCAAAGAAGTTCACATGTTCCTTGGGCCATAGCACGGTACTCAGCTTCAGCAAAAGATCGCGAGACAACTACTTGTTTTTTACTTTTCCATGAGATAAAGTGATTGCCATGGAAAGTACACATACCCGAGATAGAACGCCTATCACTTTTCGACCCTGCATAATCAACATCAGTGTAACAAGACAATCCCTCTTGTATACCAGTTGTATAGAATATCCCAAGGCCAGGAGAATATTTAAGATACCGGAGGATATGATAAACAGTATCCAGATGAGAAGTACGAGGTGCATGCATGAATTGACTTACAATACTCATTGCATAGGTTAAGTCCGGCCTCGTGTTAGTCAAATAGATAAACCGACCTACAAGTCTCTGATATATTAATGGATCAACTAACAATTCCCTTATGCTGTCAATTTAAGATTTGGGTCCATTGGAGTGGAGACAGGTCGACAATCTAGCATACTCGTATCTTGAAGAAGATCCAATGCATACTTTCTTTGCGACAAAGATATACCCTGGTGATTTCGGGCCACTTCAATACCAAGGAAGTATCGGAGTATGCCCAGATCTTTAATGTCAAAGATCATCCTAAGGTCTCGCTTCACTTGATCAATTCCCTGAGTGTCATCTCCAGTAATGATAATATCGTCCACATATACTGAGATAATGATACATTTACCTTGAGAATGACGTCAAACAAAGTATGTATGATCTGAATGGCACCGAATGAACCCCATTGTAAGGACCACTTCACTAAAACGACTAAACCAAGCTCGAGGGGATTGTTTAAGCCCATAGAGAGATTTACGAAGGCGGCAAACTTTACCAGAATACTCCCCCTAAGTCCGAAAACCTGGTGGAGGATCCATGTAGAGAATCTCAGAAAGATTACCATTAAGAAAAGCATTCTTGACATCTAATTGGTGAAGAGGCCAAGAAAAAGAGGTAGCTAAGGAGATCAAGAGTCGGACAGTAGTTAATTTGGCAACAGGAGCAAATGTGGCACCAAAGTCCTTGCCTGGTACCTGAGTAAACCCTTTAGCAACAAGGCGTGCCTTATACCGATCAATAGTGCCGTCAACAAGGTACTTCACACTAAACACCCATTTGCACCCAACTGTCTGTTCACCAACTGGAAGATCAATAAGTTCCCACGTTTGATTTTGCTGTAAGGCATCCATTTCTATTTTCATAGCAGCCACCCATAAAGGATCTTAGAGAGCCTCATGAACGGAGCGAGGGATAAAGACTAAATCAATCTGACTAAAGAAATATTTATACTGATCGGAGAGACCCTGAAATGACACGAACTTGGCAATAAGATGATTAGTACTACATGAAAGTAAGTAATGAGAAGGGGGACATCGTTCACGAGTGGGGTAACGAGGAGGTGCATGTTTAGGGACTAAGGGAGAATAAAGGTTACCTGAATCAGGAGAAGAATTTGGCAATGGAAAAAAAGCACGAGGGAGCCGGGAGTAGACTTGTAATGGATCTGGAGAAGAACTGGGTGATAAAGTATTACTGGAGTGCAGTGATGGTTTAGCAGTGGGTTGAGATGTGTCAATAATAGGAATCAGACGAGAAAAATGAGGGTCCTCTGCAGAGAGCACCTTAAGAAGTTGCTCTAAGGCAGGAGAAGTAAAGAAAAAAAGGGACAGTCTCAAGGAATGTGACATCTACCGAGTGGTGAAAGTGGTGAGTCATAGGATCATAGCACCTATATCTTTTAGACATAGAAGAATACCCAAGAAAGACACAACATATAGCTTTATCATCTAGCTTAGTACGAGTCGTGCTACGATTTTGAACAAAGCATGTACAACCAAAGACTCGTGGGAGAAGAGGAAAATGAATAGTATTTGGTCGGAGAATATGCAAAGGTGTTTGACTTTGGAGGACACGACTAGGGGTACAATTGATGATGTATGTAGCAGTGAGTACAACTAAGTGCCATAAATATTTTGGAACATTCATTCCAGATAGAAGACATCGGATCATAGACATAATGTGACGGTTCTTTCGTTCCGCTACACCATTCTGTTCAAGTATGTAAGGGCAAGTAAGTTGTTGAAGAATTCATTTTTTATTGAGTTCGGCTTGAAAATCGTTGGTTAGATATTCTCTGCCATTGTCAGACCTAATATTGCGGACAATAGTGTGGAATTGGGTTTTTACCATTTGAAGGAAATGAGTGAAATGGGTGAAGACTTCAGATTTTTTCTTCATGAGGTAGACCCAAGTACACCGACTATGATCATCTATAAATGTTACATAATAACGATATTGAGAGAGTGTCGTGACAAAGAAGGACACCAAATATCAGAGTGAACAAGGTCAAATGGACATGGAGCTCGATACATGCGAGAAATATATGTAGTGCGAGTATGTTTTGACAATTCACAAGTCACACAATTAAATTTAAAATCCTTGCATGCTTTTTTAAAAGAAGGAAATAACCAACATAAATATTGAAAGTTTGCATGTCCTAAATGAGCATGCCACAAGTCTAAATTTTGAATAGAACCAACAGGAGTATCAAAAACTGAAGACACAGAAGCATGTAGACTTGACGAGGGGATTATAGAGGTTGGAGGTTCGCTAAAGTAGTAAAGTCCATCGTGCTCATCTCCCCTGCCAAAAATCTTCTTTGAAGTCCGGTCCTGTAGAAAACAACGATCGGGTAAAAAAATAGCTGCACAATGAAGACTCTTGGCAAGACGACTAACAAACAATAGGTTATAAGCAAAGTTGGGCACATAGTAAACAGAGTGAAGAGTTATATCTGAGGATAAACAAACATCTCCTTGACAACGAATAGGAATAGATGTTCCATTGGCAGTTTGAACGGATTGATTTATGGAAGTGATAGGAGAAGAAAAAACGGAACGCTCACTAGTCATATGATTATTGGCCCCAGAATCCAGAATCCAAGATGGTTGGCCTGACTTACCATGAAATGCGGTAGGAGTATCTGTAGCAAGGGCAGCCGTGGGGCCAGGTGATGAAGATAGGCCCAAATGGAGTTGTAGTTGAGCAATCTGAGCCTGAAGCTGACTATAATCGGGTTAGACCAGAACTAATTCTGTTGAGGTTGATTCGGCCATAGCCCCAATACAAGGAGCTCCTTTCTTTTGCCAACCACCACGGTTTCTAGAGTATTGTTGCTTTAATTCAAGATGAAGGGTAAAGCATCGGTCAATGAGATGACCAGTCTTCTGACAATGTTGGCAATAAGGATGGGTGTTGGTTTGCCTAGAACTAGAAGGAGCAACAAATGCCATTTGGTCTAAAATAGGAGAAGTGGGCTTTGGTGCAAGGAGAAGATGCCTTCGTTCATCACCATTCACAGTTGCAAATGCCTCAAATAAAGATGACAGAGGAGATGTATTTAAAATCTGAGTCCAAAGATTCTCGAATTCAGGTTTTAATCCCATCAAGAACTAATAAGTCCGACGATGATCAAGACGTTTAGCCTCAACCTCAGCATCATTTGGAAAATCACTCAAAGGCTCATATTGAGCTAGTTCTTCCCATCTAGTTTGGAGATACCCGAAATAATTTGTAATAGATAGTCCCGAAGTTGCCTGAGAAGCATGAGAAATTTCACGGTAAAGCTCGAAGATTCGAGAATCATGGTGTGCATGGGCATACATCTTTGTCAGGGCAGTCCATAGACCATGAACTGTCTCGTGATACTCAAACATATTATAAATTCGATCCTCCATAGAATTGAACATCCAACCCAAAATTATACAATTGTCCGCATCCTATTGACCATAATTAGGATTAGTATCTTTCTGTTTTTTCTTTGTGCCTAAAATCCACCCAATTTTATGTTTTCTACCAAGATACAGGCGAAATGAACGGGACCAAGCATGAAATTTTTTTACATTCAATAATACATTTGTAACACGCTGTGCTGGAGCATTAGATTCACGAGAAAGGTCTACACGAGGAGTAGTAGATGCCTGACTTGTTGATGCCTTTTCAGTGGTCATTGATGCAATAACTTGAATGTAATAGTCTTTGAATAAAATATAATAGCTTATAAAGACAATTTGTTTTTGGTCAACTTTTCAATATACCATCAGAATAAATGAAATAAAAGATTAGATAAAACCAAAGCAACAAATGCACTGACCACAACTGGATTCGGCAAAGGAATTCAACGATGATGACGACGACTATGGAGGTAGCCGGACCCTCGGATACCTCGATTGTAGGTGACTGAAGACAATGACTGCTTGCCACATCAAAGAAGAAGGGGTTGGGATTGACCCAACGACGACAAGATTTTGATTGTGCGAAGACTAATCAGTGTAAGATGACGATGTCAGCGTGAGGTAGACCAGGCAGCGACGACGAAACAACACTGGGTTATGGTGGCACTGATCGTAGTAGTCGAGGTTACAGGCAGCATGAAGAAGTTTTCTATTGTGTTCTATTTTCAATCGTTTCTGATTTTTATTTTTTTCTATTTTTTTGTTTTTTTTTTTGAGTGTGTATGGATTGTTCCTTTAACGTTTTGGCTCTTGATACCAAAAAGGAAACAAGGCTGAAAAAATATAATACATTGATCTCTTGTTCATATAATGTGTTTGAATGTGATACAATGTAATGTAATGATACAAAGAATTACAAGGTATTTATAGGCTATAACATAAACTAAACAATGATGAAATGAGGTGTCATATGCAGTAGAAATAAGTTGTCAATGTACAGCTTATGAACAATAAACATTACAGCTAGCCAATCACATGTGCAGCTGTATTCTTCTTCTTCTTTACAACTATTGCAGCTGTATTATTCTTCTTTACAGATATTTCAACAATTTAAACAATCAATATTGGTCTAAAATCAACACCTGTATCAACCACCATTGACTTGGCCGTATATCTTATAATGCAAGTTTTAATATTTTTATTTGGAGTTGTTACATAGTATCTCAATGGTTACATAGTATTTTTGTTTTATATGCGGTATGCTATATAGACTTAGCAATCTTGCTCAAATCACTCACAAGTTAAAGAGAGCCTTGACCTCTATATTCACATTGCAGCAAAGAAAAAAGAATATGGCAGTAACAGGACCAATTGCAGCAGGAGTAGCAGTTCTAACTATTACTCTGTCAACTATTCGTGATTTGTTGCTGGAAGAAACAAGATTTTTATACAAAGTCGGAGATCAAGTTAGAGAAATTGAACTACTGTTGGAGATAATGGTGAGTTTCTTAAAGAAAGCAGATACAACAAAACATGGAGAGGAGCTTGTCCACACTTGGGTAGAACAAGTAAGAGGTCTTGCCTATAGAATTGAGGATGTCCTGGAGACATATTATTACGAAATTTGGGGGCATCCAAAATTTTATAAGCAGCAAATCAGCAAATCTCAGATTGATTAGCATTGTTTCGTAATTCTAGTAATAGAATCAGAAAATTTCATCAGAGCTTATTTATACGGATTTTGACTTTGAAATGTAAATATCATAGGCTGTAGAAATTGTATATATATACCTTCCTTTTGTCAATAAAATATATGGGTTTTTCTCATTCAAAGACTTCCCATCTTATTTTTTCATGGTATCAGTCCCAGGTTGTTCTTCATTGTGAACACTGAAATTTTTTAGATCCTATGGCAAACACCTAATCAAAGACTTCTACCAAACCCATGTATGAAAAATCACCCTATTATCATCTGAGCAATTCAGATAGAGCCGGTGACTTGTTGGTATCTCATCCACTAAAGAGAACCAACTATTCAACATGGAGGAGAGCTATTATTAATGCACTGAGAGCAAAACACAAACTGGTTTTTATGAATGGAAAATTACCAAAACCAAAAGAAGGAGATCCAAAAGAGGACGATTGGCTGACTTGTAATGCTATGATGTTTGCATGGCTGTTAAACTCACTCAATGAAGAGTTACATAACAGTGTTGCATACCATGACACTGCCCGTGGCATCTGGAAAGACCTAGAAGAAAGGTTTTCGCAAGGAAGTGGGCCTCGTATTCAAGAGCTGAAAAGAGAAATCGTTAACACTAGACAAGGTGAGTTGACAATCTCGGCTTATTACACAAAAATGAAGGGACTTTGGGATCAACTTGATAGTTTTTCCAAGTCCTATGAACAAGGATATGCCAACTGTACGTGTGGAGTCTTGGCTAGGGAAAAAGAAGAGGAAAAACTGCACCAATTTCTGATGGGATTGAATGATTCCTATAGTGTTGTAAGATCAAACATTCTCTGTAAAGACCCACTACCATCCTTACCAACTGCTTATTCTCTATTGAGTTCAGAAGAGGTGACTATGGCAAGACCAATTGTGGAGGTAACAACGTTCAAAGTATATGTAGGGGAAAGGAATCGAGATCTGAACAAGAAGCCAAAGTGTGAACACTGTAAGAAAACAGGTGACACAAGAAAGAACTGTTTTGAGATAGTTGGATATCTTCCAAATTGGCAAGGGAAGAAAAAGAATTTTCAAGCAAAGACATCCATTAATGCAGCAGTCACAGAAACAAAAGGGAAGGAGACAAATTCTCAGCAACAAGCAAGCCAACAACAGATTGTTTTGAATCCATCTGGGTTGTCACAAACCCAGTTTGATCAACTGATGGCCATACTCAGTGGAGACAAACAAGGAACACCTACCATAAACTTTGTTGGTAAAAGTTCCTGTTCCTAAAATTGGATTCTAGAAAGCAGAGCATCTGATCATGTTGTATCAGATCCAAAGCTATTAAAAGGCAGCAGTCAAAGAAAATTTGTTTCACAAGTTACATTACCAGATGGAAGAAAGTCACAAGTGGATTGTGTTGGAAATGTCCAACTAAATCAAAATATTGTTCTAAATGATGTTCTCTTCTTGCCAAAGTTTACCTGTAATTTGGCATCAATTAGTAGAATTACCCGAGATTTAAATTGTTAGTAACATTTTTTTCAAATGGATGTATTTTGCAGGATCTTGTCACCAAGAGGATGATTGAAGCGGGTAGAATGGAAGGGGGGGCTCTACTATTTTGAAGCGAATCAGATTCAGGCAAATGTTGTGAGATTGAAGGACCAACCAGAGTTGTTACACAGGAGGTTGGGGCATATCCCATTTTCTAGATTAAAAGATTTATTTGATGTATCAGTTGAACTTAAATTTTTTTTCCCATGTGATGCTTGTCATAGGGCTAGACAAACTCAATTGTCATTTCCTGTCAGTAAAAATAAATCAAGGAGCTTGTTTGAATTAGTTCATGTTGATACTTGGGGACCTTATGAAACAAGCACACATTCTGGAGCTCACTATTTTTTCACTATTGTTGATGATTGTTCGAGAGACACTTGGGTTCATCTAATGAAAAATAAAAGTGAAGCTCCATTTCTATTTGAGCAATTTTTGAAAATGGTGCAAACTCAATTCGGTGTACAGGTGAAATCAGTTCAGTCAGATAATGCCCAAGAGATTGTGTGTGGAAATTTCAAGAAGCTTGTCCTAGATAAAGGAATTATACACTAAACCAGCTGTCCACACATACCCCAACAAAATGGCGTAGTAGAGAGAAAGCACAGATACTTGTTGGAGGTTGCAAGAGCACTACGATTTCAGGCTAATATACCCTTAAGATATTGGGGATAATGTGTAATGACAGCAACACATTTAATAAATCTTCTACCGACACTAGTACTCAATGGAAAATCCCCATATGAGGTTTTATATAAAGAAAAACCTTCATATGATCATCTTAGAGTATTTGGATGTTTGTGCTATGTTTATGTTAAACGTAAGCCAAATGATAAGTTTGCCGTGAGATCTAGAAAGTGTGTGTTTCTAGGATATATCTCGGGAAAGAAAGGCTACAAGGTAATGGAACTCGATACTAAAAAGTTCTTTGAATCTCGAGATGTCATATTCTATGAGGATTCTTTTCCTTTTAAAATTGTACAACCCATGGAAAGTGTGCAGGTGCAACCATTGTCAACCATGATTGAGCCCGAATAGTCAACATATGCTCAAAAAGAACTTGGAGATATGGGTGACTTAATCGAGTTAGAGGAAAATAAAGAAATAGAAGAAGAAGAAGGCATGGAAGAATTTGGTCTTGAAATAGAGAATGGAACAATTGAAAGAGAAACCATAAATTAGAACTCAAGACCACAAAGGGAAATGAGGATGCCACAAAGATTTGAAGATTATGTAATGGCATGCAAGAATATTCAAGACCCCCCTGCCAAGTTTACTACTCCAATCAACCGATTGTATGGTAAGGTTTCTCAAAATTCACTTCTTTCTAAAAATCTCGAGGTATCCTCTACTAATAATGCTGGTTTAGAAGAAATCAATTTTGAACCGAATACCTATGAAGATGTTGTTGGAAAACCAGTTTGGGATGAAGCAATGAATCAAGAATTGAAAGCTCTCTACTCAAACAACACATGGAGTCTAGTTCCCTTACCAAAAGGAAAAAAAAAAGCGATTGGAAGCAAATGGGTATTCAAGATTAAACGAAGAGTAGACTGAACAATTGAAAGGTACAAAGCACGGCTAGTTGCAAAGGGATACAGCCAAGTTGAGGGACTTGACTATAACGAAACATTCACTCTAGTGGCTAAATTCACTACAGCTCGGTGTTTGTTAGCTATCTCAGCAATTAAAGGATGTGAACTACATCAAATGGATGTTGACAACGCATTTTTGCATGGAGAGCTTGATGAGGAAGTTTTTATGAAACCTCCTCAAGGTATGAAAGTCCCTAATGATTCATTGGTTTGTAAATTGCATAAGTCCTTGTATGGACTCAAACAAGCACCACGTCAATGGTTTGGAAAACTCTCCACTTCTTTTCTCAACTATGGATTAAGCAAAGTACATGGGACCACTCTCTATTAACACTTTCAGATGGGGATAAGTTCTTGGCAGTGCTAATCTATGTGGATGATCTTATACTTGCTAGGAACAATGGATATAAATGTACTCAATTTAAGAAATATTTCCAAACTTGTTTCAAAATAAAGGACCTAGGACCCTTGCATTATTTCTTGGGGTTGGAGGTTAAAAGAAGTCAAGATAGAATTTATGTGAACCAGCAAAAATATGCAGGGGATATTATAAGAGAAGCAGGCCAAGAAAATGCAAAGGTAGCACAAACACCTATTCCACAGCAACACAATCTATCAAGTGAGATAAGTGACGTGCTTGATGATGTGACTACATATCGAAGACTTGTAAGGAGACTCATATACTTGACAGTGACTCGACCAGACATCTCATATGCTGTACAGGTTTTAAGCCAATTCATGCAAACACCGAGAGCTTCTCATCTAGCTATGGCAAAGAGATTGGTTCGATATGTCAAGAAATCCCCTGAACAAGGTATTTTCTTCCCATGTATGAACTTACTTAGCTTGAAGGCATATTGTGATTCAGATTAGGCTACTTGCCCAACGACTAGGCGCTCAGTTTCAGGAATACTGATCTTTTTAGGGGATGCTCCTATTAGTTGGAAATCGAAAAAACAACAGACAGTGTCTCAATCTTTGGCCAAAGCTGAATATCGAGCAATGGCATTGACAACTACAGAATTGGTTTGGCTACGTAATGTCTTGAAAGATTTGTCTTTCTCTGTTACAGAACCGATTCCTCTATTCTGCGATAACAGATCAGCTATGCATATTGCATCGAACCCAGTATTCCATGAACGAACTAAACATATTGAGCTGGATTGTCATTTCATTAGAGAACATGTTCAACGAAAGCTCCTAGCTCTCAATTTTGTCCTTTCACATAATCAACTTGCAGACTTGTTGACGAAGGGGCTTAGCACAGAAACGTTCAACTCGCTACTAACTCGTATTGGAACTCATCCCTTTTCACCTTGAGGGAGGCAAAAGGTAGATACCCACAACATTAATGGCAAGCATGGTGGAGTTGCAACCCGTACTAGCTTGAGGGAGGCTATTATGAAATTTGTGGGCATCCAAAATTTTAGAGTCAGCAAATCAGCAAATCTCAGATTGATTAGCATTGTTTCGTAATTCTAGCAATAGAATCAGAAAATTTCGTCAGAGCATTATTTCTAGGGATTCTGATTTTGAAATGTAAATATCATAGGCTGTAGCAATTGTATATATATACCTTCCTTTGTCAATAAAAGATATGGGTTTTTCTCATTCAAAGACTTCCCATCTTATTTTTTCACATATGTTGTTGAAGTTGAATCCAAGAACTGGAGCGGCATAAAAAATGTTCTTAAAAGACTTGCATGCATATTGTGTGAGGGCAAAGCCCGTCACAAGGTTGGCGAAAAGATTGCAAGCATTAAATCAGAGATCACCAACCTCAACGAAGTCATAAAGCTTTTGATACAATAGATGGACAAAGCTCAAACGAAGCAAATAAATCACAAGAATTGCTAAGGCAAACTTTTCCCCATGAGGTTGAGGAGTATTTTGTTGGTAGGGAAGAAGATATACGACAGCTGGTGTCTTTAGTAACTGACAATAAATGAGAACATCGAATGATTTCCTTATGGGGCATAGGTGGTTTAGGAAAGACCACACTCGCCAAAGAGATTTTCAATCATAGGCATTTGCAGCGATTTTTTAAAGGTTTTGATTGGATGACTATCACCCAAAAAAGCAAACCCAACAAAGTTTTGTAAGACATACTAAAGCAACTTGTTGGAAGCCACGATATGCATGGAGATGGAGACTACAGAGACTTGGTAACGAAGCTTTACAAAGTATTGAACGAGAAAAGATGTTTGATTGTTCTCGATGATGTCTGGAACATACATGATGTTAGAAGTTGTGCAGTATAAGTATGGATTAATTTCACAGCAAGATGACTAATATGCTCAATCAATAAAGCTCTGTGATCAAGACTAAAAAAACATGATGCAATAACCTGGTGTAGAGTGATTCTGTTACAACTCTGTTACAGGTGATGTTGCAACATTAATTGGAATATTAGTTCTATCACAGACTATTAACAATCTGTTTCTCTAATTGCTTAATCAGTTTATTCTACTTAATAACATGAGTAGTAACAATAAATAGCAGCGGAAATAGTAAAACTATAACAGAAATAAAGAACACCAAGATTTAACGTGGTTCAACCGTGCGGTCTACGTCCACGGGACCTCTCCTGGTCCAACAAACTTGTTCATTAAGAAACAATAAGTTACAACATCAATAGACTTACACAAGTAAAGACTCCCTTTTGACCTTTGACGCCTAGATGAATAACTCCTTAATGAACTTCAGTTTGGCGAGCTCCCCTCGACTTGGAACGTTCTCTCCCGAGAACTACACCTTCTTCTCCTGAAGAATGAATAAAAGAGACAATAATCTAATCACTCAAAGACTCATACAAATCACTCATGTCTTACTGTCAAACAAAACAAAGATGCAACACTTAATACAATAAAAGACTGAAACACAGATTGTGTTGCAACATCACTTGGAACACTGGACATAAAACTCTTTTGTATTTTCTATTGTAGCTCTCTGTTTCTGCCTACATCTGTTCTGTCTTTGCTGCGACCTTTTGCCTCGTATTTATAACCAATTGCTGCTGCAAATCATCTTGGGCTGCAAGAAAAACCTTTACTCATAAAACCCTAATCTCCCTTTCTTTATGAATATGCAATTAATGTCATTCCTTAATTAGCACAAATCTTCTTCTCATATGGTAAGTTACCATAAGATTTTTTCTTCACAACATAAAAGGGAAAAGCACAAGAAAGGTAAGTTCATAAGTTTTGCTAAAACATAGCCAATCAAATTTCAATTAATTTAATTGCCTTACCAATCAAAAATCCAATCAATCTAATTTTCTTAACAATCTCCCCCTTTGGCTTTGTTTTGGCAAAACTCTGATATCATAGTCAATGTAACCTCTTATTGCCCAAGTGCAAACAGACAGATGCAACAAATGAAAATCCCGGTACAACATTTAGTAGAACAGCAGTATTAGAGCAATGATTAGTCTGTTGCAACATGCAGTGGAACACAGATATAAATGTATCAAAGTAGAAAACATAGTGCTCCTGTAAAAGATAGCAAAGCAATAGCAGCACAGCACAACATAGTACTCCCCCTTTTTGCCAAACCAAAGGCAAAGAAGTAGAGCCAAAAGATCAGAGCAATAAAGCTAGCAAACCAAATAATGATGTATCAGAGCAAAGATGGTCAAAGATGATAAGCCTGTTGCAACAATCAATAAATCATCAAAAAAAGCTCAGTCATTATATCATGAAAAGAATAAGAAGCAGCGACCAAACTCAATAGCAACAACAATCACTAGCCGCACCAGTAGAGCAGCTAAACCTGTTACAATAATCATCTCCCCCTCAAGCAACAATCAACACGCAGTAATAGCAATAATATAGTCTCCCCCTTTGCAAAAATAAACCAAAGTACCAGACCAAATGACTTAGCAAAAATTAGCAAACACAAACATGGACCCAAAGTAGAGCAGCATAAATTAAGCAAAGTAAAGTACCAGAGCGATAATCATTAAACAACCAACATCCAAGCAGTAGTTGTTTCAAAAGCTAGTCCAACATTGCCTTCAGCTCAAGGCTCCCCCTGAGTATCAGATTCATGCAAAAACTTGTGAAAACGATGGAATGGAGGGAACAACTTCACAAGGGATTCAATCCGGTTGTGGACAGCCTTTTGCGCAGTTAAGTAGCACAATTGTAGCAACTATACAACACAATAGTAGAATAAAACAGTTAAGCATGTAAACTGTAAGTCTCATGAAGCAAAGACAAAGAGACAAATTGTAAGCAAAATAGTAAAAATTGTAACACAAATTGTTCAGTAATCCAAACCAAAAAAAAACATCACTGACATAAGTTGCATCAGATTATCCAAAAGCAATTTAGAACCGATATTGCAACAATATTTTTTACAGTATCTCCAATTTGCTCAAAATTCCTTGAGATTACACCCTTTTTTCTCAAAAAATTAAAACAGAATTAAAATGCATGATATGTTCAGGAAGCATGAAATCACTCAAGAAACTTTACTCATCAATACTCATTTCAGTTCAGGATTTAATTAATGAACCATGTGTGTGTGTGAGGCTGAATTCTGAAACAGACAACTTTCACCATCAAACCTGCAAGGTATAGGAACTCTCCCAATCAGCTCAAACATACCTGATCGTCTATTTATTTCGCAGGAAAACACAATATTTTTCTTGTGGCGGCCCGTGTTGTAACTGGTAGCTTGCATACTGTATTTCTTTTCACATGTATTTTTTTCATTATTTTCAGCTCATGTTGCAATTGATAGCTTTCACACTAATCTCTTTTATTTTGGATTAGGTAGCTTTTTCAGTGCTAGATAGCCATATTATTTCCTGCCTTTTTTTTTTTAATCTCAAGGATGAATAGAATACAGGAATAGATTTAGAGAGACTTCTCTCTTTATCCCTAGTCATCAGAAAGTTCAAGCTCCTGTACTTGCAGATCATCAAGATTAGCTTTCTCAATCAGTATTCAATGTGTACAAGGAAGTATGGTTCACTAACTAAATCCCAAGTTGAATTGAATATTAGACTTTCAGATTTTTCAAGCTTCTTTCAAGCTCCTGTGGCAATCCATGATGCAATATTATAGACTACAAATCCCTAAAGCTTTTCTTAGGGTTTCAATTATCAAAGGATCTAAAGCTTTAATGGAGATATCTGTCAGTTGATTTTCTATTGCAACATGGTCTAAAACAATGATTCCAATTTCAATAAGTTCACAGATAAACTGATTTAATTCCATAACATTTACCCAAAAATTCATCTCCTAAAGCATTTTTCACTGTTTTGGGTTCTAAGAGAGAGGTATAGCACCTATACCTTACCATGTCCCAATAGTTCAGCTTGGATTTACCTCTAGTTCGGATTCTATCATGTATTAATTCAATCACATCCTCTGCAGCATGATTTTTGTAAACTTGAGGCATTTTAGCTTGAATTTCTTTAGTGCTAACTTCTGTTGTTACACTGCTTGTTGTAACATCGCATGAACCAATGTCCTCCTGCTCAGTCTCTGTCTCTAGCGTTACAATAGTATTTGTCATAGTAGATTTCTTTGTCTGTTCTTCATTCGGTGTTGCAACACCGTCTACAACATCTGCATTCGTCTTACTGGTGCTTCCTTCTTCCAACGATTTTCCTGTCTGCTTGCTTAGAACTTCACTCATATTTGTCATGTGTCTAGAGCATCCACTATCAACATACCAAGAGTTAGCAGCAAGGGCTTGTGTAGAAGTATAAGCAACAAAACAGTTCAAATCAGATTTCTTTACCCATAATTGTTTTACCTTGTACTGTGAAAACATATGTGATGAACTTTTTTCCTGATTGAGAGACTTACCTTATTCCTGCATTCTTTGGAGCATGAAGCAGTGAGGTTTGATGTGTCCAGGTACATGGCAGTAATGGCAGATAGGAACAAACCTATTCTTTTTTCTTTGTTTCTTTTGCACTATTGCAGTCCATGTTGTAACACTAGTAGCTGAAAGTTCTTCTCTGACCTTCTGTAAAGTCGCGACATCTTGTTTTTGTACATGATATTCTGAGCTTTTGACAAAGATAGTTTTACCAGAAGATTCTCCTCCATGAAAGCCAAGCCCTATATGGTCTCTGCTTGATTTTTGAATGAATAACATGTGATCCAATTTTTCAGTTCCAGAATTCAGCATTTTAACATAACGCTGCATTTGTTCCAATTCGTGTCGCACCATTTGTACTTCCATCAATCTTTCTTCAGCCAGGTTTTCCAGTTCAAACTTTTGTCTTTCCAATTCAAGGATCCTCAACTCCAGTCCCTGGTTTTTCTTGCACACGATCACCCATTTTTCGTACATGTTCTTGTACGTTTTCATGACTTCTTCATTATCCAGTTCACCATCACTGTCTGACTCAAGGCAATCAGATTCACTAATTTTATCATCTGTTTCATCCAGTGCTGCAATAGTTGTACCAGCTTCCTCGTTCAGACTGTTTTCAAGAGATGTTGTAACAACATTGAATGCAACAAAGTTACTGGTATGTTCCTCATCACTCTCTGAGAATTCCTCTGATTCATCAATACTCCAGATAACCTTCATTGCCCTCTTCTTTTTCTTCAAGGTGTTTGCACATTCAGATTGGATGTGACCAAAACCCCCACATTCATGACATTGAATTCCTTTACCTCTTTTCCTTTCATCAGTTGGTTTGAACTTTTGCTTCTTGAATGTGTCAACCACTGTCGCAACTTGAGGTTTTTTGTCAAAATTTGACTGCCTAAACCATTTTCTTCATTTGTCCCATTTTTTCAGAATATTGTCAAAATTTTTGGTAAGTACGACTAAGGATTCAGACATCTCCGTGTCCTCATCATCGGAAGAGGTTATTGCTACTTTTTTCTCCACATCAGCACGAAGAACAATGCCTTTTTCTTTCTTTTTATGCTTAAACTTCATCTCAAAGGTTTGAAGTGACCCCACGAGTTCATCAATCTTGATTTCATCAACGTTTTTTGATTCTTCTATGACAGCCACTTTGATTCCAAACTTGTCTGGGAGAGATCGTAGAGTTTTTCTTACAAGCTTAGCATTAGAATATTTTTCTCCCAAAGCAAAAGATTCATTAGCAATGTCACACAATTTGGCATTAAAATCGCAATTGTTTCATCCTCCTGTATCCTCAGTTCTTCGAATCTAGAGGTAAGCATCTGCAACTTTGATCTTCTGACTAATGTTGTACCCTCATATGCTGTTTGCAAAATCTCCCAAGCTTCCTTAGCAGATTCACATGTCGAAATTAACTTGAATTGATTCAAGTCAATAGCATTGAATATCGCATTTAGTGCCTTCGAATTCCAACTTGCCAGAAGGTCTTCAACCTTGGTCCATTCTATTTCAGATTTAGTTGCTACATTGCCCTGATCATCTGTTGTGGTGGGAGTTGTCCAGCCAGTCAAGATTACTTTCCACGCCTTCTCATCAATAAACTTGATGAATGCCCTTATTCGAGCCTTTCAGTACGAGTAATTCACTCCATCCAATAGTGGTGGTTTAGAGATTGAACCTCCTTCACGCAAAGTGTCTATACCTATTCCTGCAAGACAACAACTCAAAACTCCCAAGAATCTAACCGAATTAGTTTGTAACCTTCTCTTGATACCACTTGTTAGAAGTTGTGCAGTATAAGTATGGATTAATTTCTCAGCAAGATGAATAATATGCTTAATCCATGAAGCTCTGTGATCAAGACAAAAAACAGGATGCAATAACCTGGTGTAAAGTAATTCAATTACAACTCTGTTACAGGTGATGTTGCAACATTAATTGGAATATTAGTTCTATCACAGATCGTTAACAATCTGTTTCTTTAATTGCTTAGTCAGTTTATTCCACTTAATGTTCCAACACGAGTAGTAACAATAAACAGCAGCGGAAAAAATAAAACTATAACAGAAATAAAGAACACCAAGATTTAACGTGGTTCAACCGTGCGGTCTACGTCCACGGGACCTCCCCTGGTCCAACAAACCTATTCATTAAGAAACAACAAATTACAACATCAATGGACTTACACAAGTAAAGACTCCCTCTTGACCTTTGACGCCTAGATGAAGAACTCCTTAATGAACTTCGATTTGGCGAGCTCCCCTCGACTTGCAATGTTCTCTCCCGAGAACTACACTTTCTTCTCCCGAAGAATGAATAAAAGAGACAGTAATCTAATCACTCAAAGACTCATACAAATCACTCATGTCTTACTGTCAAACAAAACAAAGATGCAACACTTAATACAATAAAAGACTGAAACACAAATCGTGTTGCAACATCACTTGGAACACTGGATAGAAAACTCTTTTGTATTTTCTATTGTAGCTCTCTGTTTCTGCCTACATCTGCTCCATCTTTCCTGCGACCTTTTGCCTCATATTTATAACCAATTGCTGCTACAAATCATCTTGGGCTGCAAGAAAAACCATTACTCATAAAACCCTAATATCCCTTTCCTTATAAATATGCAATTAATGTCATTCCTTAATTAGCACAAATCTTCTTCTCATATGGTAAGTTAGCATAAGATTTTTCCTGCACAATATAAACGGTAAAAGCACAAGTATGGTAATATCATAAGTTTTGCTAAAACATAGCCAAACAAATCTCAATTAATTTAATTGCTTTAACAATCAAAAATCCAATCAATCTAATTTTCTTAACACATGACTTGAAGGCACTGCGAACTGACTTTCTTGTCACAGAGTGTAAAATTTTAATAACTACTCGCTTAGAAGAAGTGGCAGAAAAAGAATTCTTATATGAACTAAAGCCCTTGATTGATGAAGAAGGTTGGGAGTTACTTTGGAGAAAAGCTATCATCAAACCAAAAAGAAAAGCCACCAACCGAGAAAAAGTTCTAAAAGAAAAGGACATTGATGAACAAAAAAAAAGTACCTGAAGAAAAAGGTTAGTCTCTTTATAGTTTGAACCATAGTTGTCGGTGAACTGTATCGTGAATCGAAATGTCATTTTTTTGAATCGTAAATCGTATCGAATTGTGAATCGTACCGATTCGGTCACAAATTTAACAATATATTAATTGATATATTATGTTTCTATTAACAATTTTTAGTTGATATTTTTCTTTTGAATGAATATTAATATATGTTTTTTGTTACTTTTCTAATAATCACTATCTTGCAAACTAAATTTCAAAGCAATTTTATGTGCAAACTACAAAAACCACATACGATTGCTTGTGAATCTCAAAATAAAAAAATATATATATATAGTACCATTACTTATGATAAAGAATAAAATAAAACAAGCCTATAGCTTTTCTGGTTCAGCATCCTTAATATGCTCATTAGATGCCACATCATCAAAAGGCCATCTCATTTTGTGTATTCACGTCAGTAGTCTTCCTTTTATTTGCTGCATCATCTTCCTCCTTCATTACAATACCACCCACTGAACCAAGGCTTGCCGAACTTCCTGACCATGTCTTTGAACAGTTCGTTCAGCAATAGTGGCCAAAGGTGGATGGATAGGATTGGAATCAATTCATAGAATCGGCAACGAAGTTGGTATCACAGATGATTCCTCTTTGAAACGCTTAAGAAGAGAGGCATGAAAAACGGGTTGGATGCGAGAAGCACTTGGCAGCTCTAATTTATAAGCAACATTCCCACCCAACTCAACACCTTGAAGGGCCCGTAATACCAACGGTGACGATCCACAGGTACAATATCTTGAACACCTCACCATTAATGAACTCAACAACAAAGCAGGATATACAAACAAGTTGCAGTTTGTGAGTGTAGCTGAATCGTGAACGATTCAGTGAATTGTACGATTCGTTATGATTCGGTACGATTCACATACGATTCACGTCAATTCACGATTCTCTCATTCGATTCGTATCAATTATTTGCTGAATCGTATCGAATCGTACGATTCGAATAGTACGATTCCGACAATAGAGCTCTGAAATCTGAACATATATGTTTTTGCTAATACACGTACATACATGTTAAATCCACATATTGCACAAATTTCGAATTTGATACATTCCTTTATCTTTTAGAATTACACCAATCTCTCTTATTCTTAATTACAGAGATCTTACATCTATTATTCCGAATTGCACTAACCCCACTTGTTAAATTATTCCTAAACTACTAGGAGGTAACTGACAAGCTCTGGTACACTACAATGACATCTTAAAATAAATGTCATATTCTTAGAGTTATTTTTTTTTTCCGGCCAATAGACTACTCATTTTGTTCTATTTTCACTAGTAAATTACAAAATGTCTCAACATCACCATTAAAGAATTCAAAGCAGATCACTCTGACCCTTCCATTCGTTTTAGAAAACTTAACAATAGATTTCATGTAACAACCATGTGCCAAGCGAAGGGCAATTGTAGCCAACCACCTTTTTAACTATTTACCCTTTAGGTGGCACATGTTTATCATGTGAAAGGAGGCTTCCTTCAAATTTCTAACAGATCCGATGAAAGGGCTAGATTGAGCCAATTTAAATGCTTTAATGGTAGTAAAAACAAGATATTGCTCTTGTATATTTTAGGCTCTGTTTGACCTAATTACAAAATTTTAGTATTTAAGTTGTAGAGTTTTGATTAGAAGTACAGTTGAATACAAGTCGTTGACAGTTTGGCCTATGTTGAGCAATGTTAAGCTTTTAAAAATTTTGAAGGTAATGGTAGACTTTAAAAAATATAGAGGAATATATTTGAAGAAGAAAAAAAAAAACAGCTTCCGCATGTATAAAAATAGTTTTACAAAAGCTTTTTTTGAAAAATTCTAATTTGGAGTTTCTTAATTTTTAACTCTTTTTACCTTCGACTTTTACCTACAAACACTTTAAAAAATAGATCAAACAAATTAGTTAAGCTTTTACCCTCACAGAAAGGGTTTTTGAGCGTCACTTGACATTTTAAATTACCTTTTCCTTTCTTGTCCGATTCAAGTAAGAAATCTTTGGTTCTCTTCTTTTCCTTTCCCTTCACGAATAGATATTTCTGTAATTAGAATTTCTTTTTATGCCGATGATGTGGTACAAAATGCTTGAATGCATGTGGCGCCATCATCTCAATTTAGGAAAGGAATTTTCCATAAAATTCACCTCTGCAATTTTTAGATTAACATATTCTATTTCCACTATTTGTGCAGCAATTATGTTTGGTGAAAAGTAGTTTTTGTTAAGATACCTAGTATTCTTTTGACAATGCCCAAACAAATCAAATAACAAATTTTTCTTTTTCCATTTGATAAAAGTAATTGGTATTTTATTTTTCTTTTTTATTTTTTGTAAACCTCAAACTAGAACAGACATTTGGGCATATCGGGAAGAAAATTGTACGCAAATGTCTTAACAACCCTCTAGAAATCTCTGCGTTAGGAGGAATTTTGAGACATAGAAATTCTCTTAGAGAGTGGGAGATGGTGAATGAAAACATTGACATATATCTAAGGAGGGGAGAGGGCAGCGCAAAAGCAAGTGGATCAGTGTTGAATATTTTGGCTTTAAGTTACGATGAACTTCCATATTATTTAAAGCCGTGTTTCCTTTATTTGGGCAATTATAAAGAGGATGAGACGATAGAGGTAGAATACCTTTATCAACTATGGATAGCAGAAGGGTTTGTCTTATCAAATGAACTCGTAGGAGATGAGTCATTGAAGGATGTAGCAGAATACTATTTAAATGAGCTAGCCTCGAGATGCATGGTTGAAGTAGAAAGGGATGATATGCCATTAGGTCGGAGGTTGAAATCATGTCGACTTCACGATCTCACAAGGGAGTTATGTTTGGATATTGGGAAAAAAGACTTTTTCGAGGTCATCAATATCCATGGTCGAGGATGCCCCTTAATAGACGTCTCACGTCTCTCAGCACATAGACGACGCAAATTGTGTCTGTACTTGTATAAGGATTTTGATCCGGAGAGGACACTGCTTTCAGACAAAGAAGACAGGACATTTATGAAGGTTTTCGGAAAAGTAAAAAGTCCGTACCTTCGCACTCTTTATGTCCGCAGTGAATCTTATAATGCAATGTCTCCTCAATCACTGGATCTATCTAATTTAAAGAAGTTCAAATTGATAAGGGTTCTCCTCTTGAAGAATTGTAAGTTCGAGTTGCCAGAAGATATCAGTCAACTGATCCACCTAAGGTATTTAAGTATTGAATGTTCTGAAGTGAAAAAATTGCCTTCATCCATAAGCAATTTGCCATACATACAGACTCTTGATTTGAGGGTAATTTCAGAATGTCACATATATTTTGCCCAACATATTCTGGAAGATGAAACAACTAAAACATATTCATCTTCCACTAGGATATAGTTTATCGGAAAAGTTGCAATTCAATAGCTTGAGTGAATTGGAGACTTTAACCGGCTTGTCAAGTAAGGGATCTACAGAACTCTCAGGATTGGTTAACCTTCGATCTTTCACTGGATGGCTAGACATCCATGCCTTGTCTCAAGTCATCGACCAAGTTGCAGATAGCTCAAAAAAGATAAAAACAGATGGCGATTGCGCTGATATATGAATCTAATCTCTTGAGTGAACAAGGTTCAGCTCTTTTGAGAAAGGTGCTCTTGTGTAACAAGCTTACTGAGTTGACTATAGATAGCCCTATAGTTAAGTTTCCAACACATGAACCCCAGTTCTTCCTGAATCTCATACAGTTGGGTTTACGCGATACTCGAATTCAGGAAGGTCCAATGCGATTTTTGAAGAAACTTTCCAAGTTACAAATATTATCCTTGTGGCGGGCCTTTGTGGGGAGCGAGATGGTCTGTGATGCAATGGATTTCCCTGAACTCCGAACTCTTTGGCTATGTGATTTGCCAAACTTCGAAAAATGGTTGATAGATTTTGGTGCCATGCCCAATTTATCTCGTTTATCAATTTATTGGTGTCCGAAATTGAAGACAATAACACGTAGGTTTTCTGCCATGCCTAATCTATCTCATTTGGACATTCAATCATGTCCCGAACTGGAGACGATACCAGATGGTTTGAATTTTTCTGCCCTTGAGGAATTCAATATTGACATATCTGAAGAATTGAAGCACCAGTATGAAATGCTTTACAACCAAGAAATAAAGAAGGATATACCATCTACCAGGTATTCTCCTCTCCCAATAACAACTTCATTTTCTCTAAAAGCATATTTCAGAAATCTAGTTAGTCTTTCATCCTAAAGTATTGCCATCTAATTCATATTTCATAATCCATACCTCCTTGCGGCTCTTCTTTTCACACTTCTCGGCACGTCTCTAAATCTTGTTTTTGCGCACTTCGCAGTTCTAACCCAGAAAGAAAAGAGAGCAGAAAGGGCAAGGAAAAAATGTATATATGACTTAGTGTAAGCTTTAGTCCATTACCAAGGCGGCAGCTGTTCACTGATGGCTAGTGCAGAGAACCCATCAAGCAAAATCGTATCCCCATCATCAACCCCTCCACTACTTAAGAGATCGTCGGTAATGACTTTCTATTTTTTTTTTTTTTTGGTATTATATTGGCTATTGCTTGCTTGGCATTCAATATATGCGAAATGAAGTTGCAAACTTTGGGGTTGTTGAATTGCCTCTTGAATCAACATATGGGGTTCTTTTCTATTTCTCGAATTTTATTTTCTCTGTTAGTTTATTGAGCATTCGTTTCAATCTGATTATTTGTTTTCTGTTCTTAATTTAAATGTGGTTCAGGGGATATTCCTACTGCTATTGCTGAAGATGTGGACATTTGCTGTGGAAGCCGTCTGGAGAGATCTTGCTCAGGATGGAGACTTGATTTTCTATTATGAGGTTGTGCCGTATTGTATATTTGTACATATATGTTAAATGATATGAGTGTAAAACTCCAAGTAGATCATGCCTTATGATTTGTAAGATGTTAATATGGATTTTATCTGCCAATTTAGTTTCTGTAACAGGGATTTTCAACTTTTTATCGTTTTCTTCCTAAAATTGATGTATAAATAATTTAAACTACCATTCAATTCAGTATGCTCAAGTTTGGTGTTTCTTTTGGTATAATTTACTTATAAGAAGTCAGTTTGCTCAATTTTATATGTCCAGGTACTTGCAATCCACACTTGCTTGCAGGTAACAAGGAGAAAGTCCGAATTAGCAAAACTGGAAGCAATACATTATCGGAGACCATTGGAGGAAGCAGCCTGGGACATTGCATAAAGGTTATATGCTTGTTCATGTCATCCACGATGATATTTCAGCATTTTTGAGTAAAATTCAGGCTTGCTGAGGCTTTATGAAAGAAGAGGAAGACTCGTATTTCTCATCCAACGGGTACATTTAGATGCCATGTGCTAAGTGAACCATGGGGGTTAGTGGGTTGATTGCTCCATGGTAGGTGCTACTTCTTCTAGTTTTCCTTTTAAGATACTATACTTCCTCATCATTCTTCTTATATTCATGTTCTATGATCCTTACCATCTTCTTTCACTGTTCAATTATCGCGCCAGAAATGCTACTCACCCGAACCAAAATCTTCCCGCATCTCTCTTCCACACTCGTTGGGACTTTCATCAAACACTTTGCACAGACACCCATAAAAAAATCTCCAAAACAATTGACAATCACTTTCACCTCTCTCGAAGCCATCCATTTAGAATTCTTAGCGCCTCACCAAAAAAATCAATCGCATCTCTACGTTGATTTCCTACTCTAATTGAACAAGGTCCTCTATGATCTTTTCTATTGTATTTTCTATCTATCTATATATGTCTGTTATAAATTTGTAGTGTGTTCTGAATATTTTTGTGGGTGTGTAAAAAATGAGTTTAACGGTGGTCAAAAATGAAAATGAGGTCAAGGCAAGGCACATTGATGATTCTTTAGCGATTACATATCCTATTTAGTGTTCGTATTTCATCGCGTTGTGGAATTCATGTAGAATCTTAGTCTTATTGATGCCTAAAGCGGGGCGGGACTTCCATGAAGGATTAAGATTCTTTCCTAACTAGTACTGCATTTTAATATTTTAACACTACATTTCAGCCATTCATTTCAATTTAAACTATAAAAATGGGGCGGAAATGAAATCTTAGATATTCTAAGCGAAATAAATGGGTAATGCCATATTAGAACGTAAGAATGAAACACTAGTTGTTGGTTTTTGCCATTGCATGCCGTGGTAATTTGTACTTCAAGACTTGAAACTTCCAAGTTTATTACAGGGAATGTTGGCATGTTGTTTGAATATTTTTTGTTGTCTTGTGAAGGGTGGAGAGTGAGTCTTATATATGTACATTCTTGAGGTATGTGGTTTGTCAAATGTGAAAAGTTATACTAGAAAGAGCTTGTGAGCTGGTTAAAGCTCACTTTGAGCCTTTGGTCAAAAAGAACAACAATAAACAAAAAAAAGAAACAAAAGTGGCAGACAAGGAAATGACAAAAGTAATAGAAAAAGAAAGAAAAGTTTGTGCAGCAAAGTTTGGCTGCAAAGTTAGGCGCATGCAATTGAAAATCGGTTCCACACTGCACAAGGAAGACTTTGCACATTGGCTTTGCAGAATAATGAGCCTATAAATATGTGGTTCATTCTTCTAGTTTTGGCATCACCAAGCATAGCAAATCAGAGAGAAAAATTATAAGTTTTCTCCTGAGTATTTTTTTCTTCCTCTTTTGTTGTTCTATATTTGTAAGTGAGAGTTAGTTTCTCCTATTATTTGAGAGAATGATATTGTTCTTTCCTTATATTAGAGAGAAGGTTATTGTAAAATACTCTACATCATAGTGAAATCCTCCATTATTTGCCCGTGGTTTTTGCCTCGATTTATTTGAGGGTTTTCCACGTAAATCTTGTGTCTCTACTTTCTTTGTTCTCATTTATATTTTAGCTGCATGATACTGTTTGTCTCCGACCATTCCGCTGCGCCAATACCCAACAGTGGTATCAGAGCCACTAGTTACGGGTCACTGGTATACATACGGTGTTACTGTTCACGGTTACTATTCATGCATATGGTATAGTACTATTCACATATACGGTATCGATACTATTCCCGTATACGGTTTTGGTACTATTCACGTAAATAGTACTATTCATAGTGAAATAGTGGGAGTCGATTCAAGTTACGAAACAGATCGTCGTTAATACTATAGTGGCAAAATTTGAAATCGAGAAGTTTAACGGGAGAAATTTTTTCCTATGGAAATTGAAGATGAAGGCAATCTTGAGAAAGGAGAATTGCTTGGCAGCAATTGGAGACAGACGAACGGAGGTGACGCATGACAAGGGGAAAGAGATGGATGACAACGCTATGGCTAATCTGCACTTGGCATTGGCAGATTCGATATTGTCAAGCGTTAAGGAAAAGAAGTCAGCAAAAGAAATTTAAGATGCACTGACCAAACTATATAAGGTCAAGTCACTTCACAACAAGATTTTCTTGAAGAGGAGACTCTACACCCTTCGATGAGTGAGTCCATATCGATGACATATCATATCAATACCTTAAATACGATATTCTCTCAATTGACTGCAATTGAGCATAAAATAGCGGAGCTTGAACGTGAGAAAATTCTACTTCAAAGTATACCTGATTCGTATGATTAACTCATCATTAGTTACACTAACAATGTTCTTTCAGATTTTGTTATTTTTGATGATGTTGCAGCCGCTGTTCTGGAAGAGGAATCTAGACGCAAAAGTAAGGAAGACAGAATCAAAAGTTCACAACAAGCAGAGGCATTATCAATGGTGAGAGGTAGATCAACGGAACGTGGCTCTAGTGGGAGCAACAACCATGGTAGATCGAAATTAAGGAGTAGAAAGAATATCAAATGCTACAATTGTGGCAAGAAAGGGCACTTCAAGAAAGATTGTTGGAGCAACAAAAAGAATTCCGAGTTGACAAATTCTCAGGGATGTGTGGCGACTGCACCAGATGATGGAGATATTTTATACAGCGAAACAACAACTATATCAAAAGGCAGAAAGGAGCTCACTGATGCTTGGATAATGGATTTGGGAGCAACATGGCATATGACCTCTTGTAAAGAATGGTTCCACACGTATGAACCTGCCTTTGGAGGATCTGTGTACATGGTAATGATCATGCCTTGGTGATTGTTGGCATCGATAACGTCAAAATTAAAATGTATGATGGTACTATTCACACCATTCAAGGGGTACGACATGTGAAGGGCTTGAAGAAGAACCTATTGTCCATTGGACAATTGGATGACCTTGGCTGCAAGACCCATATCGAGGATGGGATCATGAAAGTCATCAAAGGAGTGCTTATGGTGATCAAGGCAGAAAAGATCGGGGTAAATCTATACATGCTTTTGGGAGATACGTTGTAGGAGGCAGATGTATCAGTTACATCAGCCGGTCAAGAAGAATCAACTATAATGTGGCATCGCAGATTGGGCCGTATGACAGAACAAGGCTTGAAGATTCTTGCTGAACGTAATCTCCTACCCGGGCTCAAAACGGTAAACTTACCTTTCTGTGAGCACTATGTTACCAGTAAGCAGCATAGATTAAAATTTGGGAGATCTACTGCCAGAAGCAGACACATTCTAGACTTGATCCATTCTGACATTTGGAAATCACTGGTTTTGTCCCTAGGAGGAGCCAAATACTTTGTATCATTTATTGATGATTACTCCAGGAGACTGTGGGTGTATCCAATCAAGAACAAGTCAGATGTGTTTCCAATATTCAAAACATTCAAAGCGCTGGTGGAACTTGAATCCGGGAAAAGGATAAAGTGTTTGAGGATGGACAATGGAGGAGAATACATTGATGGGAGCTTCTTGGCATTTTGCAAGCAAGAGGGTATTCAGAGGCAGTTTACTGTTGCACATACACCTCAACAAAATGGTATAGCAGAGCGGATTAACAAAACTCTTCTTGAAAGAATGAGAGCTATGTTGGAAACTACAGGTCTAGCCAAATCATTTTGGGCAGAAGCAGCTAGAACTGCCTGTTACGTGGTAAACCGGTCACCGTCAATTGCAATTGGGTTGAAGACACCAATGGAAATGTGGACCTGAAAACCTGCATATTATTCTATCTTGTACGTATTTGGATGTCCGGCATATGTGATGTATGGTCCCCAAGAAAGAACAAAGCTGGATCCAGAATCCAGGAAATGTATATTCTTGGGAAATACTGATGGTGTTAAGGGGTATCGCCTGTGGGATTCCACTACCCACAAGGTTGTCATCAGCAGAGATGTGATATTTGCAGAAGATAAACTGCAAAGTGAAGACGACAATAACACTTCAAATGAGATTACTACAATACAAATTGAAGATAAGTCAGAACAAGGAGATGCTTCTTCTGAAGCTGCACAAGAGCACGAGGAACAAGAACCAGATGATGTTGAGATTATAGAAGTCCGACATTCATTGCGTCAGACAACAAGACCAACTTGGCATTCAGATTTTGTCATGACGAGCAATACTGCATACTATCTTCTAACGGATGATGGAAAGCCATCTACCTTTCACGAGGCTATAAAAAGCCCCGATGTTGCTCTGTGGATGACAGCAATGCAAGAAGAAATTGAAACTCTACATAGAAATAAGACGTAGGAGCTTGTTCCACTATCACCTGGACGGAAAGCCATCGGTAGCAAATGGGTCTACAAGATCAAGCGAGATGGAAATGACCAAGTGGAGCGATATTGTGCAAGACTGGTGGTGAAATGATATGCTTAGAAGGAAGGAATTGACTTCAACGAGATATTTTCTCCTGTGGTAAGACTTACAACTATCAGAGTAGTCTAGGTTATGTGTGTTGTATTTGACTTATATCTAGAATAGTTAGATGTAAATACGGTTTTTCTTCATGGTAAGCTTGAAGAAGAGATTTACATGCTTCAACCAGAAGGTTTTGTTGAGAAAGGAAAAGAAAACTTGGTTTACAGGTTGACCAATTCTCTGTACGGTTTAAAGCAGGCGCCAAGGTATTGGTACAAGAGATTTGATTCCTTCGTGATTAGCCTCGGGTACAACAGACTCAATTCAAACCATTGTACGTACTACACGAGGTTTGGCGATGATGATTTTATCATTTTGCTATTGTACGTGGACGACATGCTGGTAGCAGGTCCAGCAAAGATCGGGTCCAAGAACTGAAGGCACAGTTGGCTGGGGAGTTTGATATGAAGGATTTGGGACCAGCAAACAAGATTTTAGGGATGCAAATTCACCGAGATAGAAAAGTCAGGAAGGTATGGATTTCCTAGAAGAATTACTTGAAGAAAATCTTGCGGCGCTTCAATATGCAAGATTGTAAGGAAATCTCGACCCCGCTTCTTGTCAATTACAAATTATCCTCAAGTATGTGCCCTAGCACTAAACGGAGAGGATAGAAATATCTTGAGTACCGTATGCATCAGCAGTGGGAAGTCTCATGTTCACTATGATATGCACAAGACCAGATATTGCTCAAGCAGTTGGTGCAGTCAGTCGGTTCATGGCGAATCCTGGTAGAGAGCATTGGAATGCTGTTAAGAGGATCCTAAGATACATCAAAGGGACCTCGGATGTTGAATTATGTTTTGGAGGATCAGAATTTACTGTCAAGGGTTTTGTTGATTTGAATTTTGCAGGTGGTACCGATAAACGGAAGTCTACTACAGGTTATATGACGCCCGAGATTTTAGCCGTCCATTTATTTTCTATTGCCTCTATTGTTTGCGGATTTCCTTCTGTGCTTTATTAACTGTCTTCTTTAGCTACTATTCATCCCGTTTTCAAACTATATTCTATTAGTGAATTAACATTTTTATTAAATCACATTAATTGTTATAGGAGTGGAAAAATGTGCAATTGAGCTAGAAGCGATAGGAGAGCTCGTTTAGAAAATGATTTTCGTAGTTCAATGAATAGTGTTACGTAACTAACTTAATGTTTTAATTAGCTAGCCTATGTTTTTACACCTTAGGCTCGTTTTTAAGCTAGCAACGCGCATTTTAGAAGTCCACTTAAGCAACCACTTGACCCCACTTCAACTTAACCTCACTATATAACCTTATAAGCACAAAAAAACAAAACAAAAAAAAACAAATGTGCAGGAATTACTGTAGCAGGGCCGAAAACACCAAAGGATAAGGAAAAAAGGTGATTTTGCTCTTCAACTCTTCAAGCCAAGCCAATCCAAGCCTAGAGCTAGTAGTTTAGGGTGTGTGCAAGCTTCCTAGGTGCTCCTACGCGCATTGACTAGGGTTGCACATTTGAGTTAAGCCGAGAAGGTTGGAGTTCATCTATGCTTTACCTTGCATAATTAACCTAATCCAAGGTGAGGGAGTTACATTCTTTTGTGCATCTTAATTTGTTTTACTGCTCATAAATTGTATAGTTTAATATGATTGTTTATAATTACGTGTACTTTGATATGAATAGACTAAATATACACTTGAATTTTATTTATATTGTTATATGGCTTATTTATTATAATCTATGTGCGAGGGCAACCTATTTTGTTGTCCCTCATTTATGTGATTCTTGAATTATATTGTCATTGCTTGAATTATTGTGATCGAATATCGGGTTGCGCAACCTTTTCGGACATGGTAGCGTCGAGAAACACGGGCGGCGTCGGGCTTGCCGTGCTCCCTCGATTACCATGGTGCCTATTCCTTTCTCGCTGAGGCATACTCCACTACCTCAGAGGCGTGGTTCACCTGTTGGGCATGGACCTACTTCAGGAGAAAGGGTCGTAGGATCGGGATACATCCGGAGTATCCCAACTTGTTGGAGTAAGGGTTTGCCGGCACTTGAGTGATGATCGTGGTTCGTGGTTCGAGTTTGAAGACTTGCAGTGGAACCGTATCCTTTTATAAAGTGTTTAATTACTTGTTTCAATAATTTGCTTAATTGTGATATTTATATGCTATCTTTGTGCATTTCATGAAAGCATTCCTCGGTATGCTGTATCACCTCCCTCATTGAGTATACATGTTGTATACTCACCCTCGTTTCTAATACCTTTCAGGATAAGTACTATCAAGGATAGAAAAGAAGGCTCGAGAGTTTTGTCATTGATTATGCTGGCTTACGTGGATTTCTATTGAATTCAGTTTTGTATTTGTAAAGTTAAGTTTTGAATGTATTGAAAGTTATGAATGACTTGTAATATTGTAATAACTTGTAATCTTTACTTTATTGTCTGGTAGCTGCATGTTTGCATTTGTTTTGACTGGTTGACGAACTTAAATTATAAGAAAGAAAACTAGATATTATTATAGTGGTATTATAAGTGAAATTATAATTATAGATGTTCAACAGTTAATGAATACATGCTTGTGTGACTTCAATGTTGGATCCAAGGCTTGGATGGCCTTGAACCCTTGAATTTTAATTATAAAAGCTTGTTTTAGTATATTGTGGCTATTTTGAGCATTTACAAGTTTGAAAAATATCCGCGGTACAGAGGAAACTCTGTCCATTTTTTCCTAAAATTTTGTGACCAGGTTTGGTATTGGGTTGTGATTAGCATGGCTATTAGAGCCTCCGGTCTCGTGAGGGATCGGGACGCTACAGGTTATGTGTTTACAGTTGCAGGCAGCGTGGAAAGCTGGATATCTAAATTACAGACTGTTGTGGCCCTATTTACAACAGAGGCTGAATACATGGCAGCTACACAAGCCTGTAAAGAAGCAATCTGGATTAAACGGTTAATGGAGGAGCTCGGGCACAAACAAGAGAAAATTCCCTTGTATTGTGACAGTCAGAGTGCCTTGCACATTGCAAGGAATCCATCATTTCATTCCAGGACGAAACACATAGGTGTTCAATATCACTTTGTTCGAGAAGTAGTGGAAGAAGAGAGTGTGTATATGTAGAAGATTCACACCAACGAGAACCTAGCAGATGTCATGACAAAGCCAATCAATGTTGACAAATTTGTTTGGAGTAGATCCTCCTTTGGCGTAGCAAAGACGTAAGCAACATGAAATTGACAAGTATGGAGAGATTTGAAGATCATCCAAAATGGGCTTTAAGTGGGAGAATGTGAGATGGTTAAAGCTCACTTTGAGCCTTTGGTCAAAAAGGAACAACAATAAACAAAGAAAAGAAACAAAAGTGGCAAACAATGAAATGACAAAAGCAATGGAAAAAGAAAGAAAAGTTTGTGTAGCAAACTTTGGCTGCAAAGTTAGGCGCATGCAATTGAAAATCGGTTCCACACTGCGCAAGGAAGACTTTGCACGTTGGCTTTGCAGAAAAATGAGCCTATAAATATATGGTTCATTCTTCTAGTTTTTGCATCACCAAGCATAGCAAATCAGAGAGAAAAATTATAAGTTTTCTCCTGAGTATTTTCTCTTCCTCTTTTGTTGTTCTATACTTGTGAGTGAGAGTTAGTTTCTCCTATTATTTGAGAGAGTGATATTGTTTTCTCCTTATATTAGAGAGAAGGTTATTGTAAAATACTCCATATTATAGTAAAATCCTCCATTACTTGTCCGTGATTTTTTTCTCGATTTGTTTGAGAGTTTTCCACGTAAATCTTGTGTCTCTACTTTCTCTGTTCTCATTCATATTTTAACTGCGTGATATTGCTTATTTCTGACCATTGCACTGCGCCGATACCCAATAGAGCTAAGGCATGCACTTTCTCGTTTAGCATTATGAAGTTGTTGCGTCGCCTTATCATTTTTTTTCCCCAAAAAAACAATTTCATTTCCGTCAAACTTTATTATATTGTTGTATGTGAGATGTCTCATGCTGGCATGTGTCATAATATGGCCGTGGTCGGTAAATTAGTGTTGGAGGATTTAATTAGTCATTCGAGTTAACCATTTGGGCTAATGGAATTAAGCCCCAAGAGAGATCATTCTTCAAGTTATGACACTAATCTCACTGTTAAGCTCGGGAATCTATCCTGTTGTCTTACATGTTAAATTCAGTCTTAGTCAAGGTGGGCTGAGTTTCAGTACATTTTTTTTAAGTCCCAGCATACTCTGTGGGAAATCGGTTTTTATTTTAGGTTTCTCCTTTTTATGTTGAGAGTTTAAATGAGCTAAAAGAATATGTCAAACTCTTGGACACATAAACTGAAGGACAAAGATGTGTGCATTTCAAAATATATTTCAAAGATTATATAATTTCACTTTAAAGAACAAGACATTATTTTGAAAATGTCACTACCATGAGAAAGTAAGATATTCACTTTGGGATGGAGACTGTACTTATTTGGATTACTATTTTTCTTTATCTTCTAGAGTTACAATATCTACAATATTGCTTCTGTTAAACAATACTTAATGATGAAATGCTTCTTTGTGCTGTGATGCTTGCATTCTTTGTTGGAACATGACAATTTCACTGATCAGAGAATTTCCGTTGCTTACTTCTTAATTTCCATGGCTGTTGATTTTTGAAAATTTTGACTTATTATCTCCATGAAACACAGCATTACCTTGAACCTTGCACAGGACAGAATTAGGGACAGCATATTGAGTTCAGAGGGTAGACGAAGGTGCCATGCCCAATCTTTCTCATTTATCAATGTGACAAATTGGAGACAATAACGAAGGGTTCAACTTTTCTGCCCTCAAAAGATTTGACATTTTGAACATGCCTAAAGAATTCAAGCAAAAATATAGAATGCTTTATGATCGAGAAAGAAAGAAGTTAGATGGTTGAGCATGGTGGATGAAGAACTGATATTCGTGTGGTGTGGCAGAGGTTTCAGTGCTTTGGAGCTATTGGGAAGTTCATATTTAGGCAAGTTTTATCTCGCTTGTTTCTTGTAAAATTGGAAGGCTTATCATTTTCTCATTAATGTTGGGAATTGCAACTTTACAGGGTTAATTGAGGATATTCTAAGTGAGACCTTTGCAACTTTGCACTTTCGGCTCGGATTCTTTGAATTATTGGCAAGTGAAGGATCCCAGATATGGATAATTTAGATCGATTCAGACCATGCTATTGCGTTGTGTTGATCTTTTGTAAAATCTTGAACCCATTGACAGACTTCCCTTGTGGAATTGTCTCATTCGTTAGACATATGCCAAATGATGAACTTCTGTGATGATCACCATTTGATTGGGTATACTTGTTTGCACATTGAATTGTTACTCTGTTGGAACCAAAATTAAATTATCCTATTGTTTACCATCAAATCTGCAAAGAAGATACAGAGGATTGATGTGTTCGATGAGATTGTGACAATTTATATTTACCATTAGATATGAGTGTAAATTTCCAACTAAATTCCCGATCCCACCTCCCCCGCAGGAGCCTAGCTACCGGCCACTTCTCTCCTCCCTTCCCTTCATCTCTTTTCCATGTCCAATTCAGACTTAGCTAAAAAATGGCCTGATTTGATTTCCGTACTTTTCAACTCATTTCGGCATTTCAGATCTTGGCATGCCAAAATACAAATACCTTTCCGGTGAATGTTAGGGATGGCAATGGATAGTGTTTAAATCTAAAATCTATGAATATCCGATCTGATAATAATTCGATAACGAATCCAACGGGCTATCCATAAGGGTTTGGTTTTAATAAGGAATAACCGATAGATTATCCGAGATGTTTTAATTTATAAAGAATAACTTATGGATAATCCAAAATTCAATTATTAATTTATGAATATGTGTGTGTGTGTGTGTGTGTGTGTGTGTGGAGGGTGCAGAACGTGGCAGGGGCATTGGTGAGTCCAAAAGGTATAACAAAAAAAAATTATCAAACGCCCCTTTATTAGTAAGGTTGCTTGCTTGTCACACAAGTGTCTTTAGCTCGTTGGGCGAGGGCTTCTTTTCTATGAACACCCCACCATCCATACCAAAGCCTCGCTACTACTTAATTAATTAATGACTAAGCGATTTCATAACTTGAGCTTTCCTTAACCAGCTGACCTTATTTCGTAACCTCAACGTACTTAAGGCGGGAAATAGTTAAGAAAACAGTACCCGATTGAATCAACTCTGTTAAGAAGAATCCCATGCTTGACCCCACCAGGTAAGGAAATTTAACTAGACTGACATTATCGAAAGCCCCACCATCATAATTTCTTATTTTATTCTTTCTTTCTCTTTCTCTTTTACTTTTTCATCTACTTTCTCATTATATTTCCCTCCACCCGAAGTTCATTATTCTCACACACTCTTTCTTTCTTCTCTTCTTCCTCTTCATCTAGATGTTGTCTGCACAGGCAGTAAAACGAACACAAATATTCTTCCTCTTTCTCAACTTGTCCCCTGACCCTCCAAAGGGGAAAAAAAAAAGAAAAAAAAAGTCACTTGCTTAAGAGCTAGTGACATAGTTCCTAAAAAAAAAGGGTGAAGTGTATACGGACCCCCCTATGCTTTTGTAAAATTATACAACACCCTCCTGTAGTTTTAAAAATACACAATACTCCCCTGTGATTTTTGAAATTAAGCACAATAGCTCTCTGTAATTTTAAAAGTGCACGGTACTCCCCTATGATTTTTGAAACTAAGCACAATAGCTTTCTCTGTCAAAAATTCTATTTATTTTAACGAAAAATGTGATGCACGCGTGTCAAATGCGATTATTCAAGGTTTTTTTGCTTTAATTATTAATTATTTAGACAAAAATACCCTTATATGACATATATTTTTTCTTGAGGGTTGGAAAAAATGAGTATTTTTTCCAAACAATTAAAAATTTAGGCAAAATAGATGGATTTTTTGAAGGGGGTTGTTGTGCTTAGTTTCAGAAATCACAGGGAAATATCATGCACTTTTAAAACCACATGGGTTATTGTAATTAGTTTCAGAAAACACATGGTGATATCGTGTACTTTTAAAACTATAAGGGAATATTGTGTAACTTTACAAAAATATAGGGGGTCTCGTACACTTTACCCCAAAAGAAGCTGTCGGCAAGTACTTTCAGTCAGCAAAAGACCGAATATTGCGCAGCTTGATTTTCGCCAAAATGTTCTGTCCTTATTACATTTTTTCATATCACTTTAAGCAGCTGTAATTTCCTAATCAACGTTTGATCGGGATCTATACCTTCCTCTTAATACAGGTGATGTGTGCTATAAAGTCGACGAAGTGAGATCTATTTTAGTTACGACCAGATCTATAACTTTGGGTTCCTTCTCTGTCGTCAGTCCTCGTTTCTACTTCTCTTTCCATTGCGTTGGTTGGTTTTATTTCGAGATTGTTAAGTATTATTTTTTTTTTAAAAGAAAGTTCCGGATTCAGATATCCGTCAGATAATTCAATATTTGTTGGATTCAGTTTTGGTAAGAAATTTTAAAATTCGGTGGATATCTGAAGCGATTTTAGTAAAAGGATGTATTAATCGGATTCAATTTTGGAAACCTCATTTTTTGCGGATATCGGATCCGCTACCATCCCTACATGGAGATTGCGAGATGATGGTGAGGAACAAAGCCACACCACATGACCAACAAAAAGCTTAACTATACAATATCATCTGATAAGGTAAAAACTGTATAGTTACTTATTCAGTACTTCTGAGTCATAATCCCGCAAAAAGAACAGTGTAGGCTTAATCTCGGAGAATAGCTCCAACACCCAAATAAGTAATTACTCGACTCAAATCAAAATAATTAACTTGATAGTGGAAATAAAGAATTGTGAATTACCTTTTACTGTTAATAAGGGGTATTTATACTGTTTTAAGTATTTTTCTAGGTGCTAAGATGATCTCGCAAGGTTCTAGTTGTTCAGCAAAGAGGGGAATATTCTCATTAATGAGTGGGGTATTTATACTATAAGAATTTTCCCAACATTTTACGGAGGAATCACAATATACTCCTCCAGTGCCAAAGATAGATGAAGTACATATCTCGGTCCGGTATTTAGGGAGGGGTAGACCTCGGGGCAAAATCTGCGAACAGACATCTCGGACCGAAAAATATTTTTCAGTGTTACTAAATATTGAAAAATTAATAAAACAATTTTCACAAAGATATTTGACGTCAAAGGCTCTATTTGTTTATCGTAAAATAACTTATTTGTAAAAAATATTTTTCTCTAAAAATATTTTTTTAGAAAAATAAAATATTTTTCTTAGTAATAATTTGTCCTATATAGCTAGCTCAAGAGAGTTAACGAGAATTTTATATTTTTTCCTTGAACCCCTAGTTGTCCACTTGGACTACACTGAAGTCCCAATTAATGAGAAATATTTAATCGGTTTGACAGAAAAGGAAAAGGAATCAAATTAAAGTTTGTTTCCTGATGGCTTTTTGCACTTAAAAAGTTTGTCGCATCCAGGGTATGTGCATGTCTATTGCTTTTACTTCTCTTTATTTCTTTTAGGATAAAGTGTACCAGAATCCTTGTGGTTAAGTATAACTGCAATGGTATTCTCTATATTTTAAAAATTAGTATAAGTAGTTTTTGTGTTTTGATAAAATTACACACGTACTCCCTCCGTCCTTTTTTCATCAAAAGAGCTAACAGAATTTATAAAAAAACGTAAATACCCTTAATTTTTTTACATTTCTCTCTTATGTCCTTTTCTCTTTTGTTCAAACTAAAAAAATAAAAGAAAAAAATATATATATCTATATCTATATATATATATATATATACAAAAAAATCTTCTTAGCCATCACAGAGAAAAACGTTCCACAATGTCGAAGAGAGGACACGGAGGTTCGGCCCGTCATTAGGTCTGCCGGTGTCGACGATGGTGAACTGCGCCGACAACACCGGAGCTAAGAACCTGTACATCATTTCAGTATTTTTTTTTTTTTTTTGTTGGTTTTTTGTTAAGGCCGGTATAGATGTCATTGCTTATTAACTATTGAATTTCAGACATGCTTGATGAGGTTTTGTGGAGCTTCAATTTATTGTACAGATTGTCTTGTAAATGAAATGAAGCTGAAAATGGAAAGATACCATATATGGTGTGATCTAGATTGTCCCACTTAGAATCACAGACGCATTTACTTCTTCTTTATGTATTTGTTAATTTTGATCATTTTGTGAGTTGTGTATCTTAGGGGCGGTGTGTGGAAATCTTTGATCTTGTCACTTTATGCTACTTTTGCATGACTATAAAGCTTAAGAAGGGTGAATTGGCACTGGGAATTTTGTTAGAGTTAAAAGGATTTATGCATATCTATTGATTTTAACTTAAAAAAAAAAAATACATTTATGTATGGCTGGTGGGGTGTGGGAGGCTGGGTTGGGGGGGAGGAAAGATGAGTATTTACCTTTTCTTTTTTGTTTTTCTTTTTTTTTTTGTGTTTAATTATTTATTTTTTGAAAGGGCATTTATGTCTAAAAACTAATAAATTTTGCTCACATGTACATCAAAACAACTGCCCATTTGCATGTCAAGCGTGTTCATGTCACCTAGGGAGGTAATGTGCACTTTTACCAAAACACAGAAACTACTTATGCTAGTTTTCGAAACATAGGGAGCACCGATACACTTATGTCTAACCATAGGGGGGGTTTGGTGCAATTCACCCTTTTTTTTATTCATCATTCAAGAAAGTGAGTGATTCCTTCATTCTTTTAACTTTGAAAGTACTCACATATAATATTAATAAATAAGTGTTTTGAATCGATTAATGAAGTTAATTTTTCAAAAACATCATCAGAAAAAAATAATAAAATTCTCTAAAATAGCAAAAAGAGAAATCCATTTTGTCATTTAGATGAAAACAAATAGGATTGTTAAGAACTCATGGAGCCTTTCCCCTCAATCAGACAAACAAAGAAGGGAACCTTGCTCGGTTCTTATGATTCCATGTCTATAACTCAATTCATCCGATTATTTTAGGAATGAACCTAGTCCAGAATATGAATTATAAAAGAAAATACCTATTAAACCAGTCATAAGAATACCAATTATAGTATCTATGAGGAACATGTACACCTTGACGTTCGTTATGATCTAATTGTCTTCGTGCTGAACTTGGAATTACTTTTTATCTTGAGCAATAATTTTTTCCTTTTAACTTGTTTCCACAGAAGGAGGTTAGGCATGCAGAGAAGTCCATTAGTGTGATGGTTTCTTCTGTGTCGCAAATATCCCTGGTATTTTTCCTCTATTTTCTTTCACTTACCATACATGTGGTGCCATGGTCATGTGTGAATTTCAATCCCCAACAAGCCAATGAGCTGGAAATGGATTATAAATTGTTATCCAAAGTTTGCAGATCATCAAAATAGCTTCTCTGCAGATTAGTATTTCATCCCATAAGCCTGCTATTAGCCCAAGATTAGGGGAAATTTGTTAGGGGTCATTTATTATCTTAATTGGCCTTGGTTTGTGGCAAAGAGGGGGAGAAACTGTGTTTGTGAAAATTGGCCTTGGTTTGTGGCAAAAAGGGGGAGAAACTGTGTTTGTGAAGCTGATACTGTTCTTTGCACTTGTTGACTACTGTGGTTTGTTCAAAATGGATCATTAATTTCTTTGTCTGCAGGTTCATTATTACAGTTGCAAGTATTGCAGGTACAAAGACTAGTTTTGCCAAAAACAAAGCCAAATAGGGAGTTTGTTAGCCCGAGATTAGGGAAAATATGTTAAGGGTAATTTATTATCTTAATTGTCTTTATTTTTGGCAACACAAATCTTGGTTTGGTAAACGATTGTGCAAGATCTATCTTATATGGAAAGCTATCAATTTGCTGCACCTATAATTATGAGGCGATTCTGATAAGGCTAAGAAGATTCTGATTAAGCAAATTTGTAATTGAACAAAATCTTTGCAGATTGACTTGGGTAAAGACGCCTACAAAGGCCAATAATTCTCACGTGTTGCTTGGAGCCCAAGTTTGCAGCTCTCTCACCTGTATATACTGATGATCTCGCAAGAACCAAGGGGGACAGCAGACAGAGAGCAAAGTCTAGATATTATAAGGGTTGTAATGTGTTTATTGAGTTTGTTTGAGGAAACACCGTGGTGAGAGTTCGCTTTAGCACTATGAACGCGCTGAGCAGGTTTTTGTGTGTAAATACTCTATTCGTTTGTTTCATTGTACATCCTTCGTGAGAAGGAGGTGAGTATTCGGGCGAATACGCAAATTCGATGGTATCTTGCTAGGTTGTAAATCCTTAGGTGGGTTAGATGGTCTAGGCGGTGAGGGTTACAAAGAAGTTGTGAATCACATAAGTCCATTGACTATTGTAACCGTGGAAACATCTAGTGGATTGGCTATTTTGACCAGGGATTGGTCATGTGGTTTTTTCCCAGTTGGGTTTTCCACGTTAAAAGGACTGTGTGTACTTTACTTACTATTCTGTCATTTATTTCACTGTATGAATTAGGCGTATCACTGTGGTTGATTCACTTATCACTATAATTAATCTGCAAATGTGTTTAATTGTTTAAATGCACAGTCGAACACAAAGCTGGAAACTGGATTTCACCTGCAAAACATGGCCTTCTTCGCGTCGAAAAATGTCATGTTCTCCCTTCTAGTTATCTTTGCCATGTCCTGGATGGCGCAAGCCAGGGATCCTGATATCCTCTCTGGTTTTTTTAGTTCCAGCAAACTTGACTTCCACTGATGGTAACTTTTTTGCCTTCAATGGTATGTGCGGTAATCTTCAAGAACCCTGCTCTTGACTTTAAAGTAATGAAAGCTAGCAAAGGAGAGTTTCTAGCTCTCGATGGCCAGAATGTTTCGCTAGCAGTTCCCTGGCGGTAAAGCTAATCCACCACACACCCACCCTCGTTCTATTGAGCTTCTATTTGTCGTGGAAGGCTGTCTTGAAGTTGGTTTTGTGGATACTACGACTAAGCTCTATGCTCAAACTCTGCAGACCGGTGACATGTTCATCTTTTTGAAAGGCCTAGTTCAGTATTAATACAACCTTTATGGCACCAAACGCGCCACTGCTATCTCTGGTTTTGGAAGTGTTAATACCGGGACAATTTCGCTTCCTGCAACTCTGGTTGCCGCTGGAATTGAAGATCGAATTCTCGCAAAGGCCTTTAAGACTGACATTGCTACAATTCCTGCAACTCTGTTTGCCTCATATTTGAACTTTTTTTGCAAATATTCGGGACCTAATTGAACTTTTCTCTTTTGCATATGTTGTTTTTCAATTTTGGTCCTCTAACCATAGTCATATGCAAATCACATGACCAATTTTCCGTTAAAATTAACTTCAATTTTAACGATTAGGACTAATATGAGACTATTAGAAAATATATAGGACTAAACTGAGACTTTTAGGCAAACATGTAAGACTAAATTGAGACTTTTGAAATATATAGGACTAATGAGACTTTTACGCAAACATATAAGGCTAAATTGAAACTTTTAAAACATATAACACTAAACTAAATTTTTGGTAAAACATATAGGACCATTGGTGCTATTCTCCCTTTAAATAATCCAAAATGGTTCTATGTGACCCTTCGACGGGATTCTATCAAAAGCTTAAGGAAGCTTTTATGGGAAAAATATAGAACCCGTATTTCAGCTATTTTCTCTTCATATGTCATTAGTGTGCCACGTAAAAAGGGTATCTTCCTTTAAGTTCTCTTATAATTGGATGGAAGGGTTAGATAGGGTCACTTTAGATTCTTTTATGGTCACATTTAGACTTTTCATAGCTTTATGGTGAAAAAAGATAATAAATAGTTCAATAGTCAAATAAAATGTGGGTGTACCTTAATCTTAACTCTTGCATTTTAGAGTTGTATTGATGGTCAATATGACTATTGGAAAGGTGTGTTTCACTAATGAAGATTAGGTGAAATTTTAAAATAGAGGGGTTCTTATAAAGGTAAAACATAAAGGAGAACAAAGTCCTTTGTCCTTGTATTCTATCTTTTGTTTTATTCATGGCACTTTTCCCTTTGCTTTTTAGAAAATGTTGTTTAATAAAATTATTAATGAGCAACAAGTTGGATACATTCTTTTGCAAAGTTCTTATTTTGTAAATATGAGTTTGACAGAGGTATGCTTGAAGATGTAATATTATCAAAAGATTAATTGTGTAAAATCCTCGATGAACAAGTAACTAAATATTCTAATATATTGAATACAAAAGCATAGTTTATAGACTTATACCACTAGAAACATCGTCGTCTTTTTTAGGTGGAATATATTTTTCTAGAGGGCGTTTGATTTACGGACAAATTTTTTATTCTCGGGAATATTATTTTTGGGAATGATATTCTCAGTAATGTTATTCCCGGGAATGGCGTTAAAAATGTTTGGCTTGTTAAAAACATTCCTAAGAATATTTTGTCAAGTTCCTATAAATGTTATTTTATTATGTTTGGTTTAGACTCAATATTTCTGGGAATGCTGAGCAATTTTTTAATAATGCCCTTAATTCAAAAAACAAGAATATCAAACAAAGTATACATATAACGATACATTTTGCATACTATTGCTAATACACGAGTAAAAAAATATTTAAGGTATTAATATAAAGAAAATAAATTTATTTTTATAATTTTACAAATTGTAGCTTGAAATTGGCCAAATTAGAAACTTAAATTTATTATTTTAAAAGACTTTAAACATTAAAATTTAAAAAGTATTTATTTTATTATTATTTTCTTTTCAAATTTCTATATTCATTTAAATTAAAATTTTAAAATCTACAATTTAACTTTAAAAATAATTTTAAATATAAAATTTTAGTGTAACTTAGAAAATTGATAATTTTTACTTATTTCATTATATTTTTGTTTTTATTCCTATTATTTTATTTATTCTAAATATTTTATTTTATTTTGTTCTATTTTATTTTATTCTTACTAATTTTATTTTTATTTATTTTATATATTTTATTTTACATTTTTTTATTTTTTTATTTATTGTTATTATTTTTTCTAGATATTTTATTTTGTGTAGTTTTGTCTTATTTTATTCTTACTAATTTTATTTTATTTTATCTCATTATACTTTCTTATTCTATTTTATCATTTAATATATATTTTTGTTTTATTTTATTTTATTATAATTTATTTTTTTATATTTTATTTTTTTAATTTTTTTCTATTTTTTTCTATTTTTTTAATTTTTTTAATTTAATATTATTATTTTATGTTTTACATTATTTATTTTATCTTTATTTTATTTAATTTTTTAGTTTTTTAGTTTTTTATTTTTATTTTTATTATTTACTTTATTTTATTTATTATTTGATTGCATTTATTTTAATTTTATATTTTCTAAGATGGGTATTTGCGTCTTTTATTTTTTCAAACTTACTCCCATGGCTTGGAAATGTAAGATTCATACCTTCTCACATGGGAATAGAATTGGCCAAATCATGGAAATATTGCATTTCCAAGAATGTGATATTCCTAAGAATATTTTTTTTATTTTGCGAGCCAAACATGAGAATATCTTATTTCAAACTTCACATTCTCAGGAATCTTGTAATATTCTGCTAATCAAACGCCTCCCTAGTTTATTAAAGAAGTAGATCATCATATGCGTACGACATAATTTGTAAACTATAGCGAAGTACTAATTTTTAATACAATACATAGTTTGTTCTATATTAAAACTATTAAATTATGAGGGTAAATATTCAATTTGATCACTTATCTTTAGAGTTTATGCTATTTTAGTCCTTATCTTTCTAAATGTACTTTTTTAGTCCTGTATCTTTGGAGTTGTGTCATTTTAATCTTTATCTTTTAAAATGTACTCTTTTAGTTCCGTATGTTTACCATTTGTTCCAACTTAGTTCTTATATTTCAAAATAGTGGAGGACTAATGTGGACCATAATGATAAAGATAAGGACTAAGTTGGGACAAATGATAAAAATACGAGACTAAAAAAATACGTTTTGAAAGATAAATGGCGTTGAGATTATGTTTTTCTTACTACCTAAAAGTTTTACTTTGAACTTCTTCGTGTAAAGATTTTATAGGTGTACCAAACCAGTCTCTAAAGTGACTTATGCTACCGTTTTTTCTCATATAAACCTATCATAGGCCCTCTTGTCTTTTCCATTGTAAACGCACGGTCATTATTCTTGGCTAACCGCTTGAGTCATCTTTCTATAAAAAAAAGTTCAGAGCAATCAAAGTATTGTTTGGTTACCTCTTTAAAAAGTGGATAAAATTAAAAAGTTAAAAATGACACATAAGAACTAGATGAACTTAGTATTTAAATTAGTATTATCAATAAAATTGCCTCCTTAATCTTTAGATTATTACATGCTTATTGTGCTACATTTGTTTATCAAATATGTGACAAAAGTAATTTTGAAAAATTTAGCTAAGGGAGTCAAAAGTGGTCATATTATTTCGTTTATATACATATATATTAGAAGTCATTTAGATTCTCTTTTCTCATTATAAACAATGTAATTGGCTATATTACTTTTAGCGGAGAATTCTAATTGGTGATAAGATTTTTAGGATCTTCTCACTTACCATCCAACATGTTTGAGGCAATGACACTTGTCTCTCAAATGATTTTCAATGGTGACTTGTGATTTCATTTACAAGTCATTACAAATACTAACAAAGTATATTTGCACTTATTTTTTTGTATTTATATTCCCAAAATACCCTTTACTTGCACTACATTGAAAGTCACTTATAAATATTTTGGAGTAGAAACAATGAAAAGGAAATAAAAGTATAATTATTTCTTCAACTATATTGTCATTGCAACTATTTTGCAACATAAATTTACTTTGAATGCATTGTGTATCATCATCCATCCAAAAGTTCAACCTTCCTATGTTGAAAAATTTCAACATGTGGGGCTATATATGTAAATATTTAAATGCGTTGTGCTATCTATTAATTAAGCTTAATTAAAGTGATCTAATTAAGAATTAATTTTAGGCTTATGGGTATAATTGTCATGGAATCAATGTGTAGATACCTTAGTGATATTTCTAATTTGATGAGGGGCCAAATTAGAAATATATAAAACTTATAAGTTATATTAAGGTTATGTTCCTCAAATTGTACGTACGTTATTTTTCTCTGCATCCCCATCAACAGAGAAAAGAGGCCACACCTTTGGCAAAAGTTCGTACCAATTTGGAAGATCACTACCCATTCATCTTCGGCAAATGGATTCAGGTACGCTTTCGCTTTCTGTATCTCCTTATTCTCTTGAATTGAAGTGGATAGTAACATGTGTACTAGGGTTTGTTGAAGAACTTATAGAAACATGTTTTAGGTCTTTTTTGGGTTAAATTTCTGAAATTATTGATGTTATTTGGAATTGTAAACATATTAATTATTTTTGGCAAATCTTAACAAGTGGTATCAGAGCCACCCATGATTGATTCATGAGAATTTGTTAAATTTTAGTTTTGAAAATTTTAAAGAATTTAGGGTTTTGATCTTTTATGGCAAAATTTGCCTATATTTTTGGGTATTTTAGATTCAGATTAAGTATGCTTTAGGTTTTAAAAAAATAAAAAATAAAAAACTGGGACACTCTGGTTCGAGTAGCGCGTGAATTGTGTGTGCCCGTGTATTGATGTAATGCTATACCACACCAACGTCTCAAGATTAGTGAACTATAATGCGTATGTTGTCTCGTGTTGTACAAAGTTTTATGCATGTCTTTTGCAACTACTTAAATTGTGCCATGTGTAGTATGTTTGTTGCAGTTAAGTCAACTTTGTGCATATGGCTTTAATATTATCAAAAAGAACATGGGCTGCTTTAATGATTATAGTTCAATTTTCCAATTATCTTGGATTCAGCAGTGAAAAGAATTAACACTGATAGCTATGTGTGTGAATAATGTTTGTCTACCACATGATACATGCATGAGATATACGATTTGGTGGTCACTTTTATTCATGTATAGTCATGTTCGTTCATTAAAGTCTAATTACATCAGATGACTTCTGATCGACATGGATTTTATATATAAAATGTGGAGGCTAGCTAGTGTACGTCGCTGTTGTATAGTTGGCCGATATATGCCATCAGGTCTGCCCAAGGACCATCTTGGGACCTTTAGGGCGCTGCTGCGCCAATTTTGCTGGAAACTATGATTTTTTATTTTTTTTTTGGGAATGTCTTTTATATGATAAAAAAAAGAAGTTAAATTCAAATATTTTGGTACATCAATTATGCTTTTAAGGTTGTCTAACACTTTAAATGAGCTAATTGAAACAAGATGTCGCCAAAGTGACCTCTCTTGTGTAAATTTTTTATGATGAATGTTGGATGCTTGTGTGTGTGTATATTCATGCGGGTATTAGCCAGCCCAAAGGAAGGTTAATATTTGGCTGACTTGCACACATACCTGTGATAATAAACATGTGACAATTATAAGGTTTACATGTGATTAATAAGTCAATCCAAAAATAGGCTTATTATTTGACATGATTTATTATCAATGTTTGATCACTACAACAAGAGTACCACTTACAGTTAATATTATTATCCAAAGACTTGATATTAATGTTGTGCTAAGTATCTTGAAATGGGGTTTACCATTATTTGAATTTATTGTTTTTTGAAATATAGATATTTTCTTGAACATGTTTGTTGATTGTTTATTTTATTCTCATTTCAGCTAGTATGTCTACAAATACTATATCTGCCAACATAAATTCAATTCCCATTCTTAATGGGATGAACTTTGAGGATTGGAAAGAGAACATTGTAATTGTTCTCGGCTGTATGGATCTGGACCTTGCACTTCGTGTGAAGCCCCGCATTCATTTATACAATTAATTATATGAATTCATAAGTATTTAACGTACACTCATACTTTCTTATTTGCATTCTAGAGTTTCTAAGTGCATTTACATGGTTTTATAAATATTTACATCGTTTTACGTGCACTTGTATCGTTTAATGTGCATTTAAATTCAATTACGTGCCTTTGGAGGTTTTAGATATCGTAGGCAATAATTAAATTGTTTTGCGTCACATTAGCTAACTAAACAATTAAATTTGGACTAGAATGGCATATTAGTAATTAAGTTTCTAGTTGGAGGGGCAACTTAGACATTTGGTCACTTAGATATTTTTCACCTAACATAAAACACACACAACACACTCAACACACACACAAAAATACTACAACACACACACATCAGACCATACTCACCACACACGATCAGGAAAGAAAAAAAAGAAAAGAAGAAGAAGAAGAAAAAGAAGGGAATGAGAAGAAGGATGGATCTTAGGCCATTTTCCAGCTATTTCTTTGCGTTTCTAGCTTCTTCAAGTGATTTTCTTGCTTCTCTTGCCTTCTAATTCAAGATCCAAGGTGAAGGATGTTTTCAAAATGCTTTATAAATGTTACATGGTTCATGATTATGAGATATATATGTGTATTGAGCATGATGAAGGTGAATATAAGCTTGCTTGGTGAATTTTAAATTGGGTATGTTCAATCTAGGGTTTGAATTTTGTATTGATGTTATCTTTAGGTTGGACTTGTCTTCTATAGCTTGTGATGATCTTGAAGAAGTGTTAAATGAGTAGTATGAAATATTACATGTATGGAGTATGTTCAAGTGGTTACAAAGAGAAGAAAGAAATGAATTGAACTTTGAATGCTAGGGCTAAGTTGATAATTGTGGGATGAATGTGCTATACTTGAGTTGTATGATTTTGGAGCTAGAAAACTTGTGGAATATTGTTGTTTAGCATTAATTTAAGTTGTATAATTGATTTGGGCTTGGAAGAATGAGTTTAGAAGCAAGAAATGCAATTTCGTGCATCATACTGTCGGATCCGGTCGACCTGATTAGTCAATTTTGGCTACTATCGGGCGACTCTAGTCAGATCCGGTCGACCGGATCAGTCGCCCAGAAGTCACTGTCGGGCGAGTCAAGTCAGATCTGGTCGAACGGATAGTCGACCAGACGGCAGACAACTTTGCGCAATATTTTTTGGAAGCCATATCTCACTCAATTCAACTCCGAATTGAGTTCCGTTTGATTCTAGAACTATCTACATTTGATAAGCTTCGATTCTAGACCAACATCAGAGTAATTGGAGTTCAGGAAAGAAGGGAAATTAACTATTTAAGTTAGGATAATGTAGAAACGTTGACGTTGCTTCATAGTTTTGCTAGTGCTGGCATTTTGTTGCGGTTTCGAGTAATCTGTTGATGGATTTTCACTACATTATGATAATTTATCACACTTGAGGCACTATAAATGCTATATATGCAAGATTGTTATGTGTTTGCTTGATATGCCATTGATTAATCGTTTACTATCGCAAGAGGTTTACGTGCTTACTCGCCATATCTTGTTATTACTGTTATGACGGAAGTAACTTACCTTGTTGTTATCCTAGTGCTCTCTCTCGCTTGGTACAACCCTTGGAGAGTTGGGATGTATTATTAGTGCTCTCTCTTGCTTGGTACAACCCTTGGAAAGTTGGGATGTATTATTGGTGCTCTCCTTCGCGTGGTACAACCCTTGGAGAGTTGGGACATATTATTAGTCCTCTATCTCGCATGGTACAACCCTTGAAGAGTTGGGACGCATTATTAGTGCTCTCTCGCTTGGTATAACCCTCGGAGAGTAGATTTGAATACTTGTTTCATTATTAAGTTCATTCCAATCTTGTTATGTCTTGATTACACATATTGAGTTGATTTCGTTCTTGTTATATATTGTATTTGCATAGCATTGTTATCTATTCTCGCTTGGTACAACCCTTAGAGAGTAGAATTGAGTAATTGTTTTGATATTATTGCCATATATGATGTTAACTTATTAGTTTTTATCTACTCTCGCTTGATACAACCCTTGGAGAGTATAAATGCATGATTAGTACGTTGTTTAATCCGTTCATGTGTACTTGTCATCCATGTTAATCTTGCTATTCTTGTTTTATATGCATAGCATGGTTTAGAAAGAAGTTTGCGCAAAGATAAAACCTTTGTGAAAACCTTTCATTGTTTTCTTCCTCACTGAGCTATATGTAGGATTAGCTCACCCCTTTTTCAATAATTTCAGGTGAAGATTAGCCTAAGCAAACCCCCATGTGGATGCAAGCTTCATTGATGTGATGGGTTGAATTCCTGCTTATGTGATCTACATGCTTGCCTGTGAAGATGTACTCCCTGTTGTAATAAGCATGATTTTGTATGATTGATTGATTTAATTTATTGTAACAATCTTTTGGTCAACTAGATACCTAGCTAAGTTGATTACTTTACTTACTAGACTTAGGTTTGGAATGTTGTACCGATGGATTTAAGTCTTGTAACTATGTAATAGGATGTTGTAACCCTTTAAGACCGATATTTTGGGAGAAGTTTGGAAGTCCTTTGGGGCTTCTTGCGGTGTATTATGATTGTTCAGGTTGCTACGTTCTGATCTCACAGGGGTTAAGTATTAATACGCCATGTTTCGGGCTTAGCCTTGCGATAGGTTGGGGTTGGGGCGTGACATTTCGAATTGAGAAACCCGCTTCTTTTAGGGATGCAAGTTCTCCTGATAACAGGATGAACTTTGAGAAATGGGATCGCTCAAATCGCATGAGTCTCATGATCATTAAGCATGACATTCCGGAGGCATTTAGGCGTGCAGTGTCCGAAAGGATAACCAGTGCCAAAGATTTCCTAGCCGAAATTGAGAAACATTTTGTGAAAAAAAGAATGATTAGGCGGAAACAAGCACGCTTTTGCAAAGCTTGATTTCCATGAAGTATAAAGGCAAATGAAATATCAGGGAGTACATTATGGAAATGTCTCATATTGCTTCAAAACTTAAAGGACTTAAGCTCGAGCTGTCTGATAACTTACTCATGCATCTACTATTAATCCCTCTTCTTGCATAGTTCAGCCAGTTTAAGGTCAGTTACAACTAGCATAAAGATAAATGGACTATCAATAAGCTTATTTCTTATTGTGTGTAAGAAGAAGAGAGATTGAAGCAAGATACGACAGAAAGTGCTCATTTGGCAAGCACCTCCAAGGACAAGGGCAAAAAGAGGGAATATGAAGCTGCTAAGGGTCCAAAGCATAAGAAATCGCAGCAGGAAAATAAGTGTGTTTCTTATGCAACCAACATGGACACGAGAAGAAGAATTGTGCCAAATATCACGCTTGGCGTGCAAAGAAATGTACAATTCTCACTTTGGTATGTTTTAATGTTAATTTAGCTTTAGTACCTAGAAACACTTGTGGTTAGATTCTGGTGTTACTATTAACATAAGTGTTTCTGTGTAAAGTTAAATAAGGCACCGAAAGCCAAATGATACTGAAAGAATTATCTGTGTGGGCGATGGAAAATCGGCAGAAGTTAAAGCAATAGGAAATTTTTAGGTTGTTTGGAACTAGTTTTCAATTTGAATTTGAAAGACATTTTGGTTATACTGTCATTTAGATTGGATTTGGATTGTATTTCCATTTTGGGACAAATCAAAAATTTATCGGTCTTTTGAAAATAATAAGGTTAGTGTTTCTTCAAATTCAAATGTTGTGATTACTAGTTCATTATGCAATTGCAATAACCTATGATTAACACTATTGCATCATAAAGTTAAACTCTGCATGTGGAATCACATGGTATTAAGCGCAAATTAAATAAAGAAATTTAAGCTACATTATGACTCAAGAGCTAAGGTTATCACTCTGGGGAAAAGCATTAAAGAATGCAGCTTATATTTTAAACAAAGTATCCACTAAAGCATTCTCACATTTGGAATATATAGCTAAGGCAAGGCCTTATAGGCCACATAAAGGGAAATTGAACTCCAAAATAGTGAGTAACTGCTTTATTAGGTATTATAAAGCAATTAGGGGCCACAAAACTTAAGATCCCACAATTAGGTCAGTTTTGAAATGAAAACTGCAACATTTTAAGGATATTGAGTTTGGGGGAGAAATAAGGTCATGGACATTGTCTTCGAGGAGGAATCAGTTTCGATTCCTACTATTGCTTTTGACAATGTGTGGGTTTCTACACCTATCATTGATCAAGAAAAAAATCAGGAACCTCAAAAGACAATGTTGAACAACTCTCCATACAAGATGAGGTAATTGTTCAGAAGAACAAACTCAACAATCTCAAGAAACAATGCCACGAAGGAAATCCATAAGAGAAAGAAGAAATACAATTTCTCCAAAGAACATAAGGAAAATAATGGAATGGTGAGAGATGATTCAATCAACTTCCATCAGTACATGCATGGTTCTAACTCTCAAAAGTTGATTAATATCAATCAAGAGTACCAATCAAACAAGACAATAAAATTTGGGAGCTTGTCCCATTACCAGAAGGTGCGAACCCCATAGGTTAAAATCAAAGGGATTTGAAAGGTAATTTGAAAAGATTATTAGTCTTGTAGCTTAAGATTTTACTCAAAAGAAAGACATTAAATTTTTTAAGAGACTTTCACTCAGGTTTCAAAGAAAGACTATTTCAGGATAATTTAGGGGAATGTTGCACATTTTGAATTTGAGTTACATCAAATGGATATTAAGACGACATTTCTCAATGGCGACATTGATGAGACAATGTATATGGTGCAATCAGAAAACTTTGTGTTGAAAGACATAAAAAATATGGTTTGCAAATTAAAAAAATCCATCTATGTACTCAAGTGAACTTTCCGTTAAAGGTACTACAAATTTCATCAAGTAATTATCTCCTTTGGTTTTGAGATAAATGCTTTTGATAATTGTATGTATCTCAGGTTCAGTGGGAGTAAGAATATCTTCCTGGTTTTGGAAATTGATCACATATAGCTTGCCACTAATGATATAGGCATGTTGCATAAAACCAACTCAGTGACGTCTCTTTTATATTAGGGATTCAAATATACCGAGATTGCTCTTGGGGTATTCTTGGATTATAACAAAAGAGCTATATCGATAAGATACTTAAAAGTTTGGCATGCAGGACAATAAACCAGGTAACACCCCTATCACTAAGGAGAATTCAGTTTCAGAAAAATGCCCAAAAGGTGATATTAAAGTTAAGAAAATTTAGAAGATCCCTTATGCGTCAGCTGTAAGGAATCTTAAGAAAACTCAAGTATGTATGTGTTTGTATTGTGCGTACATAGTAAAGATGTTAGACAGAAACTAAGAAACCCTGTAATGGATCATAAAGAAATTAGGACACAAATGGGTTATAAAGAATTGATAGAGAATAAAAGATTACATGTTCACATATTGGAAGTCAGATCAATTAGAGATCATTAAGTATTCTGATTCCGGTTCTTTGGGATTCCGAGACATTGAGAGATCCATCAAGTGTTTAGGTACTTAAGGCAAGAGTACAAAGTGTACAAATTTCTATAAAGCATATTGGGACAAACTCTATGATTGCGGATCTGCTTATTAAGGAACTACTGCCCAAGGTCTTTAATGAGGACACTGCTTATAAGGGTGTAGTATTGTATAAGGATATTACTGTTTAATGAGAGTTTGTATTTTGATGCTTTATGTCTGGTTTAGGACACACTTTGGTATTTGGTATTTGGATATTTTCTGCATAAATAAAGTATTCAGTTCAGATTCACTCTGTTACATTATGTTCGGTTTCGATCTCACTAAAGTAGGACCAGTTGGAAATAGACATGTTTGGATCACATTTCATGTGATTTTCCATGCTACGCATCCATGATTGATCTATTTCATTTGGTTGTATCGGTATACGTGACCATTGATAGGTTTAGTTATGCTAAATATTACGAAGACCACTTTGATCCTATATCGATATAGTCAATGGACGAGATTGTCTGGATATACCATAAGGTTGTGATATCAAATTTTCGATCTCATAAAGTTAAATGCATTTGTAAGGTTACATATATGGCCCAGTGGGAGATTGTTGAAAACTTTCAACATGTGGGGCCATATATGTAAATATTTACATGCGTTGTGCTATCTATTAATTAAGCCTAATTAAAGTGATCTAATTAAGAATTAAGTTTAGGCTTATGGGTATAATTGTCATGGAATTAATGTGTAGATACCTTAATGATATTTCTAATTTGATAAAGGGTCAAACTAGAAATATCTAAAACTTATAAATTATATTAGGATTATGATCCTCAAATTGTATGTACGTTATTTTTTTATGGATCCCCATCAACAGAGAAAAGAGGCTACACTTTTAGCAAAACTTCGTACCGATTTGGAAGATTACTACCCATTCATTTATCTCTGACAATGGATTCAGGTACGCTTCCGCTTTCTTCCTTATTCTCTTGAATTGAAGTGGGTAGTAACATGTGTATTAGGATTTGTTGAAGAACTTATATAAACATATTTTAGGTCTCCTTTGGGTATGAAATTATTGATATTATTAGGGACTGTAAACATGTTGATTATTTTTGGCAAATCCTAACATCCTATGGATAAAACTAATATAACTTACCAAAAGTTGACATACTACCTACAATTGTTTTGGAAAGAATGAAAATAATGTTTGAATTTTTTTTTTCTAAACTTTATATAGAAATTTATGGTTTGTAATGCAATCTAGTCATTTTTTTGCATAAGTTGATGATAGTGTGAGATATTGTTTTTTTGAATAAATTTAGAATATGTTAAAGTGGCCTTTACACTATCCAGTACATGAGGGGTATTAAGTAAAGATTTTCATAGTTATTATAATGACATAGCTAGGCTTCTTTCGCAATGTCCAAACAAATTTGAGGATAATTTTTTTCTTTTTCAATTGTTGAAAGTGATTAATGTTTTACTTTTGTTTTACAGATCCCAAAATAGAACAAATATTTGAGCGCATATGCAAAGACATAGTACGCAAATGTGGTTATCTTCCTCTAGCAATCTCTATGATAGGAGGAATTTTGAGATATAAGACTTCTCTGGAGGAGTGGGATATAATGAATGGAGACATTGACTTATATTTAAGGAAAAGAGCATGTAGCGAAGAAGCAAGTGGATCAGAGCTTCATGTATTGGCATTGAGCTATGATGAACTTCCATATTATCTGAAACCATGTTTTCTTTATATGGGCAATTTTCGAGAGGATGAGTCCATAGAGACCGAAAAGATATATCAACTATGGATAGCAGAAGGGTTGATCTTGTCAAAGCACTGTGGAGAAGGAGAAACAATAATGGATGTAGGAGAGCGCTATCTAAATGAGTTGGCCTTAAGATGTATGGTTGAAGTAGAAATGGATAACCTATCAATAGTTCCAAGGTTTGAATCATGTCGACTTCATGATCTCATGGGAGACCTTTGTTTGGCTAAGGGAAAAGAAGAAGACTTCTTCAAGGTCATCAATATCCACGGTCAAGAACTGCCTACAATGTATTAGGAAAGAATCATATCAGTCCATAAATCTTGGAGATAATTATTCATTATCCATCACAATCCTACAATCGTAGGAGCAGATCATGAGTCAATATGTGTAGATATTTTTGTTTATTTCTTTCCATGTAAAGTTTGTAGTTTTCTGCATATATATAGTGAAAAGCTGTATTAATAAAATACACCATTCTTCCTAATACTATACTAAACTCATTATGGTATAAGAGCCTTTGCACTCTGACGAGTCAAAATCGATCCAAGCCTTTGCTTTCTTTCTTCCTAATGGAAACAGAAAGTTCAGCCTCAACTTTCACAGGACATGTAGTCCAAACCTTGTCTGATACCCAAACACTTTCCAATCAACTTGTTGCTGTAAATTCCAGCCAACATCCACTCAAGTTGAAGCCCTCTGCTTATCCATCATAGAAGGCTCAATTTGATGCCTTACTATGTGGATACGATCTTATAGGCTATATCGACGGTACAAATCCATGTCCGTCACCAACTATTGAGAATAATGGAAAGAAAGTCCAAAATCCTGCGTTCACCTTTTGGGTACAACAAGATAAATTGTTGTTTCTAGCAATCATTGGTCCACTCGATCCATCAATTATTCCATTGGTATCATCTACGAAAACTTCAACCCAAGCATGGGTGAAACTTGAAAGCAGGTATGCCAATCGCTCATGAACTCGAATCATGGGACTTCAAGAAAGTCTATTAAAGATGTCTTGGGGTTCAAGTCCAGTTGCTTACTATCCCCGATTTGTTAAAAGTATTGCTGATGAGCTTGCACTTGCCAGAGCTCCTCTTGATAACCTCAACCTAGTAATGCACACACCCAATCATGTCCAATTTTAAAGAAATAACAACTGCCATACGTGCAAGAGATTTTGTTATCTCATTCGAAGAGTTGTACGATAAACTCGTAGATTACGAGTCATTTCTTAAACGAAAAGAGAATCAATCATTCTCTATCATAGCCAATGCAACCCAGTACAACAACAAAGGTGGCAATACTAATCGTAAATGACGTCATCATAATGGTCAAAATCGCTCTCAAGGTAGCAATAATTTTTAAAAAAATAGAGAGCAAAACTTCAATAATAAATTTGGAAATTCCTTCAATGAAGGAAAAAGTACTAATGTTTTCTGCCAGTTTTATGAAAAAAAAGGACATACAGCTCGTCAGTGCTAGACTGCAAAGAAAATATTGTTGCGAGAAAACAACAATGCTCCTATTGTTAATCACACAACTGCAGGTGGTAACTCTTCTTCCAATTGGCTAATGGATTCCGCTACTTCACATCATGTTACAACTGATTTGAGCAACTTCTCATTACATCAACCATATGAAGGACCAGATGACATATCCATCGGCGATGGTACAAGACTCTCTATTATACACACTGGTTCTTCCAATCTAAAATCCCCGTCTAATTCATTTTCTTAATCTAATGTTCTTTGTGTACCTACAATACAACATAACTTTATTTATGTTTTACAATTTGTAAATCCAACAAAACATCTATTGAATTTTTTCCATCTTATTTTATTGTGAAGGATCTAATAACGAAGGCAATCATCTCGCATGATAGGCAGGGAGCTTCGATCATGTAAACATTCAACTTCAGCATATAAAGTCAATTTCTATTTCAATCTAAGCTGCACCTGCAGTGGGAGGAGAAAAGATGTGGAGCTCTTGGAAGCTCAGTGATGATGGAATAGAAGAGTTTGAAAATATTTATGGTCAGTCTCTTTTGCAAATCATGACGCAACTTACGTACGGTAGTATAACAAATTATCCACATATAACAAGTAGAAATTGCTATCCTACTTGAGTCATATATCAAATAACGGTAACAATTTTTAGATAGATAATCAATTTATAATGCATTAATAATTACACTTAGTGGCATATACCCACATCACATATTAGCCTACTCTCCGAGGGTGGAATGCCAAGCAAGAGTAGGACACTACTCTCCAAGGGTGGTACCAAGTAAGAGTAGAAACAAGTCGATTATTTCACGAGATGGCCAGCCTTGATCACAATTCCAACTTCTTATCTCTCCCAAGGGGGTACTCCGGATTGTACCCGAAATCTACGACCCAACTCTTCGAGGGTGGTACCAAACAAGAGAGGGAATAGGTCCACGATAGACACGGGAGTACCGGCAAGCCCTATGCCGCCTGGCGTTTGTGCAAGCTATCGGACTTGAGGATGCAACCCCCAATTTGAAGATCACACATGCATGCACAAGTAGTCATAGAACACACAACAGATCACGTGGAGATCAACTAAAGTGGTTGCCCCGGGCAAGTAATAAACATTTTCTTGGCAATTCGGAGTATTATTTCGGCAGAGTAACGACTATAAGAAAACAATTTCCAAGTATAAATTGGGCATTATGATGGCATGCAAATAACATGTATAACATTTCTGGAAATAGTTGGGCAGCATCTCTGCTTATGCTAAAACAATCAAATAAATCGGGCAGTATATATTAGCAGTTAACTGGACAAATTTAAGCATAACAGAGATATACTTACAACATATAGATGCCGTGAATAAGTAAAGCAATAAAACCCTTGCCTAAAAATGCCAAAAATTGGAGAAGACTCGAACCGATTTTAGAACTTTCGGAACGTTAACTAAACTGAATCGATATAATTTAGTAGAATCGGGCCAGAGAAAAGTGTCTCCTGCCTTCTCTTCTCCTTTTCAGGGGTCAAGTGACCTCTTTATATAGGCCTTCAAGGCCGACACAGGGGGGGACACATGTCCCACCACGTGTCATGCATGTGTGGTATGTCCACGCATGTGTGACACGTGTCTCGAGACACATGTCACTCCCCGAGAGTGATACCATCGTTCCGTTTTTTATCCATTTCGTGTATAGGTGTCCCGATTTTCATATTTTATGGCCGGAATACAATTTTGCCAAACTTCGCCATTAAGTAGTACAAGTTAAAAGAAACCCAATGGCGTATGCCCTTTTTTTGGGGGGAAATCCCCATTTTCGTATAATTAGCTCCGAAGTGAAACCCTTTTTCCGGATCAAAACCCCCTAAACTCGGGAAAACAGCCAAAATGGCCCGAAAAATTAAAGGAAATCACACATAATCTTGTAATCAGCTAAAAAGTTTTACTTGGTCAAGATATGAGGCTTTACATCCCTGTAACAACCCTAAGCTTAATGTTAATTCATGCTATAAGAACACCTAATAATAGGTTACTATTAATCATAATACCAATTGATTTTTAAATATTAAGCCAATTAACTATAGATTAAATGTAAACAAATAATCACAAAGTCACATTTTTTAAAAAAATAACGAAAGAAATAAATATAGATAAATACTTGTAAATGTATGGTCGGGCTCGGGTATTACAATACACTCCACAACATATTGTTTCTGCTGAACGCCGTCATCAGCATATTGTGGAAATTGGATTGTCTTTATTACACAAAGCCTTATTTCCCCTTTCATTTTGGTCACATGCTTTCCAAACAACTATTTATTTGATCAATCGTTTACCAACTCCAATTTTACAATTTAAAACTCCTTTTGAAAGCCTTTTTCAAACTATTCCAAATTACAAGTATTTGGATGTCTCTGTTATCCTTGGTTGCGTCCTTATACTCGTCATAAATTGGAATCCCAATCAAAGCCATTCACTTTCTTAGGCTACTCTAATATTCACAATGCATATAAATGTTACGATCCTATTGACAAGAAAAATTTTATCTCTCGGCATTTAGAATTTATTGAGGAACACTTCCCATTTTCATCATCCCAAATTCAAAAAACATCATCTTCTGACTTTTCTAAGTAGACCACGGCATCTCCTTCTCTCACAAACCTTGCTCACATTTACCATACCCACAATCCGTCTAACCCACAAGTATCCGAAACTCATGCCTCCACTCCCTCAAAAAGTAGAGACCGTTTCACTCAAAATTCACCGATACCCAACCCCTCACATTCACATGCGTCTCCCACTACTACTGCACATCCTTCTCCTATCATACCCTATTCACCTCCATTGTCAATGACCAAGTCTAGTGCTACAAATGCATTGCTCCCAGTGGATTTCACTATGGCTAATTCTACCATGACTATTCGTTCCTCCTTACATGCGCAGGACATGCCCCCACATTCTTCTTCACAATATCTCACCCACCTTCCAATTATTCATAAGCCACCATCTGATCTCAACTAACACACCATGCAAACTCACTCCAAGAATCATATTTTCCAACCAAAAAAAAATTAATCTCACTACTAAGCACTCAATTCCCGAATCTTCTGAACCCACATGTGTCTCTCAAGCCCTCAAAGACCCTCAATGAAGGAATTCCATATGTGATGAATTTAATGCTCTTTTAAGAAATAGTACTTGGAGTATTGTCCCTCGTAAATCAAATCACAATGTGGTTCGTTGTAAGTGGGTGTTCCGAATCAAACAAAATGTTGATGGTGGCATTGAATGATATAAAGCTCGACTTGTCGCCAAAGGGTTTCACTAGAGGTTTAGTGTTGACTTTCATGATACTTTTAGTCCTGTAGTCAAGCCAACCACCCTTCAGTTGGTTCTCTCTATTGTTATTCACAAAGGATGGCGAATTCACCAACTGGATGTGAATAATGCATTCCTTCATGGTAGATTGTCTGAGGAGTTGTATATGTCTCAGTCCCAAGGCTTTATTGACAAATCCCGTCCCTCACATGTTTGCTGTTGTGTGAAATCTACGCAAGTGCACGTATCACAACAAGTAATAAAGTAATAAGTAAAGATCGTTCCCACGAGGACTATGATTATTAACTACCAAAATTAATTTTGTTCTAACTTTATTCGGACAATCAAAATTTGAGTATTTGCAAATAATGACTAAAGAATTGACGAAACTTATAAAACTAGCAACTAACGCAATTACGAAATTAATAAAAAGGGTAATTCAATAATTAAACGGCTCTAGGGGTTCCGATTTCACCAAGATTTATCCCACTCGAATCTGCTGATTGAATTCAATTGGCGACTATTCCTTATACTGCCAGCAATTTCACTAATGTAATTATTAATCTTTCTCAAGCATTAACAATATATTCCGATAAGCAAGCTACCTATATCTTTGTGATAACTGTGAACTTATGAAATTCATTAAACCCTAGAAATTTAAGTGTTGCACTAGATTTCATAACTATTTGCTAGCTTATGACGATTTAATGATATTTCATACAGGGTCTAGTTTGATTATCACTTCTCAATCTCAAACCAAACTACAGATCAAACAATTGTTGGCCAAGCAATCATAAAAATTAAATTTAGAATGAAATACTCAATATAAAAGAGGAATAGTTCATCAATCAATTAAATCAACATAATCCAAGTATTCAAAATCTGGCTACATCGTACCCCTAGAAGAATAGTCTAGCACATCATCATGAATGTAAATAAAGTTCAAAGTTGACTGAAGTTCATAGTAAGAGAGAGAGAAAAACTAGGAATTTTAAGAGAATCGTGGTAAAAGATTGTCTCTAAATCGTCCTTTGTCTCCAACTTGCAATCTTCTCACATTTCTTCTTTCTCTGGAACGTTTCTTTTGCTCCAAAAACCAGCCGCCAATCAGCCTCCATTTGCTTCTAACATTTTTCTTCTTTTTATCCCCTAGGGTTGTCTTCTTTTTTCACCATTTTACAAAAATAACCTCTAAATTTCCAGCGACGCAGCGCAGCTGCACTATGGCTGGCGTAAGGGTATTACAACTGGTCTACGTCAATTAGCACAAGTTTCTTAACACTCAGCATACACCACACTTCAATACACGTCCCAACCTTTGTATTTCTCCCATTTTGCTCAGAAAACCAGTCTTTCTCACAAAAGTTACCTGTGTCATAGGACCAATGCAAAAAAAACCATAAGATTGCCCAAAAATCAATCGAGAACTAACAAGATATTAAGTAAAAATGTGTTGAAATAATATGTAAATTAAACACCCAACAAATACCCCTAAACTTAACCTTTGCTTGTTCTCAAGCAAAAGACTCAACAAAAACGAAATCAACCGTAAGACTAAAGAATTAACAAATAACTCATAAAAGTAATGCTAGAGGATAGGTCATTTTCCGAGGCCTCAGTAATAGTTTTCAAAATTTACTCGTAGGAATCTTTCAAAAATCGTGAGCACAAAGAATATCAACTTCAAAATAGATTTCATTTTACTTCAAATCCCCCAAGTGAGTGTGTGTATAGCCTCTATCCTAATCAATTGTACCCGGATGAGTTTATGCAAGCTAAGTGAATGGCCAATGTTGTTCTTTTACTCTTAATTCCTTTAGGACTTCATAGGCTCACTTTTCATGCCACTCTCCACTAATGTAGGTTAGTCATAGCTTCAAAGATCATTAGGACTTTACATTTGGTTATAATGAATGGCTAGGGTCAAGGTGGGATAATGGATATCAATGTAGGGCTAAACTACCCGTAGATACACATTTAATCTAGGATTGTCAATGGAGCTCATGCCAACTCTACTTCTCATACTCAAAAAGGTTCTCACCATATTTCTTTTCTTTCTTCTTTCTTTCCACTTCCTTAACATTCAACCTCAACAATTACAAAAGCACAGAGAGCTCACACTCCCGCAAACTTGCATTTTTACATTAACTACAAGGGGGTATGGCTCTTTTCTTTTCTTTTCATTCTCTTTTTAGATTTTCTTTTACATACTTTTTTTCAGCTTTCTGATTTCTTTTTTTTTTTTAGAATGATCAAGCACATTCACATAGGCATAACACTTCCCATCCTTCAATACCAACATAACTCTACATAATCATCCTAGAATAATCTCATGCTACGAGTAAGAAGGTTATTATTTGGGGAATTAAACTTAAAAGGCTAAGGAAGCTATCACGGGCTACACAAAGAAAGAAAAGGATAATTCAGGCTCAACAGGGTGGACTAGGGATATCCAATTATTACACGGGTTGGCTTGAAAGGCTCAAACTATTCAAAGATGATCTAAATCATCTCTCTAATGCTATGTAACCTAGGATTTTGCCTTGAGTGACAATCAAACAAGTTCTAAAGTCCTATGATCATTGTTTCTGTTCACTTAAACTCACATAAACCTTATCTAAGTAACAACATGACTAGGTGAGACTAAATGCGCAATAGGTGAGGATTTTTCGTAAATGAAACTATGTTTCAGCAATTATCCTTACTACTATCATGTCATTCTTATTCTACTCATCATTAGCCTAATTTCTTATCCTTCCAGTATTACTTTCATTTTTTTTTTTGAAATATAGGGGAAATAACAAAACACATAGAAATGAAAAACAACACAGAGAAAAAAACAACTAATCAACTAGGACTAGACAGAACAAGTAAACAAGGTAGAGCACCCCTAAACTTGAGAATCGGCATTGTCCTCAATGGCAAAAGTAAAGAATAGAAAGTAGAGGACTTCCCTAAAATTCCACGTCAGTGATTGTCGTAGGGCCCTTGGGATAGAGCAAGAGAAGGTGTGGCGTAAGGGTAAGAGCTCGCTGGTGGAAAAGTGAAAGGGTAGTAAAGAGCGCAAAGACGCTATGTATAGCGCAGCTACGCTACGTTGAATAAATACCACCTAAGAGCAATGGCGCTGTAGATAGCGCAATAGCGCTACATCAAAGAGATAACGCCCAAACACTATGGCGTCGTATCTAGTGCAATAACGCTACGTCATTCATATGCTGAAACTCCTGATCCACTAGCTCTTTTTAAACAATAGTCGAGACACTCCCCCAAACTTGCTCTGAAGCTATAACAAGTATGAGAATCAAACATTAATAGCATGACTAAGGAGAAATACAATAGAACAACGATGATTACTAACTAAAAGAAACAAAATGCTAAAGAAAGAAAATTAAGAACACTTGGGTTGCCTATTGAAAAACGCTTGTTTTAATGTCGACAGTCCGATGTTGTTTTTTTATGTGGAGTTGAGATGAACACTTGTCTTTTGCTTGTCAAAACCATTATCCCAATAAATCTTCAAACGTTGCCCGTTGACTTTGAATGTCCCTTTCTCTAGATGAGTGACTTCTATAGCACCATAGGAGAATACCTTAGTTAGAACAAAAGGACTTGACCATCTTGACTTGCATTTTTCAGGAATCCGTGGGTTATAAAGGAGTACTTGTTGCCCATGAGAGAAATCTTTTCCCAAAATAGGTTTGTCATGTCATTCTTTTGTCATCTCATTGTAACTTATTGCATGCTCATATGCTTTATCACGGGGTTCTTCCAGCTCATTCAACTGCAAGCATCTTTTCTTACCTACAGCTTGCACATCCATGTATAGTTGTTTAGTCGCCCAATATTCCTTGTGCTCTAACCCCACTGGAACAAAAGAATCACATTGCAACACGCTAGCCTCCAGGGGATCCAATTGGCCCCCATGGTTAGACAGTACAACTTAATGGCATCAATGCGAAAACAACTATCAGTTGCTTCTAGGTACTTAAAAGCCTTGAACACATTAAAAGTCACATCTTCTTCTTTTACTCGCAGTCGAAGCTCACCCTTTTGAATATCAATTAGAGCCCTTCCTGTTGCTAAGAATGGTCTTTCAAGTATAATTGGGATATCATTGTCTTCCTCCATGTCAAGTACTATGACATCTGCAGGAAAGATGAATTTATCTACCTTGACGAGCACATCTTTAATATTTTCTCTAGGGTACTTTAGCAAACGGTCAGCCAACTATAGTATTACTGTCATTGGTCATGCTTCACCTAAACCAAGCTTCCTGTAAATAGATAAAGGAATTAAATTAACACTAGCACCCAAATCACACAAAGCTCGTTAAAAAATAACATGAAATTGTGAAACTCTCTGGATTCTTGAGTTTTGCTGGTAACTTATTTTGCAAAATAGCACTGCACTCCTCAGTAAGTGCAACTGTCTCGTAGTCTCAAAGTTTCCTTTTATTTGAGAGAACATCTTTCATAAACTTCACATAATGGGGTATCTGTTCAAGTGCATCTGCGAATGCTATATTAATGTGAAGTTTCTTGAAGACCTCAAGAAATTTAGAGAACTGGTTGTTGAGCTTGTTCTTTTTCAGGTGTTGAGGGAACGACACTTTCAGATGTGGTTTTTTAGAAGGTCTCGTTAGATCTTCAACTTTTTCTTCATCTTTCTCCTCATTTTTCTTTTCATCTTTTTCGGTCTTTTTGGCTCTCACAGGTTCCTCTAACTCTTTACCACTTCTTAAGGTGATTGCTTTGCAATGCTCTATGCCATCTCTTCTGCGATTCACCTCAGAAGTACTAGGTAAATTTCCTTGTTGCCCTTTAGAAAAAAAAGTCGCTATTTGACTAAGTTGTACCTCCAAGTTCTTTATCTGTGCTAATTGGTTCTGAAGATTAGTTCTAGTTTCATTCATGAACTGAGTCTGCGAGTTCGCCAACTAAGTTTGTGAGGTCGCTAATTGAGTTATAACTTCTTCCAGATTCACATTTTTCTTTGGTGGAGGGTTATTCTGCTCAGGCTGCAACACATTCGAAGTATTTCTCTAAGACAAATTAGGATGCTAATGCCATGCTGGATTAAATCTATTAGAATATTAATTGTGTTGCTGCCCATTAAAATTTCCCACATACTGTGCTTGCTCCAACATAGCCTGCACAAATGGATTACTAACTTGACATTCTGAACTATAGTATGCACCACAACAAAATTCACATACCACTGTCACCGCTTGAATAACATGAATAGGCTCTTGATTGTTCTGCAGTTGTTTAGCTAAACTATCAACTTTTGCTGTCAAGGCTGTTATGGCATCAATCTCGTGAACTCTAACTGTCTTCTTTGGTGTAGTTTTCTCACTCACACACTGAAGATTATTCAAGACAATATCTTTAAGCAACTCATAAGCTTCATCTGTTGTCTTATTCATCAAAGCTCCTCCTGCAGATGCATCAATTAATGTCCTCATTGCGCTTATCAACCCATTGTAGAAATTATGAACTTGCATCCACTTGGGAACTCCATTATTAGGACACTTTCGCAACAACACATTATACCTTTCCCATGCTTCATAAAGAGTTTATCATTCATGCTGAGCGAAGTTATTGATTTCAATGCGCAGCTTCGCTATCTTGCCAAGTGGAAAGAATCTAGACAAAAATTTATGCACCAAATCGTCCCATGTACTGATTGAATTCGAAGACAACGAATTCAACCACTCTTTAGCTTGATCCCTTAAGGAAAAAAAAACAACCGAAGGCGCAAGGCTTCATCTGTGACTCCATTGTATTTAATAGTACCACAAACTTCCAGAAAGTTCACAATGTGCTGATTAGGATCTTCATAAGACAGTCCATGAAATGGGATATTTTGAATCAACTGCAGAGTTACTGATTTCAATGCAAAATTATTTGCTTGAATCTGGCTTTACAATCATAGGCTAAATATCAATGGGTAGTGGTGCATAATCTCACAATTGTCACGCCCCGAACCCAACCCATTACTAGGCTAAGGCTGAAACATGACATTCGTGACGCTTAAAACCTGAGATTAACAACTTAGCAACGTGACCATTCACTTTCATTCCATAAAAGTTTCAAGAGATTGCCAAGTCCTCGGCCTTAAGGGATTACAACAATCTGTAAAATATTCACAAGACCTCGAATCACCTGTTTATACATAATAACTGACCAACATTCAGGTTCCTATGTCTCAAAAGGATAATAATCTACTTGGTTACATCATAGTTGTCCAAAAGAATAAGTTATTACATCAAGTAATTCATCAAATATATCAACAAGCAAGCTCATTGAACACAAAAGTAGCAATCCGACTCATCCCGTCAATGAAGCTCTTGATCAACATGAGGGGCCGGCTCAGGCTTAACCTCACCTGAAATGATCATAAAGAGGGGTGAGCTACACCTAGCTCAGTGAGGGATAATGGGAAAGGGAGTTTTCACAAATATTTTATCCTTTCGAAGTCATTTGGAAAGTCATGCCATGCATACATGTTCAATTAACAAGATAACAACAACATATAACCCAACTCTCTAAGGGCTAAGGCTCTTGTAGGAGTGGTAACACAAAACATTAAATGGATACAGTTGTTCTTGCAGTTGTTGGAGACGACTGACCTTGTATCAATCAACAATCTCAACCACTTTACTCCAATCATATGGTAATCCGGATAAACCCAATTCTTATGACCCACCTCTTCGAGGATCAAAACCCAATCAAGAGTAGGATTAGGGTCCATGGTAGTTGAGACCTACTCGCAAGCCCGATGCCGCCCAGTGGAAACGAACGCTACCAAGCCCATAGAGATTGGTTGCAACCTTGTCACGCCCGTAAATGATTCTTAAGCAATAGAAAAAGTATATTTAAAGGACAACAAAGTTGCCTCCGGCACATAAGCATGTACAAGCATTTCAACCATATCTTCATATAACATATCATGTAATCATGCAAATGTGTATCAACATTAACATGTTAACAAGTAATGATGACTAAAGAGTTCGTAGGAGAATCAAGGTGTATCAAGTAACCCTTACACATCATAACCCGAATGTGATGCATGAATAACTATTATGAACCCTTTCTATTATGCCATCCTATCCTATACAACATTCCTTGATTCATAGTAGCAAACATGCAAGGCGATCATTCCATAAAGCATTGCAAAATGGACATTTTGAAATAAAGGAGTTGGAGAAGTCAGATGAGGAGTTGGACAAGTGGCTCGTCCGACTTGCCTCGTTCGACTTTTTTAGTGCATGTCGAACGAGCCAAGTCGGATGAGCTATTCGTCGGATTCCTCGTCCAACTTGGCCTAGACAGCACAAGCGAAAACTAACATTTTTCATGCTTAGCCAATGATTCTAACCTTCTAATCCACCCCAAGCCATCACATACCATCTTCTAATAATCCCAACTCCAACACAATCACCTAAACATGCTAGAACTCAAACCAAAGGCAATCTAAACACAATCAACCAAATTATAAGCAAGATTAATTACTACTCATTTATGAATCAAATCAAGGCTTAACACTTATTAAGGCACAAAATAGTTTCTTTAACTCAAGACATGTGTAATAGACTCTCACACAAGCATTATACATATATGATCATACCACATAGAAGAAACTATGACTTAATGCATAACTATTACATAATATAGCATTACCAACTAATGTACAGCCTAGCATACAGGAAGCAATTGTGATATAACAAGCACTCAAAGCATACAGTACACATGGAACACATAGGCACGTTGATCATATAAAACACATGGTTCACTTAACATCTAACGCATGTGCATATATCTTTCGAGACAATTGACATCAAGACTTCTACCTAGGGATCATCATTCAAAACGTAGACTACGCTAACTAAGGCTAGCTCTATGCTAACTAAAGTTAGCTTTGATACTACTAAAGGTGTCACGCCCCGAACCCAACCCATCACTAGGCTAAGGCCAAAACATGACATTTGTGATGCTTAAAACCTAAGATTAACAACTTAGCAACTTGAGCATTCACTTTCATTCCATAAAAGTTTCAAGAGACTGCCAAGTCTTCGGCCTTAAGCAATTACAACAACTTAGCAACCTAAGCATTCACTCTCACATAAGCATTATACAAGCCTATTATCAATAAGATCAAGCTAGAAGTGCACTATTCATGTTCTTGAAGCCCTAGAACACAATCTCAAGTTCAAATGTACATAATAAGCATATCTACTCCAAGATCATTCTCAATAATGCATAAGAACTCTAAAACATGCTTCATGCTACCTTAAAAAACATTTGAAAAAAAATCCCTTACCTTTGTCTTGAATGAAAAGCAAGAAGTGATGTTGAAGATGTAAAATAAAGCTTGCAAATGCACAATGAAGCTTGAAAATGGTTTGAACTTGCTTAGTTATCCCTTCTTCTTCCCCATTTCTTTCTTTTTTATCTCTTCTCTTGGTTGAAAATCTGAGTATGTGTGTGTGGTTTATGTGGTGTGTGTTGTGTGTGTTTTTGTTTTGGAAGACACCAAATAGTGTTAGGATATTTTGCAAATTTTGCCTAATTACTAGAGTGCCCTCCAACTTACTTGTATATTACTTTACCAACTAATGTACAACCTAGCATACAGGAAGCAATTGTGATATAACAAGCACTCAAAGCATACAGTACACATGGATCATATAGGCACATTGATCATATAAAATACATGGTTCACTTAACACCTAACGCATGCACACATATCTTTCAAGACAATTCACATCAAGACTTCTACCCAGGGACCATCATTCGAAACCTGGACTATGCTAACTAAGGCTAGTTCTATGCGAACTAAAGTTAGCTATGATACCACTAAATGTGTCATACCCCGAACCCAACTCATCACTAGGCTAAGGCCGGAACATGACATTCGTGACACTTAAACCCCGAGATTAACAACTTAGCAACTTGAGCATTCACTTTCATTCCATAAAAGTTTTAAAAGACTGCCAAGTCCTCGGCCTTAAGGGATTACAACAATCTGTAAAATATTCACAAGACCTTGAATCACATGTTCATACATAATAACTAACCAACATTCGGGTTCCTAGGTCTCAAAAAGATAATAATCTATTAGTTATATCATAGTTGTCCAAAAGAATAAGTTATTACATCAAGTAATTCATCAAGTACATCAACAATCAAGCTCATTGAACACAAAAGTAGCAATCCGACTCATCCCGTCAATGAAGTTCTTAATCAACCTGAGGGGCCGGCTTGGGCTCAACCTTACCTGAAATGGTCATAAAGAGGGGTGAGCTACACCTAGCTCAGCAAGGGATAATGGGAAAAATGAGTTTTCACAAATATTTTATCCTTTCAAAGTCATTTGGAAAGTCATGCCATGCATACATGTTCAATTAACAAGATAACAACAACATATAACCCAACTCTCCAAGGGCTAAGACTCTTGTGGGAGTGGTAACACATAACATTAAAAGGATACAGTTGTTCTTGCAGTTGTTGGAGACGGCCGACCTTGAATCAATCAACAATCTCAACCCCTTTACTCCAATAATAGGGCAATCTGGATAAACCCAATTCCTACAACCCACCTCTCCGAGGATCAAAATCCAAGAAAGAGTGGGATTGGGGTCCATGGTAGTTGAGACCTACTAGTAAGCCCAATGTCGCCCAGTGGAAACGAACGCTACCACACCCATAGAGAATGGTTGCAACCTTGTCACGCCCGTAAATGATTCTTAAGCAATAGAAAAAGTATATTTGAAGGACAATAAAGTAGGTTGCCTTCGGCACATAAGCATGTACAAGCATTTCAACCATATCTTCATATAGCATATCATGTAATCATGCGAATGTGTATCAACATTAACATGTTAACAAGTAGTGATGACTAAGGAGTTCGTAGGATAATCAAGGTGTATCAAGTAACCCTTGCACATTATAACCCGAATGTGATGCATGAATAACTATTATGAACCTTTTTTATTATGCCATCTTATCCTATACAACATTCCTTGATTTTTAGTAGCAAACATGCAAGGCAATCATTCCATAAGCATCGCAAAGCGGACATTTTGAAATAAAAGAGTTGGAGACGTCGGATGAGGAGTCGGACAAGTGTCTTGTCCAACTTGCCTCGTTTGACTTTTCTAGTGCATGTCGGACGAGCCAAGTCAGAGAGCCATTCGTCTGACTTCTCGTCCGACATAGGCCAGACAGCACAAGCGAAAATCAACTTTTTTCATGCTTAGCCAACAATTCTAACCTTCTAATCCACCCTCAAGCCATCACATACCATCTTCTAACAATCTCAAGTCCAACACAATCATCTAAACATGATAGAACTCAAACCAAAGGCAATCTAAACACAATCAACCAAATTAAAAGCAAGATTAATTACTACTCATTTATGAATCAAATCAAGGCTTAACACTTATTAAGGCACGAAATAGTTTCTCTAACTCATGACATGTGCAATAGACTCTCACACAAGCATTATACAAGCCTTTTATCAACAAGATCAAGTTAGAAGTGCACTATTCATGTTATTGAAGCCCTAGAACACAATCTCAAGTTCAAATGTACATAATAAGCATATATACTCCAAGATCATTCTCAATCATGCATAAGAACTCTAAAACATGCTTCATGCTACCTTAGAAAACATTTGAAAATAAATCCCTCACCTTTGTCTTCAATGAAAAGCAAGAAATGATGTTGAAGATGTAAAATGAAGCTTGCAAATGCACAATGAAGCTTGAAAATGGCTTGAACTTGCTTAGTTATCCCTTCTTCTTCCCCCTTTATTTCTCTTCTCTTCTTCTCTTAGTCGAAAATCTGAGTGTGTGTGTGTGGTGTATGTGTGTCGTATATGTGGTGTGTGTTGGGTGTGTTGGGTGTGTTTTTGCTTTGGAAGACACCAAATTGTGTTAGGATATTTTGCAAATTTTGCCTAATTACTAGAGTGCCCTCCAACTTACTTGTGTATTACTAGTTTCTCATTTAGTTCCATTTTAACTAGTTTAGTTAGCTATTATGATTTAGTAGGATTTAATTAAATACCTACGACACCTATATCATTCAATGCACGTTAAACGATACAAATGCACGTAAATCGAGATAAATGCACTTTAAATGATGTAAATGCATATTATGATTTAGTAGAATTTAATTAAATACCTACGATACCTATATCACTCAATGCACGTTAAACGATGCAAATGCCAATAAATCGAGATAAATGCACTTTAAACAATTTAAATGCACATAAAATGATTTAATTATGCATTATTTAATCTAAATACATATGAGGTCTCGTGCCGGATCTCACAGCAATGTTCTAGGCGAATTTTCCTAGTTAATTCCTTCATGTCCTAGCATGATTTCAGCCATGGTCGCTTGTAGATGATGGGTATTAGCTTTTTTCTCCTTTCTATTCTTTCGACAAGTACGTTCTATCTCAGGATCAAAAGGTAACAATTTGCCACTTCCCAACTTTCGCATGCAACTAAAAAGAATATGTTCCTGAAATGTAAGTAACATAAAATAAGAAAATAAAAAACAAAATAAAATAAAATTCAAATTAAAATTAAAGCTATTTGATATCGATATTAATAATTGACACAGTCCCCAGCAACGACGCCAAAAACTTGTTGTGTGAAATCTACGCAAGTGCACATATCACAATAAGTAATAAAGTAATGAGTAAAGATCGTTTCCACAAGGACTATAATTACTAACTACCGAAATCAATCCAGCTCTAAGTTTATTCGGACAATCAAAATTTGAGTGTTTGCAAATAATGACTAAAGAATTGACAGAACTTATAAAACTAGCAACTAACGCAATTATGAAATTAATAAAAAGGTAATTCAATAATTAAATGGCTCTAGGGGTTCCGATTTCACCAAGATTTATCATACTCGAATCTACTGATTGAGTTCAATTGACAACTAATCCTTATGCTGCTAGCAATTTTGCTAAGGTAATTATTAATCTTTCTCAAGCATTAACAATATATCTTGATAAACAAGCTACCTACATCTATATGGTAACTGTGAACCTATAGAACTCATTAAGCCCTAGCAAATTATGTGTTGCACTAGATCTCATAACTATCTCTAGCTTATGACGATTTAATGGTATTTCACACGTGGTCTAATTCAGTTATCATTTCTCAGTCTTAAACCAAACCACGAATCATGCAATTGTTGGCCAAGCAATCACAAGCACTAAGCTAGAATGAAATACTCAACATAAACATGGAATAGTTCATCAATCAATTAAATCAACATAATCCAAGTATTCAAAATTTGGCTACATCGTAGCCCTAGAAAAATAGTCTAAAACATCACAATGAATGTAAATAAAATCCAAAGTTGATAGAAGTTCATGATGAGAGAGAGAGAGAGAGAAAAAAAACTAGGAATTTCAAGAAGAATCATGGTAAAATATGTCTCTGAATCGTCATTCATCTTCAACTTGCAATCTCTTCACATTTCTTTTGTCTCTGGAACGTTGTTTATGCTCCAAAAACCAGCCACCAATCAGCTTCCCTTTGCTTCTTACATTTTTCTTCTTTTTATCCCTTAGGGTTGCCTTCTTTTTTTTTCCATTTTACAAAAATAACCTCTAAATTTCCAGTGACGCAGCGCAGTTGCGCTATGGCTGGCACAAGGGCGCTACAACTGGTCTACGTCAATTAGCACAACTTCTTTACCACTCAGAATTCTCCACACTTCAATACACGTCCCAACCTTTATATTTATCCCATTTTGCTCAGAAAAGCAGTCTTTCTCACAAAAGTTACTTGTGCCATAGGACCAATGCAAAAAAACCATAAGATTGCCCAAAAATTGATCAAGAACTAACACGATATTAAGTAAAAAGATGTTGAAATAATATGTAAATTAAACACCCAACATTTGCTGACTTCACAAAGCCTTGTATGGCCTTAAACAGGCACCCAAGGCATGGTATCAAGAGTTGAAATCCTTTGTTATATCCTATGGTTTCACCAACTCCAAAATGGATACCTCTCTCTTTATTTATCGGCATCAATCTGAAGTTGCTTACTTCTTAGTGTAAGTTGATGATCTTCTTATTACAGGCAATTTTCATAAGCTTGTCAGCAGGTTTATCAAGGTACTCTTTCAACAGTTTTCTATCAAGGATCTAGGAGATCTACACTTCTTTCTTGGTGTTGAGGTCATTCCTACTCCTCAAGGAATTTTTCTATCTCAACACAAATATATTCGCGACTTACTTGAGAGATTTAAAATGGATGGTGCAAAAGCTGCTACTACACCATTGTCAACCTCTACCAAACTTGTTCTCAATGACGGTAGCCCGTTCACGGATGTTACCCTATATCGGAGTGCTATTGGAGCCCTGCATTATCCCTTTTTAAATCGTCCAGATATTGCTTATTTAGTGAACAACTGACTCAGTTCATGCATGCTCCATCTAATATTCATTGGTCCGCCGTCAAACCCCTCATTCGGTATCTTAAACATACTATCTGCTATGGTCTTCATTTTCAATGCCATGGCTCTCTAAACTTGATTGCATACTCCGATGCTGATTGGGCTAGAAACCGTGATGATTATACTTCAGTTTCTTCATTTCTTATTTATCTCGGAGGTAACCCAATCTCTTGGTGTTCAAAGATCAACGCATTGTTGCTCGCTCATCTACTGAAACAGAGTATCGATCTGTTGTATCTATTGTCGCTGAGCTTTCTTGGCTCCAGAATCTACTAGTTGAACTTGGCATTTCTCTTCCAAACAAGTCAAGACTCCTATGTGATAATTTGGGTGCGACTTATCTATGTGCTAATCCCGTATTTCACTCCCGTATGAAGCAAATTGCCATTGACTACCATTTTGTCCGGGATCAAGTTGTCAATGGTTCATTTAAGGTGGCTCACATTTCTACTCATGATCAACTTGTCGATGTTCTAACTAAGCCCCTATCTAAGTCACACTTCATTGATCTTCATTCCAATCTTGGTCTCTCTGACAGAAATTCCATCTTGCGGGGGCATATTAGGAAAGAATCATATCAGTCCACAAATATTAGAGATAATTATTCATCATCTATCACAATCCCACAATCATAGCAGCAAATCATGAGTCAATATGTGTAGATATTTTTCTTTATTTCTTTCTATGTAAAGTTTGTAGTTTTGTGTATATATATATATTGAAAAGTTGTATCAATAAAATACACCATTCTTTCTAATACTATACTAAACTCTTTATAATGGACATTTCTCGTGTCTCTGATAATGGACGTAGATTGGGCATCTACTTCAGTAAAGTTGAACAGTCTGAAGTGAGAAACTATAAGATGTTCTTTGAACAAGTAAATGGTCAATTCCTTCGCAATTTTTTTGTTCATCAGGACCATTCAATGGTTATTGGGTCATTGGATACCTCTGTTTTAAACATGTTCAAGTTGCTTAGAGTTGTTCGCTTAGAGAAATATGAATTCGAGTTGCCAACAGAAATCAGTCAAATGATCTACCTCAAGTATCTGAGTCTCCTAGATTCTACAGTGAAAGAATTTCCTTCATCTGTGAGTAATTTGCCATATTTACAAACTCTTCATTTGAGGACATGTGATGAAATTAATTTACTTAATATATTTTGGAAGATGAAGCGGCTAGGATATATCCATTTACCATTTTTTTTATCGTGGACTAGAAGGATTACAATTCAACGACTTTAGTGAGCTAGAGACTTTATACAACTTTAGATTTTTAACGAATGAACCTGTTGATCTCTCACAATTGGTTAATCTTCGATCTTTCAGATGAAGACTAGATAACTTTGCCTTGTCCCAAAGTATCGACTAGATTAATCACTTTAGAAAGATCAAGTGGATGGTGATTGAAATGTTTCCATCCGGTTTTATGAATGAAAATGATTCATATCTTGTGAGAAAGTTGCTCTTGTGTGAAAAGCTTAATTATTTGTTTATAGACAATCCTATAGGTAAGTTTCCACCATATGAACCCAAATTCTGTCCAAATCTCACGAGTTTAATATTGAAAGACACCAAAATGGAGGAAGACCCTATGCAATTTTTGAAGAAACTCACCAACTTATGGAAACTATTCTTGTTTAGTGATGTCTTTGTTGGGAAAGAGATGGTTTGCAATGGGATGGGTTTCCATGAACTCATAATTCTTGATTTATATGGTTTGCCAAACTTGGAGAAATGGAGAATAAATGAAGGTGCCATGCGCAAGCTCTTTCATTTAACAATTTATAAATGTCCTAAATTAGATACAATAACAGATGGGTTGAATTTTTCAGCCCTAAAAAGATTTGATTTGTTGAACATGCCTGAAGAATTCACGCAAAAGTATACAATGCTTTATGAGCAAGAAAAAAAGAAGTTAGATGGTTGAGAATTGTTGATAAAGAACTCATATTCGTGCATTGTGGCACAAGTTTTGGAGCTTAGGAATAGTTGAAAAATTCGTGTTTAGGTAAGTTTATTTAAGTTATTTCTTGTAAAATTGAAAGACATATCGTTTTTCAGCTTATGAGTGATGGAATTGAATCTTCTACCTGGTTGGGCTTCAAGTGTTTGAGGATATGCTTGGGCGAGACCTTTACAACTTTGGACACTAGAGGTAAGTAAATGACCTTAATTCTGGTTACTTTCCCTAAATGAGACCATGCTATTGCATTTGTTTGTTTTCTTTTTTTCCTTTTTTTGTGTAAACTCTTGAAGCCATTGATGATCTCTCTTGTTGAGTTGCCTCATTCTTTAGACATATGCCAAATGATGAAATTCTGTAATAATTTGTGCCATTGGTACTCCTTTTGATAATCCTCATTCCGATTGAGCGAGCTCGATTGCATATTCAATTGTTACTCTGTTTTTAGAACCCAAGATTTAACTCAAAAGCTGTTGTTTCACCTTTAAATCTGCAAAGTGGATACATTATATCATTCTATATTATATAGGGCTATTATTTGCTAGCTTGCTCTCAAAACTTATTAAGAAAACTTTGTCGATGGCCTTTAATATATGCACAAAGTTGTACACATTATAGTTGTTGAATTGTCTTGTGAATCAACATATGAGTTCTTTTCTTTTCCATTTCTCGACTTTTTTTTTCAATCTGATTATCTGTTTCTTCTTTTAGTTTTCAATATGTTTATGAGAATGTTTATGATGCGATCGTTGAAGAAGTAGAAATTTCTGTGGAAGCTACTTGGGGAGCGTTTGTCACGCCCCGAACCCAACCCATCACTAGGTTAAAGCCGGAACATGACATTCGTAACGGTTAAAACCTGTGATTAACAACTTAGCAATTTATACATCCACTTTAAACACCATAAAAGTTTTAAGAGACTGCCAAGTCATCGGCCTTGAAGGATTACAACAATGGGAAAAATATTCACAAGACCTCAAATCACATGTTCATACAATAATAGCTAACCAACATTCAGGTCTCTAGGTCTTGAAGGAATAATAGTCTACTTAGTTACCACACATCATAGTGATCCAAAAGTGTAAGTTATTACATCAATAATTCATCAAATACAAAAGAAATTACAAAATAATAAGTTATCAATTATACAAAATATGCTCGTTACAATAAGAAACATATCCTCCAAGTAAGCATGTGGAGCACAAAAGTAGAAGCTCCAATTCAACACATCAATGAAGCTTTCTATCCATAAGTAGGCTTGCTTGGGCTAATCTTTACCTGAAATTATCAAAAGAGGGGTAAGCTACACCTAGCTCAACGAAGGATAATGGGAAAGGGAGTTTTCGCAAGTATTATATCCTTTTGAAATCATTTGGAAAGTCATGTCATGCATACATTTTCAATTAACAAGATAATAATGACATATAACCCAGCTCTCCAGGCCTAAGGCTCCTATAGGAGTGGTCACACAACGGACAACGGAGGAGAATACATTGACGGGAGCTTTTTGGCATTTTGCAAGCAAGAGGGTATTCAGAGGCAATTTACTATTGCACATACACCTCAGCAAAATGGTGTAGCAGAGCGGATGAACAGAACTCTTCTTGAAAGAATGAGAGCTATGTTGGAAACTGCAGGTCTAGCCAAATCATTTTAGGCAGAAGCAGCTAGAACTGCCTGTTACGTGATAAATCGATCACCGTCAACTGCAATTGGGTTGAAGACACCAATGGAAATGTGGACCGAAAAACCCGCAGATTATTCTACCTTGCACGTATTTGGGTGTCCGGCATATGTGATGCATGGTTCCCAAGAAAGAACAAAGCTGGATCCAAAATCCAGGAAATGTGTATTCTTAGGAAATGTTGATGGTGTTAAGGGGTATCGCCTGTGGGATCCCACTGCTCGCAAGGTTGTCATCAGCAGAGATGTGATATTTGCAGAAGATAAACTACAAAGTGAAGACGATAGCAACACTTCAAAGGAGACTACTACAATACAAATTGAAGATAAGTTAGAACAAGGAGATGCTTCTTCTGAAGCTGCACCGGAGCACGAGGAACAAGAACCAGATGATGCTGAGGTTATAGAAGTCCGACGTTCATTGCGTCAGACAACAAGACCAACTTGGCATTCAGATTTTGTCATGGCGAGCAATGCTGCATACTGTCTTCTAGCGGAGGATAGAGAGCCATCTACATTTCACGATGCTATAAAAAGCCCCGATGTTGCCCTGTAGATGACAGCAATGCAGGAAAAAATTGAAGCTCTACATAGAAACAAGACGTGGGAGCTTGTTCCACTACTACCTGGACGAAAAGCCATTGGTAACAAATAGGTCTACAAGATCAAGCGAGATGGTAATGACCAAGTAGAGCGATATCGTGCAAGACTGGTGGTGAAAGGATATGCTCAGAAAGAAGGAATTGACTTCGACGAGATATTTTCTCCTGTGGTAAGACTTACAACTATCAGAGTAGTCTTGGCCATGTGTGCTGTGTTAGACTTACATCTAGAACAATTAGATGTAAAGACGGCTTTTCTTCATGGTGAGCTTGAAGAAGAGATTTACATCCTTCAACCAGAAGGTTTTGTTGAGAAAGAAAAAGAAAACTTGGTTTGCAGGTTGACCAAATCTCTGTACGGTTTAAAGCAGGCGCCAAGATGTTGGTGCAAGAGATTTGATTCCTTCGTGATTAGCCTCGCGTACAACAGACTCAATTCAGACCATTGTACGTACTACAAGAGGTTTGGCGATAATGATTTTATCATTCTGCTATTGTACGTGGACGACATGCTGGTAGCAGGTCCCAGTAAAGATCGGGTCCAAGAACTGAAGGCACAGTTGGCTGGGGAGTGATATGAAGGATTTGGGACCAGCAAACAAGATTTTAGTGATGCAAATTCACCGAGATAGAAAAGGCAAGAAGGTATGGATTTCCCAGAAGAATTATTTGAAGAAAATCTTGCGGCGCTTCAATATGCAAGATTGTAAGGAAATCTCGACCTCGCTTCCTGTCAATTACAAATTATCCTCAAGTATGTGCCCTAGCACTGAAGCGGAGAGGATAGAAATGTCTCGAGTACCGTATGCATCAGCAGTGGGAAGTCTCATGTTCGCTATGATATGTACGAGACCAGATATCGCTCAAGCAGTTGGTGCGGTCAGTCGGTTCATGGCGAATCCTGGTAAAGAGCATTGGAATGTTGTTAAGAGGATCCTAAGATACATCAAAGGAACCTCGGATGTTGCATTATGTTTTGAAGGATCAGAATTTACTGTCAAGGGTTTTGTTGATTCGGATTTTGCAGGTGATTCTGATAAACGAAAGTCCACTACAGGCTATGTGTTTACAGTTGCAGGCGGCGTGATAAGCTGGATATCTAAATTACAGACTGTTGTGGCCCTATCTACAACATAAGCTGAATACATGGCAGCTACACAAGCTTGTAAAGAAGCAATCTGGATTAAACGGTTAATGGAGGAGCTCGGGCACAAACAAGAGAAAATTCCTTTGTTTTGTGACAGTCAGAGTGCCTTGCACATTGCAAGGAATCCAACATTTCATTCCAGGACGAAACACATAGGTATTCAATATCACTTTATTCTAGAAGTAGTGGAGGAAGGGAGTGTGGATATGCAGAAGATTCACACCAACGAGAACCTAGCATATGTCATGACAAAGCCAATCAACGTTGATAAGTTTGTTTGGAGTAGATCCTTCTTTGGCCTAGCAAAGACGTAAGCAACATGGAATTGACAAGTATGGAGATATTTGAAGATCATCCAAAGTGGGCTTTAAGTGGGAGAATGTGAGTTGGTTAAAGCTCACTTTGAGCCTTTGGTCAAAAGAAGACAAAAAACAATGGAAAATGAAGAAAAATCTTTGGTTGCAAAGTTAGACACACACAATTTTGGGTTGATTTCACACTACATGTGGGAAGACTTTTGGTGCAAGATGAGCCTATAAATAGAGGCTCATTCTTCACCATTTGAGCATCACCAAAACATTCCAAGTTAGAGAGAAAACATAAGCTTTCTCTTGAGTATTTTTCTTCCTCTTTTGTTGTTCTATATTTGTGAGTGAGAGTTAGTTTCTCCTATTATTTGAGAGAGTGATATTGTTCTCTCCTTATATTAGAGAGAAGGTTATTGTAAAATACTCCACATCATAGTGAAATCCTCTATTACTTGCCCGTGGTTTTTCCCTCGATTTGTTTGAGGGTTTTCCACGTAAATCTTGTGTCTCTACCTTCTCTGTTCTCATTCATATTTTAGCTGCGTGATACTGCTTATCCCCGACCATTCCGCTGCGCCGATACCTAACAGAACACACATATTATTTGAAGCCATGTTTTCTTTACATGAGCAGTTTTCAAGAGGATGAGACAATTTTCACAGAAAAGCTTTATCATCTATGGACAGCAGAAGGGTTGGTATTATCAAAGCACTGTGAGGAAGAAGAAACAATGATGGATGTAGCATCACGCTATTTAAATGAGTTGGCTTCAAGGTGAATGGTTGAAGTAGAAATGTATGATACGTCAATCATTCCAAGGATCGAGTCATTTCGACTTCACGATCTCATAAGAGACCTCTGTTTAGCAAAAGGGAAAGAAGAAAACTTTTTCAAGGTCATTGATCTTTATAATGATTTAAAGCTGGCCGGATCAGTTGATCTCTCTTCTCACTCTGAGTATGGACGTAGATTGGGCATGTACATACATAAACAGTTTGATTCGAATGGGCCTCAACATGCAGCACCTGTGAAGTTGTTTCAACCAGTACAAGGTCAATACCTTCTCACTCTTTTTGTTCGTTGCATACATTTTGGAAGACTTGACTTACAGGATATATCCTGTTTGAAGAAGTTCAAATTGCTTAGAGTTCTTGACTTAAAAGACTGTCAATTGAACATGCCGAAAGAGATTAGTCAACTGATCCACCTCAGGTATTTAAGTCTTGCGCTTTCCTACGTGGAAAAATTGCCTTCAACTATAAGTAGTTTGCCATATTTACAGACCCTCGATTTACGGACATTGAATGAAATTTCTTTGCCCAATATATTCTGGAAGATGAAACGAATAAAACATATTTATCTTGAGTCTAGAGCTCGTGGATCAGAAAAATTGCAATTCAAAAACTTGAGTCAGCTGGAGACTTTACACAGCTTTAGTTTTTCGAAGGACGAGCCGATCGATCTCAAACAATTGGTTAATCTTCGATCTTTTAGAGGAACGGTTAACGTCAAGGCCTTGCCTCAACACATTGACCAAATTTATAGCTGGAGAAAGATAAAAAACAAGTTGAGCTTAATATAACTGGATCTGAAAGTATGAGTGAACAAGATTCAGCTGTTTGGAGGAAGTTGTTCTCGTGTGAATATCTTAATGATTTGTACATAGAAAGTCCTATAGCAAAGTTTCCACCCTACGAACCTCAGTTCTGCCCAAATCTCACGCGGTTTGGATTAGCTTTCACTAAAATTGAGGAAGACCCAATGCAATTTTTGTCCAAACTTCCCAAATTACGGGAACTGACCCTTGGGGACCGTGCCTTTGTGGGGCAAGAGATGGTTTGTGATGCGATGGCTTTCCCTCAACTCATATTTCTTCGATTATATGGTTTGCCAAACTTAGAGACATGGAGAGTAGATGAAGGGGCCATGCCCAATCTATCTGATTTAACAATTGGGTTATGTCCTAAATTGAAGACAATAACGGATGGATTGAGTTTTTCTGCCCTCAAAGGTCTACATATTCTGGACATGCCTGAAGAATTCAAGCAAAAGTACTACAATGCTGTATGAGTGTGGTGTGGTAGAGATTTCAGTGCTCAGGAGCTATTGAACATTACGTATTTAGGTAAATCTTATCTCATTTATTTCTTGTAATATTACAAGGCTTTCCATTTTCTTGCTTATGAATGGTGGGAATTGAGACTATACTTGATTGGGCTTTAGGTGTTTGAGGATAAGCTTAAGTGAGACCTTCACAACCTTTTGGCTTGGATTCTTCAAATCAGAGGCAAGTAAAGGATTCCAAATTTGGTTTAATCTCCCTCAACTTAGGTCATTCTATTGAGTTTGTTGATCTTTCAGAAACTTTTGCTGCCATTGACGACTTCTCTTGTTGAATTGTCTCATTTTTTAAACATGTTCCAAATGATGAATTTCTGTAATAATCTACCCCATTGGTGCTCCTTTGTGTTTTTCTAATCCCCATTTGATTCAGCATACTATACTGGAAACGAAGTTTTAACTTATACTATGGTTTTATTTTTAAATCTGCAAATTAGGTACAGTGAGAACAGAGAAAAAAGGCCATGGAAACAGTAGCAATACCGAGTCGGCAGCTATTAATTGATGAAGAGTGGGGAGAACCCAACAAAGAAAAATTGTCTTCCCTGCACCGGAGAGATCATCGTTAACGGTTCTTTTTTGTATGATTCTGTCATATTGGCTATTGCTTTCTTGGACTCAAAACTTCTTTAGAGGAAAACATTTTGGATGGCATTCATATATGTGCAAAGTTGCCAACTCTGAGGTTGCTGAATTGTCTCTTGAATCAACGTATTGGTTTATTTCTGTTGTCGATTTTGTTTTGTCCGTTTAGTTCATTGAGTAATTATTTCAATCTAATTTTGGTTTTCTGTTTTGATTTTCCATATGTTTTAAGGGATATATATCCTGTGAGCTGGTTAAAGCTCACTTTGAGCTTTTAGTTAAAAAGGAACAACAATAAACAAAGAAAAGAAATAAAAGTGGTAGAAAAGGAAATGACAAAAGCAATGGAAAAAGAAAAAAAAATTTGTGCAGCAAACTTTGGCTACAAAGTTAGGCGCATGCAATTGAAAATCGGTTCTACACTGCGCAAGGAAGACTTTGCACGTTGGCTTTGCAGAAGAATAAGCCTATAAATATGTGGTTCATTTGCAGCCGCTGTTCTGGAAGAGGAATCTAGGCGCAAAAGTAAGCAAGACAGAATCGAAAGTTCACAACAAGTAGAGGCATTATCAAGGGTGAGAGGTAGATTAACGGAACATGGCTCTAGTGGGAGGAACAACCATGGTAGATTGAAATCAAGGAGTAGAAAGAATATTAAATGCTACAATTGTGGTAAGAAAGGGAACTTTAAGAAGGATTGTCGGAGCAACAAAAAGAATCCCGATGTGACAAATTCTCAGGGATGTGTGGTGATTGCACTAGATGATGGAGATATTTTATACAGCAAAGTAGCAACTGTATCAAAAGGCAGAAAGAAGCTCACTGATGCTTGGATAATGGATTCGGGAGCAACATGGCATATGATCTCTCTTAGAGAATAGTTCTACACCTATGAACCTGCCTCTGGAGGATCTGTGTACATGGGTAATGATCATGTCTTGGAGATTGCTGGCATCGGTACCGTTAAAATTAAAATGTATGATGGTACTATTCGCACCATTCAAAGGGTACGACACGTGAAGGGATTGAAGAAAAACTTATTGTTCATTGGAAAATTGGATGACCTTGGATGCAAGACCCATATCGAGGATGGGATCATGAAGGTCGTCAAAGGAGCGCTTGTGGTGATCAAGGCAGAAAAGATCGAGATAAGTCTATACATGCTTTTGGGAGATATGTTGCAGGAGGCAGATGTATCAGTTGCATCAGCCGGTCAAGAAGAATCAACTATAATGTGGCATTGCAGATTAGGTCACATGACAGAACGAGGCTTGAAGATTCTCGTTGAAAGTAATCTCCTACCCGGGCTCAAGACAGTAAACTTACTTTTCTGTGAGCACTGTGTTACCAATAACCAGTATAGGTTTAAATTTGGGAGATCTACTGCCAGAAGCAAATACATTCTAGACTTGATCCATTCAGATGTTTGGGAATCACAGGTTTTGTCCCTAGGAAGAGTCAAATACTTTGTATCAGTTATTGATGATTACTCCAGGAGATTGTGGGTGTATCCAATCAAGAACAAGTCAGATGTGTTTCCAATATTCAAAACATTCAAAGCGCTGGAGGAACTTGAATCCGAGAAAAGGATCAAGTGTTTGAGGACAGACAATGGAGGAGAATATACTGATGGGAGCTTCCTGGCATTTTACAAACAAGAGGGTAATCAGAGGTAATTTACTGTTGCACATACACCTCAGCAAAATGGTGTAGCAAAGCGGATGAACAGAACTCTTCTGGAAAGAATGAGAACTATGTTGAAAACTACAAGTCTAGCCAAATCATTTTGGGCAAAAGCAGCTAAAACTACCTGTTGCGTGATAAACCGGTCACCGTCAACTGCAATTGGATTGAAGACACCAATGGAAATGTGGACTAGAAAACCCGCAGATTATTCTACCTTGCACGTATTTGGGTGTCCGGCATACGTGATGTATGGTTCCCAAGAAAGAACAAAGTTGGATCCAAAATCCAGGAAATGTGTATTCTTGGGAAATGCTGATGGTGTTAAGGGGTATTGCCTGTGGGATTCCACTGCCTACAAGGTTGTCATCAGCAGAGATATGATATTTGCAGAAGATAAACTGCAAAGTGAAGACGACAACAACACTTCAAAGGAGACTACTACAATACAAATTGAAGATAAGTCAGAACAAAGAGATGTTTCTTCTGAAGTTACATCGGAGCATGAGGAACAAGAACCAGATGATGTTGAAGTTACAGAAGTCCGACGTTCATTGCGTCAGACAACAAGACCAACTTGGCATTCAGATTTTTTGGCGAGCAATGCTGCATACTGTTTTCTAACGGATGATAGAGAGCCATCTACCTTTTACGAGGCTATAAAAAGCCCCGATGTTCTTTTATGGATGACAGCAATACAGGAAGAAATTGAAGCTCTACATAAAAACAAGACGTGGGAGTTTGTTCCACTATTACCTGGACAAAAAGCCATCGGTAACAAATGGGTCTACAAGATCAAGCGAGATGAAAATGACCAAGTGGAGTGATATCGTGCAAGACTGGTGGTGAAAGGATATGCTCAGAAGGAAGGAATTGACTTTAACGAGATATTTTCTCCTGTGGTAAGACTTACAACTATTAGAGTAGTCTTAGCCATGTGTGTTGTGTTAGACTTACATCTAGAACAGTTAGATGTAAAGACGACTTTTCTTCATGGTGAGCTTGAAGAAGAGATTTACATGCTTCAACCAGAAGGTTTTATTGAGAAAGCAAAAGAAAACTTGGTTTGTAGGTTGACCAAATCTCTGTACAGTCTAAAGTAAGCGCCAAGGTGTTGGTACAAGAGATTTGATTCCTTCGTGATTAGGCTCAGGTACAACGGCCTCAATTCAGACCATTGTACGTACTACAAGAGGTTTGGCAATGATGATTTTATCATTCTACTGTTGTACGTGGATGACATGCTGGTAGCAGGTCCCAGCAAAGATCGGGTCCAAGAGCTGAAGGCACAATTGGCTGGGGAGGTTGATATGAAGGATTTGGGACCAACAAACAAGATTTTAGGGATGCAAATTCACCGAGATAGAGAAGGCAAGAAGGTATGGATTTTCCAGAAGAATTACTTGAAGAAAATCTTGCGGCGCTTCAATATGCAAGATTGTAAGGAAATCTCGAGCCTACTTCCTGTCAATTATAAATTATCCTCAAGTATGTGCCCTAGCACTGAAGCAGAGAGGATAGAAATGTCTCAAGTACCGTATGCATCAGCAGTGGGAAGTCTCATGTTCACTATGATATGCATGAGACCAGATATTGTTCAAGCAGTTGGTGCGGTCAGTCGGTTTATGGCGAATCCTGGTAGAATTGGAATGCTGTTAATAGGATCCTAAGATACATCAAAGGGACCTCAGATGTTGCATTATGTTTTGGAGGATCAGAATTTATTGTCAAGGGTTTTGTTGGTTTGGATTTTGCAAGTGATGCCTATAAATGGAAGTCCACTACAAGCTATATGTTTACAGCTGCAAGCGGCGTGGTAAGCTGGATATCTAAATTACAGACTGTTGTAGCCCTATCTACAACAGAGGAAAAATACATGGCAACGACACAAGCCTGTAAAGAAGCAATTTGGATTAAATGGTTAATGGAGGAGTTCCAGCACAAACAAGATAAAATTCCCTTGTTTTGTGACAGTCAGAGTGCCTTGCACATTGCAAGGAATCCAGCAATTCATTCCAGGATGAAACACATAGGAGTTCAATATCACTTTGTTGAGAAGTAGTGGAGGAAGGGAGTGTGGTTATGCAGAAGATTCACACCAACGAGAACCTAGTAGATGTCATGACAAAGCCAATCAACGTTGACAAGTTTGTTTGGAGTAGATCCTCTTTTGGGCTAGCAAAGACGTAAGCAACATGAAATTGACAAGTATGGAGAGATTTGAAGATTATCCAAAGTGGGCTTTAAGTGGGAAAAGGTGAGTTGGTTAAAGCTCACTTTGAGCCTTTGGTCAAAAAGGAACAACAATAAACAAAGAAAAGAAACAAAAGTGGTAGACAAAGAAATGACAAAAGCAATGGAAAAAGAAAGAAAAGTTTGTGCAGCAAAGTTTGGCTGCAAAGTTAGGCGCATGCAATTGAAAATCGGTTCCACACTGCACAAGGAAGACTTTGCACGTTGGCTTTGCAGAAGAATGAGCCTATAAATATGTGGTTCATTCTTCTAGTTTTTTTCATCACCAAGCATTCCAAACCAGAGAGAAAAATAAGCTTTATCCTGAGTATTTTCTCTTCTTCTTTTGTTGTTTTATATTTGTGAGTGAGAGTTAGTTTCTCCTATTATTTGAGAGAGTGATATTGTTCTCTCCTTATATTAGAGAGAAGGTTATTGTAAAATACTCTACATCATAGTGAAATCCTCCATTACTTGCCCGTGATTTTTTTCTTGATTTGTTTGAGGATTTTCCACGTAAATCTTGTATATCTATTTTCTCTGTTCTCATTCATATTTTAGATGTGTGATACTACTTATCCCTAACCATTCCGCTGCACCAATACCCAACATATCCCTGGAGAGCCCTGGCAGGGATGGAGACTTGATGTCTTTGACGAGATTATGACTGCATATATTTGGACTTGTATACTAAATGATATAAGCGTAAACATAGATCAAACCATCTCATTTGTGGGATATTTATTCAGATTTGTCTGTCAACTTTATAGGTCCGAGTAGTCACAGTTCGCACTTGCTCACAGATAACTGAGGGAAAGCTTGATTTTTCAAAAGTTGAGGCAAAAGATTGTGGGAAACTAGCGGAGGAGGAAACTATTCAATAAGTTAGTGTCTTATTTCTATGTCTAGTGCATAAGGCTCATACATTTCGAGTACGATTAAAGGCTTGCTGAGGCTTTATATAAGAAGTGGAAGACTCGTATTTCTCCTCCTCTGGAAACATTTTGGTGCCATGTTCTAAGGGAACCCATGGGGGTTATTAAGTTGATTATACCATGGTAGCTGACTTAGCTTCTAGTTTTACTTTTAAAACACTATACTTGTTATCATCTTCATATATCCTTTTAAGTTCTTGTACAACCTATCAATGGTTACCTTCCCAGCCGGAGTTCTAAGTAAATTTAAGTTCTAATTTTTTACTCGTGTCAATGGTTACCTTAAGTTTGATATCTGCAATGTTAGCAGATTCTTATCACGCTACTGTTATGTCATGTTGGTATTGGAGAATGAAGACACACACGCACAAACAAAGCACAAAACACAACAGAAATAACACACATTATTTTAAACGTGATGCGACTTTCTGTCTACATCTACGAGTCAAAATTGAAAAATCTATTATGCATGGTTTTATGCAAGAATAAGTTTAAGCCCAGACTTTTGAATTGATAGACACTGAAGAAAACCTATCTCACTCAAACTCCCTCTCCCACAGCCCGCCATGGGATCTGGCCCCCATGACAATTACATGTAAACTAGAAAATCTTATTTAAAGGAAAGAAAGACATTCCTATAGGATTAGGTTTCTTACTTCTACTCGGATTGGATCTCTACTCGAATTCATAGTAGACTTGAGCTTAGATTTGATAAAAACCCAACAGTTGGCAAGTGGAAAATTCAGATTTGTTGATAATCAACCACCTGGAACCAACACCCTCTTTACCACAAAAAATTTGGTCGTATTCATTGAATTTCTATAGTAAACCAATCATTGCGATGCATTTGTAGTATACCAACTGCACAAGATATAGTATATTATAAATCAAAATGCAGCTCTTTTATATTTTCATTTGATTTGTTCTGTCAACTCTCATCAATGTTATCCTTACACGGATAAGAATTTTAATGGGAAAATTTTATTATTAGTCCCTAATGTTTTATCCTCACTTTCAATTTAATCTTTATTATTTTAAAAGTGACAATAATGGTCCCTAATATTTTGATGAACGAAAACCAAGTTTAGGGGGATACTCCTAGGTGTAGCCATAAGGAAGATGACTCAAAATGGGTACTTTAGATGCAAGGAGAGTTGCACATAAGAGAGTATTATTATATTGAAGTAGATGTATATGACTTGTGTGTCAACATGTTACAAAGAGAGCTATATGGTTCTCTAGCTCACAACATTTAAGAATTTTGCTGTTAAGTACAACTAATTAATATGTTAACAATACTAAAATTCAAGAAGATCCAATGTAAGTTTTGAAGAAACTTCCCAACTTAAGCAACTATTTTTTTAGGAGGATGATTTCGTGGGCAAAGGGATGGTTTGTGATGCAATGGCTTTCCCTGAACTCATAATCCTAATAAGATATTAGTCAAATTGCTGGAATACTCAAGCAAACATTTAAACTATTGTATCAGAAGATTTAGATTAACATTAAGTTATCCAGTTGAATACAAAAACATAATCATAGGTATGATCTAGTTGGAATTTTACATAATATCATCTCAGATTTATGTACAAAAACATATCGTCACAATCTCATACATAAACATCAAGTCTCCATGACAGTCCAGAGTTCTCCAAGCAGCTTTCAAGGGATAATTCAACATTTCAAACAACCCCAAAATTACTGAACTATGCAGATAAAAGGGTCTAGTCAATGGGGGAGGAGAATACCTGGTACTTGACATATACTTCAATTGCTTTGGTGTTGCAGTTTGTGAGATTTGTTTCTTTCTAGATTGTAAAGCTTTTTATACTTTTGCTTGAATTCTTCAGGCATGTCCCAGGGATCAAACATGAATAATTTAATGGCCACCTTGGCAACTGGAGCTCTATAATTAAATTAAGTTCTAATTTCATTTCTTGCGTCAATGGCTATTATAAGAATGATATCTGCAATGTTAGCTGACTATTATCACGCTGTGCTATGTCATGTTAACACGTTGTGGATGATTGATGCACGTTACCGGCAATTAAGTCTAATATCAATAAATATAACCGCTAACCCATCTGTATTACTGTATATCAGTTGACTAAAGTTCAAATATACCTTCTAGCTAGTCTTGCTACTTTATTTCTAGCTTATTTTCTTTTTTCTTGTTTTATGGGAGGTTTTGTCGATCCCTAAAGATACAGTAAAACAAAAGTACTTCTCAGCTATTTAACGATCAACTGAGGGATGTGTCTCCCCTTCTATCTCTCTCTAGTAAAGGGAGGAAACCGTTAGGTGTCACAGTTATGATCACATTACCCAAAGGTTAGAATAAGCCAAAATTTGCAACACACAACTATTTGTTTCTCTATAGACATGCTTCAGACTGAAGTAAGGATGACGCTAAAGGCACTTGTTTGCAATCTTCTATAATCACCACGTGGGCAATAGGGATGTTTCTAGCAGATTTTACTCCCTCTTGTATTCGTTAAAATATGGAGGTCTAAAATTCAAAATTATTGATAATCACCCATCTAGAGTCAACATTGTATATCAACCACCCAAAGTTTTGTTATATTCGTTGAATTTTAATAAAGCGATCGTGCGAGGCAGTCATAGTATACTAATTGTTGTATGATCCTTTATTTCATAACGAAGCTTGTAATATTTCAGCTCTAGGCCCTAAGGGTCGGGGTATTATAGTGGTTAAGTCAAAAACTGAGAGTTTGAGATAGTTGTATATCCCTAAAATCATGATTTTGATGATAAAATATTATAATTTACTAAATTGAACCAATACTTAATTTAAAACGCATTATAGTACAAATAGAATCTCTATTGCATTATGGGGTTGACAAGGTTCTTTTTGCAAGCAATATCTTTATATATTATCTCGATCATTCAGATGATAATTAATATGTAATTTTAGGGTATAATTCAGAATCTGCTAGTAGATTTTCTAAATTGATTTTTGTTTGAGGGTGCTTTAAACAATTGTGCATTATCTTTAATATTGATTTCATAAGATGTAGAGAAAATCGTTGGTCAAAAATTTATTTTCTTTTATTCATGTCATATTCAACAAATAACAAGTTAGAATTCCAATTCAAATCAAGATTAGAAAATTCTAAGCATAATCCGTATAAATTAAAATAATAACCTCTATGTAAAATACCAATATAATTGGATCGATTGCTAGCTAAATTGAAAAACTTGTAGCAATTAACTAAACAAAGAGCAAGAACATGTGTATTGATTAAAACTAAAATAGTAAACATTCATTCAATCTACTAAAAAACAACTGCATAAATCAAAATAACAATTGAATAGAACAACTACAATAACAATAAGAAATAATATGGATAATTAGAATAACAATAAAAAAGAGTAATTAAAAATAATAAAGAACTAAAATTGTTTACCTTGACAAAAAAATGTCCTTGACTAAAACAAAAACAAAAAGAAAAAAAGAAAAGAAGATTGGGGCCTAAGGCGGGGGTCAAGTTGTGTATATGTTGTGATTTTGTGTGTGCGTGTGTGTGGCTATTATGTGTGTATGTGGGTGTTGTGAAGACTAAAGAAAAAGAAGATGGGAATAAGTAAAAAAGTAAAAAATAAAAAATGAGAAAAAAGAAAAGAAATTAAAAAATAAACAAAAAGGGTGTAATGGTAATTTCAATAGAATTTTTAACAAAGTTAACTTTCTGTTATGTTTGACTTTGGTCAAGGTAACAAGTACCTAAAATTAAATGCTAAGGTAAAAAGTGTCAGCTCATATAAACATTGAGGGGATTAAGTGGATTTAACCCTTATTATAATTATTGTTATTATTATTATTGTTGTTGTTGTTGTTGTTGTTGTTGTTGTTGTTGTTGTTGTTATTATTGTTGTTGTTGTTGTTGTATGTTTCTTTTTATTAATTCTAAAGACTATAACATATATAAAGGGTTAGTTTTGTAATATGTTTAATGCATATTTTGGTCATTTGAAAATGAGTTTTATAACGTATTTATTATTTCATAAGACTATTATTATTATGATGATTATCATTATTATTACCTAATAACTATTTATTAAAATTAATATAATTTATTTATGTTATATATGATTGTTATTATTGTTATGTAATAATACTATGATTGTTATTGTTATTAATCTCAAATGTTTTGTTTAGTATGAGTAATCTCCAATTTCGGGAATCTCATTACCTACTACCTAGGGTATGAAATATTCATGTTCATTATCTTATACTAAGCGTAAAAAATGAAATAAAAATGAGAATGTCATTTAATTCTCAATCTATTCTAGTACACCAGTCGTCACCTAAGTATTAAATTACATGAAAATGTCAAAAAAAAAAGAAGAAGAAGTTAAAAATCACGTGATATGTTAAGATTATTCTAACTTGCAATAATAGACAGAATGTTAGTGTAATAATGACCAATAGTAATTCTTTCTTACAAAACGAATGAATAGTTGTTAGCACAGGACTAACAACTACAAGCTATACTACTAGGGCTTTGGTTCAATGGTAATGTTATTCGCTATGTATGTGAGAAGTGGCGAGTCCGAGTCTTGCTGATGATGTTATACGGCTTTAAGCCTCCGCTGAATACCCCCTATGTTTTAAAAACGTAGCTGAATACCACTGTGTTTTATAAATAAATTGATTACTCACCTGTATTTTAGAAATGTAACTGAATACCTCCTTTTAGTGCTTTCAAAGTCACTGTAAGTGACTTCAATGAAGTCACGTAAATGACACCAGGTCTCGTCTCTGGTCACTCTTTTACCAGAGGAGTTGACACATATATATATAAATATATGGATAGATATAGATATATATTTAAAAATATAAATATTATTTCTTTTATATTCTGTTGTTCTTATTTTTCTTATGTAAAGAGGATAAAGTGATATTGAAAGAAGTTATTTTTTTTTTATTATTCCATATGATCCAGTGGTGAGATTAAATTTCTTTTAATATGTATTGAAATTTCATTTTCGTTAGTCATCTTATAATTTGTCCTCAAGTCAAAGAGATATTTTTAGAAATTATGTAGGTATTGTAATGACTACCGTCGAACAACCTCTTTTAATCTTTGTTAACATTGTCTGTTTTGGAGTGAAATCTTGATTTTGTGACATTTGAGTTTGATTGTAATAACTGAGGGATTTATATCTCACTATATAAATATTTGGAGATTTAGACTGTACTTGAATATTTATGTCTTGATGGGAGATTTTCAAACATTTGGGATTTTAGTTGCTCTGAGTTAATTGTTTAATAGTTGTGCACCTAGCGGGCTTTAGGGGTTTTACCCTTTTAGCACGTGACATCTCACGTGTTGAGATCCACTGTACGTTTGAAATTTCGAGACGTGACAGTAAGCGAAATTGATATTTTAGACATAAGAAATAACTACTTGGACTTCTAATCTGCGGACCCATAATAGTTAACCTAAGTTATTCTTTATTCCCACAATGTCCACTTATAAAACACGCATATATAATATCATTGATATCACAACTTTCTTTTCTTTGTATCAATGTCTACAATAAGACTGACATTATTCGCAATGTTAGGAGACCCTTATCACGCTAGTGTTATGTCATGTTAGCACCATCATGTGGAATCTATATTACTCATACAGATCTATATATAATTATAATCAATCATATGGAACAAACACCCTCTTATCAACCACCTAAAATTTGGCTGCATTAGTTGAATTTCTACACTTCAACAATCGTTGCAATGAAGTCACAATATACAAACTAATGAACTATACAATATAAGTTGTTCATGTTATGAAATAATAGCTATAAAGACAATAATATAGGAAAGAGTTGAGAGAGATTAGAGAGAGTTCTTATTGATTTCACTGTAAACTATGAATTACAATAACTTCTATTTATAAAAAAACTAAGGTTACTATGCAGTTACTATTTACATAGTACCTGACAACTATGAATAGTGTCTGACGGTTACTATTCATTAATATCCTAAAATATCCATATCATAATATTCCCCCTTGGATATTTAATAACCAATAGTATATCTCATTAAAACCTTATCAAGAAAACCCAATAGGACAAAAACTTGACTAAAGAAAAAGTGTACAAAATTCTTTGTGTAAACTTTTTATACTGCCTCATTAAAAACCTTGTCAGGAAAACTCAATGGGATAAAACCTGTATGAAGGAAAAAAGAGTGCAGTGCATATGTCTCCCTCTCTTGTGGGCATATCAAGAATGATCATGGAGTCACCGCATACCAATCTTCCATATTAACTTCTCGAATGTGCTAGTAGGCAATGATTTTGTAAACAAATCAGCAAGGTTCTCACTTGAACGAATTTGACGAACCTTGATTTAACCATTCTTTTGAAGCTCATGAGTAAAGAAGAACTTTGGTGAGATATGTTTAGTTCTATCACCCTTAATATAGCCTCCCTGTATTTGGGCAATGCATGCAACATTATCTTTATGCGAACATATCATTAATGATCACAAAGTTGACATATGTCAATCTTGATAGCTACTTCATTGTGGGTAATGCTTTTGTGAACATTCAAACAATATTTTCACTTTATTGAATTTGATGAGAACTAGCGTCACTTCTCTCTTGAATTCATGGACAAATAGAATTTTAGTGTGACATATTTGTATTTGGCCTGCCTCGTTAAAATCTTACCAAGGAAAAACCCAATGGGAAAAAACGTTGGTGAAGGAAAAAGAGTACAGTGCAAAAATACCTTCTCCCCCTCATTGCAACATGACTCATTGGTGACAAATCTCAATTATATACATTTTCAACCATCCACATAATTTGTCATAATCTCAGCATGATTTCAAGATGAAGTATTCATGATCTGTTTCATGGATTGCCACAATATACTTGTCACTTCAAGCATAGGTTGTCAGTGATCTTACTTTGTGGAGTTTAAATAAATGACCAGCATTTGTAGAGGCAATATATGATGATTTCAATGTTTTTGAAAAAGATAAGTTCACATATATATAGTACAATCCTTCAGATTGGAGTTGCATTATACCTAGCTAACAAATTAACCAAAACAAAATATACCATATTGTATTATCAATAAAATATATTAGTGCATTAATTATACTCAAATATGGTACTCTTGGATCAATCACATGTGGTGAGTCATTATAGTATTTATCAACATACATAACAAATGCATATGATAATCAGAAACAAATATGTCATAATATCATCATATTTAAAGAAACATTCTTTCACATTCTTCCAGAATGTTATCTTCCATACAAAGATCTTTTTAATCAAATAAATTTCTCGAGATTTTCATTCATATGCTTGAAGCATATACAGTCCTTTCAGGATTTCAATGTAATTATTATTATCACGTGAATATATGCTTCAAGCATATAAAGTCCTTCCAGACTTAAATATCATTATCACGTGAATATATGCTTCAAGCATATAAAGTCATTCCAGACTTAAATATCATTATCATGTGTTTTATATAGGTAAACTATTACCATATTCACAAGACGCAGATGAAGTCCTTTTCAAAATTACCAAGCTAATATCAATATGATTTTTCCGGAGAATATACACCAAGATATAATCACACAGCGTACTAATCCATTCTTTGAGGCTTCGTAAAGGTTCGCAAGATATTGTACCATACGACAAGTTTTCCACCAATGGCAAGTCTTGTCACATCTATAACATATATTTTATTGGGATGGTTTCTTTTGTGAACCACTCTCACTTCCCTTGTAGTAGGGTTCTTGCCTTTTAAAATCAAAGCTTTTCGAACCATCATAGTGTCAGGTGTTATTATTACCACCTCCCCGGCCATCATTATGCCAATTGTTATTATAATAATTTAAGGGAAAGACAACTATTATGATTGATTCCTTGAAATTTCTGATAGTGATGTGGGATTGATTTCGTACAATGCTCCCTCTCAATCCAATCAACAACTATACATATTTCATGTGCATTTCAACAACTATGCATATTTCATGTGCATTTCAACAACCATACGTATTCCATGTGTATTTATTTTACGCCTGGATTATGTCTCCTCTATGATTTTTGGCTAATCATTTATTTGTCGACATTCTTGATTTGGACTTCAATTTAAAATCCTCGATTTCTTTCAAAAAATTAGTAGTTACTATATTTTCTAGAAATTTGATCATGATCAATTTCTCTTTTCGGTTCTATTCTCTTTCAGGAGTAATTTAACTCCATTCTCTTTCAGGAGTAATTTAACTGAGTGAGATCTCTTTATTCTCAGTACTTCTAATATTCACATCATATTCAAGTACCTGATACTCTCTTGGAGTAATATTTATCAGTTTGATATTTAACTCCTTATCCTGATATCTTCAGGATATCAAACAATTTAAAAATGCCAACTCGCATATTTTGCTCCTTTATCTTTGGAACCAATATATCAACCAAGCTTCAGGCGTGCAGTAGACTATATTTATTAATGTGTTTCTCATTTGAAACATCAACTTTAATCAGAGCATTTAAAGTTGGTATGTGTGTCTGAGTCACTATCTTTGCATCAATGAATAATTTGATGAACTTTAGTTCTATACGAGGATCAATATGATGATGTGTTTTATAAATTTCTCATTTCTCTAGCTTGCGTTTTTCTCCCCCTGATAATGAGAATATCATATCATTGATTAGCAAAATATGCTATTGAAACAACTCCAATCAATGACTCAATATATATATAATATTTGATGATGATAATATCTCAGTATCTCTTATCATCCCATCTTTAGGGCTTGTAAAGGAGCAATACAAACATATATTACGCAACATATCGTTAGATAGGATATGAATAGTGGGAGTTTAGAATTCAAACAATTGGCTTTGTTTGAATATACATTGCAACATCTAATATTGTATATCCTCAAATAGGATGACATAGTTCGCAATAATATTGGTCTAGCAATTATGTGCAAGTATTTAATGAAGGATTCTGCAAAAGAATTTTATGTATATGTGTGAATCACATAATGCTCAACACTAATCCCCATATCATTATCAAGATGATTCTCTTGATTGTATAATTCATAAATATTTCTCGTAATTGAATTATCTATAAAAATTCTTGCGAATTCCATATATCAGGTGGACATGAACATACATGTGAACATCGAGTTGAGACATCTATTAATACCATTAAAATTTAAAATGGTCTTTATGATAAAATAATAGGCCCACATATATCCCCTTGAATTTTTTCCAAAATATAGAATTTTCGATATCAATTTTTCTCATAAGTGCACTTGGATGTCCAATGTGATGTGCCAAATAAAATAGTTTTTCATGACGAAGTATAAAAATATTTTATGCTCATGAATGGGAGTTCATTGGAATTTTTTTTCAATAACTCTTCTTTTATTTTCAATACACCTATAGAAATAGATGACGTGATTTCTTCTCCTTGGCACTTGGTTTGGCTGAAATTTTCATACACATCAGAAGCAATACTTCTCTCCTTTTCTCTTGGTGCATTCGACCAAGACTAGAAAGAATAGGAAAGTTCTACTTTTTGTTTATTAACTATTGCTTATCACATTAATGCATATAATACTTGAATATAATACATGAATCAGTAGCTCTCCCTTAAAACATGGAGCAAAACAATTAAAAGAGAAATGGCCTTTCTTAAATTAAGATTATAACTAATCATGCTTATCATCTCTTTAAGCATATACTTCTCCTTTTACATAAAGGCTTGTTAGTGGACATCTCAACTATCGATTAAATTAATAAAAATGAAGACTCTACATATAAAGCTCATTCTCCTAATTTGTTAATAACATATCATTTCATTTTATTATTGATTTGGCCAAAATCAATCTAGATGTGCTCATTTTAAAGTTATGCTACAAGTGCAAGCAAAACAAGCTAAGTGAGCATTAGTGCAAAATGGGAAATTCGGACAGCTCACTGCCCATCACTTTTAGAGCCATTTTGACGTAGTAAACGAGCTTTTAAATTAACGAAATTTATATTGCAGCTAGATTAGGTAGTTTAGAGCAAATGCTAATTCTAACGTTTTGACCATCCGATTTAAGCATTTCCGAAATGTGTCCTGAAATCGCTGGTGTAGGGTAATCTGCGCAGTTAATTTCTAAAGACTGTAACTTGATGAATATAACTCCGAATTGGGATCCGTTTGAGCCTAAACCCATCTACACTTAATAAACTATAAGTCTGTCAATTTCAGAGTTTTTAGAGATCATTTAAATAGGTAAATGAATCAGTAAAGTTAAGTATATGCAGTCTAGAATTTCAGCTTATAACATATCAAAGTAATCAACATCTTAGATCCAATCAAACAAATCATTATGATTAAATTAATATAAACCACCTGCACATTAATTTAACATGTTGTCTCTCCACTGATTAGTTTGGTGGATTTGCCTTTCATGATCTTAGTTAGGCTCCACTTTCTACATAGTAATACAAATTTCACTGGCATAATCGTGTAGGCTTAAAATAAAATTAGGCACTAACTAATGCTTGTCATTTTTTTTACCACGTTTTTAATTTACTGTAACAAAGCATATTGATTAAAGTTTTGGCATGTCAAGCCAATATCAACAAGCTTTAGTTTATAGAAAATGAGGACTAAAGTTATTTTGATAGTCAAGATAAGAACTTTTTATATTGGCAGGAGATCATAAGCTTCCAAATGCAAAATTCATAACGTTGGTATCTTTGCAAGATATATGATGATCAATATTAAAATAGTATATAGTATGCAAAAGTTCCAAATGATGTAATTATTTTATGTGGGTCTAATCATCATTCCATCCATTGTCATAAAATAAAGCTATTAAAGCATTATGATATTTTTTTTAGTAGTTCTCTCTTGCAAGAAGTACATTGCACATATATATATATATATATATATATATATATATATATTGAAAAATAAGCTTCAGACATAATTAGAGACTTAGATGCAATAACATAAATACGTGTTAGTTGCAATAACATAAATACGTAAATAAAGAAAATTAAAGTTAGTTGCAATAACGTAAATACGTAAATAAAGAAAATTAAAGTTAGTTGCAATAACGTAAATACGTAAATAAAGAAAATTAAAGTTAGTTGCAATAACGTAAATACGTAAGTGAATAAAGAAAATTAAAGTTAGATGCAATAACGTAAATACGTAAATAAAGAAAATTAAAGTTAGTTGCAATAACGTATATACATAAATAAAGAAAATTAAAGTTAGATGCAATAAAAGAAATACATAAATTATTTGGAGATTAGAATTATTTATGTCCAAATCCTTGTCCACGGGTCAACAAGTTATGTCCAAAATTGTAAATCCGAGCATGGGTTCTTTTTAGTCCATAATCAGATTATTTATACTTATAATCCAGTTATTTATCTTTTCTAGAATATTAGATTCACCAAATTTGTTATTGGCATGATTAATTAAATGTCAATATCATTATTTAATTGCTGGTGGGGTCATCTTCTTTTGAAAAGATAACTTTAGAAAATAATATTATAATGAATGAATTTGATAAGGAAAAACATTTTGGATTCCTCACGAACTTGAACATCACTTTTCCAGAATCAACTTGAACATAGTATTATATGCGTGTGTATATATATAAATATGTAGATACACATATATATGTGTATTATATAGATCCAAAATATATAATCAAAACATAATTGAAAAAGGAAGGATTACATAGCTTTGAGAAATTTGAATCGGTTACTTTGTGCGCTGTTGTTATGGCAGAGCTTCTTGCTGATAACGTGTTATGAAATAATAGCTATAAAGACAATAATATAAGAAAGAGTTGAGAGAGATTAGAGAGAGTTCTTATTGATTTCACTGTAAACTATGAATTACAATAACTTCTATTTATAAGAAAAATGAGGTTACTATGCAGTTACTATTTGCACAGTACCTGACGACTATGAATAGTGTCCGACAGTTACTATTCACTAATATCCTAAAATATCCATATCATAACAGTTCATACATTTATCGATGTTGTGCTGTCATCAATGCTACTAATCTTTAGAAAAAGATTTTTAAATGTGATACCTTCACAAACTAAAATATGGAGGCGGAAAAGTCAGACATGTAGATAATCAACGGTCTGAAATCAACAATTGTATCAACCACCAAAAGTTTGACCATATATTTCATAATGCAAGTTCTTAATGTTGATCAAATCCTATATAAAACTGCCACTCTTTGATGAAATCTATCGCAAGAAAAAGAGAGCCTCCTTAATCTCTATATAATCACATTTCTACAAAAGAAAGAATATGGTACAAACTACAGTTTTAGCAGTTTTGTCTGTTACTCTGGCAACTCTTCGCGATTTGTTGCTAGAAGAAGCAAGATTTTTAACTGGAGTAACCGATCAAGTTAAGGAAATTCAAGGGTGATAACGTTAATCTCTTAGTTGGTGTAGATAAATATAGCTTGTTTTGATAACTCAGCTTTATTTGTTGTAGTCAGTTAATATTTGTTGTTATCATTATCTTCATACACACTCTTAGTCATGTACACTATTATAAATATTGTATCGTTGAACACAATGAAATAAGAAGGAAAAATATTTTATGTATCTTCTTTCATGGTATCAGATTATATGACTCACGTCATTAATTCCCACTAAATCTCACTCTTCCGTTGCTTTCTCTCTTTCTACGTCAAAATATTGTCCTTGCTCAATTCTCTTTGTGTCACATCAACTTTTCTCTAATTGCCAGCTATGACTTCCACTTTTTCTCTCCCTTCCTTCAATGTCAAAACATATGTCACTATCAACTTGGATAATACCAACTACCTAACCTGGAAAATGCAAATGACCAATTTTCTTCGCTTCAATGACCTCCTAAAATATGTGGATGGTTCTCTTCCTTCTCCCAAAAAGTCTGCCACACCTACTTCTGCTGAGACATCCTCGTGTACTGATAAGCCTTCTTCTTCTGCCACTACCTCTGGCCTTTCTTTGGACGAATGGCAGCGTGTCAATAGCTTTGTCACAACCTGTCTCACTGCTACGTTATCCGATTCACTTGTTCATCAAGCCACTGGATTTGAGACTGCCCGTGACTTATGGTTGTCTCTTGAACGATCCTTTTTAAATCAGTCAATGGCTAGATGCTCATTCCTTCGCTCTCAACTTCATAATACCAAGAAGCATTCTCTCTCTATTGCTGAGTATCTCCAACAAATTCAGCTTCTGTTGTCTTCCATTGCTGCAATCGGAGACCCACTAACTGATTTTGATCTTATTTTGACCACACTCAATGGCCTTCCAAAAGCATATCGCCCATTTATTACCTCAGTTGAAAACCTTTCTAAATCTCCTAGTTTTTATCAGCTCAAAGCAAAGCTCCTTGTGCATGAACAATGTGTTACTAGACGATGCGGACCCTACTGGTCCAAATGGCACGTTGAACCAAGCCCTTGTTTCTCAATTGCAGTCCACTGTTATTTCTTCAAAACCTTCCCATGTATCATCTGATGTGCCGAAGTCAACATCAGGTGGTCATCCTCAAAGCATGTCATCACAAAATCCAAATGTTCTGTCTTCCTCTACCAATAATTCTCAGCGTTCTAACTCCACTTCTAAATACAAAGGGAAGTGTCAGATATGTCAGAAGTAAGGTCATTCAGCTTCAAGGTATCGTTACAGATATGCGGCGCTGAAACCAAATTCTTCTTTTCCTCAGTTCGCTGGCTATCATCACACTCAATCCACACAGCCTCCTCTCCTTCCAACTCCTCCTCTTCCTTCCTGGGTTACAGACTCTGGAGCTACCTCCACATGACATATGATCTTACTCTATTACAGTACAGTCAGCCATATACCGGATTTGCTCAAGTTTTTATTGGCAATGGTAAGTCTCTCACTATTGCTAATATTGGCTCTTCCTCAGTTATTACTTCTGGTCGTCATTTTTTTCTAAAAAATGTTCTTTATGCCCTTAACTTGCACGTAATCTTCTTTCTGTCTCTAAGTTTAAGCATGATAATAATGTCCCATTAGAATTCTTTCCTTCTAAATGTGTTATCAAGGACCTGCGCACAGGGACTCCTCTCCTACAAAGCCCCGTTGACTCTGGCCTCTACAGTCTTCCTGTTTCATCACCCTGCTCTGGTCCAAGTATGGCATTACATGCCTCTCGTGTGCCTCGTGATGTTTGGCATTGCCGTCTTGGCCACCCATCGAAGCAAGTTCTGTCGTCCCTAAGGTCTTAGCAAGCTTTAGATTTTTCAGATTTCCAGTTAGTGAGTAAAGTTTGTATTGCCTGTATGATGGGCAAGAGTCATAAATTATCTTTTTCTTCCTCTACTCGTGTTTCCATGTCTCCTTTAGAATTAATACATTGTGATGTTTGGGGTCCAGCCCCTGTTCAATCTTGTTCTGGCTTTCATTATTTTTTGTTATTTATTGATGACTTTAGCCGTTATACTTGGTTATACCCATTGCGAAGTAAGTTTGAATTTGTTTATGCCTTTATTCATTTCAAGCCTTTGGTCGAAAATCAATTCTTCATATGCATAAAATGTTTTCAATGTGATGGGGAAAAAGAGTTAACTCAAGGTCAATTTTCTAGAGTTATTGCAGAAAGTGGTATTCAATACCGAATTTCTTGTCCGCACACTCCAGAGCAAAATGGAGTGGCAAAACACAAAATTAGACATATTACTGAAATGGGTACCACACTTATGTTTCACTCCTATATGCCTAAACGTTTTTGGGTTGAAGCATTTTGTACTGTTGTGTTTTTAATTAATCGACTTCCAACACCTGTTTTTAACAATAATTCTCCATTTTTCACTCTTTTTCATAAAAATCCAGATTACACCATTTTACACATGTTTGGTTGACGCTGTTTTCCTCACCTAGGGCCTTACAAATCAAATAAACTCAGTCCTAAATCTACTCCTTGTATCTTTCTAGGCTACAGTGATAATTACAAAGGATACATATGTTATTCTCCAGATAACAATCGCGTTTACCTTTCCAGACATGTCATTTTTTACGAAACTTTATTTCCTTTTCGCACAGATCAGTCCCTTTCTCATTCCAATTTTTTGTCATCTCAAATAAATGAACAATTCTCAATTTCTCTCATACCTTTTCCATCTTCAAATACCACTCCCTTTCCAACACGGGACCCCCATGTCCCTATATTTTAGAATGCATAGCATGGCCATTCTCTCTCCTCGGTTGACACGCTAGACCCACCCATCCTACCTCCTATTCCTACGGTCCCACAAACCTCTCCAGTAGTTCAAACAAGTCATCCACAAGAGCCTACACTGTCTGACGTGCCTAGAGCTCTATTAAATGCATCAAACATATTTCATGAGTCTTCATCCTTACCGCGGGTCCCACCTTCTACTAATGCCACTAATACATTTATTACATATCCTCTCTCTCCTCCATCATTATCAATGCGGGACCCCCTCTCCACTTCCTCTCCTCTACAACTCAAGTTTCTCCAACGCCACTAGCATCTGATCTGCTAGCTTCATCCACCTCTGTATTGTCTACGCGTTCCCCTTATTACACTCAGGCCTATATGGATATCGTTCCATATATTCCCTCCTCACGTGCAGCTAATTCTACCTCTGTGCATCCGATAATACCAGATATCCTAAATAGTGGTCCGATTTTGTTGCACTACCAGCTCACGTGTCTTTTCTCTCTCTCGATATTAAACCTTCTACGTTTACACAAGCTAATAAACATTCTCGATGGCGTGAGGCAATGGACTCTGAATATAATGCACTTATACAAAATGGTACTTGGATTCTTGTACCAAAACCTCAGTATGCAAATTTGGTTGGTTCAAAATGGGTCTTTCGTATAAAAAAAAAAAAGCCAAATGGAAAAATTGAGCGATTTAAAGCCCGTCTTGTTGCTAAGGGCTATAGTCAGGAAGAAGGCCTCGATTATTCTGAAACTTTTAGCCCCGTTGTTGAACCCACCACTATTCGGGTTATCTTATTCATAGCAGTGTCCAAGGGATGGTCTCTCCGTCAATTAGATGTCAATAATGCCTTTTGGCATGGTTTCCTCTGTGAAGATGTTTATATGGCTCAACCTCCTGGGTTCACTTATCCTTCCTATCCACACCATGTGTGTAAGTTGCAAAAAGCTATTTATGGCCTCAAACAGGCTCCTCGAGCATGGTTCTCAAGACTTAGTGATTTTCTATGTCAGTTGGGTTTCACTGGGCCAAAATCAGATTCATCTCTGTTTATTTGTTCTCGTGATGTGGTTATTACTTTTGTTTTGGTCTATGTTGATGACATTAAAATAATTGGCAGTTGCACCTTCATAATTGGCTCTATTATCTCCCTGCTCAATCGTCAGTTTACTCTTAAGGATCTTGGACAGCTATCTTATTTTTTGGATATTCATGTTCATTCCATGACTGATGGCATCTTATTGTCTCAGCAAAAATATATTGATGAGTTGCTTACTCGCACCAAACTTGATGGTGCTAAGTCCGTGTCTTCCCCTATTGCCCCAAATCAACAACTCTCACAACATGTTGGTAACCCATTTCCTGATCCTACTCAATATCGAAGTGTTGTTAGAGCTCTCCAGTATCTCACTATAACTCGTTCAAATATTGCTTTGGCAGTTAATAAGGTGTGTCAGTTTATGCATCAACCCACTTCTATCAATTGGATGGCAGTCAAACGTATTCTTTGGTATTTGAAAGGTACACCAACACATGGTCTTCATCTTCGGGCCACTTCTGACTTTTCTTTCCATGCCTATTCAGACTCTGACTGGGCTGGCTGCCCTGATGATCGTCGCAGTACCCATGATTATTGTATATTCTTGGGGTCAAATCTTATCTCCTGGTCTGCCAAGAAGTAAACTACCACAACACGATCTAGTACTGAGGCTGAATACAGGGCTATCGCTCATGCTACTGCTGAGTTGTGTTGGCTTCAGTCTTTACTTCTTGAGCTTTGGGTCATATCTTCTAACCCACTTGTGTTATGATGTGACAACATTGGGATGACCTATCTCACGACAAATCTTGTATATCTGTTGGAATATGGAATAGGCTATTTTATTGTAGAAAGAAATAAGTCAGAAAAAATAATATGGAGACTCTAAACAAAATCTTTATTGCTCTGATATTTGTATGTATTTGGTATTACTCCAATTGAAATGACTGACCCCTATTTATAGATTCACAAAAATTCTATGTCAATTAGGATATGATTCTAGGAAACTATTACACACTAGGAAAAACTATCTAGTCAAAAATTAATTTAAATCTAACTAGAACTTATTTAATAGAGTCCTAATCCAAATCAAGTTTATCTTCTAACATCCCCCCTTAAACTTGATTTGTCTCTCCTAATTCTGAGCAAAGCTCTACACTTTATGAACACATCACTCTTGAGTGGCTTTGTAAAAATGTCTGTAACTTGATCTTGAGACTTCACATACTCTATCTTCATTTCCTTCCTTGTGATGCATTCTCTGATGAAATGGTAACGTGTGTTAATGTGCTTGCTTCTTTCATGAAAGACTGGATTCTTAGCTAAGGCAATTGCAGACTTGTTATCAACATAGATCTCTACTGGCTCTTCTTGAGGCATCTTAAGTTCTTTCATCAAATTCCTTAACCATAGAGCATGACAAACACATGACGTAGCAGCTACATATTCAGCATCACATGTAGAAAGTGTGACAATTGGTTGCTTCTTGGAACTCCAAGTGAATGTTGTATCTCCTATGAAGAAAAGATATCCACTAGTACTCTTTTGATCAACAAAATCGCCAGCCCAATCGCTGTCACTATACCCCACAAGTTTGAAATCTTCTGAGTGGGAGTATAAAAGTCCATAATCAAGAGTTCCTTTGATGTAGCGAAGTATTCTTTTGGCGGTCTTCAGATGCGTATTAGTAGGGGCCTCCATAAAACGACTCACAAGTCTTAAACCAAAAAGAATATCTGGTCTTGTGCATGTCAAGTATCTCAAGCTTCCAACCAGGCTCTTGAAAAGTGTTGGATTTACACGCTCTTCTTCATCAACCTTTGACAATTGTACTCCACATTCAACAGGGATGTCAACAGGTTGACAATTTTCCATCTTGAATTTCTTGAGAATTTCCTTTGCATAACTTTCTTGAGAAATAAATATCCCTTCATCTGTTTGCTTCACTTGAATTCCAAGATAATAAGACATGAGTCCAATATCAGTCATCTCAAATTCTCTTGCCATTGTCCTATTGAAATCTTCAAATAAATTTGGATTATTGCTTGTAAAAATTAAGTCATGCACATACAAGCAAACAATCAACAAATCACCATTCTCATGTTTGGTATAAAGAGTATGCTCGTGCGAACACTTGGAGAAATTATTATGACGAAAGTATTCATCAATTCTACTATACCAAGCTCTTGGAGCTTGTTTTAGGCCGTAGAGAGCTTTCTTCAACTTTAAAACTTTATTTTCACACTCTTTCTCCACATAGCCTAATGGTTGTTGAATATACACCTCTTCATCAAGAAAACCATTCAGGAATGCAGATTTAACATCCAATTGATAAATCTTCCATCTGTGTTGGGCTGCTAGAGATATGATAAATCTTATAGTTTCCAAGCGTACAACAGGAGCAAATACCTCATCATAGTCAATGCCAACTCGTTGACTATAGCCTTTTGCAACTAATCTTGCCTTGTACCTTTCAACTTCACCTTTAGCATTCTTCTTTATCTTGTAAACCCACTTTACTCCAATGGCTTTGTGGCCTTTGGGTAAAGTTGCAAGCTCCCAAGTGTCATTCTTCTTATTGCCTTGATTTCTTCATCCATGGCTTGTCTCCATCTTTCATTCTCATTAGCTTCCTTAAAGCTTATTGGTTCACAATCAGCAAGCAGACAAAAGTGAGTCAGTTCATCATTTAAATTTCGAGTTACCTCACAAATTTCATCCAATCTTCTGAAACGGGGGGTTTTTTCATGCGAACTTGAACTTGTTGAAGTTATGTTTCCTGGAGATGAAGTTGGAGCTTGATATGGAGATGCAGTTTGAGTTGGAGTTGGAGATGAATTTGGAGATTTAGAGTCTTCATTGACTTCTACTTCTTGCTCTTGTTTGGGTAAGAATTTGTATTCTTTTTGCTCTTTGACATTCCAATCTCATTCAGCTTCTTCATCAAACTGGACATCTCTACTCACAATAATTCTTCCATCAGTAGAATTGTATAACTTGTATGCTTTAGAACTCTTTTCATAGCCAATGAAGACTAGCTTTTGTCATCGAGCTTGATTCGATTTTGATCAGGAACATGAGCATAAACAATGCTTCCAAAAATCCTTAAGTGCTTGATTGTTGGATTTCTTCTACTCCATGCTTCTAATGGTGTCTTATCAGAAAGACTCTTTGTGACACAACGATTCAACAGATAGACTGCACAATCAACTACTTCAACCCAAAATTCTTTAGGCATACCTTTAGACTTCAACATGCTTCGAACCATCTCAAGAACTACTCTATTTTTTCTCTCAGCAACTCCATTCTGTTGAGGTGATCGAGAAGCTGTCAAAGGACGTCGAATGTCATTCTATTCACAAAAATTGTTCAATTCTCTTGATGTGAATTCTCCACCTCTATCAGATCTCAAGGCTTTGATCCCCCAACCGCTTTTTTTTTCAGCAAGAGCTTTAAATTTCTTGAACTTGTAAAAAGCTTCAGATTTTTTTTTTTTAAAATAAACCCAAGTCTTGCGGCTATAATCGTCAATAAAAAGGATAAAATATTTATTTTTACTGTAAGAGCAAGGATTAATTGGCCTGCAAATATCAGTATGGACAAGTTCTAGTGGTCTCGTTGTTCTTGATGTAGTCTCGTTTGGAAAACTTTTCCTAGCTTGTTTTCCAAAAAGACATCCCTCACAAATCTGTTCTGGATGATTGATAGAAGGCAATCAATGCACCATATTTTTCCTTGACATTAAAGAAAGATTTTCAAAATTTATGTGCCCAAATTTCAAGTGTCATAACCAAGAAACTTCTTTTACACAAGCTTTAAGACATTTTGCAACATCGTTTTGAATATTTAACAAAAACAATATGTTTCTTGTCATGGGCACTTTTGTTATCAAAAAGTTATTTTCATCTTTTATTACACAATGTTTATCTTCCAATAAAATTGTGTAATTTTTCTCAAGAAGGTGTCCAAGACTCAAAATATTAGTTTTTAATTTTGGCACATAATAAACTTCAATGATAAAACGATGTCTTCCATCTTTCAAACGGATTAAAATTTTACCTTTTCCTTCTACTGAGACCATAGAGGCATCTCCAAATTTAACATTGCCCTTGACAGTTTCATCGAGTTCTACGAATATGCTCCTTTGTCCAGTCATATGATTACTTGCACCTGTATCAAGATGCCATGCAGTATCTCCTCCATCTTGTTCGCCATGATGAGTCATCAACAAGGTAATCTTTTCTTCCCCTTCTTGTCTTTCAACAAAATTCACTTTTTCGTCCACAACTTTAGGATTACTCCTACATTCATTAGCATAATGGCCATATTTTTGACAATTGTAACATTGAACTTGCGATTTGTCATACCTTTGTCCTGAATAATTGCCTCTTCCACGCCCAGGTTTATGCGAATTTTGATTTTTCTCTTCTTGATTAAATCTTCCTCTTCCACCACGTCCTCGTCCTCATCCTTGGTTTTGGCCTCAACCTCTTCCACGTCCATATCCACGACCACGTCCTTTTTGGCTTTCATCGTTGCCAAAATTTTCTTCTTTTTTCAAATCGAGATTACTTTGAAGAACTTTTTCCAATACTTCTTGGTTCTTCTTTTTGTGTCTTTCTTCATGAGCTTGTAACGAGCCCATGAGTTCATCAACGGATATGTCATCAAAATCTTTTGATTCCTCAATCGCTACAACAATATATTCATATTTTGGATGCAAAGAACGAAGGATCTTTTCTACAATACGAATATCTTTTAAATCTTCATATTTTTTTAGTTGGTTAGAAACCATCAAAACTCTCGAAATATAATATGAAATAGATTCACCATCATTCGTATGGAAAGATTCAAACTCACCTCTTAAAGTTTGTAAACGAACCTTTTTCACCTTGTCTACCCCTTTTTGTGATTTTTAGAGAGTTTTCCATGCTTGTTTGGCAGTAGTCGCGCATGAGATTTTCTCAAACATAGTTTCATCCAAATATAGATGGATGATAGAGAGAGCTTGTTGATCCTTCTTGCGATTTTTCACCAATGTGTTTTTTTGATTTTGACTCAAAACTTCATCTTCAATAGGTTCTACATAGTCTTTCTCTACAATCTCCCAAGCATCTTGTGAGCCAAGGAGAGTCTTCACACGAATAGACCAATTATCATAATTATCCTTAGAGAGGCGAGGAAATTGAAAATGAAACATACTATTCCCTATCATATTTACCTAGCTCTCGATACCACTTTGTTAGAATATGGAAGATGCTATTTTATCGTATAAAGAAATAAGAAGGAAAAATAATATGGAGACTCTAAACAAAATCTTTATTGCTCTAATATTTGGTATGTATTTGGTATGACTACAATTGAAATGACTGACCCCTATTTATAAATTCACAAAAATCCTATGTCAATTAAGATATGGCTCTAGGAAAAACTATATAGTCAAAAACCAATTTAAATCTAACTAAAACTTATTTAATAAAGTCATAATCCAAACCAAGTCTATCTTCTAACAATATCATGCTCGTACTAAACATATCAAGGTAGATGTTCACTTTGTTTGGGACAAGGTTGCTTCCAAACAGTTACGGGTGTGTTTCATCTCCCCTGTTGATCAGTTAGCCGATATTATGACTAAAGGTCTTTCGATCACTCGTTTTACTAGGCTTCGAGACAAGCTTGCCGTTTGCTGTTTGGCTTCGCTTGAGGGGGCCTGATAATGTTAATCTCTTAGTTGGTGTAGATAAATATAGCTTGTTTTGATAACTCAACTTTATTTGTTGTAGTCAGTTAATATTTGTTGTAATCATTATCTTCACACAGATTCTTATTCATGTACACTGTTATAAATATTATATCGTTGAACACAGTGAAATAAGAAGGAAAAATATTTTATGTATCTTCTTTCAAAGGGCAGCTAGAGATAATGAAGAGTTTCTTAAAAGATGCAGATGCAATACATCATAAGGAGGAGCGTGTCCGCACCTGGGTACAACAAGTAAGACGTCTTGCTTATAGAATTGAGGATGAACTCGAGACATATGCCGTTGAAGTTGTATTCAAGAAAGAGAGGGGCATAAAAAATGTTCTTAAAAGATTTGGCTGCATATTTACCGATGGAAAAACCCTTCATAAGGTTGGCAAAGAAATTGCAAATATTAACTCAGAGATTACCAAACTCAAGGAAATTCGTGAAACTTTTGGTATAAAGGATCTAAATAATGGAGAAAGCTCAAAAGAAGCAAATGAAAAGCAGCGGCTGCTAAGGCAAACTTATGCCCATGAGGTTGACGAGCATTTTGTGGCGTCAAGGAAGATATTCTGGTGTCTTTGATAACTGAGAATGAAACAGACCACCTAGTGATTTCTATATGGGGCATGGGTGCATGGCCTAGGGAAGACCACACTTGCCAGAAGGATTTTCAATCATGGGATTATACAACGTTCTTTTGAAGCTTTTGCTTGGGTATGTATCACCCAACGATGCCAAATTGACAAAGTTGTGCAAGACATACTAAATCAAAATCTTGGAAAAGACATACATGGAGACCACAGAACCCTGGTTAGGGAGCTTTACAAAGCCATGAATGAGAAAAAATGTCTGGTGGTTCTTGATGATATTTGGAAGATAGATGATTGGGAGATTCTACGCCCTGCCTTTTTGATTGAAGATGGGAACAGTAAGGTCTTACTAACTACACGCAAAAGAAAAGTGGCAAAAATGGGATTCCTCTATGAACTAAAGCTCTTGACAGAAGAAGAAGGTTGGAACTTACTACGGAGAAAGGCATTCACCAAACCAGAGAAAAAAGGCAAGTCTTGTTTCTATGCATTTAAAGATGTTTAGTCCACACATTGCAACATTTCTTTTGATTTTGTATTACCCCAATATCTCCTCTATTTTATCATATATAATTATAGAGATCTTCCATCTATCAATAGAAATTACACAAATTGAAGCCTCCCCTTTCACCTACATTGTCAGCAATATTTTACACTTTTGTCATTAGAACTGTATATTTAGTTCATAATTTATGGTATTTTTTCTTGACACTAAATTGTCGAACAAAGCGAGCCACCAGATATATTAAGATTGAAAAAATAAAATGTGATCATGTTAAGGGTAAAAGATTTTGGCCACCAAATAAAAGTGCTGTTAAATGGCAAAATTCCTAATTTTTATATTGGGGTATCTACTTTTCCTTTCACGATGCCCAAATGAATCAGTGGAAATTCTTTTCTTTTCCTAATGATGAAAGTGATTGGTATTTAGTTCTTTTGCAGATTTCAACGTAGAACCGTCATTTGAGTGTGTTGGGAAGGAAATAGTACGTAAATGTGGCTATGGCAATGTCTGTGATAGGAGGAATTTTGAGAGATAAAAGTTCTCTTAGGGAGTGGAAGATTGTGAATGAACACATTGACTTATATCTGAGTGGAGAAGGCCACAACGAAGCAAGCGAATCAGTGCTGAATATTTTGGCTTTAAGTTACGATGAACTGACATATTATTTAAAGCCATGTTTCCTTTATGTGGGCAGCTTTTACGAGGATGAGTTGATAGAGATAGAAAAGCTTTATCAATTATGGATAGCAGAAGGGTTGGTCTTATCAGAGCATTGTGGGAAAGAAGAAACACTAATGGATGTGGCAGAACGCTATTTAGATGAACTAGCCTCAAGTTGTCTGGTTGAAGTACAAATGAATTATAAGTCTTAGAGATTCCAGAGTGGAAGAATTGCCTTCATCCATAAGTAATTTGCCATATTTACAAACCCTTGATTTGAGGACAAAAAGTATTACTTATTTACCCAACATATTCTGCAAGATGCAACGACTAAAACATATTTACCTTCCAGATGAATTTGATGTATCAGAGAAAATACAATTCAACGACTTGAGTGAGCTGGAGACTTTACACTTCTTTGTATCTTCAGGGGACGAACCTATCAATCTCTCAGGATTGGTTAATCTTCGATCTTTCAGTGGAAGAGTAGATAGCCATGACTTGTCTCAAATCGCGAACCAGATCCATAGCTAGAGAAAGATTAAATAAATAGAGCTTAAGATTTTCGGATCCGATCTAATGAGTGAGCCAGGTTCAATTCTTGTGAGAAAGGTGCTCTTGTTTGAAAATCTATATGTTTTGGAGATAAAAAGTCCTATAGGGAAATTTCCACCATATAAACCCCAATTCTGCTTGAATCTCATGTGGTTAATACTGAAATGTACTAAAATTGAGGAAGATCCAATGCAATTTTTGAAGAAACTTCCCAACTTACGAGAACTAGTCCTTTTGTCAGATGCCTTTGTAGGAGAAGAGATGGTCTGTGATTCAATGGCTTTTCCTGAACTCAGATTTCTTGAACTAACCATTTTGCAAAACTTAAAGAAATGGAGGGTAGATGAAGGTGCCATGCCAAATCTATCTCATTTAAGAATTAATTCATGTCTCAAATTCGAGACAATAACAGATGGGCTGAATTTTTCTGCCCTCAAAAGATTAGACATTTGGAGCATGCCTATAGAATTTGAGAGAAAGTATAAGGGGCTTCATGCACAAAAAAGAAAGAAGCTTCACAAATTTCAACACCAAAACAATTGAAGTATATACTGGCGGTTCAACACCAGGTATTCTCTTCCCTCATTTTCTCTATGCATATTTCAGTAAATTCTGTTAATCTTTTTGTCTTAAAGGATGATCTTTTGTCATCTAATTAATATCTCATAATGTAGGCCTCCTTTTGCCAATAGATGTTTGATTATTGTAAGATTTAAGTCCCAGAACACACACACAAACACACTAGCTTGTTTGGCACGTGTCTAAATCTTGCTTCCCCGCACTTCACAGCTACAATTCCCAAGAGAGTAGAAAAAAGGGCACGGCAGCAATCCCAATACCAAGTCAGCAACTGTTCAGCAATGGTGAGTGGAAAGAGCACATCAAGAAAAATCGTATCCACTGAAGAGACCATCAGTGCAGTAATGGCTCTGTATACTTCTTTATTCATTGGAAAATTGGCTATTGCTTGCTTAGACAGAAAACTTTTTTGATGGCATTCGGTGTATGTGTGAAGTTGCAAACTTCGGGGTTCGGTTCTTTTCTGTTTCTCGATTCTATTTTCTCTCTTAGTTTATTGACTAGTTATGATTTGAGTGTAAAAATCCAAGTAGATCATACCTTATGATTCGTGGGATGATCATATGGATTTGTCTATCCAAATTAGTTCATGTCACAAGGATTACAAACTTTTATCTCATTTCCTAGCAACAAAATTGATGAATTAATGATATAAGTATGCTGAATTTTTGTGTTTCTTTAATATAATGTACATATCACCAAAAAAATAAAGAAAGAAAAGTGAGTTTGCTCAATTTTATATGTCCCGCCAAAATCGTAAGCCAATGAGATGAAGTTTTCATTTCTATAAAATGTTTTTTGAAACTAGTGGCATTCCTTCTTTCGATCTTTATTCTTTTCCTTGCTCCCCTCCTCTCTCTCTCCCCTTACTTATCCTAAATTGCACATACCTAATCATCATTATTTGCCTTCATTTGTGTCTGTTGGGTATCGGTGCAGCGAAATGGTCGGGGACAAGCAGTATCACGCAGCTAAAATATGAATAAGAACAAAGAAAGTAGAGACACAAGATTTACGTGGAAAACCCTCAAACAAATCGAGGGAAAAACCACGGGTAAATAATGGAGGATTTCACTATGATGTGGAGTATTTTACAATAACATTCTCTTTAATAGAAGGATAGAACAATATCACTCTCTTAAATAATAAGAGAAATTAATTCTCACTCACAAATATAGAACAACAAAAGAGGAAGAAAAAATACTCAAGAGAAAACTTATTTTTTCTCTCTAATTTGGAATGTTTTGGTGATGCTCAAATGGTGAAGAATGAGTCTCTATTTATAGGCTCATCTTGCACAAAAAGTCTTCCCACATGTAGTGTGAAATCAACCCAAAATTGTGTGTGCCTAACTTTGTAGGCAAAGACTTTTCTTCATTTTCCATTACTTTTTGTCTTCTTTTGACTTGCACCAAACTTTTATAGCTCACATTCTCCCACTTAAAATTTTGGTGACACTTCAAATCGCTCCATACTTTTCAATTCCATGTTGTTTACGTCTTTGCTAGGCCAAAGAAGGATCTACTCCAAACAAACTTGTCAACGTTGATTGGCTTTGTCATGACATCTGCTAGGTTCTCGTTGATGTTTCTGCATATCCACACTCCCTTCCTCCACTACTTCTCGAACAAAGTGATATTGAACACCTATGTGTTTCATCCTGGAATGAAATGCTGGATTCCTTGCAATGTGCAAGGCACTCTGACTGTCACAAAACAAGGGAATTTTCTCTTGTTTGTGCCCGAGCTCCTCCATTAACCGTTTAATCCAGATTGCTTCTTTACAGGCTTGTGTAGCTGCCATATATTCAACCTCTATTGTAGATAGGGCCCTAACAGTCTGTAATTTAGATATCCAACTTACCACGTCACCTGCAACTGTAAATACATAGCCTGTAGTGGACTTCTGTTTATCGGCATCACTTGCAAAATCCGAATCAACAAAACCTTTGACAGTAAATTCTGATCCTTCAAAACATAATACAACATCCGAGGTCCCTTTGATGTATCTTACGATCCTCTTAACAGCAATCCAATGCTCTCTACCAGGATTCGCCATGAACCAACTAACCGCACTAACTACTTGAGCAATATCTGGTCTCGTACATATCATAGTGAACATAAAACTTCCCTCTGCTGATGCATACGGTACTCGAGACATTTCTATCATATCCGCTTCAGTGCTAGGGCACATACTTGAGGATAATTTGTAATTGGCAGGAAGCGGGGTTGATATTTCCTTACAATCTTGCATATTGAGGCGCCGCAAGATTTTCTTCAAGTAATTCTTCTGGGAAATCTATACTTTCCTGCCTTCTCTATCTCGGTGAATTTGCATCCCTAAAATCTTATTTGCTGGTCCCAAATCCTTCATATCAAACTCCCCAGCCAACTGTGCCTTCAGTTCTTGGACCCGATCTTTACTGGGACCTGCTACCAGTATGTCATCCACGTACAACAGCAGAATGATAAAATCATCATCGTCAAACCTCTTGTAGTACGTATAATGGTCTGAATTGAGTCTGTTGTACCCGAGGCTAATCATGAAGGAATCAAATCTCTTGTACCAACACCTTGGCGCCTGCTTTAAACTGTACAGAGATTTGGTCAACCTGCAAACCAAGTTTTCTTTTTCTTTCTCAACAAGACCTTCTGGTTGAAGCATGTAAATCTCTTCTTCAAGCTCACCATGAAGAAAAGTCGTCTTTATATCTAATTGTTCTAGATGTAAGTCTAACACAGCACACATGGCCAAGACTATTCTGATAGTTGTAAGTCTTACCACATGAGAAAATATCTCGTTGAAGTCAATTCCTTCTTTCTGAGCATATCATTTCACCACCAGTCTTGCACAATATCGCTCCACTTGGTCATTACCACCTCGCTTGATCTTGTAGACCCATTTGTTACCAATGGCTTTCCGTCCAAGTGGTAGTGGAACAAGCTCCCACGTCTTATTTCTATGTAGAGCTTCAATTTCTTCCTGCATTGCTGTCATCCACAAGGCAACATCGGGGCTTTTTATAGCCTCGTGAAAGGTAGATGGCTCTCCATCCTCCATTAGAAGATAGTATGCAGCATTACTCTCCATGACAAAATCTGAATGCCAAGTTGGTCTTATTGTCTGACGTAATGAACGTCGGACTTTTGTAACCTCAGCATCATCTGGTTCTTGTTCTTCGTGCTCCAGTGCAGCTTCAGAAGAAGCATCTCCTTGTTCTGACTTATCTTCAATTTGTATTGTAGTAGTCTCCTTTGAAGTATTGTTGTCGTCTTCACTTTGCAGTTTATCTTCTGCAAATATCACATCTCTTCTAATGACAACCTTGTGGGCAGTGGAATCCCATAGGCGATACCCCTTAACACTTTCAGTATTTCCCAAGAATACACATTTCCTGAATTTTGGATCTAGCTTTGTTCTTTCTTGGGAACCATACATCACATATGCTGGACACCCAAATACGTGCAAGGTAGAATAATCTGCGGGTTTTCCGGTCCATATTTCCATTGGTGTCTTCAACCCAATTACAGTTGACGGTGACCGGTTTATCACGTAACAGGCAGTTCTAGCTGCTTCTACCCAAAATGATTTGGCTAGACCTGTAGTTTCCAACAAAGCTCTCATTCTTTCAAGAAGAGTTCTGTTCATCCACTCTGCTACACCATTTTGCTGAGGTGTATGTGCAACAGTAAATTGCCTCTGAATACCCTTTTGCTTGTAAAATGCCAAGAAGCTCCCATCAGTGTATTCTCATCCGTTGTCCATCCTTAAACACTTGATCCTTTTTCCCGGATTCAAGTTCCACCAACGCTTTGCAAGTTTTGAATATTGGAAACACATCTGATTTATTCTTGATTAGATACAGCCACAGTCTCCTGGAGTAATCATCAATAAATGATACAAAGTATTTGGCTCCTCCTAGGGACAAAATCGGTGATTCACAAACATCTGAATGGATCAAGTCTAGAATGTGTTTACTTCTGGCAGTAGATCTCTCAAATTTCAATCTATGCTGCTTACTGGTAACACAGTACTTATAGAAAGGTAAGTTTACTGTCTTGAGCCCGGGTAGGAGATTACGTTCAGTGAGAATCTTCAAGCCTCGTTTTGTCATGTGGCCAAATCTGCGATGTCACATTATAGTTAATTCTTCTTGACCGGCTGATGCAACTGATACATCTGCCTCCTACAACGTATCTCCCAAAAGCATGTATAGATTTACCCCAATCTTTTCTGCCTTGATCACCACAAGCGCTCCTTTGACGACCTTATGATCCCATCCTCGATATGGGTCTTGCAGCCAAGGTCATCCAATTGTCCAATGAACAATAGGTTCTTCTTCAAGCCCTTCACGTGTCGCACCCCTTGAATGGTGCGAATAGTACCATCATACATTTTAATTTTGATGGTACCGATGCCAACAATCTCCAAGGCATGATCATTACCCATGTACACAGATCCTCCAGAGACAAGTTCATAGGTGTGGAACCATTCTCTACGAGAGGTCATATGCCATGTTGCTCCCGAATCTATTATCCAAGCATCAGTGAGCTTCTTTCTGCCTTTTGTTACATTTGCTGCTTCGCTGTATAAAATATCTCCATCATCTGGTGCAGTCGCCACACATCCCTGAGAATTTGTCACATCGGGATTCTTTTTGTTGCTCCAACAATCCTTCTTGAAGTGCGCTTTCTTGCCACAGTTGTACCATTTGATATTCTTTCTACTCCTTGATTTTGATCTACCATGGTTGTTGCTCCCACTAGAGCCACGCTCCGTTGATCTACTTCTCACCATTGATAATGCCTCTACTTGTTGTGAACTTTCGATTCTGTCTTCCTTACTTTTGCGCCTAGATTCTTCTTCCAGAACAGCGGCTGCAACATCATCAAAAATAACATAATCTGAAAGAACATTGTTAGTGTAACTAATGGTGAGTTGATCATACGAATCAGGTATACTTTGAAGTAGAATTTTTTCACGTTCAAGCTTCGCTATTTTATGCCCAATTGTAGTCAATTAAGAGAATAGCGTATTTAAGGTATTGATATGATCTGTCACCGATGTGGACTCACTCATCCAAAGGGTATAGAGTCTCCTCTTTAAGAAAATCTTGTTGTCAAGTGACTTGACCTCATACAGTTTGGTCACCGTATCCCAAATTTCTTTTGCTGACTTCTTTTCCTCAACGCTTGACAATATCGAATCTGCCAATGGCAGGTGCAGATTAGCCATAGCATTGTCATCCATCTCTTTCCACTTGTCGTCCGTCACCTCCGCTGGTCAGTCTCTAATTGCTGCCAAGCAATTTTTCTTTCTCAAGATTGCCTTCATCTTTAATTTTCATAGGGAAAAATTTCTCCCGTTAAACTTCTCGATTTCAAATTTTGCCACCATAGTATTAACGACGATCTGCTTTGTAATTTGAACCTGCTCCCACTATTTCACTGTGAATAGTACTATTTATGTGAATAGTACCATATACGTGAATAGTACCAAAACCGTATACGGAAATAATATTGATACCATATAGGTAAATAGTATTATACCGTATGTATGAATAGTAACTATGAACAGTAACCCCGTATGTATACCAGTGACCCGTAACTAGTGGCTTTGATACCACTGTTGGGTATCGGCGCAGCGGAATGGTCGGGGACAAGCAGTATCACGTAGCTAAAATATGAATGAGAACAAAGAAAGTAGAGACACAATATTTACGTGAAAAACTCTCAAATAAATCGAGGGAAAAACCACGGGAAAGTAATGGAGGATGTTACTATGATGTAAAGTATTTTAAAATAACATTCTCTCTAATATAAGGAGAGACAATATCACTTTCTCAAATAATAGGAGAAACTCTCACTCACAAATATAGAACAACAAAAGAAGAAGAAAAAATACTCAAGAGAAAACTTATTTTTCTCTCTGATTTGGTTTGTTTTGGTGATGCCAAATGGTGAAGAATGAGTCTCTATTTATAGGCTCATCTTTCACCAAAAGTCTTCCCACCTACAGTGTGAAATCAACCCAAAATTGTGTGTGCTTAACTTTGCAGCCAAAGACTTTTTTTCATTTTCTATTGTTTTTTTTTTTCTTTTGACTTGCACCAAACTTTTATAGCTCACAGTGTCTACCATCCATAGGTGTTGAAACATGCATAAAGTTAGTTGACTTTGTTCTCGAGTATTCTGCTTTTGATGATTGCCTGATATTTAGTATTGGCAGTAACTAATTTTGTATACATACTGTTCAAAAATGCGTATGAGTGATTGTTTAGATTTTTTTGACAAAGATACATAGTTTTTACTGTGATAAGCATCCAAAACGTTTGTTGTCTTGTTCAGGATGTTGTGTCAGTCCATGTGCTCAACAAAGAAATTGGAATTTATTACGTAAGAGGTTTTATGGCTTCTTATTTCCAGATTTGTGTGGAGGTCTTTACAACCATTATGATTGTTGCTTCAATGAAATGTCTGTAAGACAGTGAAGTTTATTGAGAGAAATTTTGTGGAGTTCGGCTATTTTCAATTATTGTTATTTTCTAAGAAGATGGAAACAGATGGGAACTTTCAACAAATAGAATCTTGTTATGGAAATAAAAAGCAATAATCATAACGCATGTAAAGACCTCCACGCAAATCTAGAAAAGGAAGTATTTTGACCTATTCTTTGTGTCGAGACATATTGCAACAGAAGAAATACCCATAGAACAAGTATTTGGACCTATTCTTTGTATAATCAAAAGATCTTGAAAGATGCAAGCATAAGGCGAAGGTGAGAATTTCTCTGTTGAGCCAAAGCAAAGGATTTCAAGGTTAAGAACAGTCATGGACTGCATTAGAGGTTCGATATGAACTATTGCTAATCGTCTTTCCTTTGGAAATTATCAGGCTTCCCAGGCAGAGATTGTCTCAGTTAACTGCTCACAGCCACGCTTCTAGGCTTCCCATGTATTCATCCAAATCAGATCCATGAGAAAGTTCACTTTTCGCTTTGAAGGAGTAGGCGCTCACTTCAATGAAAGGGAGACATAAGTGTTGGGTATCAGCACAGCAGAATAGTCGGGGACAAGCAGTATCACACAGCTAAAATATGAATGAGAACAGAGAAAGTAAAGACACAAGATTTACGTGGAAAACCCTCAAACATATCGAGGGAAAAACCACGGGCAAATAATGGAGGATTTCACTATGATGTGGAGTATTTTACAATAACCTTCTCTTTAATATAAGGAGAGAACAATATCACTCTCTCAAATAATAGGAGAAACTAACTCTCACTTACAAATATAGAACAACAAAAGAAGAAGAAAAAATACTCAGGAGAAAGCTTATTTTTTCTCTCTGATTTGGAATGTTTTTGGTGATGCTAAATGGTGAAGTTTGAGCCTCTATTTATAGGCTCATCTTGCACAAAAAGTCTTCCCACATGTAGTGTGAAATCAACCCAAAATTGTGTGTGCCTAACTTTGTAGGCAAAGACTTTTCTTCATTTTCCATTACTTTTTGTCTTCTTTTGACTTGCACCAAACTTTTATAGCTCACATTCTCCCACTTAAAATTTTGGTGACACTTCAAATCTCTCCATACTTGTCAATTCCATGTTGCTTACGACTTTGCTAGGCCAAAGGAGGATCTACTCCAAACAAACTTGTCAACGTTGATTGGCTTTGTGGTGATCCCATCCCACATCGGAAGGCTTGGAGCTGGGCCAACTGAATATATAGAGCTTGCTCGTGTACTCGTGCAGACGCATTTTAATGTGCAGTGCGTGCATGGCTAGTAAAACCGTGAGGGGTATGGGCCCCAGAGCAGACAATATCTGCATAGTGCGCTGTGCTGGGCCTGCTCGCCATGGCCTCGGTGCTCGCTTGGGCCCAAGTCCCATGGAGTATCCTGTAGGCGTGGGAGTTGGGTTCGGGGCGTTACAAAATTGGTATCAGAGCCGACCTTCCTTTGCTCCAGTGGCCCGCGAGGGCATTGGGCCTCCTTAAGGGGGGGCGGATGTGGTAATTCCATCCCACATCGGAAGGCTTGGAGCTGGGCCAACTGAATATATAGAGCTTGCTCGTGTATTCATGCAGATGCGTTTTCCCGTGCAGTGCGTGCGTTGGAAGCAAAACCGTGAGGGGTATGGGCCCCAGAGCGGACAATATCTGCATAATGCGCTGTGCTGGGCCTGCTCGCCATAGCCTCGGAGCTCACTTGGGCCCAAGTCCCAGGGGGTATCCTGTAGGCGTTGGAGTTGGGTTCGGGGCGTTACAGGCTTTGTCATGACATCTGCTAGGTTCTCGTTGGTATGAATCTTCTGCATATCCACACTCCCTTCCTCCACTACTTCTCGAACAAAGTGATATTAAACACTTATGTGTTTTGTCTTGGAATAAAATGCTGGATTCCTTGCAATGTGTAAGGCACTCTGACTGTCACAAAATAAGAGAATTTTCTATTGTTTGTGCCCGAGCTCCTCCATTAACCGTTTAATCCAGATTGCTTCTTTATAGGCTTGTGTGGCTGCCATGTATTCAGCCTCTGTTATAGATAGGGCCACAACAGTCTGTAATTTAGATATCCAGCTTATCACACCGCCTGTAACTGTAAACACATAGCCTATAGTGGACTTCCGTTTATCGGTATCACTTATAAAATCCGAATCAACAAAACCTTTGATAGTAAATTCTGATCCTTCAAAATATAATACAACATCCGAGGTCCCTTCGATGTATCTTAGGAGCCTCTTAACAGCATTCCAATGCTCTCTACCAGGATTCGCCATGAACCGACTGACCGCACCAACTACTTGAGCAATATCTGGTCTCGTACATATCATAGCGAACATGAGACTTCCCACTGCTAACGCATACGGTACTCGAGACATTTCTATCCTCTCCGCTTCAGTGCTATGGCATATACTTGAGGATAATTTGTAATTGACAGGAAGCGGGGACGAGATTTCCTTACAATCTTGCATATTGAAGTGCAGCAAGATTTTTTTCAAGTAATTCTTCTGGGAAATCCATACCTTCCTGCCATCTCTATCTCGGTGAATTTGCATCCCTAAAATCTTATTTGCTGGTCCCAAATCCTTCATATCAAACTCCCCAGCCAACTGTGTCTTCAGTTCTTGGACCCGATCTTTGCTGGGACCTGCTACCAGCATGTCGTTCACGTACAACAACAGAATGATAAAATCATCATCGCCAAACCTCTTGTAGTACGTACAATGGTCTGAATTGAGTTTATTGTACCCGAGGCTAATCACGAAGGAATCAAATCTCTTGTACCAACACCTTGGCGCCTGCTTTAAACCGTACGGAGATTTGGTCAATCTGCAAACCAAGTTTTCTTTTCCTTTCTCTACAAAACCTTCTGGTTGAAGCATGTAAATCTCTTCTTCAAGCTCACCATGAAGAAAAGACGTATTTACATCTAACTGTTCTAGATGTAAGTCTAACACATCACACATGGCCAAGACTACTCTGATAGTTGTAAGTCTTACCACAAGAGAAAATATCTCGTTGAAGTCAATTCATTCTTTCTGAGCATATCCTTTCACCACCAGTCTTGCACGATATCGTTCCACTTGGTCATTACTACCTCGCTTGATCTTGTAGACCCATTTGTTACCAATGACTTTCCGTCCAGGTAGTAGTGGAATAAGCTCCCACGTCTTGTTTCTATGTAGAGCTTCAATTTCTTCTTGCATTGCTGTCATCCACAGGGCAACATCGGGGCTTTTTATAGTCTTGTGAAAGGTAGATGGCTTTCCATCATCCGTTAGAAGAAAGTATGCAACATTGCTCGCCATGACAAAATATGAATCCCAAGTTGGTCTTGTTGTTTGACGCAATGAACGTCGGACTTCTGTAACCTCAGCATCATTTGGTTCTTGTTCCTTGTGCTCCGGTGTAGCTTCAGAAGAAGCATCTCCTTGTTCTGACTTATCTTCAATTTGTATTGTAGTAGTCTCCTTTGAAGTGTTGCTATCGTCTTCACTTTGCAGTTTATCTTCTGCAAATATTACATATCTACTGATGACAACCTTGTGGGCAGTGGAATCGCACAGGTGATACCCCTTAACACCATCAGCATTGTCCAAGAATACACATTTCCTGGATTTTAGATCCAGCTTTGTTCTTTCTTGGGAACCATACATCACATATGTCAGATACCTAAATATGTACAAGGTAGAATAATCTGCGGGTTTACGGTCCACATTTCCATTGGTGTCTTCAACCCAATTGCAGTTGACGGTGACCGATTTATCACGTAACAGGCAGTTCTAGCTGTTTCTGCCCAAAATGATTTGGCTAGACCTGTAGTTTCCAACATAGCTCTCATTCTTTCAAGAAGAGTTCTGTTCATCCGCTCTGCTACACCATTTTGCTGAGGTGTATGTGCAACAGTAAATTGCCTCTTAATAACCTCTTGCTTGTAAAATGCCAAGAAGCTCCCGTCAGTGTATTCTCCTCCTTTGTCCGTCCTTAAACACTTGATCCTTTTCCCAGATTCAAGTTCCACCAGCGCTTTGAAAGTTTTGAATATTGGAAACACATCTGACTTGTTCTTGATTGGATACACCCACAGTCTCTTGGAGTAATCATCAATAAATGATACAAAGTATTTGGCTCCTCCTAGGGACAGAACCGGTGATTCCCAAATATCTGAATGGATCAAGTCTAGAATGTGTTTGCTTCTGGCAGTAGATCTCCCAAATTTCAATCAATGCTGCTTACTGGAAATACAGTGCTCACAGAAAGATAAGTTTACCGTCTTGAGCCTGGGTAGGAGATTACGTTCAGTGAGAATCTTCAAGCCTCGTTCTGTCATGTGGCCAAATCTGCGATGCCACATTATAGTTGATTCTTCTTGACCGACTGATGTAACTGATACATTTACCTCCTACAACGTATCTCCCAAAAGCATGTATAGATTTACCCCGATCTTTTCTACCTTGATCACCACATGCGCTCCTTTGACGACCTTCATGATCCTATCCTTGATATGGGTCTTGCAGCCATGGTCATCCAATTGTCCAATGGATAATAGGTTCTTCTTCAAGCCCTTCACGTGTCGTACCCCTTGAATGGTGCGAATGGTACCATTATACATTTTAATTTTGACGGTACTGATGCCAACAATCTCCAAGGCATGATCACTACCCTTGTACACAGATCCTCCGAGACAGGTTCATAGGTATGGAACTATTCTCTACGAGAGGTCATATGTCATGTTGCTCCCGAATCCATTATCCGAGCATCAGTGAGCTCATTTCTGCCTTTTGTTACAGTTGCTGCTTCGCTGTATAAAATATCTCCATCATCTGGTGCAGTCGCCACACATCCTTGAGAATTTGTCACCACGGGATTCTTTTTGTTGCTCCAATAATCCTTCTTGCCACAGTTGTAGCATTTAATATTCTTTCTACTCCTTGATTTTGATCTACCATGGTTGTTGCTCCCATTAGAGCCACGTTCCGTTGATCTACCTCTCACCATTGATAATGCCTCTGCTTGTTGTGAACTTTCGATTCTGTCTTCCTTACTTTTGCGCCTAGATTCCGCTTCCAAAACAGCGGCTGCAACATCATCAAAAATAACAAAATCTGAAAGAACATTGTTAGTGTAACTAATGATGAGTTGATCATACGAATCAGGTATACTTTGAAGTAGAATTTCTGCACGTTCAAGCTCTGCTATTTTATGCCCAATTGCAGTCAATTGAGAGAATAATGTATTTAAGGTATTGATGTGATCTGTCACCGAAGTGGACTCACTCATCCGAAGGGTGTAGAGTCTTCTCTTTAAGAAAATTTTGTTGTGAAGTAACTTGACCTTATATAATTTAGTCAGCGCATCCCAAATTTCTTTTGCTGACTTATTTTCCTTAACGCTTGACAATACCGAACCTGCCAATGCCAGGTGCAGATTAGCTATAGCGTTGTCATCCATCTCTTTCCACTTGTCGTCCGTCACCTCCGCTAGTCTGTCTCCAATTGCTGCCAAGCAATTTTGCTTTCTCAAGATTGCTTTCATCTTTAATTTTCATAGGGAAAAAAAATTTTCGTTGAACTTCTCGATTTCAAATTTTGCCGCCGTAGTACTAACGACGATCTGCTTCGTAACTTGAACCAGCTTTCACTATTTCACTGTGAATAGTATTATTTATGTGAATAGTACCGTATATGTGAATAGTATCAAAATCGTATACGGGAATAGTATCGATACCGTATAGGTGAATAGTACTATACCATATGTGTGAATAGTAACTACGAATAGTAACCCCGTATGTATACTAGTGACCCGTAACCAGTGGCTCTGATACCACTGTTGGGTATCAGTGTAGCGGAATGGTCGGGGACAAGCAGTATCACGCAGCTAAAATATGAATGAGAACAAAAAAAGTAGAGACACAAGATTTACATGGAAAACTCTCAAACAAATCGATGGAAAAATCACGGACAAGTAATTGAGGATTTTACTATGATGTAGAGTATTTTACAATAACCTTCTCTCTAATATAAAGAGAGAACAATATCACTCTCTCAAATAATAGGAGAAACTAACTCTCACTCACAAATATAGAACAACAAAAGAAAAAGAAAAATACTCAGGAGAAAGCTTATTTTTTTCTCTCTGATTTGGAATGTTTTGGTGATGCACAAATGGTGAAAAATGAGCCTCTATTTATAGGCTCATCTTGCACCAAAAGTCTTCCCACATGTAGTGTGAAATCAACCCAAAATTGTGTGTGCCTAACTTTGCAACCAAAGACTTTTCTTCATTTTTCATTGCTTTTTGTCTTCTTTTGACTTGCACCAAACTTTTATAGCTCACAATAAGTTGATTCTTCGAAGAATTTAGAAAATTTCTTATGAGATAATTTCTTCTATGTCTTAATAAATAATGGGACAGCATATGTTAACAAATTGGTGTAAGCTCACTGACTTATCTATTTCTAGTGCAGTTGTTGTTGAAGGGTCTCGAAAGGGTTGCAGGGGCCATTAAGCTATTGAAACTATGGAGAATCTTAGCTTTTATTTTTGTGTGTTAATATCGGAGAATTAGTATTATTTATTTATTTATTTTGGATATAATGTTAGTCAAAATTATAGTTTGAATTTAAAATTTTTTATTACAATAAATTACTATTTGACATTTTAGAAAAATACTAGAGAATTTCACTACTTTTGTCGTTAGTTGGAGAAAAGGGGAAAAATGAAGGATGGAAAAGACATTTTGCAGTTATTTTGATAGAAAAGTAAATGTCAGTCTCTCAATTCTTTTTTGTGAAAAAAAGAAAAGGATTTACGTCACACATTAAGGGATTCAATTCAAAATTAATGCATGCCTTACCTTATTAACTGATATCATTTTTTGCTAAATACTAACTGATATCATTGTCTCAAAGAGTTGGAGTTTGTTGTATCTATTAAAAGCTAAGAGTAAGTGATTTATTGACTGTGAAATTAAAAAGAAGATTCTAAGCTCGATTATGCAAATATGGACTATTCGAATTTTATGCTAAAAAATGTGCAAGATAAATTGATCTAAAATAATATTACGTATTCCCTCGAATGCAAACTTAGGGCCTGATTAGAAGTGTTTTTGTTTTTTTGTTTTGTAGATCAGTTTCCAATAACAATTTTGAAAAATTATTTTTAAGAACAAAAAACAAAAAAATTGTTTGACTATAATTGTTTCCAAAATAAGTTTAAAACAAAAACAGAAAATTCATTTGGCAAAAGTGTTCTAGAAAACAATTTTAAAAATAAAAAAATAGAAAATTCATTTGGGTGTAAAAAAATGAACTTGTCTTAAAAACAGTTTATTGACTCATATGTAATAAAGTAATAAACTATATTACTAAATTTAGATAATATTATAGAGTTTGCAATATTAAAATAAAATAAATATTATACATGAGCGTTATTAACAAATCCTAACTATAGATCAAATATTCCACATATATAAGTTATACAAATCCTATATATAAATATACAATCAAGAAGTTTACAAGTGATAAACTTTCCTATAAGATATACATACTATCATTATACATTCAAAAATAAGGCAATTAGAACTATGGATAAGCACAAATATCATTAGCCTTTCACACCCCCTCACAAGCTGATGGGGGTGGTAGCACCAGAAGCTTGGTCTGCAAATGTTCAAAATGGGGACGATATAATGGCTTAGTAAAGAGATCAGCAGGTTGATCGGAAGTCGATATATATTGCAATTTCAGTGTGCCATCCAAAATTTTCTCATGCACAAAATGAACATCGATTTCGATGTGTTTGCTACGGTTGTGAGTGATCGGATTAGACGGCATGTAGATAGAGCTGACATTATCGTAGTAAAGCGTTGGAGTGCCTGAAACATTGATGTTAAGGAACTTAAGTAAATGAAGAACCCATAACAACTCAGAGCTTAGAGACGCTAGTGCTCGGTACTCCACTTCTGAGCTTGATTTAGAAACCGTGGTCTGCTTCTTTGAGCTCCATGTTATAAGATTAGAGCCAAAAAATATAGCAAAACCAGATGTTGATCTGCGTGTTTCATGACAGCCTCCCCAGTCCGCGTCGCTATAGCCTATGAGATTGAACGTAGGACATGGGCTAAAGATAAACCCTGACTTAATGTCCCTTTCACGTATCGCAAAATTCTCTTTGCAGCCACAAGATGCGTAGTGCGTGGGGCATGCATGAATTGACAAGTTGAGTTAACCGCATATGATAAATCAGGCCTAGTCATTGTAAGATATTGGAGAGCTCCCACCAACTTTCTAAATTCTGTAGGATCAGTGAGCAATTCACCATCAGTAAAGTTAAGGCGAGTTGGGGACATTAGTGTTGTAACTGGCTTTGCCCCATCTAGGCCATAAAGTTGTAGGAGATTAATGGAATACTTCACTTGAGGAGAAGAAGACCACGATTTTGTCGCAATACTTCCATGCCCAGAGAGAAATGTAGAGGTCCAAGATCTTTCATGTCGAACTGTTGTGATAAAGAAATAATGAAGTCCCAAATGTGTGAGGCCAAGCTTCCTAAGATGATGATATCATCAACATAAATGAGAAGTATAAGCATATAGTCTGAAGAGTGGCGAACGAAGAGAGATGCATCATGATGGGAGGAAACAAACCCACAAGAAATTAAATAGCTGCTAAATTTTTGATACCAGGCACGGGGTGCCTGCTTCAAACCATATAGTGATTTACGCAGCTTGCAAACATATTCTGGATGCATAGAGTAAATAAAGCCTTGTGGTTGACTCATGTACACTGTCTCTGCTAAGTCCCCATGTAAAAAAAGCGTTTTTAACATCCAATTGCCTTAAAACCCAATTGTTGGAAATAGCCAAACTGATGATCAACCAAATTGCCAGGTCGAACAACAGGGCTGAAAGTGTCACCATAATCACGACTGGGCTGTTGAGTATATCCTTTAGCAACTAATCGTGCCTTGTAACGTTCTAGGGAGCCATCAGATTTCTGTTTGACCCGATACACCTATTTACACCCAATAATATTCATATGAGGTTGCGGTGGCACTAAGGACCAAGTGTTGTTCTTGAGCAGTGAATTGAATTCGTCAACCATTGCAAGTCTCCAATTTTTATCATTGTTGGCAACAATGAAACACGTTGGTTCAGATGGTAATTGGTGAGTACGTGAAAAAAGGCAAGATGGAATGGGATGTCGGGTGGAGAGCAAGACACGGGGTTTGCGGGTTCCATCTATAGAGCGGGTAGTCATATGATGTGAGCTGTTTAAAGAAGTAGGGATGATAGATGTTGAAGGAATGGAAGCTGACTGTGAAGGCTCATGTGTTGAGGGAGCTGTATCGGGTAGGTGTGGGGAGGTAGGCAAAGTGTCGGGTGGGATATGTGGTGAGATGTTAGTACAAGAGTTATTAGTTGGGGAAGAAAAAGGTAATAAAATAGGCGTAGAAGGAGCTGATGGTTCAGAGATAGGCAAAAATGAATTGATATTTATGTGAGAGGATTGCTTGGGAAGTGTTTGTTGAAAGAGCTGCATAGGAAGTTGGTGAAAAGTAAAGGCTGAAGTGCTTGTTTCGTCCGACAGTTGGTGTTGTGCCGTTGGTAAGGAAGACCAAAAATTCAACTCGTCAAATACAACATGCCGTGAGATAAGCATCCTTTTAGTGAGTAGGTTAAAACATTTGCAACCCTTATGCAATGGACTGTATCCCACAAATATACAACGAATACTTTTGAAATCCAGCTTGTTTCGTCCAAAAGGGCCTAGACAGAGATAACAAATAGAACCGAAAACTCGCAATAGAGAATAATCTGGTAGTTTGCCATAAAACAACTCATAAGGTGACTTTTGTTGTAACAGAAGTGTAGGCAAACGATTAATAATGTAGACAGCTATTGAAAATGCATTGTTCCAATATTCACGAGATAATGAACTGTAAGCCAGCATGGTGAGACCAGATTCAACGATATGACAGTGTTTTCTTTCTGCCACTTCGTTCTGTTGGGGGTACCCGGACAAGATAGCCTTTGAACTATGCCATGACTTTTAAATAGTTGTTGAACTGTATGATTCAGAAATTCTCCCCCACCATCACTCTATATATATTTAATCTTGGTGCCACAAATATTTTCAACCATTGCAGTAAAACTCGGAAAAATAGCAGCTACATCAGACTTACAAATCAAAGGATAATACCAAGTGTAACGAGAAAAATCATCAATTAGAATAAGATAATAGCGAAAACCATCCAAAGAATTTGCCGGGGCAGGACCCCATACATCACAGTGAATAATTTCAAGTACATTTGATGAACACGGTACAGGACTATTAAGAACTAATCGATGATTTTTTCCCATTTGACAACTGCCACAAGGTGTGTTAGTGCTTGAATAGAATTTTATTGGTAGTACTTTGTTCAACTGATGTAGTGTCCTGGTTGTAGGATGTCCCATGCGAGCATGCCATAAATCAGATGTCGCCTTATTTGCAAGAAAAGAGAATTTTGCAGGTTGTCGCAAAGAATATAGGCCACTTTCAATCTGTCCTCGGTGGAGTAAATTCCCTGTCTTCAAATCCTTGATAAAATAATATGAAGGAGTAAATATAAAGTAACAATTGTGATCCTTTGTGAATTGTGCAACAGAGAGTAATCGCTTAGCAATAGATGACACAAGTAACACATTACACTTTAAAATAGGACCAGTGGATAAAGTGATTGAAGAGCTACTAGTATGAGATATGGATAAACCATCTCCATTCCCAACCAAAACATTACCGCGACCAATATAAGGCAGCTTACCAGAGACTTGAGCAGTGTCCGGAGTCATGTGGTGGGTCGTGCCTGTATCAATATACCAATTTGGATCAGTGGGATCAGCAACTTGCATAGCAGAAAAAGCTTTAACAGGGGCGTCAATTACGTCATCCGGAGCCCAACAGTTATTAGCTTTGGTATGGATAACCACACCTATAGCAGACCACATGTGAGGTGACAGAATTGGGTGTCGAAGTAGTGGAGTTTAAATTGGGATGCACACGTCCCCTTCCACGTCCGCGACCACCTTTTGTTCCACCACGACCAAAATTATATGCACGAGAGGAAGAGAATTGCTGAGAAGAAGAAGACGGCTTGTGGTTGTGACTAACTGAAAATGTCATGGATTTCTCAGCAACGGATGATGATGAAGCAAGGCGTAATTCGAAGTTGAGCAAGAGACCACAGACTTTCGCAAAGGTAGAACAGTCCGCGCGAGAGTTGATGGCAACAATGGGGTCAAAATCTGAACCAAGACCACGCAAAGTCCAAAGAACAAGGTCATCATCTTCTACCGGTTTGTTGGCACTAGTAAGTATCAAGGAGAGAGATTTGGCATGTTGGATATAAGCATGAATGGATTGTATACCCTTCACCAAAGATTGTAGTTTAGATTTAATCTGCTGGATGCGAGCACGAGAACGAGAGCCATATAGTAACTCTAAGGTAAGCCAAACATCCTGAGCAGTGCATTTGTCCACGACTTAGGACAAAACTGAGTCAGACAGAGAGACGAGGAGTCATCCGAACACCATCTGGTCGAGGCGGTTCCATTGAGAAATATCATCGGCAGATGTAGTAGGCTTCTTCATCGTTCCGTCGATAAAGCCAAGTAAGCCGTGGCAGCGCAACACAGGGAAAATTTGTGTTTTCCAAAGTAGAAAGTTTGAACTGTTAAGCTTTAAAGAGATTTCCTGGTGAATTTGTTTAACCTCGGGCAAAGAAGCCACGGGGAAGGGTGGTAGGGTTTCTGTTTCCTTAGTAGATGAAGAAGATGCCACAGGATAGTAAGTTGAGGAGAACGAATTAGATCGATGGAGCTAAAAAAAAAATTCCTAAGCTTTGATACCATGTGAAGGAAGATTTTGCCTCACCGTTTGAGGACCTTTTGTATTCGTATATATAGATATACAATCAAGAAGTTTACAAGTGATAAACTTTCCTATCAGATATACATCTAATATCTATCACTATACATTCAAAAATAAGGCAGTTAGAACTATGGATAAGCACAAATATTATTAGCCTTTCACACTAGCCACATCCAAGTAGTGATATGATCATGATATGCTAATATTGCAGCTGCAGCTTGGTCAGACAATTCTTCAACATGATTGTTATTGCTTGATGTTCCTTCATCATATTGATTTGCTGAAAACTGTACATCCAAAGGGCTCATGGTCTCTTATTTTCTAAATAATGTGTCACTTCATCTCCATTTACAAATATAATTATGAATGACATAACATACAATGACTATAAGACGTTGTCTAGTAGATCTATAAGTTGGCATCAATTTTAATATTAGAAAACATGCCTTCAGCACTCCAAAACAACGTTCAATCATCATTCTTAATGAAGAATGTCTATAGTTAAATAACTCTTTAGCATTCTGAGATTGACGACTATCACTATTCTATTCTTGAGTATGCTACCTCTCTTCTCTAAAACGTGAAAGAAATCCTCTTGTGCAAGGATATTCAGAATCAACAAGATAATATTTATCTACAACAAGTGAAATGATAATCAAATTAATAGAAACTAGTTGTCATATAAATACAACTAAGTCAAATGAAATCTCTAATGGAAATATTGAAGTACCTTCACTAGGCCACGGAAAGTTTGCATCTTTCCATAAAAGTGCATCCAGAAAAACTCTTGAATCATTAGCACTACCTTCCCATCCCAAGTAGACATAACTAAACATCATAACAAAATCACAAGCACACATAACATTCTATGTCACAACACTCTTTCTCTCTCTACAAGTTGTTTGTTTCGCTGCTAGAACTCATGCACTTACCATCAATAGCCCAAAATAATTCTAACATGTGAAAAATTGAAAACGATTTTTTTTTTTAAACTGACATAACAACAACATACCATATAGAACATATTAATTGCATAATATAATTATTACCTTAAACCATGGATAATATATAGGGTTGTTTCTTATATGGTCTGGCACCTTAAATGATTCTTGCTTTATGATCTCCTTTCAAACTTACATATTGCTCTTATGGTTTCCTTGTAATGTTGAGAAACAATTTGAGTTGAATGTTGAAAACGATATGCCACAACTCTTTGTCGAGTATTATGTCTTAAAATAAACAAAGTGATAGCAATCTTTTTTTCTAATAGTACCTATCTTGAATCATCATAAAATGTGAGAAAACATGTTTTGCCCATACGAAACAGTTCATAATAAACTTTAGGTGATCTAACCAATAATTCGCTAATAATTCACGACCTGTTAATGAAGAAGTCCTCATTCGATTTTTGATCAAGAATGACTTCTCATACTCATGTATCATATTAACCATTAATAATTCACTCAATTCATCACCCGTGGAGTCCAAAAAAGAACTATTTGTGCTATCAATCTCCGTATCTTATGAACTTTCATCCACATCTAAATCTGCAATCATATAATATTTATTTTTTAGTTAAACAAGTATGTAATATATTAAACTAACAAAATAGACAACACATTTTAATATATAAAACAAGTGCTTGAAATCATCTAAGTTTAAGGCACACTAATAACATAGGAATAGTTCAAAAGTAAAATTAAATATAAACTACACATTCAGACAACAAAACAACAAGCATCCATTGTCTCAAACTAAAGGATTCCCACTACAAGCTAATTTTCCTAATAGTATCCTCATATAAGCCTATGTAACTATGCCTTTCTCCTTTCTACAGATATAACTAGAAATATTTCCCTTCAATCTTGATTAATAAATTTCTTCAAGGCTGCAACATACATATCATCAAGATTTGTGAAGTGGGCTTTTGCTAATTGATAAATATTTCATTTTTTTTTCACAAAATAGGCATCATTTTGAAGCAATTCAATAGAAAAATGTGACAACTAATTTGGGTGAAAGTTTCGTAATTCACTTGTTTACATCAACTATTATGAGCAAAACCACTGCTAAACTGCAAAGCATTATGCAATCAATTTCTGATTTAACCATACTATGTCACGCCCCGACCCTTCACGAAACTAGGACTCCTATTCACTCCACTAGCATTAACCTAACCCTAAACTTGGGTAGGAAAAACGAGGAAAAATGGATAGAGTCTCCCCTGTTTCTAGGCCAAACCACATACCTGTATTCAGAAGAAATGAACCACAACATATACTATAGTATTTATAACATAATTTTCCAGATTCCTAAGGTCATCCGAGTCTTCGATTTAGCAAATTAAAACATACAAGTATGCATTCTTATAAGCTATTGAAATACTATGTTGTGAAGCCAGTTATCATACCACTTTAATCTTATCTATTTAACTTATTTAGAATTTAAGTTCGATTCAACCATCCACAAGCTTAAATATATACAAACTACTACAAGCCAACAACAACTTGAATTAACTTTATACAAACCAAGAACTTAACCAAATATATACAATTACAACCATATAATACACAACATCAACCTTAATCTACAAGCAGACAAGCTAACACAACTACGCAAGGAAACTCTTGAGCCTTCTTCTCCTCAGACTCTGGAGAAGCAGAAACTGCCCTACCTGAAAAGTGTTAGAAAAGAGGGGTGAGCATACAACATATATATACTCAATGAGAGAGGGAAATAAACGGGGATCTTTTGAAAACCTTTTTCGTACAATGCAGATAAGACATGTAATAGCACTAACTAACATTATAAACTACACTAGAAAATAGCATTAAACATGATAAGAATTAAAGCATTAAACGCTAGTAAATACTTTAAAAATGATATCGCTAACCGCATGGGCAGAGGACGCTCTGCCCATGTGGGTTCACTTCTATTCCCTTACACTTCTCTTTCATTAACTCTTCGCTTGCTAGCAACACTTATCGCTCCACTAGGTGTACTCCGGAAGTACCCTAATCCTTTGACCCCATCCACGGAACGTTCTGTCCATGCGACTAGCGATTAGTCCTCTGCCGGTTAGCATCCATTGGCAAACCCGCTGCAGCGCAGTGAATGTTCACACCATCCGGGCCGACGCTTAAGTTTGCAACCTTGGCTATGTTGTTCACTTGTTAGCACTGTTAGTTTGCTAAGAACACTTTATGTCACATAACACATTGGAGCACTGAAACACTAGTTACGCTAAATACACATAAACAAGAACTGACAAAAGAAGTCACTATCAATGCACATACTCATTCACATGCACTAAGATCGCTAATCACACACTATGCCACTTTATAATCATGATAACACTCTTTAGTTCACGAGCTTAGCTTTCATTCATAAATAGACCGCTTAGCATGTACGGGACTCTAAAACTCTTGACAACATTAAACACATTCATTAGGCTATAAATACTAAGCTGACATTAGTAAAATACTAAAAACACTTAACATAGAACTTTTACTACTTTAGTCCAATATGCCAATTAAGCCAACACGCACATATCCAGTCTTTATACCATGCTCAGGGTTCTCTTTCATTTAACGACCCTAACTACATCCATAACATTTAATAGCCAAGTTTATTACTTTAACCACTTAATTACAGCTAAACTAAACAAAGTTCAACTGCTAACTCACCAAGCATTTTCACTTAACACTTCAACTAAGCCTTTTTTTTAGCAAGCTTGGAGCACGGGGAGGGTCAAGAAACCCTTGGAAGTGGACTACCATGCCTTTGCGCCCAATGGGCCGAAAATGCACACTCATACATACTCTCATTCCAAATGTTTTCTAGCAATTTCTAGTGTATATTTGAGTACATAAGCACTTATATAACATTAATTTAGCATTAAAACAAGAATTTAACAATAAATAAACAATTTCAATAATGTTACTATTCATCTTCTTTTACCTCTCAACAATTCACATAAGCTTAAGATATTCAAGAAAACTAAGTCCAAAAGTAAGCTCTACAACTTCATTAGGTAGCATTGCAAGCATTAGAAGCATCAATAAAACAAGATATAACTGAAGGATCTCATATATTTAGAACTATGAACATCATCTAGCTAAGAATCAAGCGGAAGCGAAACATGACATTCAAAATTTCTGGAATTCAAAGCATGATGTTCATATGAAACTCGAATCTTGATATCATGTGATTAACATATGCAAAACATATATATAGCAAATATATATATTGACAAGAGATAGAAGAAGATGATGCCTCTTGTAGACAACTTAAGGAAGCCACAAATCTAAAATTTTCCTCACTTGATGGAAGACACCACCTTTTGAAAACACAAGAGCTCTAGTCCGTTCACACGAGCAAAGAATAACTTCTCCATTTCCGTGGTTGTTTTGTGCTAGATAACCATGGAAGATTTATGAGCTTGTTTGTGAAGAAGAGAGCAAAACCATTTCCTTGGCTGCGTTTTTAGGAAGAAGAAGAGAGGACAAGTTCATCTAGTTAATCTTCATTTTTCAGCCATGGTTCTCTCAAGATGATGAAGAAGAAAATACTTCATCTTCTTTTTCCTCTTGCTGCGTTTTTCTCTAATTTTTCAGCCATAGAGGCTTGAGGAGAGAGATAGATGAAGACAACTCATTTCTTGGTTGATGATGAAGACAATTCTTTTTCTTCATCTTTTTCTTTCTCCAACGTGTGGAGAGAAGAGAATGTGACAAGCCTTGTCATCTTTTTCCCTATTTTCTTATTCTTGTCTCCTTTTGAAATAAAAGAGAAGACAACCTTCCTTGAATTAAGGTTGTGGTGTTTTGTCTCTTTGTTAGAAAATAAAACATGACATTTTGTTTCTTTTATTGTAGTATTTTTCCACTAATGTATTTAAATATTCAACCTAATCACAATTAGTTGAAATTATGAAAACAACCTTTTCATATTTTCACATTAGTCCCAACACTTAATAATAATTGCATATTGACCCCCAATAACTTTTAAAAGGTCAATTACACAATTGTTAATTCCTTAACAATTACACAATTGTTAACTCCTTAACAATATAAGAAAAACAAAATATAATTGTTAACACTTTAACAATTCAAGAGAAACTAAACACAATTATTAATACTTTAATAATTCAAGAGAAACTAAACGAATTGTTAACACTTTAACAATTCAAGAGAAACTAAACGAATTATTAACAATTTGATAATTCAAGAGAATCTAAACGAATTGTTAACACTTTAACAATTTAAGAGAAAATAAACGCAATTGTTAACACTTTAACAATTTAAGAGAAACTAAATCAAGTTCAATAGAAAAACCATTCACCATGCTCTATTGTGTGTGACTTTCTAGATTCACTACTATATAGCACTGAAGAAACGTTGAACACTTTCAATGTTAATCGAGCTATTCGATTTGTTTAGAGAATGTCTCCCGTCATTCTCAAAACACCCTCAGAGTTCTTGAGTGATGTTCTAGCTACCAACGTATCAAGATAGTTTATAAAGCAATGAAGTCTTATTCAAGTGAATCTATTTATGGTCGCCGATTATCGTGCAATCCAATCCTTCCATTAATTGTCCCGTCGAGCAAGAACCATGATTCAATTAAGTTCATGAACTCGATACCATGCATAGATCTAATTGGTATAATGAGAGATGACACATGAAAAATCCTTTCTCTATCATTCATACCTTGGCCAAGGATTTCCTCATTAAACAACCAATCTTAGATCGCATAGGACATCACCTCACACCGGAGGTTAATGGATCCTCTCTTGGCCACTACCTGTCAATCACTATACCAGACGAATGAAACTGTGAGAGGACGTATCTCATCTCGTTTGTCAAAATAATCATTGTCCAAATGCTAGAACCAAACCCCAATACATATAACAACCGTAATGTCTCAAGTCTAAGGATTACATGCATAATCGCAACGATTAACAAATTATTAATCCAAAGTCATATAATTTGTTATTCACGTCACATTCAATGATCTATTCAACTAATAGTCATCCAAATGTTTGTTAGTCGTATCGCTATGCTGTTATGGCACGCGGCTTACCATCCTTTATCATTAACATCTCTATGTTAATCAAAAGTAACAATACATGTGATAGTCTGTAATTGATTATTAAAGTCCCGATCAAATAATCTAAGGACTATGAACACTTTAAGTATTTATCATATTAAGAAAATACACCAACATATTCTAAACGCTTTTAGAATACATTCCTCTAATGAAAATACTAGGGACTCATATATACACGTAAAGAATGAGAATATGCATGTCCTAATTATGTCAATATGTAAACGAATATATAAACATTAATGACATAAGTAAATGTCAAAATGCCCCAATATATGTCATCCAAATATGTAGCATTAGGGCATATCTCTAACAATCTCCCACTTGCACTAATGCTATGAAACATAGTATTAGTACAACAAACAATGATATCATATACTCATCTTCTCAAAACGAGAACCTAGCTGTGACTGATTCATAGCTACGGTAAGTGGGTCAGCTACATCAAGAGATGCGGCCGTTTTCTGCAAAGACATTTCTCAATATGATTATTGGCTACAGATACAACACATGAAGATAGAAACATTTTTCCAAATGTTTGGACATACAGTGAGACCTTGGTTCCACAAGCTTGTACAGTAGCTCCGTATAGTTGTAACAATAAAAGCATCACAACTTAACGATAGGAACCATAACCAACTCGTATGATTTCCTCGATCCAAACAACTTCTATCGTAATATTACATATCACAAAAGACATAAGTTATGTAATGCAATCTACAGTTTTCTCATAACCTTTCTAACTTACTGAGCTCCCACTACAAATAAACGTCAACCCTAACATACACATTCTATTATAAGATTCAGATTAAGATTCTGAACTTCTAAAGCCATCACTACGAAATTTACTTCCTCCATGAACTAAAATATATATCTTTAGTGCTTCCCAAGTACTTAAGAATATACTTCAATTCTATCAACCATTCCCAAACTTGGATTGGACTAATATTTACTCATAACACTTTACAGTTTATGCAATATCAAGTCTTGTACATAATATAACAAATATGAAGTTACTATAACTTTGAATACAAATTTGTTATGCAACTAGAGTTTCTTGAACATCTTCAAAACCACTCTTATGTACAATCTAAGGAATGTGTCGAGTAATCTATTTGTACTATCATTATAGCTACAAATTCACAAGATACGAACGACAAGTTCTAAATGGAGAGCATTTAATATGACTAGACTATAATTAATATCACAACATACATATCATCAACTATGATATTGAAGTCATCATTATTGCAATCATAGAAAAGTGGATGCACTTCCACTATTCTTTTGCAATCATAAGGTTCATCTACATTTTAAATGAAATCTCACTCTTTAATCTCATTTGAAATGGGTGAAACATTTCCAAGGAATTCACTTAAAAATCCACAAGTGGATTTATCAAGTATGCACATATTACTCATATCAATAGATCAGAATCATCAATATAGTAATACAATGTACTATAATGACTAGCATAATACAACAAGACTAAAGCACAATAATTGGTAAAAGGATTTCATCATAGCTAACACTTTGGCTTTGATGATATCTTTTAGAAACCAATATAGCTATGAAAGGTCATTACCCTTTTTTATTAACTTCAACCTTTATCTCGGAGATCAATATCCAGATTAAGCTAAAGTATATAAAGTCTCATTATTATGCTTTGCATTATATAGTTTCTTGGAATCGATATCAAATATATCGTTTCTTTGTAGATCGTAGGATCAACTAATTGATAATTATCTCAAATACACAAACAACGTTTGTGTTTCCAAATGGATATCCCTATATTCTTTTAAAGAATGAGAGACACTACTAGTTTTTTAAAGATCTTGTGTGATGACTCATCACTGACCTTATTAAATAGATTCATTACTTTGGTCTAGGTGATTTTATAGCTTTAGAGGATACATCCGCAATTTCTATTTTATTATAAAGTAACATCTTCTTGAAAAAAACTTTTTCTTCAAGAAAGATTACAATATAATAGATCAATAGACATTGATCACTAAATAGAAATTATATCCTACAAAACTAGGATATACTATAAAATTACCTTTAACCAAAACTCCCACTAGTCCTTTAAAAAACTTTTCAATAAACGTAGGACAAACCAAAATTAACACATTTAATACTTGGTTGACATCCAACTTATATCAAATATAAAGTTCTAGCAATAGTAGGCAGTTACTATTCAATATAATATTAAATTAAGGAAAGCATGACCCACAAATGAATAGAATGATTAGTCAAACTAATCAACAACTTTACTACGTCCAATAAAGCACGGTTTCTTCACTAAGAAAACCCTATTTATTTGTGGTACACCGGGCATTATTTTCGATAATATATCAAAATTTTAAGATACTCAAATAAAATAGTACTTAAGTATTTTCCCTTCATGATCTAATCATAAGCAACTAATACATTTTTCTATACGATCCTATTCTCAAATAGCTCTAAATACATCAACATGTACTAATCCAAGTAAGCTAGTAGTTTTAATCCTTTATCAAACAAAGGATGACTTGGTTACCTTTCTAATAAATAAGATGTATAAGTTGATCAAACCAAATTAATCATCATCTTATTTTTAGAAAAACCTAATCATGTAGAAACTACAATTAATTTAGATTATTTGAGTAATCTCAAAATTTGGTGGATGGTTATAACGGTTGATAATATGTTCGCAATACATTCTTTCGTCCATATCAAGATAATAAAGACTACACCATAATGTGCTTTTACAAGCTTTAGGAATATACATTTTATTCCTAATATCATTTAGGTATAAACCTTAAAATACAAAATATGTCCAGAAAGCATCCAAACAAATTGTCTTTAGCTAACGCAACAACCTTTGTTTCATTTGCTAACACTTAAAATATTCCACACTTCCAAAAGCGCACTACTGAGATTAAGATTCTATCCTCAAACACATTTAGTAATGTTTCACTAGAATCCATAAAGTAGTACCAATCACAATGAAAGAAGATTTATAATTCATAGTAGCTTTACAACCTTGACATTCAAGCTATAAAGATACTTTGGATTGAAACCTCTTTTAATGTCCGGTCTTAAGGCTATGAAAACATATTTTACACATGCCTATACAATCCTTAATTTTCTTCTTAGATATACTCCCACTTACTAATAGAAATCATCTCTTTTTGTCTTTCTTCTTTGCATTACCATTAACCAAAGAGGAAATACATACATAAGAATGAATTCCATTTATATCTAATTTCATGCATCAAATATGCTTACCACAAAACCATTTGCTAGTTTAGAATTATATTTTTTACATATTGCATACCCTTATGCAAACTATGAAAGAATATAAATCCTTAGCTTATTTAATTTGTTTTACTTATCATCCATAAGTACTACAACTTTTCGTTTTGATACATTATCAAGATGAAAAATAATGGAGCATATGACTCTAAGACTTTATTAAGTTTCTAAGAACCATTCTTAGATGATAACGTTAATCAAAAAGTTTGGTCCAGTTGCGTGATATAAAGTCTAGTTAATTAAAAACGACGGGTTCATTGTTGTAGCCATAAACGTATGCAGAAAATAAGATCGCTAGTTGACATAAACTTGTTAAAACATTTAATTTGGCTTTTAATTAAATGATACATCCCACTAATTTTATCGAATCTCACACTTCCTAAATGAGATCGTGAATCTAATTAAAGACTTATTAGTAGGTGACCATGATTCTCTTTAATATGAATACCCCTCAGCTTTGGTGCATTATTGGAATATATATACAAAGAGTTAGCAACGATTACTATCTATATCACTATATAAGATATGGTCATTTTGCCCCTAAATCACCGTAACCTCACCTTTGGTGCATTATTAGAAACGTGATCTAGTTAGATTACACCCACCGTCACAGTGTTGCGACAATTTGAATCCCGGACCTCAGCTTTAGTGCATTATTAGTCTCGTGATATTGGAACAATACAACATCACTATACTTGCTAGGTAAATATAATACTTTCATGGAATATGTTTTCCTACCTTTGGGTTAGCCAAGACATACCCAATCAAGAAAATATAACCTAGGATAGTGGAGGGCAACGATAAACACTTTTACCGCTTTACAATCTAATATGTTTGCACGTATGAAGATTTTGAATTTAATTAGGTCTCACTTTGCACATTAGTTCATTTACAAGCATACATCACATATAGGAAAATAAATAAACAAACATACAAAATCATACATCATAGTGGATCATGGACTTGGACTATGAATTAAATCAAGACAAAAATAAAACCTAAACAACCACATCAACATGTTTTCTTTGGTCTTGTCTTCTTGAATTCTTCAAAGATCCAAAGCACCTCCAACTCCTTGAAAGTCTCCAATGGTCTTCTTCTAAACTTCTTGTAGAAATTACATACATTATGTCTCACTACAAATTTCTCTCAATTGCAAGAAAATAAAACGAGACTTATGTCTCAATTACATACTAATGAATGATATAATTAGTTACAACACCATCTAATAAAATTACAATTAATTATCCATTCATTAACCAAGTCCATGATCAAATTCACAATTTATCATCCAACATCACAATGTAAGATAAAATTCATAAAGCATAGAATATGCATCATATACATAAATAATAAAGCTAAACAAGCAAGCTAACACAAACTAATGTATCCAATACATTAAATAAATAAAAGGCATGTTGGCAATAAGTTTCATATCTTGAGATTTTAGCATCTCATGTTAAACAACACAAAAGAACTAGATAAAATCAATTTTAAGTCCATACTTGTTTAATAAGGCCCAATGCAAATCCTTTGTTAATTTTATGGCCCAATTTGAGTTTCAAGGCTCATATTAATCTTCGCTAAGAAAAAATATCTCATCTAATCTTATTATACTAAAGCCCACTGATTTTTAAGCCCATTGGACTTAACCAAAGTCAAACCAATTAGTCATGGCTTTTAATTTATGATCCATCATAAACTTGCTGCACATATACCAAATGTTTTGACTCGTTTAGCCTACCTACAGTTCTCCAAAAATTATGAAATTTTGCAGAGACGTATCTCTTCGAGTGTAGATAGTTTTAGAGTCAAAAAAAACTCAATTCGGAGATAAATTGACTGAGTTATTCCCTTCGGAATACAACTGCACAAACTGTCCAGCTTTACGCGAGAATCAGTGAACTTACTGATTTTGATTTTTTTGAAACCCTTAGCCACGAAATTATGAGATACATATTAGAGGATGAAATGTTCTACTATCTCTATAGCATAACATATCCAAAATTCAGCCAAATCTAACAACATTTACAATGCCAAAATAGTGGACAAAAATATTTTCAGAAATGTTGAAAGTCTTTCCTTGTTCTTTTGTGCTCAAGACTTTAGAAACTTTAAGCAAACACATATGTAATCACATGAACATCAAGTCCTTGCTCTGATACCACTTGAAGGATCTCATATATTTAGAGCTATGAATATCATCTAGCTAAGAATCGAGCGGAAGCAAAACATGATATTCAAAATTTCTAGAATTAAAAGCATGATGTTCATATGAAACTCTAATCTTGATATCATGTGATTAACATATGCAAAACATATATATAGCAAATATATATATTGACAAGAGATAGAAGAAGATGATACCTCTTGTAGACAACTTAAGGAAGCCACAAATCTAAAATTTTGCTCACTTGATTGAAAACACCACCCCTTGAAAGCACAAGGGCTCTAGTCCGTCCACCCGAGCAAAGAATAACTTCTCCATTTCCGTGGTTGTTTTGTGCTAGATAACCATGGAAGATTTATGAGCTTGTTTGTAAAGAAGAGAGCAAAACCATTTTCTTCTTCTCTCTTTCCTTGGCTGCGTTTTTATGAAGAAGAAGAGAAGACAAGTGCATCTAGTTCATCTTCATTTTTCAGCCATGGTTCTCTCAAGATGATGAAAAAGAAGATACTTTTTCTTCTCTTTCTTCTTGCTGCATTTTTCTCTAATTTTTCATCCATGGAGGTTTGAGGAGAAAGATAGATGAAGACAACTCATTTCTTGGTTGATGATCAAGACAATTCTTTTTCTTCATCTTTTTCTTTATCCAACGTGTGGAGAGAAGAGAAGGTGACGAGCCTTGTCATCTTTTTCCCTCTTTTCTTATTCTTGTCTCCTTTTGAAATAAAAGAGAAGACAACCTTCCTTGAATTAAGGTTGTGTTGTTTTGTCTCTTTGTTAGAAAATAAAATATGACAAAGTTGTCATCTTTTGTTTCTTTTATTGTAGTATTTTTTCACTAATGTATTTAAATATTCAACCTAATCACAATTAGTTGAAATTATGAAAACAACATTTTTATATTTTCACATTAGCCCCAACACTTAATAATAATTGCATATTGACCCCCAATAACTTTTAAAAGGTCAATTACACAATTGTTAACTCCTTAACAATTATACAATTGTAACTCCTTAACAATATAAGAGAAACAAAATATAATTGTTAACACTTTAACAATTCAAGAGAAACTAAACACAATTATTAACACTTTAATAATTCAAGAGAAATTAAACGAATTGTTAACACTTTAACAATTCAAGAGAAACTAAACGAATTATTAACAATTTGATAATTCAAGAGAAACTAAACGCAATTGTTAACACTTCAACAATTCAAGAGAAAATAAACGCAATTGTTAACACTTTAACAATTTAAGAGAAACTAAATCAAGCTCAATAGAAAAACCATTCATCATGCTCTATTGTGTGTGACTTTCTAGATTCACTACTATATAGCACTGAAGAAACGTTGAACACTTTCAATGTTAATCGAGTTATTAGATTTGTTTAGAGAATGTCTCCCGTCATTCTCAAAACACCCTCAGAGTTCTTGAGTGACGTTCTAGCTACCAACGTATCAAGACAGTTTATAAAGCAATGAAGTCTTTTTGAAGTGAATCTATTTATGGTCGCCGATTATCGTGCAATCCAATCCTTCCATTAATTGTCCCGTCGAACAAGAACCATGATACGATTAAGTTCATAAACTCGATACTATACATAGATCTAATTGGTATAATGAGAGATGACACATGGAAAACCCTTTCTCCATCATTCATACCTTGGCCAAGGATTTCCTCATTAAACAACCAATCTTAGATCGCATAGGATATCGCCTCACGCCGAAGGTTAACGGATCCTCTCTTGACCACTACTTGTCAATCACTATACCAGACGAATGAAACTGCGAGATGACGTATTTCATCTTGTTTGTCAAAACAATCATTGTCCAAACGCTAGAATCAAACCCCAATACATATGACAATCGTAATGTCTCAAGTCTAAGGATTACATGCACAATCGCAACGATTAACAAATTATTAATCCAAAGTCATGTAATTTGTTATTCACGTCACATTCAATGATCTATTCAACTAATAGTCATCCACATGTTTGTCAGTCGCATCGCTATGGTGTTATGGTACGTGGCTCACCATCCTTTATCATTAACATCTCTATATTAATCAAAGGTAACAACACATGTGATAGTCCGTAATTGATTATTAAAGTCCCGATCAAATAATCTAAGGACTATGAACACTTTAAGTATTTATCATATTAAGGAAATACGCCAACATATTCTAAACGCTGTTAGAATACATTCCTCTAATGAAAATACTACGGACCCATTCATACACGTATAAAAGGAGAATATGAATGTCCTAATTATGTCATTATGTAAACGAACATATAAACACTAATGTCATAAGTAAATGTCAAAATGTCCCAATATATGTCATCCAAATATGTAGCATTAGGGCATATCTCTAACAATAACAAATCTAAGCTTTTGCCATAATATAAAAACAAGCAAAAATGTACGTCTATATGCAACCCTCACCTTGCAAAGGCTAAAAGACACTAGGAAGAAGCTCAAACTACTTGCAATACACTTGGTAGAGCTCACAAGATCAAACCCCAAGAGAATTTTTTCCCCTTTTTGCCCTAGGAACCCATCGGGTTCCATTCTTCTTTTTTTTTTTTTTTGCTTCTTTGTGTGTTATGCTATATATGTATGTATATGTTTGTATATGATGTATATATATGTAGGCTATTAATTGGGTTGGGTTATATATAATGCAATTGGGTTATATAATGTAGAAAGAAAATTAGTTAAACTAATGTGGCCCAAGTTAATTAAAATGCTACTATTCATCTGGGACACTACTTTCCTATTTTTATCCCACGCTCGAGACATGTAAAGCACATTCTACATGTGAATGAATATATTAAATATAGTAACACTCAGAGAAAAAATATCAAATTTAGAAAATAAAGCAGTTTAAAATTTTATCCGAGCTCAAGTTAAACTTAAATTTTAAAACATATAACAACAAATAAGACCAAGTAAAGGGCAAATAAGACAATTATGAAATTCTGTAGGTCTGGGGCACGCCATGCTGGCAGTATAATACTTCTTCAATATATGATAATATTGCAAGGTTAGATGAAGTTCTACAAGAATTAAGACATGGACTTCAAAAAATACATCTTGCATAATTATCTCACCTTTCTATTTCTTGTTCTGAGAACAAAAAAAAAAGGCTAAATTACCCATGGATTTTCTCAACATAGTCAATATAGTATATAACGTCTAATTTTTGAGTAGTTTTTCAGATATATGAGACCCACACGCTATATACATTTTCATATTTGAACCATGCGCCATATCCACATGTTAAAGAATAATTATTTGTATGAAACATTATTGACTCACCAATCTCTCATCAATGGTGAAACCCACATATGCGAGTATCAGTCGAAACTGACCAAATAGTTTCTATCACACCCCCAAAATTCAAAGATATGAATTTCAAGAATGAAACCGCCGCGAACCTGAGAAGATCAATTTCCTAAGCTCATAAGTCACTAAATAAAATAAACTAAAAATCCAAAATAAAGTGGGAAGCCTTCGAGCATCTAATGCAAAACAAAAAAAACATAATTTTTCAAGTCACTAAATATCACTAAAGTATAACTTCAAAAGTTACATAACTCAATAGAAAATTCCTAACCAATACGAACGGAACTAAAAATAAATAAATCTTAAATCAATTGAATCTAAATACTCCAAAAGTACTAAAGAGATATGTGTCACAAAAGGGTCATCTAGTCCGAAAGTCCCAAGCAAGGTATACATCTAATACTTGAGAAAATATAATTTTTAAGAAAAAAGCAAAACTACAATGTGAGATAAAAATCTCAATAAGTAGTAAGGTCCCCAAAAATACCATGGGACCATACAGTACAATAATACATAATACTTAATGCAATAAATAATAAGACATTAAATAACTACATATGCGAAATGAATGCCAAAGATCAAAATTTTCAAAAAAACATAGTAAAATGGCATAAATCACTTACACAATAATAATTGTCAATAATGCGAATAGCAAAAGGTGATAAAATAACCAATGTAATCCCATAACAAAAACGAACCCCATAGTATCAATAACGAATCCAACAATAGGATAGTCGAGGCTACATTCCTAGTAGCACAGTCCAAAAAGTGATTTGTTGTCACATATACCACCAAAAGCAAATGAGAGTCCCAACGAAAAGATAGTGCACTATCCCGAAACATGATGTACGAGCCCTACCAATAAAAGGCCCGAAAGCATGGCCTCAAAAATAAATGGCACAAGGGTTCTTATTCGTTATGTCAAAATCATGCTCATACGATAAGAGGAAAAACTGTTCATGAGTTCTTTAATGCAAAGATACTAAAAACTTCGGGTCCTAGGTTTGTTTCAAATTTTCCAACATATAAAATCATTTACTAATAAATCAAGAATAGTTTAAATCACATCAAATAATTATAGGAAAATAAATGTAATTAAAGAAACACTTCTTTTTAAACGAGTTATTTTACTATCATTAAAATAATGGATTAGTCACAGTTCATTGAAGAATAGTGAGCAAGTTTTCTTAAATATGTAAATTAATATACTAGTATTTGTGTTATAGCATAATAAAATAATAGTGACTTGATGTCACATTCACTTAATTAACATAAAACGTTTTAGCAATCAAATAATATTTTACTTATGAAATATGTCGCATGCTTTATAATCAACATTAATACTAAGTATTCATATATGAAAAGCAGTCTCAAGAGATCAACTTAAATGTAAAGATAGAATGTATTATAAGAATAGAATGTCAAAAAATCATAACTCTTCTAAAAGATTCAAATTTGATTTTTCATGCTATATGCTACCATTCATAAAACTTAAAAGGCCAGGGGTTTAAGTAGGAAGAAGGGGTCCATCTACTTACCTCTTTTCAAAGTGTGTTCCAATGCTTTAAAATTCACAAATCTCTCGAGCTAATCACAATCCTAGGTGCATGAATACTCTATAACGATGATGTTAGAGCGATTGGGTAAGGCACGAGCCTGCGTTACTATCACTTTCTACAATCCTTCCGGAGGTGACAAGAGACGAAGAGTATTTATATGATAATCTTAGACTTAAGAATTAGGTAATAGGGCTGGGCCCTTAATTAAGCATCTTAGGGAAAAATAGAAAAAATAACAATATCCAAAGTCCAACTATAATTTGATTTGCCAAATAAAATTAACCTACTTTATCCATCGAATTTAATTATATTCGGATTACTCAAATAACCAAAAAATAAAAAAAGAAATGCGGGCCGTTACAATTTCCCTTAGTATTAGTGAATTGCCCGTTCATATAAATCCAACAAATCAGCTACACCCGGGTCTAAGCCTAATCCATACTACACGACCCATTACCTACCTTGTCTCGAGAATCAAAGAAAGCAAAAGACATTTCACGCCCAACAAGACTATCGGCAACATTATTGGACGCGTTTTTATTGCTTTGTACTAGATAATGCCCAAAGCGAATCTCTAATAGGGTATTCAAAATACAAATTTTTTTAAATTTTATCAAAAATAAAGATTGAGTTTTTATTTTAATTTAAAAATTAATAAAAGTAATAAATTTTATGTGTACTTAAATTATTAATAATATTTTTTAAAGACTGAAATTATTAAAAATATTTAAATTTAAAATTTTTTATATTTTAAAAACACTATCATGACAAAATATCTGTAATCAACACGTTATATCAACCACACAAAACTTAGCCATATTCGTTGACTTCATACAGTAAACAAGTCGTTGCCAATGGTCTTAATATCCTGTCATAATAAACAATGCTGGCATGAGATCTCCAATTCCTCATCTTATATAAGCCTGCCAAACTTGTGCTCAGATTTGAGGCAAAACAAAGAGAGTTAATTTTTCTATTTGCATTGTAGTAAAAGAAAAAATATGGCACAAGCAGTTCTGTCTGTTATTCTAGAAACTCTTCGCTATTTGTTGCTTGAAGAAGCACGATTTTTATCTGGAGTCGGCAATCAAGTTGGGGAAATTCAAGGACAGCTAGAGATGATGAAGAGTTTCTTGAATGATGCAGACCATAGACAACATAAAGAGAAGACCGTTCATACTTGGGTACAACAAGTAAGACGTCTTGCTTATAGAACTGAGGATGTCCTCGAGACATATGTTGTTGAAGTTGTATCCAAGAAACAGAGGGGCATCAAAAATGTCCTCAAAAGATTTGCTTGTATATTGAGTGAAGGCAAAGCCCTTCACAAGGCTGGCGAAGAGATTAAAAATATCAAATCAGAGATCATCAACCTCAATACAAGTCACGAAACTTATGGTATAAAGGATTTGAACGAAGGTGAAAGCTCAAAGGAAGCAGAAGAAAGGCAAAGATTGCTTAGGCAAACTTATGCCCACGAGGTTGATGAGCATTTTGTTGGTAGGGAGGATGATATTCAGCAGCAGCTAGTCTCTTTGATAACTGATGATGAAAAAGACCATCGAGTAATTTCTATATGGGGAATGGGCGGTTTAGGCAAGACCACACTTGCCAGAAAGATTTTCAATAATGGGGTTGTACAACGTTCTTTTGAAGCTTTTGCTTGGGTGTGTATCACCCAACAACCCCAAATCAACAAAGTTTTGCAAGATATACTAAATCAAATTATTGGGAAGGACATGCCCGGGGACCAAACAGCCTTGGTAAGAGAGCTTTTCAAAGTTTTGAAAGAGAAAAAATGTTTGGTAGTTGTTGATGATATTTGGGAACTAGATGATTGGCATATTCTACGTCATGCTTTTTCTATTATAGAGGCCAGTAGTAAGGTTATACTAACTACTCGCACTAAAGAAATGGCGAAAAAATGATTCTTCTATGAACTAAACCACTTGTCAGAAGATGATGGTTGGAGATTGCTACGTGCACTCACTAGACAAGAAGAAAAAGGCCAGTCTTTTTTAATATTGTGTAGAATTTGAATTCAAGACTTTGTTTCTATTTTTTAAAATTACACCAATATATTCTCTATATTATCAAAGTTATGTGTTGTTCGATGTAATAATTGAAATTACACTGAGCCTCTTTATTTAGATATTACCTACATTATTAGAACTATATTACACTTTTGTCATTAGATTTATATACTTTGTTGACAATTTATGCTATTTTTTTTATATTATATTGGTAAGATAGCGAGTTATAAAGGTGTTAAAATTGAAAAAAAAAAAGTTAATATTAAGGGTGAAGTAAAAATTGGCCACCAAAATATCTATTTTTATATTTTATTTTAGCACTAGATTATAAAACATCCAAAATGGTTCCATGTGACCCATCGATTGGATTCCATCAAAAACTTGAGGAAGCTTTTACCGAGAAAACATGGAACCCATGTAACATATCACAGGTTTGCCACGTAAAAAAGAGAGATTTTCTTTAAGTTCTCTAACAAAATTGGATGGAAGCGTTAGGTAGAATCACTTTTGATTCTTTTATGGTCACCTTTCATGGCTTTGTGGTGAAAAAAGATGGTAAATAGTTCAATGGTCAACAATTTGTACCTTAATGTTAACATTTGCATTTTAGTGTTGAATTGATGGTCAATATGACTATTGAAAAAGTGTGTTTGTCAAAATAATATTAAAACATAATGAAGATTAACGTGAAATTTTAGGATAGAAGGGTTCTTAAAAACGTAAAACGAACAAAAGAACTAAAAGTCATTTTTTCTTGTATTCTATTCTTTGTTTTATTCATGGCAAATTTTCCTTTGTTATTTAGGAAATGTTGTATAAATAAGATAATTAATGAGCAACAAGTTGGATACGTACATGCGTTTGCAAGTTCTTATTTTGTAAATAAGAGTTTGACGGGGGTCTGCTGGAAGATGTATATTATAAAAGGATTAATTGTGTAAGATTCTCCATGAAAGAGTAACTAATTAAATATTCTAATATATTGAATACAAAAGCATAGTTTATAAACTATACCATGGTAGAAACTTTGTCATCTTTTTCAGGTGGAATGTATTTGATCTCTTGTACTCTCAATTCTTTTAGTCTACAATTTTTTCTAGTTTATTAAAGAAGCAAATCGCATATATATGTGTACGTGACAGCAAACTATTAATTTTAAATACAATACAAAGTTTGTTTCTATACTTGAACAATTAAAATTATGATTGCAAAATCAAAAAGTCAAATATAACATCCATATATTGTATTTAGTAACAACAACTTCTAGTACTTTGTTTATCCTTAGACATTACTTTTAACTTAATGAACTTTACCAAATTCTTCAGTTACAATGAACATACCACTATTACCTCGAGAAGATGACTTTCAATTTAAATGATTTTTGCTATACTTATTCTTTCACTATTGTTTTTTGTAAAAATTTTATAGGTGTACCAAATCAGTCTTTAAAGTGACTTTCGCTATTGTTTTTATATCAGAGAAACGTCTCATAGGCTCTCGTCCTTTCCATAGTAAAAAAGCACGGTCATTACTCTTAGCTAACTACTTGAGTCACCTTTCCATGAAAAAGATGAGAGCAATCAAAGTATTGATTGATTAACCTTTAAAGAGTGAATAAAATTAAAAAGTTCAAATGGACATACAATGACAGATCCTGAAATTCTTTTCAGAGAGGTCAAAATATATAATTTTTTAACTATATAAGTATATTTTTTTTAAGAGGGGCTAATTAATTTTTAACCAACAATACATAGATATTTAATTTTTTTTTTTAAATACATATAATTTTTAACATTCTTGTGGAACAATGGGGTTAAAGCCCTTACTGGCCCTAATATACATCTGGCCGGAAAACCTCTTGCAAATCAGCCAGGTTTCACCTCCCAACCCACGCCGGGTTATGTTCCTCAGCCCCAACTAGGGTCTTATCAGCCTTCTTGGAGGCATCTTGTCCCCTGATGATATATAAGAACTAGATCAATCATAGTATTTAAATTAGTATCATCAATAAAATTGGCCTCCTTTATTTTTAGATTGTTGCATGCTTAGGGTGCTACATTTTGTTTATCAAATATGTTAGAGAAGCAATTTTGAAAAATTTAGCTAAGAGAGAGTCAAACTGGTCGTATTATTCCATTTATATATACATATATTTGAAGTCAAATTAGATTCTCTTCACATTATAGACAATGCAATTTCCTTTTCACACTTATTGGAGAACTCTATATGTAATAAGATGCTAATAACAACTATATTTCTTATGCCAGTCTTATGAGAATACTTCTATTGTAATTTTTAAGGATCTTCTCACTTAGCATCCAACAGGGGTGAGGCAATGACACTTGTCTCTCAAATAATTTTCAGTGGTGACTTGTGATTTCATTTACAAGTCATTACAAATACTGACAAAGTATATTTTCACTTATTTTTTCTGTAATTATATTTCAAAAATACCCTTTACTCTACATTGAAAGTCACTTATATATATTTTGAGAAGAAAATAAAGAGGAAAAAAGAAATATAATCATTCCTTCAACTATATTGTCATTGCAACTATTTTGCAACAAAAGATTACTTTGAATGCATTATGTATCACCATCCATCCAAAAGTTAAAACTTCCAATGGATAAAACTAATATAACTCATCCAAAATTTGGCATACTATCTACTGTTGTTTTGGAAAGAATGAAAAAAATGTTTGAAATTTTATCTAAACTTCATATAGAAACTTATGGTTTGTAATGCAATTAATCTTGTATTTTTTTCATAAGTTAGTGATACTGCAAGATATTGTTTTTGAGTAAATTTAAAATATGTTGAAGTGGCCTTTAAAACCATTTAGGCAGCAAATTACACTATCCAATATACGAGGAGTATTAAGTGAAAGTTTCTTAGTTTCTATATTAATATAGCTAAAAGAAATTGAAAAGTAGTCATATTATTTCATTTATTCATACATATATTTAACGTCAGTAGATTTTCTTTTCTCATTATAGACAATGTAATTGGCTATATCAAACTTATTGAAGAATTCTATCTATGATAAAATGCTAATAAACACCTACGGTTATTTTGGCAGTCTTTTATGAAAATATTTATATTCTAATTTTCAGTGGTGACTTGTGATTTCATTTACAAGTCAATACAAATATTAACAGAGTATATTTGCACTTATTTTTTTCTGTATTTATATTCCAAAAATACCATTTACTTGCACTCTATTGAAAGTCGCTTATTAACATTTTGGAGCACAAATGAAAAGGGAAAAGAAAAAGTATAATCATTCCTTCAACTATATTGTCATTGCAACTATTTATGCAACAAAAGATTACTTTGAATTCATCATGTATCACCATCCATCCAAAAGTTCAAACTTCCAATGGATAAAACTATCATAAGTCATCCAAAAATTGACAAACTATCTACAGTTGTTTTGGAAAGAAATAAAAAACATGTTTGAATTTTTTTTTCTAAATTTTATATAGAAATTTATGATTTGTAATGCAATCTTTCATTTTTTTCATAATTTTTATATTGAGATGCTAGGCTTCTTTTGCAATGTCCAAAAAAATTCGAGGATAGTTTTTTCTTTTTCAATTTGATGAAAGTGATTAATGTTTTACTTTTGTTTTGTAGATCCTGAAATAGAAGAGACATTTGAGACCATAGGCAAGGAAATAGTACGCAAATGTGATTATCTCCCTCTAGCAATCTTTGCACTAGGAGGAGTTTGAGAGATAAAAGTTCTCTCAAGGAGTGGGAGATAGTGAATGGAAACATTGACTTATATTTAAGGAAAAGAGAAGGTAGTGAAGAAGCAAGTGGATCAGTGATCCATGTATTGGCATTGAGCTATGATGAACTCCCATATTATCTAAAGCCATGTTTCCTTTATATGAGAAGTTATCAAGAGGATGAAGTGATAGATACAGAAACGATGTATCAACTATGGATAGCAGAAAGGTTGGTCTTGTCAAAGCACTGTGGAGAAGGAGAAACAATGATGGATGTGGCAGAGCGCTATCTAAGTGAGTTGGCCTCAAGGTGTATGGTTGAAGTAGAAATGGATGACCTATCAATAGTTCCAAGGTTTGAATCATGTCGACTTCACGATCTCATGAGAGACCTTTGTTTGGAGAAGGGAAAAGAAGAAGACTTTTTCAAGGTCATCAATATCCAAGGTCAAGAACTTCCCGCAATAGACTTTTCTCATGTATATGATAATGGACGTAGATTGGGCATCTACTTAACTAAGATTGACTCGTCTACAGTGAGAATCTATAAGACGCTCTATGAACAAGTAAATGGTCAATTCCTTCGCAATTTTTTTGTTCACAAGGATTCTTTAGTTGTTATTGGGTCATTAGATATCTCTAATTTAAAGAAGTTCAAATTGCTTAGAGTTCTTCGCTTAGAGAGATGTGAATTCGAGTTGCCAACAGAAATCAGTCAACTGATCCACCTCAGGTATACGAGTCTCCTAGATTCTACAGTGAAAAAATTGCCTTCATCCATAAGTAATTTGCCATATTTACAAACCCTTGATTTAAGGACATTTGGTGAAATTTCTTTGCCCAATATATTTTGGAAGATGAAGCGGCTAAGACATATCTCTTTACCATATTATTTAGATCGTGGACCAGAAGGATTACAATTCAACGACTTGAGTGAGCTGGAGACTTTACACAACTTTAGATTTTCAAGGGATGAACCTGCTGATCTCTCACAATTGGTTAATCTTCGATCTTTCTGTGGAAGACTAGATAACTTTGCCTCGCCCCAAATCATCGACCAGATTAATCACTTGAGAAAGATCAAGTGGATGGTGCTTGAAATGTTTCCATCCGGTTTTATGACTGAAAATGATTTAGATCTTGTGAGAAAGTTGTTCTTGTGTGAAAAGCTTAATAATTTGTATATAAGCGGTCCTATTGGTAAGTTTCCACCATATGAACCCAAATTCTGCCCAAATCTCACGAGTTTAACATTGGAAGATTCTAAAATGGAGGAAGACCCTATGCAATTTTTGAAGAAACTTCCCAACTTACGAGAACTATCCTTGTTTGGTGATGTCTTTGTTGGGAAAGAGATGGTTTGCAATGGGATGGGTTTCCCTGAACTCAGACTTCTTGATTTATTTGGTTTGCCAAACTTGGAGAAATGGAGAGTAGATGAAGGTGCCATGCGCAAGCTATCTAATTTAACAATTTATGAATGTCCCAAATTGGAGACAATAACATATGGGTTGAATTTTTCAGCCCTCAAAAGATTTGATTTGGTGGACATGCCTGAAGAATTCACGCAAAATTATACAATGCTTTATGAACAAGAAAGAAAGAAGTTAGATGGTTGAGCATTGTTGATAAAGAACTCATATTCGTGCATTATGGCACAAGTTTTGGTGCTTAGGAATAGTTGAAAAATTCGTGTTTAGGTAAGTTTATTTCAGTTATTTCTTGTAAAATTGGAAGGCATATCGTTTTTTCGCTTATGAGTGATGGAATTGAATCTCTACCTGGTTGGGCTTCAGGTGTTTGAGGATATGCTTAGGCGAGACCTTTACAACTTTGGACACTAGAGGTAAGTAAAGGACCTCAATTCTGGTTACTTTCCCTGAATGAGACCATGCTATTGCGTTTGTTAGTTTGTTTTTTTTTTTTTTTCTTTTTGTGTAAACTCTTGAAGCCATTGACGATCTCTCTTGTTGAGTTGTCTCATTCTTTAGACATATGGCAAATGATGAATTTCTGTAATAATCCATGCCATTTGTGCTCCTTTTGATAACCCTCATTCTGATTGAGCGTGCTCGTTTGCATATTCAATTGTTACTCTGTTTTTAGAACCCAATATTTAACTCAAAAACTGTTGTTTCACCTTTAAATCTACAAAGTGGATACAGTATATCATTCTATATTATATATGGCTATTGCTTACTAGCATGCACTCAAAACTTATTAAGAAAACTTTGTCGATGGCCTTTAATATATGCACAAAGTTGTACACTTTATGGTTATTGAATTGTCTTGTGAATCAACATATGAGTTCTTTTCCATTTCTCGACTTTGTTTTCAATTTGATTATCTGTTTCTCGTTTTAGTTTTCAATCTGTTTATGAGAATGTTTCTGCTGCGATTGTTGAAGATGTAGGAATTTCTGTGAAAGCTGCTCGGGGAGCATTGGCCCAAGACTGAGACTTGATGTATTTGATGAGATTGTAGCTATATATGCTTGCATATGTGTACTGAAACTACTAGCTATTACCTTATGTCTTGGGGCATGTACATGAAAATTTGTCTGTCAATTTAGTTTGTCACAGGGGTTGTAAACTTTTTATATAATTTTATCGTGAAGAATTGATGTCTTAATTATACAATGTGCCACTTATTGCAGTATGCTCATTTTTTGTGTTTCTTTTGACATAATTTACTTATAAGATGAAGGTCAATCATCTCACTATTATATGTTCAAGTAATCGCACACTACACTTGCTTGCATATAATAGAGAGAAAATCTGAATTCGCAAAACTTATATGCTTGTTTATGTCATCCCGGAAGATATTGTAGCATGTTTTCAATACAATGCAGGCTTGCTATGGCTTTGGATAGTAGGGACTATTGAGTTGAAAACTGCACGAGCATTGTTATATATTACCTTATATTTATTACGCATTTATTATCTCCTATGTAAATACTTAGTTAGAATGATAAATAATAAACTTTTTAGTTCTTTATTTATTTAGCATGCCTACTAAGAATTCAAATACGAGATCATAAATAAGTGATAAAAATAAAGCGATATATAGAATTTTTTTCACTCCACAGAGGTGTTATTTTTTCTAGTTGTACTTACAAAATATTGTACCTCCCAACATTCTTCATGTATCCTTGGTGTATCTTCTTTCCTCAAGAAACTTTGTAAAGTGAGACATGAAATGGAAAATGTGTTCGTATCTTGTTAAGGATCTTCTTACTTGCTGGTTGGGTTAAATAATCTGTGGACTATTTATCGTAATAAACATTAATGAATAACTTGATGCACGAAACTTTTGCCATGTTCGAGAATGTGAGGAAGCATTGGACCTACTTTACGGTCTATTATAAAATGAAAAACAAATAAATTTCACATTCAATAAATATGGCTGCAAATGAACGATGTTCGTAAATGGTAGGGTACTTGATTCAATAGCACTGGGATGAGTCAATATCCAGCTTAATCTTATTAATGTAAATTCACTAGACTCGTAAGAATCACTCAGGGTATCTTAAAGAGTCAACTCTTTAACGTGAATTATAATTTGATTATCTTAAAATGATATAAAGTTACGAACAGAGATGTTTAATAATTACAAAAAAGGGAAAATATCAGAACTAATAGTCATTTTCTATCATTTCAAATAAATCTGAAATTATTTTATTCAAAGTAAATACCAAATGGTCCACAAAACTTTTGATAGTGTTACGCTCCTTGCTGCACCCCTTGCTGCAACAAGAGATGTAATATTGATTGGCTTGTTTTTTGCCAAAATTATGTCTTGACTGAATTTAATTATGGTATATGCATATATGTTTGGAAAACTTTGATTGACAGGTTTACCATATTTACAAGAGAGTCGAAAAGGTAAATTAGCATTTCCTTATTCAATTGAAGATTTGAAATCTCCTTATTCAAAAAGGAAGATTGCCTTATTCAAGAATTGCTTGGAGACAAAGTCATTACATACAATTCAAAGCCAAGCCTGGATTACCTTGTGGAGATTTAGGCAATTAATTCAGCATATATACATAGCTTCACACGACTGGAAAAGAGTGCAGAAAAAAAAAGAGCTGAAAAAGAAGATTTCTTTAAGTATTTCGAACTGTCAGATTTTGTTGTAGCAGATTGATGGCGTGCTATAACAAGAATGTAGGAATCTGATAGAGCATGTGTTGATGCAGCATACTGTGAAACAATCAATTTGTTTATGCTTTCGCTATGCATATTGTTTTAATCTTTGATAGGAAGAGTTTTTAGTCTGTTTATTGCTTTGTTCATTCTTCTGGAAAAGAAGGTATAGTTTTCGGGAGATAACGTTGCAAGTCGAGGGAAGCTCGCCAAATTGAGGTTCATTAAAGAGTTCTTCAATCTAGGCGTTAAAAGGTCAAGAGAACTTGTGTAAGTCCATTGATGTTGTAGCTTGTTATTTATTAATGAACAGGTTTATTGGATCAGGAGAGCTCCCGTGGACGTAGATCACACAGTTGAACCACGTTAAATCTCAGTGTCCTTACTTTCTACATTTGTATATCTGTTATGTTTAACTTCTATTATAACAAGAGAATAACTAGAAACTAACATACTTTATTATCAAAAAGTAGGAAAAAGTAAGACATTTTTTAATTTTTTAATTCTCTTTTTTGGTCCAAGCAAGCAAAAGGAAAAAGTAAGTATTATTAATAATTCTTTATTGTTTTCCGCTCGTTAGTCAAATAGTGCTCCGACCAATTTACGCACACTTCAATTTGATCGCCCCTTTGCCTCCATATAAGTTGAACAATAGCAATAGATTATTTGCTTACAATCTCAATTCTGACTGATGAAATTGTCCCCTTGAATTAACGACATTAAATAGTTATTTTAGGCTCTCAGATCTACAACCATGATCCCAAATTATGATACTATTCGGATAACTACACAACTAAAGCCTTCTAGGGGCTATTATTGACTATTCCAAGAATGTTGAAGAGACTTAGAGCTCACAGGGCGCTGTTAATCCTCATAATAGGGTAATGGTTGAGGTTAGATGACTCAAGCCTTCTAGGGATTTCAAACTAAATGTGGATGGCAATACTTGGAGAAATTCGGAATCCAGAGGAGCACGGAGCATAATTCACGACAAGTTTGGTTAGTGGGTTTTAGGGTTTGCAGTTAATCTTGGAACCTCCTCTAGTCTTTGAGTCGAATTATATGCTCTTTAGAAAGGTCTGAACTTGACAGAAGCGTGTCACTTTGAATAAATGATCATTGAAACGAATTCTATTTTAGTTGTCAATCTGATCAATGGAAGTCCGTCAAACTCCAGCCCTTAGCGCCCAATGATTGAAGATTGTAAGCAAATCTTATCTCGTCACGATGGTTTTAAACTCACTCATATTTTTAGAGAGGTCAATAAGTGTGCAAATTTTTTGACTCGGTTTAAAAGGACGCAACCGTTGGGTACCTCTCGAATTGTTACACCCCTGAACTTTTAACGCTTCTTGTGAAAAGTGACATTAGAGGAGAATCTACTTTTAGTAATATAATTACATAGTCGACTTTTCTCTCTTTTTGAAAAAAAAAAAAAAGGTCTGCACGCTCCTTCACACCCCCGCTTCCGATGACCCAAACTCGATCATGATGCTATTCGGATCAGATTATTCCCGCTACAAGTACTAGAATAGTTACCAAAATCTTCATTTTAGAATAATAAAGGCCCACAACACAAAAAACGTCATACTCGTACTTGCTAGTTACCACTTAGCAGTGGCATATAAAAATGCTTGCGTTGTTGCGCAAAACCAAAACCATGTCATGCCTTGTCACCCAATTATTATCATATCCTCTTTTCTCTACTACCAATAATAATCCTCTTCTCAAACCATCTCTCTCTCACTCTCGCCAGAACCCTCTTCATCTCTCTGTAATCTCTCTCTATATGTATATATATTCATGATATTTTTGTAATTAATCAATTAGCTAATGGTTATTGATTTATTTTTTCTTTTTTCTTTTTTCTTTTTTTGGTGGTGGTTTTAGAGTTTGTTGAGATCAAAATCAAGGCAGATAACATCTGGGTATTGTTTGCGTGGGGTGAGAGCTATGGCATCAATGGTGGGCGTGCAAGACCCAGAATCTATAACCTACTTAAAGCAGCAAGAAGCTTCGGAGATTGATGAGATTCTAAGGGGCCCACTTGGTTTCAGTGTTGATCAGCTCATGGTTAACTCTTCATTTTCTTATTTATTTATTTATAATTTCTTTTAAGCACTAGTTTTATTATTATTTTGAGTTTTGTTCAATTGATGCTTTTATTGTTCTAATTGTTTACAGGAATTAGCTGGTTTGAGTGTGGCCACCGCCATAGCAGAGGTTAGTAACTTTTGAGCTACATTTTGTATTTCTGTACTAAATTGAGTGTGCAGTCTGCAAAATGCAAGTTAAGGCTATGTATAATAGACCAAAAGTAGTTTCATCCCTTCCCGAACCTATGTGCAAAGTAGGAGCTTTGTGCATCGGGCTGTCATTTCAGCTTTTTACATGCTTTAGGAGAGTCACATTGGGCCCAATTGTCGGCTCTTAATATCAATATTAATCTTTTACAAACTCAAATATGAGTGACTCCACGTTAAACCAAACTTGTGCTCGGTTTTGATGGTGTGGGATTTGAGAAATGGTTGTCAAAACTGAATTGATGCTTTTTGTTTTCTGAATAAGGCACGTGAGTGAAAATCAAGTCATTATGCAAAAGATTTTGTGACGACATTAAATCAAGTTTCAAGAGAATAATGACAAAAAGAAGTGGTGAGAGAACGTCAAATTAAAGAGGAGAAAGAAATTAATGCAAAGAAGTTTTGGCATTTGGGTGGTCTTTAAATTCCAATGTAGAAAAATACAGGCCTCTTCCCCTCATCTAGTCTGCAGGTGTATTATGATGATGAGAGGAACAAGAGTCTTGTGCTCATAACAAGGGGAGTCCCTGACGTGAATTAAGCATTGAGATTTACTCGTGACACGAATGTTTAAGGATATCTAGGATGCTAATTTCCTAGTTTTTAATGCTCTATGATCTGTAAAAGATAATTTGATGATAAGAAGAGATTGAAACGAGCATATGAAAGATAATTTAATGATAAGAAGAGATTGAAATGACCATATACTTGAGAGCTTCCTGTTTGATAGGAAAAACATACCTGTTGCTTTTGCGCATAGCCACAAATTCGTCTCAAATTCCAAGCTGCGCAGCCTCGGTGATATTGCGTTTTTGTGTGCCCGATCTTGGTACCCACTATTATATATGGTATCTAAATTGCTACTATTTGCAAATCAAAAGTTTACTATCTTATTGATTGTAAGCATCGCTATATTAATTTCATTTTATATTGCGGGTGCGCAGCCTTGGTGATATTGCGTTTTTGTGTGCCCAATCTTGGTACCCACTATTATGTATGGTATCTAAATTGCTACTATTTGCAAATCAAAAGTTTACTATCTTATTGATTGTAAGCATTGCTATATTAATTTCATTTTATATTGCGGGTATATATACATATGAGTTAAGCCATTTACATATTGATTAAAAAAGATTGCTACATTCACGCTAATGAAAAGGCAAGAATTCTAAAGATTGTTTTTGCATTTTTGAGCACTGAACCGGCCCTAAAGTTTCCATTCTACTCGCGCTTGCTTTTACATTTTTGGGGCTAATGTTCCATTATCTTAAAAGAAATGTTTACTGTATAATATGAAGATGTTAAGTTCATAATTTCCTTTGACAGGTCTATAACTCGAGTGAATACAGTTGTGTTCTTGCAATTTGTGGTCCAGGCAATAATGGTGGTGATGGTCTTGTAGCTGGCTGCTCGTCATTTACATCACTTTGGATATGAACCTTCGATTTGTTATCCAAAGCGTACTCCTAAGCCTCTTTATAATGGTCTGGTGACTCAGGTATAGGCTTATACTCAACTTTCTAGAAAATCAGTTTACCTAGTAATCTTTAGCAGTGCTTATGCAGGAGCATTTTTATAGCTCGAATCACTCTCAGTTCCTTTCCTGTCAGTGGAAGATCTCCCTCTGGACTTATCAGAAAGCTTTGACATTCTGGTGGATGCAATGTTTGGATTCTCATCCCATGGTAAACCTGGTTCTTGACATACTTTATTATGATAATCTTCTGTTTGGAGGCATGCCAGAATAAATCTTAGTGACATAGTTAAAGTCATATAGATGGGGATAGTGAGACCAGAATGATAAAGAATTTCCACCTTTAGCTGGACTCGGGGTCCAGCTTAGTTAAGTGGTCTTAGTAGCCATAACTTTTTTTAGGGCATGCAAACGTACAATTGTGAATCCACAGGACTCCACAAAGTAAAAAGAAAAAGAGCAACATCTTTCGTGTTTCTCCCTCTGTATATTGTCTACTTACTCATGCTTGGTCCTGACTAGCAAGAAATCACACTTAATATAAACTAATCTAATCATTTTGGCAGATTGATATGTTCAGGGAATCTTTAGCGTTTTGTCAAATGTATTATTCGTTGGAAAATGATGAGTTTTTGGACATATTATAATTCAACTCTGATAATTCCGGAGGGAGATCAGAATGTCAAAGCTTTGACACATTGTAATGGAACGAATAGGGTTTAAATCCGAATTCAACTGGTATCCGACCCGATTATAAACCCGTTTACAAAACCGATAGAGTATCTGTTAGGGTTTGGTTTTTACAAGTGATTATCGATGGGTAGTCCCGTAGGATTTGGTAATAGTAATTTAAAAAAACCCGAAACCCGAAAACTCGATTAGTAATTTAGTAAAAAATATTAATAAAAATATTTATATATTTACATACATATACAAATAATATATTACTTAAGAAAAGATAATTTTTTAATATTGGTCTAAGATTAATAGTTGTGGGATATAGCCCAACTCTTATTATTTATGTTTACCTATTCTTTTTATCTATTTCAACTAATACAACTGCTCAATTACTGAATAATTCAAACGAAAATGATAATTTACATTTGTGACAATTACTTTATGTTCTTTTTTCTTCAGATTATTTTATATGATTATGGAAGGATGATAACTTCTCAGCATAAAGATTTTGTTTAATGTTTCTATTAAGTTTAAGTTTGATAATAGACAATAAATTTAATTTACGTTTTCTAATCTATTGCGATTTGTGATTATTTTAGTACTTTTTTTCATTTCTTTAAAAGCTTTTTTAGTTTTTCTTTAAAAAAAAATCTTTTTTCTATTCATTAACGGGTTGGGTCGGGCATCCGCGAGTTTTTGAAAATTTAACTAGTTCGGATTTGGTAAGCAAAATTTAAACCCGATGGGTTTTCGTCACGAGTTTGGTAAAATATAATTTAAATGGGTTCGGGTTTGATTTTATAAATTTTAGCGAGTATTCGACCTGTTGTCATTCCTAAGATGGATGCTAGTTGCTCTGATGTACTATTTTATGTGTATTAGTGAACGGACTATTGTATTGTGCCTTAGCGAACTTAGGAAAAGTGATTTTATTAAGCCCGTGGCATCACGATCCTGTTAATATTTTGTGAATTTGCAAATATTCTATTATATCATAGACTTTATTGATAGGGGATCATGAAAGCTATTGAATTGATTACTCTATGAGCAGTGCTATACACTCCCTGTTTCCATCACTCATTTATCGCTTCCTATGTGATACTTAGCTGGCATACCATAATAATAAACTTTTTTAAATCTCTTTTCTTTTTCAACAATAAGGAATTTGAAATGAGATCTTTAAGTGAATACTTGAAAGTTGTGGTTGAGTACATAAAGAAGAGAGAGCTCTATGTGGATTTAGTAACAATACGTCATATATAACTAGCTGAAGAGAATTAATGAGAAATATCTATTTGGTTTTAAAGACAAGGAAAAGGAATGAACTAAAAGTTTGTTTCCTGAAGACTTTTTGCACTTAAAAAGAGCATGATGCACTTAGAAACTTTGTGCATTCAATGTATGTGCATGTCTATTGCTTTTACTTCCCTTAAATTCTTTTATTCATCATCCAGGAAATTGAGTGACTCCTTTGTTCTTATAACTTGGAACCTACTGATAGATATAATCGATCAATCAAATTATTTTTTCAAAAACATCATAAAAAATATAATAATAATGGAATGGAGTTTTAAACAACAGACATAAACTCAATTTGTCATATAGACAGAAAAATTATTACTTCTAAGAACTCAACGGTGCCTTTCCCCTCGAATCAGACAAAAAAAGAAGGGAATCCCATTGAGTTCTTACGATTTACAACTCAATTCATCTGATTATTATAGGGATGAACCCAATCCAAAATATGAACCATAAAAAAGTATCTATTAAATCAATCAGAAGAATATCAGTTACGGTTTTTATGATCCAAAGAGAAATCCTTCTAGTAGTATCAGCCATTTACCCCACAATTTATTTATAACTTTTCGAAGTATTATGACACAATCAAGTATAGCTAGATGAAGCCAGGTAATCTTAAACAAAATATTGTGAGGCCAAGAGTGTAAACACTATAGGTTTTAAATGTTACACTTTTGCTATCTGCTTCATTGCTTTAGCATTTTGTGAAGCTTTGTCCTCTTTAATAATTTCGTAAATTAGGGAGAAATTTTTTTCTTAAACTTGAAGTACTAAAGTTTTAGCTGAACAAACTATTGGCTTTATCTGGTTGACCCCTCAAAAGAACAAAGCAATTCTAAGGAGCATGTACACCTTGTCGTTAGTCATGATCTAATTGTCTTTGTGCTGAACTTGGAATTACTTTTTCATCTTAGGCAAGCGTACAAGGCCATCCGTTTGATGGGTGCTTCCGTGTTGCAAACATGCCCTGGTATTTTTCCTCCATTTTCTTCCACTTACCATACATGTGGTTTGTCATAGAGTTAAATAAAACAGTGGAAGTTTAGAAAAGTAAAATGGCACATCCTTCCTGAACTGCTATTATATATCTCTAACTGGGAATACAAGAGCCACACCTTCAATATTTTAAGTACTTTTGTCTTGTATGTCCATTATGGGACTTTGTATTTACTAGTCTCTTCATTTCTGGAAGTTGGTTCTGGACATTACCAAATGTGCATTCATTAGATTAGGTACTGTAGGAGAGTGTAATTTTCCTATTAATAGTGATACTTGTAATTTGCTGAATCCAGTGGAATCACACAACACATATGATCAGAGAACTGCCGTCATATGTCTAAAGGACGCTCCCACCCCTCAGAAGTATCCCCGTGACCCAGGTTCACCTGCAAAGTCACCACTCTAGGTAGCTAAACTTGCTTCTTGCTTGTAAAACTGTCTATATGAAATTTAATGTAAACTTGGAATCGCTGGATGCAAGGAAGAAACATGATATTAATCTGTAGATCTGCAAGCTGATGTATCTGATGTATCATGTATATTTGACAAGTAAATGTTTTACTCTCCCAGTTTATAAGGCTCCCCTCTCTCTCCCTACGTGATTGCTTCTGAGTGCACGCACTTGTGCTTTGAGCACGATAAGAAATCATGTATTTTTACTCTATTAGGTTCTTACCATTTAGATGTTATTTCTAGAGTTGAGATAGATGACAGTTTGGGATTCTTTTGTTTAATTGAGGAATGAAAAAACTGAGAAAGAAAATAAAAAGGTGATCTTGCAGGCTTAATACTATTCATTTAAAGGTGATCTTGTAGGCTTGGCATTACTCACTCTCGACGAAATTGGCTGGTTGGTTAGTTTAAAGAACTACGTTTTCCTGACTTAACACCATTCACTTGTGTGATTGTATGCTTAAAAATCTCATGAATGAAAAAAAAAAAGGGTAAATATCACTCCGCCCCCTATGAAACTTATATATATCAGTCTGACCTCTTATGTTAGCAAAACTATCAAAAACTCCTTTACAATTTTTTAAAAATGACACATCACCCCCTTCCATTTGCATGCCTTCTGTTTTTCCATCCAGAGTGCAACTCGCATTTTATCCGTAGTTAAAAGTCGTTTTTACCTTTATATGAACTAGATAATTGACTAAAATACTATTTTACTTACCTTTACTCAAAGAAAATTGAAAAAAAACATAAAACCCATCTTCCCCACCTGCCACCCCCACCCCCACCCCATTAGCCCCTGTACAGCACACACACACACACAGCACGCACACACACAACACACACACATAGAACTCACACGCACACACACACGACACACACACACACACACACACGCACAACACTAGTGGTTTTTGTTTTGATCTATATATGTATAAGACCGAGAAATATATATATATAAAATCTTCAACATGGTCTCTGTTTTGATCAATATTTGGTTGTGTTCTCTGGTTACAGTTATATGTTGTTTCCAAATCGGTTAAATCAGTATCTGCTTGGTGTCACTAGTTTTAGATGGAAAGAATTTGGGCATGTGAACTCTTTAGAAGGATAATGATTCTTGCATAAATAAGATAACTGCAGCATACTTGTTAATGGTGATCTCAGTCAGTTTTCTGTTAGCTGTTTGTTTTTTTATGTAATGTGTTTTGAATAGGTTCTGCTTATTCATAATTTTTCTGCAGCTGTGAGATGTGCTTAGTACACATTTTATAATCTGTCAACCAATAAATTAGTAAGTAAATAAAAGCGTCCAACTGTGAATTATCATTGATTAGATTACAAACGTCTTGATTTTTACTTTAGTTTACTTTCTAATACCTAATAGACTATGTATAGCCGGAGGTGATATACATTGTTAAGGCCCATTGAGTGGCTGGAGGTGGGCTCATTTTAATCATCAGGGACTCCCTATAGATGATAACACTCTGCATCTGAGAAAGTTATATCCTTTTGAGGGATATCAGAAGTACTGTTAAATGCTTTACTAAATTGCTGATTTTTTTGATTAGTAAATCGACATTAATAGTTGCATAAATCTTTTTTGTTTTGTTTTTTTGTGTGTGTATTTGTGGGGGTGGGGGTGGGGGTGGCGGTGGCGGGGGGAGGGGGAGGGGGAGGACGTCGGGGCTGGTGTGGGGGGCTGGGGAGGGGGGACAATGGGGGGGACGACAAGAGGTGGGGAGCTGACAAGGGGTTGGGTGAGGTTAGGAAGATGATGATTTTTTTTTGGGGGTTTAAATAATGGGAGGAGAGAGAATAAAAAAAAATGTATAATATAAGGATGAAAATATTATTTTAACAAATTTTTTAGCGGTGTTAATTTAAAAAAGACGGACGGAGGTAGTGTGTTGTTTTTTAAAAATCATAAGGAGATTTTTGATAATTTTGCTAACACAGGGGACGAACTGATATATATGAGTTTTACAAAGAGTTGAATGATATTTATCCAAAATATATATATATATACAGTATAACCTCTTTAAATTAATAGCGTTGGGACCATCAAATTTTATTAATTTAACGAGATATTAATATATTAATAAATTAATAACTATTAATTAATAGATAATTTTTTATTTTTTTGGCTTTATAGTAAACATATTATGATGATGATGTCTTTTTTTTTAAAATGACATATTTTTTCGGTCCAATTTGAAAAGATAAGTAATGAGAATAGAAGATAAAATTTAATTTAGTAGGATTAGAACAAAGTTTCTCTAATCTCGTATCCAAGTTCTTGTACGATTAGGATGAGAATTAATTTTTCTAATCTTATATTCTAATCTTTGTATGTTTATCTCAATTTTTTCTCTTTAAATAATTAAATATGAGATTTAACTAGATTTGAAGTTCAACAAAAGACAAGTTACTCTTGATTCATATTTTAAAAAAACATCATAGTCAATTTATTTTGTTCTTTTTAGTTAATTATTAATTTATGAAATATTTGGGTTAATAAAATACAAAGTAAATTTTTTAAATGTATTATCTAATAATTTTATTGAATTTATCAACTTTTTACACTGATCCCCCGAGTTAGAACCAGATATTTTTATTAATTAAAAAAAATTATTAATTTATCGAGTATTAATTTAAAAATGTTCTACTATATGTATATATATACATACACCCTGAACTACAGCCACATATCGGAAGGAAACAGCTGCTGACACATAGGCAGCATTGCATTCCATTGAGGTGCCTACATTCTATATAGATGAAGCCTTTAAGATTGTTTTTAGTTTACAATGCTTGTAAGTATAGAATTTTCAGGTTGGCTTAGTTTTACATCAGATTTTTCCAAGATTTGGCCTCTGCACATCTTTGAGTTGGAATTTCAAGTCTTGTGTTGATTTTTCAGAACTCGACAAAATATGATTTTGATATTTTAGCCTTTAATCCACTAGAACGTTCTATTCTTCTGTACATTGAATTGAGAAATCAGCAAAACAACTTACTTTATGAATAATATGAAGGTAAATTGAGCAATTAGTCTCCAAGTTTGTTACATTTTATTAAATTAGTCTTTCAATATTCTAAGCCACTAGATAATTCTAAACCAAGCTACTTTATGAACAATATGAGGGTTGATTGAGCAATTATCGTAAATTGGGATGAAGTTTTTGTTTCTATACAAATTTTTTAAGGAGTCCACAAATTTGTTTCTATAAAATGTAATGGAGACAACATGAGAAGGACGTGATGATTAAATTATTAGGTCTTGATTCTATACATGTGTTCATATAAAATGTAACATCAGCCAGTTTGATTCACTTGGCTGCTGCATCAAGCTGTGCTTCTAATATTTCAAGTATTATGCCTAGATGTAGATGTTATGTCTCTTTAGCTGCGAATTTCAACAAGCTGTGAACCTAGCCAGAAATGGGGGTGTAAAGAGAGCATCAAGGGGAAAAATAAAAATAAAAAGAGAGGAAAAGAAATTAATGAAGGCTACAAAAGACATTTAGAGTTGCCTTAATAGATAATTAGATGGATCCTTAACGGAGGGTTTTCATTTCTCACTTTTTAATAATAAGAGGGTTTAAATCACATTTATTAAAAGTCGAAAGAGATGTCAATCAAATTCATCCTTTTTTAAAAAGTGAAAACTTGCATGCAAAAACACCGAACTAATATTCTTTAAAATATCATACATGTTATGAAATTGAATAATGGATATTTACAACTCAAGCAAAAGATTGATACTAATACACAAACAAGTTTCTAGTGTAAATAGTACCATATGAACAGTATCGTGAATAGTGATCGGTGTGAACAGTACCGCTGCCAGTTACTGTTTAAATAGTAGCCACTGGTACTGTACAAATAATAACCCATGATATTTTATAAATAGTAACTACATAGTAACTTTATTTTTCTATAAATAGAGGTTCATTATAATTCATAATTTACAATGAAATCAATAAAATTCTCTCTAATTTCTCTCCATTTTTTTTTATATTATTATTTTTATAACAATACATCAATTCACTCATATTATAATATTACCCGACAACACATATCACACCAACAAACACGCACTAACACTTCACTTTCTTCTCTCCACACCTAACACAATGAGACCGAAGTTGAATAGCGTCTACAAAGAATGATAAACAATTTGGACAAAAGAATTATCCCCATTATCCTAGAAGAAGAGAGAAAGAATTAGGTATTGACTCTTAACACAAGATCCATGCAACTCTTGAATAATGATATTTTCTTTGAGAGTTGTTTAGTCCCCTGTCACTAAATTATTGATTTTGTCTTATAAAAAATAATTTAAATGCAGAGACAGTGCATGCTTTCTAAATATATATATTATGATACTATTGTGTAATGAAAAATATTGCGTCTATTACGATAGACACAAGTAAATTCTATAACTTTTGTGTATTTGTCGCCAATATTTTAATTAATAATTTTCTTGATTATCTTAAGTCTCAACAAGAACGTCATTATTGACCAGTCAAACTTTGCTTACGGATTCAAAAGAAGCCATTAACGTCCCCTAAACTATGCTTAAATCCGAGGCCCCTAACATGTTTGCTACCTAAACAAATTTTTAGCATTAAATTCTCAGTTTTACAACATCGTCCACAGCTAATTGCAGCCTTTGGTACTGAAGAATTGTGTTGGTGTTGGAACAATTACATAGCCACAAACATGTAGGGCTCCGAGTTCAAGGCCCTTTTTTGTTGAAAAGTTGAGAAAAGGGGATGAAAAAGTAGAATGTTGTTGAAAAGTTAGAGAAATAAGAATAGAAAAGTAAAGAATTGTTGAAAAGTTACGAAAAAGGAACTAGGAGAGTAAAGGAAAAGAATCTTGACGGGAAGAAAAAAAACAGGGTGAGTAATACACATGGTAGATTAATATATGTGGAATATTTTTTTCACGTGTGATTTAATCTTTTACATGTAATTACTCTTAAATCAGGTCACATTTGGAAAATTAAATATACATGGTAGATTAACACATGTGGAAGGTTGAATACATATGGGACACACGTCGAAGATTGAACACAAGTAGACCTAATTTGAGATGGGACACACGTAAATAAATAAAACTGGACCAAGGGCTCAACTCTGATACCATGTTAAGAAGTCTGAGGTTCCATCTTAAAACCAATTGGTGTCAAGTGAAATAACACAGTATCTTATAAGGTGCTTTAAGAGTGTATGATCTTTATATGTGGGACAAGTGTATATTTTAACAAACTGCACATCATATATATTTTAATACAACTTGTTCATATTTTTATTCGATCTCTTTCTTTATCAATGTTACTCTTGAAAAAATAAATATTTTTTTAATAAGACACCTTCATAAGAAAAATATCGAGGTGGATTAATTAATGTTACTCTTAAAAAATAAGATTTTATATGTTACGACGAGTTCAGAAAGTCACAAGCTTTTCTTAATAGAAATGTAAACAACTAAATCTTGATCTAAAGAGTTAAATCATTGGATCTTGATTTGATCTTTATGCCCTTAGTTAATATTGACAGTTCTAACAGAATATGACACCTTCTTAACTAAAATATGAAGGTTGAAAATATGGACAGTAGATAATGAATCATGTGAAATTGAACACCCTGTACACCCAAAAATTTGGCCATATCCTTTGAACAATCGTATAATATATTATGCAACTTGCTAACATTTTTATTTGGAGTTTTCCAATCATCCGGGTTATTTTTTGAATACTAATTTGTCTTCTACAAAGTGTGCCGCATCACCAAAATAGATAATATTAAGGGTGAAGAAAAAATTGGCCACCAAAATATCTATTTTTTATTATTTTAGCACTAGATTATAAAACATTCAAAATGGTTCTATGTGACCTTTGGATTGGATTCCATCAAATACTTGAGGAAGCTATTTGCTCTTCACATGTCATAAGTTTGCCACATAAAAAAGAGAGATTTTTTTTAAATTTTCAAACAAAATTGGATAGAAGGGTTAGATAGAATCACTTTAGATTCTTTTACGGCCACCTTTAAACTTTTCATAGCTTTGTGGTGAAAAAAAATAGTAAATAATTCAATGGTCAACAATTTGTACCTTAATGTTAACACTTGCATTTTAGTGTTGTATTGATGGTCAATGTAACTATTGAAAAAGTGTGTTTGTCAAAATAATATTAAAATATAATGAAGATTAATGTGAAATTTTAGAATAGAAGGGTTCTTATAAAGGTAAAACGAATAAAAGAACTAATTCATTTTTTTATATATTTTATTCTTTTTTGTTTTATTCATGGCAATTTTTCTTTTGTTATTTAGAAAATGTTGTACAAATAAGATTATTAATGAGCAACAAGTTGTATACGTACATGCGTTTGCAAAGTTCTTATTTTGTAAATAAGAGTTTGACGGGATCTGCTTGAAGATGTAATATTATAAGAGTAACTAATTAAATATTCTAATATATTAATTCAGTAAAATCGTATCAACCACCCACCCACAATAAGCCAATGGCTGCGACGCGGTCTTATTATTTTATAAGTAATTTTTTAATGTAAGTAACATCTATTGGCTGTCATGAGGTCTTGACTACTTACTCCGTATTTAAGAATCCTAAACTTTGCTCAAATCTCACACAAAACTTTGCACAAATCTATCACAAATCCAAGAGAGCCTTAATATATCCCTCTTATATTCACATCACAGTAAAAGAAAAGAGTACTATGGCAGAAGCAGTTCTATCTGTTACTCTTGAAACTCTTCGTGATTTGTTGCTTGAAGAAGCAAGATTTTTATCTGGAGTTAGCAATCAAGTTAAGGAAATTCAAGGACAGCTAGAGATGATGAAGAGTTTCTTGAATGATGCAGACCATAGACAACATAAAGAGAAGACCGTTCATACTTGGGTACAACAAGTAAGACGTCTTGCTTATAGAACTGAGGATGTCCTCGAGACATATGTTGTTGAAGTTGTATCCAAGAGAGGGAAGGGCATAAAAAATGTTCTCAAAAGATTTGCCTGCATATTGTGTGAGGGCAAAGCGCTTCACAAGGTTGGCGAAGACATTGCAAATATCAAATCAGAGATCACCAACCTTAACACCAGTCGAGTAACTTATGGTATAAAGGATTTAAATGAAGGAGAAAGCTCCAAAGAAGCAAAAGAAAGGCAACGACTACTAAGGCAAACTTACGCCCATGAGGTTGATGAGCATTTTGTTGGTAGGGAGGATGATATTCGGCAGCTGGTGTCTTTGATAACTGACGATGAAAGAGACCATCGAATAATTTCTATATGGGGAATGGGCGGTTTAGGCAAGACCACACTTGCCAGAAATATTTTCAATCATGGGGTTGTACAACGTTCTTTTGCAGCTTTTGCTTGGGTGTGTATCACCCAACAACCCCAAATCGACAAAGTTTTGCATGATATACTAAACCAAATTATTGGGAAGGACATGCCTGGGGACCAAACAGCCTTGGTAAGGGAGCTTAACAAAGTTTTGAAAGAGAAAAAATGTTTGGTCGTTATTGATGATATTTGGGAACTAGATGATTGGTATATTCTACATCATGCTTTCCCTCTTACAAAGACGAGTAGTAAGATTATACTAACTACTCGCACTAGAGAAGTGGCAAAAAAAGGATTTTTCTATGAACTAAACCACTTGAGAGAAGATGACGGTTGGAAGTTGTTACATACACTCACTAGACAAGAAGAAAAAGGCAAGTTTTTTTAAATATTGCGTATAGAATTTGAATTCAAGACTTTGCTTCTATTTTTTGAAATTACACCAATATCTTCTCTATTTTATCAAAATTATAGTATTGTTCGATGTAATAATTGAAATTACCCTGAGCCTCCTTATCTAGATATTACTTACATTATTAGAACTATATTACACTTTTGTCATTAGATTTATATATTTAGCTGACAATTTATGCTATTTCTTTTTTATATTATATTGGTAAGATAGCGAGTCACAAAGGTGTTAAAATTGGAAAAAAATAGATAATATTAAGGGTGAAGCAAAACTTGGCCACCAAAATATCTATTTTTTATTGTTTTAGCACTAGATTATAAAACCTCCAAAATGGTTCTATCTGACCCTTCGATTGGATTCCATCAAAAACTTGAGGAAACTTTTTCGGAAAAAACATGGAACCCATATTTTTCTTGTACTCTATTCTTTGTTTTATTCATGGCAATTTTTCCTTTGTTATTTAGGAAATGCTGTATAAATAAGATTATTAATGAGCAACAAGTTGGATACATACATGCGTTTGCAAAGTTCTTATTTTGTAAATAAGAGTTTGACGGGGTCTGCTTGAAGATGTAACATTATAAAAGGATTAATTGTGCATGTAAGATTCTCCATGAAAGAGTAACTAATTAAATATTCTAATATATTGAATACAAAAGCATAGTTTATAAACTATACCATGGTAGAAACTTTGTCATATTTTTCAGGTGGAATGTATTTGATCTCTTGTACTCTTAATTCTTTTAGTCTACAATTTTTTCTAGTTTATTAAAGAAGCAAATCGCATATATATGTGTACGTGACAGCAAAGTATTAATTTTAAATACAATACAAAGTTTGTTTCTATATTTGAACTATTAAAATTATGATTGCAAAATCAAAAACTCAAATATAACATCCATATATTGTATTTAGTAACAACAACTTCTAGTACTATTCAATACATGAGGGATATTATATAAAAATCCTCATGGTTATTATATTGACATAGCTAGGCTTCTTGCACAATGTCCAAACAATTTTGAGAATAATTATTTCTTTTTCAATTTGATGAAAGTGATGAGTGTTTTACTTTTGTTTTGCAGATCCAGAAATAAAACAGACATTTGAGCGCATAGGCAAGGAAATAATACGCAAATGTAGTCATCTCCCTCTAGCAATTTCGGTGTTAGGAGGAATTTTGAGAGATAAAAGTTCTGTCAAGGAGTGGGAGATAGTGAATGGAAACATTGACTTATATTTAAGGAAGAGAGAAGGTAGTGAAGAAGCAAGTGGATCAGTGCAACATGTATTGTCATTGAGCTATGATGAACTTCCATATTATTTAAAGCCATGCTTCCTTTATATGGGCAGTTTTCAAGAGGATGAGTCCATAAAGGCAGAACATATATGTCAACTATGGATTGCAGAAGGGTTAGTCTTGTCAAAACACTGTGGCCAAGGAGAAACAATGATGGATGTAGCCGAGCGCTATTTAAATGAGCTGGCCTCAAGGTGTATGGTTGAAGTAGAAATGGATGATATGTCAATAGTTCAAAGGTTGAATTGGTGTCAACTTCACGATCTCATAAGAGAATTATGTTTGGCTAAGGGAAAAGAAGAAGACTTTTTCAAGGTCATCGATATCCACTGTCAAGAACTGTCCACAATGGAGCTTTCTTATCTTTTTGATAATGGACGCAGATTGGGTGTCTACTTAAGTGAAGTTCAGCCGTCTGAAGTGAGAAAATATACGAAGCTCTTTGAACAAGTAAACAATCAATTTCTTCGCACGTTTTTTGTTCGCCGCCAGTTTTATTCAAATACTGGGTTATTGGATATATTTTGGTTTAAAAAGTTCAAGTTGCTAAGAGTTCTTCAGTTAGAGGGTTGTGAAATTGAGCTGCCAAGAAAAATCAGTCAACTCATCCACCTCAGGTATCTAAGTCTCCAAAATTCAAAAGTGAAGGAGTTGCCTTCATGCATAAGTAATTTGCCATATTTACAGACCCTTGATTTAAGGACATTTGGTGAAATTTCTTTGCCCAATATATTTTGGAAGATGAAGCATCTAAGACATATTTATTTACCATATAATTCTAATCGTGGACCAGAAAAATTACAATTCAACCACTTAAGTGAGCTGGAGACTTTACATGGCTTTAGATTTTCAACGGATGAACCTTCCGATCTCTCACAATTGGTTAATCTTCGATCTTTCAGTGGAACTCTAGACAGCTCTGCGTCGCCTCAAATCATCCACCAGATTAATCACTTGAGAAAGATCAAGTGGATACAGCTTCATATGCTTCCATCTGATTTTACCACAGAAAATGGTTCAGATCTTGTAAGAAAGGCGCTGTTGTGTGAAAAGCTTAATCATTTGATTATAGGCAGTCCTATAGGTAACTTTCCACCATATGAACTCCAATTCTGCACGAATCTCATGCGGTTAGTATTAAGTGCTACTAAAATGGAGGAAGATCCAATGCAATTTTTGAAGAATCTTCCCAACTTACGAACACTATGGTTGTTGAAGGATGCCTTTGTGGGGAAAGAGATGGTTTGCGATGGGATGGGTTTCCCTCAACTCAAATCCCTTTATCTATATGGTTTGCCAAACTTGGAGAAATGGAGAGTAGATGAAGGTGCCATGCACAACCTATCTGATTTAAGAATTGATTCATGTCCCAAATTGGAGACGATAACAGATGGTTTGAATTTCTCTGCCCTCAAAAGATTTAATATTTTGCGGATGCCTGAAGAATTCGAGCAAAAGTATGCTTTATGATCAAGAAAGAAAGAAGTTAGATGGTTGAGCATCGTTGATGAAGGACTCATATTCGTGTGGCGCGGCAGTGGTTTCGGTTCTTAGCAACTATTGAGAAGTTCGTATTCATGAAAGCTTTGTCTCGCTTATTTCTTGTAGAATTAGAAAGCTTAGCATTTTGTTACTTATGAATTGCAAGAATTGAAACTGTACATGGTTGGGCTTTAGGTGTTTGAGGATTGGCTTAAGTGAGAGCTCTGCGACTTCGGACTTTCAGCTTGGATTCTTCAAATTAGAGGCAAGTAAAGGATCCCAAATTTAGTTAATTTCCCTCAATTCAGACCATTCTATTGTGTTTATTGATTTTCTATTAAAGACTTCTCTTGTTGAATTGTCTCTATAGACATATGCTAAATGATGAAATTCTTTAATATACTTGATTGCATATTCAAGTGTTACTCTTTTGGAAATCAAGATTCAACTTATATTGTTGTTTTACCTTTTAAATTTGCAAAGTAAGATACAGTAAATCATTCAATACCATATTTGGCTATTGCTTGCTTTGACTCTAAACTTATTAAGAAGAAAACTTTGTGGATGGCCTCTAATGTGTGAGAAGTTGTAAACTTCATGGTCGTCTCTTGAATAATCAACATATGGGTTCTTTTCTATTTCTCGATTTTGTTTTCTCTATTAGTTTATTGGGCTGTTTATATGAATCTGATTATCTGTTTTCTCTCTTAGTTTTCAATGTGTTTTAACTGAATGCTCCTGCTGCGGCTGTTGAAGATATGGAAATTGCTGCGGAAGCTGCTCGGAGAGCTCTGGCCCAAGACTAAGACTTGATGTATTTGATGAAATTGTGACCATATATGTTTGCACATGTGTACGGAAACTAGCTATTATCTTATGATTTTGGGCATGCTCATGTAGATTTTTCTGTCAATTTAGTTTCTTTCACATGGATTCTAAACTTTTTTGTATCATTTTCTCTCAGAAATTGATGTATCAATGATACAATTTGCCACTCAATTCAGCATGCTCATTTTTTGTGTTTCTTATGATGTAATTTACTTATAAGATGAAAGTCAATCATCTGAGTTATATTGTTCAAGTACTCAAATTTTGCACTTGCAGGCATATAACAGAGAGAGAGTCTGAATTAGCAAAACTTGAAACAATAAATTGTAAGAAATCACGGAAGCAGCCTGAGATATTGTATCTTCGGGTACCTAAAGGAACTTTTTCCGTGCCTAATGCGTAAAGCTGATACGCGTATTCATGTCATTCAGGAAGATATTGCAGCACGTTTCGAATGTAATGCAGGTCTGCTGAGGCTTAGGATAAATTGCAGAGTCAATAAATAAGGCTGAAAAAGAACCATGTTCGATAAATGGTAAGAAACTTGGTTCAGTTACACATAATAGGACCGGGTTTAGCTCAGACGAGCCGAGTGACCTGGTAAACAGGATTCAGAAAGGAAAATGATTGGGAAAGGCAAATGAGAGTTATTCAGCTCAGCACCATTCATGTAAGGCACTAGACTCTTTAAGTATCACTCAGGAGATATATAGTATCAACACACGTGAGACTCGCATGATATAGTATCTAACGTCTAATTTATGAGTGGTGCATGACCAACACTCATGCGAGACTCGCATGATATATACACATTTACATCCGAACCATACACCATACTCAACATTTACATTCGGACTTTCACGTGGTAAATAATATTTATTTGTAGAGAGTGATTTATCAGTCTCTCATACGATTAGTGAGACTCACATATGAGAATCCCTCAAATTGAATAGATTTCCTCTAAGCCTAATCCATACTACACTACCCATTACTAATCTTGTCTCAACAATCAAGGAAAGCAGAAGACATATCACGCCCAACAAGACTGTCGGCAACATTATTGAACGCGTTTTTATTGCTTTGTACTAGATAAAGCCTAAAGGGGAAACTTTAATGGCAATTGCAGTGATGGGGTGGGGGTAGTTGTGATGACAAAATATCTGTAATCAACACGTTATATCAACCACACAAAACTTAGCCATATTCGTCGACTTCATACAGTAAACAAGTCGTTGCCAACACAGTCTTAATATCCTGTCATAATAAATAAAATAATGCTGGCATGAGATCTCCAATGCCTCATCTTATATGAGCCTGCCAAACTTGTGCTCAGATTTGAGGCAAAACAAAGAGAGCTAAGTTTTCTATTTGCATTGTAGTAAAAGAAAGAATATGGCAGAAGCAGTTCTGTCTGTTACTCTAGAAACTCTTCGCGATTTGTTGCTTGAAGAAGCACGATTAGTTGGCAATCAAGTTAGGGAAATTCAAGGACAGCTAGAGATGATGAAGAGTTTCTTGAATGATGCAGATCAAGGCAGCATAAAGAGGAGCGTGTCCGCACTTGGGTGCAACAAGTAAGACGTCTTGCTTATAGAACTGAGGATGTCCTTAGGACATATGCTGTTGAAGTTGTATCCAATAAACCCAAAAACAGAGGGGCATCAAAAATGTCCTCAAAAGATTTGCTTGCATATTGAGTGAAGGCATAGCCCTTCACAAGGTTGGCAAAGAGATTAAAAATATCAAATTAGAGATCATCAACCTCAATACAAGTCGCGAAACTTATGGTATAAAGGATTTGAACGAAGGTGGAAGCTCAAAGGAAGCAGAAGAAAGGCAAAGACTGCTTAGGCAAACTTATGCCCACGAGGTTGATGAGCATTTTGTTGGTAGGAAGGATGATATTCAGCAGCTAGTATCTTTGATAACTGATGATGAAAAAGACCATCGAGTAATTTCTATATGGGGAATGGGCGGTTTAGGCAATACCACACTTGCCGGAAAGATTTTCAATAATGGGGTTGTACAACGTTCTTTTGAAGCTTTTGCTTGGGTGTGTATCACCCAACAACCCCAAATCAACAAAGTTTTGCAAGATATACTAAATCAAATTATTGGGAAGGACATGCCCGGGGACCAAACAGCCTTGGTAAGGGAGCTTTACAAAGTTTTGAAAGAGAAAAAATGTCTGGTTGTCCTTGATGATATTTGGAAACTAGATGACTGGAATATTCTACGTCCTGCCTTTCCTATTACAGAAGAGAGTAGTAAAGTTATACTAACTACACGCACTAAAGAAGTGGCAAAAAAAGAATTCTTCAATGAACTAAAGCACTTGGGAGAGGATGACGGTTGGAGGTTGCTACATGCACTCACTAGACAAGAAGAAAAAGGCAAGTCTACTTTGCTTCTATTTTTTGGAATTACACCAATATCTTCTCTATTTTATCAAAATTGTAGTGTTGTTTGTTGTAATAGTTGAAAGTGCACTAAGCCTCCTTATCTAGATATATTTAGCTGACAATTATGCTATTTCTTCTTTATGTTATATTGGTAAGATAGCGAGTCACAAAAAGGTTAAAATTGGGGGAAAAAAATTAGATGATATTAAGGGTGAAGAAAAAATTGGCCACCAAAATATATATATATTTTTTATTTTAGCACTAGATTATAAAACATCCAAAATGGTTCTATGTGACCCTTCGATTGGATTCCATCAAAAACTTGAAGAAGCTTTTACGGAGAAAACATGGAACTCATATTTTAGCTATTTGCTCTTCACATGTCATAGGTTTGCCACATAAAAATGAGAAATTTTCTTTAAATTCTCTAACAAAATTGGATGGAAGGGTTAGATAGAATCACTAGACTTTTCATAGCTTTGGGGTGAAAAAAGATAGTAAATAGTTCAATGGTCAACAATTTGTACCTTAATGTTAACATTTGCATTTTAGTGTTGTATTGAAAAAGTGTGTTTGTCAAAATAATATTAAAATATAATGAAGATTAACGTGAAATTTTAGGATAGAAAGGTTCTTATAAAGGTAAAAGGAACAAAAGAGCTAAGTCATTTTTTCTTGTATTCTATTCTTTGTTTTATTCATGGCAATTTTTCCATTGTTATTTAGGAAATGTTGTATAAATAAGATTATTAAAGAGCAACAAGTTGGATACGTACATGCGTTCGCAAAGTTCTTATTTTGTATATAAGAGTTTGACGGGGGTCTGCTTGAAGATGTAATATTATAAAAGGATTAATTGTGTAAGATAAGATTAATTCTCCATGAAAGAGTAACTAATTAAATATTCTAATATATTGAATACAAAAGCATAGTTTGTAGACTATACCATGGTAGAAACTTTGTCATCTTTTTCAGGTGGATTGTATTTGATCTCTTGTACTCTCAATTCTTTTAGTATACAATTTTTTCTAGTTTATTAAAGAAGCAAATCGTCATATATATATATGTGTATGTGGCAGAATTTTTTAACTGTAGCAAAGTATTAATATTAAATACAATACAAAGTTTGTTTCTATATTTGAACTATTAAAATTATGATTGCAAAATCAAAAACCCAAATATAACATCCATATATTGTATTTGGTAACAACAACTTCTAGTACTTTGTTTATCCTTAGACATTACTTTTAAGTTTTAACTTGATGAACGGTACCAAATTCTTCAATTACAAAGAACATAACACTATTACCTCGAGAAAATGACTTTCAATTTAAATTATTTTTGCTATACTGATTCTTTCACTATTGTTTTTTGTAAAAAATTTATCGGTGTACCAAATCAGTCTCTAAAGTGACTTTCGCTTTGTTTTTATATCAGAGAAACCTCTCATAGGCTCGCGTCTTTTCCATAGTAAAAAAGTACGGTCATTACTCTTAGCTAACTACTTGAGTTACCTTTCTATGAAAAAGCTGAGTGCAATCAAAGTATTGATTGGTTAACCCTTTAAAGAGTGAATAAAATTAAAAAGTTCAAATGGACGTACAATGGCAGATCCTGGAATTCTTTTCAACGGAGGATAAAACACATAATTTTTCAATTACATGAGTATATATTTTTTTTAGTAAAGGACTAATTAATTTTTAACAAACAATACATAGATATTTAGTTTATTTTAAAAAAAATACATATAATTTTTAATGTTCTTGTGGAACAATAGGGCTGAAGCCCTTACTGGCCCTAATATACATCTGTCCCTATCCCTGATGACATATAAGAACTAGATCAATCTTTAGTATTTAAATTAGTATTATCAATAAAATTGGCTTCCTTAATTTTTAGATTGTTGCATGCTCAGTGTGCCACTAACTTTGTTTATCAAATATGTTAGAGAAGCAAGTTTGAAAAATTTAGCTAAGAGAGAGAGAGTCAACTGGTCTTATTATTCCATTTATATATACATATATTTGAAGTCAAATTAGATTCTCTTCTCATTATAGACAATGTAATTGCCTTTTTCACACTTATTGGAGAACTCATTAGATGGTAATAAACAACTACATTTCTTATGCCAGTCTTATGAGAGTACTTCGATTGTAATTTTTAAGGATCTTCTCACTTAGCATCCAAGAAGGGTGAGGCAATGACACTTGTCTCTCAAATAATTTTCTGTGGTGACTTGTGATTTCATTTACAAGTCATTACAAATACTGACGAAGTATATTTTCACTTATTTTTTCTGTAATTATATTCCAAAAATACCCTTTACATATTTTGAGAAGAAAATGAAGTGGAAAAAAGAAATATAATCATTCCTTCAACTATATTGTCATTGCAACTATTTTGCAGCAAAAGATTACTTTGAATGCATTATGTATCAAATCCATCCAAAAATTCAAACTTCCAATGAATAAAACTAATATAACTCATCCAAAATGTGGCATACTATCTACTGTTGCTTTGGAAAGAATGAAAAAAATGTTTGAAATTTTATCTGAACTTCATATAGAAACTTATGGTTTGTAATGCAATTAATCTTGTATTTTTGCATAAGTTAGTGATACTGCGATATATTATTTTTGAGTAAATTTAAAATATGTTAAAGTGGCCTATAAAACCATTTAGGCAGAAAATTACACTATCCAATATATGAGGGGTATTAAGTGAAAATTTCTTAGGTTCTATATTAATATAGCTAAAAGAAAGTCAAAAGTAGTCATATTATTTCATTTATACATACATATATTTAAAGTCAATAGATTTTCTTTTCTCATTATAGACAATGTAATTGGCTATATCAAACTTATTGAAGAATTCTATCTATGATAAGATGCTAATAAACACCGACAGTTATTTTGGCAGTCTTTTATGAAAATATTTATATTCTAATTTTCAGTGGTGAATTGTGATTTCATTTACAAGTCATTACAAATACTAACAGAGTATATTTGCACTTTTTTTTTCTGTATTTATAGTCCAAAAATACCATTTACTTGCACTATATTGAAAGTCACTTATTAATATTTTGGAGCACAAAATGAAAAGGGAAAAAAAAAAAGTATAAATCATTCCTTCAACTCTATTGTCATTGCAACTATTTATGCAACAAAAGATTACTTTGAATTCATCACGTATCACCATCCATCCAAAGTTCAAACTTCCAACGGATAAAACTATCATAAGTCATCCAAAAATTGACAAACTATCTACAGTTGTTTTAGAAAGAATTCGAATTTTTTTTCTAAATTTTATATAAAAATTTATGATTTGTAATGCAATCTTGTATTTTTTTTTTCCATAATTTTTATATTGAGATACTAGGCTTCTTTTGCAATGTCCAAACAAATTCGAGGATAATTTTTTCTTTTTCAATTTGATGAAAGTGATTAATGTTTTACTTTTGTTTTGTAGATCCTGAAATAAAAGAGACATTTGAGTGCATAGGCAAGGAAATAATACACAAATGTAGTCATCTCCCCTCTAGCAATCTCTGCACTAGGAGGAGTTTTGAGAGATAAAAGTTATGTCAAGGAGTGGGAGATAGTGAATGGAAACATTGACTTATATTTAAGGAAGAGAGAAGGTAGTGAAGAAGCAAGTGGATTAGTGCAACATGTATTGTCATTGAGCTACGATGAACTTCCATATTATCTAAAGCCATGTTTCCTTTATGTGGGGAGTTATCAAGAGGATGAAGTGATAGAGACAAAAACGATGTATCAACTGTGGATAGCAGAAGGACAGGTATTACCAAAGCACTGTGGAGAAGGAGAAACAATGATAGAAGTGGCAGAGCGCTATCTAAATGAGTTGGCCTCAAGGTGTATGGTTGAAGTAGAAATGGATGATATGTCAATGGTTCCAACGTTTGAATCGTGTCGACTTCACGATCTCATGAGAGACCTATGTTTGGCTAAGGGAAAAGAATAAGACTTTTTCAAGGTCATCAATATCCACGGTCGAGAACTACCAGCAATAGACCTTTCTCATGTCTCTGATAATGGACGCAGATTGGGCATCTATTCAAGTGAAGTTCAAGTTGAGTTTGAAGTGAGAAACTATAAGACGCTCTTTGAACAAGTAAATGGTCAATTCCTTCGCAATTTTTTTATTCTCTCAGAATCTTACATTGGTATTGTGCCATTGGATATCTCTGATTTAAAGAAGTTCAAATTGCTTAGAGTTCTTCAGTTAGAGGGTTGTAAATTCAAGTTGCCAAAAGAAATCAGTAATCTGATTCACCTCAGGTATCTAAGTCTTTATCGTTCCATAGTGAAAGAATTGCCTTCATCTATGAGTAATTTGCCATATTTACAGACTCTTGATCTGAGGACACGGGGTCAAATTTATTTACCCAATATATTTTGGAAGATGAAGCACCTAAGACACCTCTACCTTGATATTTATAACCGTGGACCAGAAGGATTACAATTCAACGACTTGAGTGAGCTGGAGACTTTACATGGCTTTAGATTTTCAACGGACGAACCTGCTGATCTCTCACAATTGGTTAATCTTCGATCTTTCATTGGAAGACTAGATAACTTTCCCTCGCCCCAAATCATAGACCAGATTAATCACTTGAGAAAGATCAAGTGGATGCTTCTTGAAATGTTTCCATCCGGTTTTACAACTGAAAATGGTTCAGATCTTGTGAGAAAGTTGTTCTTGTGTGAAAAGCTTAATTTTTTGTTTATAGACAATCCTATAGGTAAGTTTCCACCATATGAACCCAAATTCTGTCCAAATCTCACGAGTTTAATGTTGATAGATTCTAAAATGGAGGAAGACCCTATGCAATTTTTTAAGAAACTTCATAACTTACGAAACTATCCTTGTTTGTCGATGTCTTTGTTGGGAAAGAGATGGTTTGCAATGGGATGGGTTTCCCTGAACTCAGATTTCTTGAACTAGATGGTTTTCCAAACTTGAAGAAATGGAGAGTAGATGAAGGTGCCTTGCGCAATCTATCTCATTTAACAATTTGTAAATGTCCCAAATTGGAGACAATAACTAAAGGGTTGAATTTTTCAGCCCTTAAAAGATTTGATTTGTCCAACATGCCTGAAGAATTCACGCAAAAGTATAAAAAGCTTTATGAGCAAGAAAAAAAGAAGTTAGATGGTTAAGCATTGTTGATAAAGAACTCATATTCGTGCATTGTGGCACAAGTTTTGGTGCTTAGGAATGTTGAAAAATTCATGTGTAGGTAAATTTATTTCAGTTATTTCCTGTAAATTGGAAGGCATATCATTTTTTTGCTTATAAGTGATGGAATTGAATCTCTACCTGGTTGGGCTTCAGGTGTTTGAGGATATGCTTAGGCGAGACCTTTACAACTTTGGACACTAGAGATAAGTAAAGGACCTCAATTCTAGTTACTTTCCCTAAATGAGACCATGCTATTGTGTTTGTTTATTTTCTTTTTTTTCTTTTTGTGTGAACTCTTGAAGCCATTGACGATCTCTCTTGTTGAGTTGTCTCATTCTTTAGACATATGCCAACTGATGAATTTCTGTAATTATCTGTGCCATTGGTACTCCTTTTGATAATCCTCATTCCGATTGAGCGTGCTCGTTTGCATATTCAATTGCTACTCTATTTTTAGAACCCAAGATTTAACTCAAAAACTATTGTTTCACCTTTAAATCTGCAAAGTGGATACAATATATCATTCTACATTATATAGGGCTATTGCTTACTAGCTTGCACTCAAAACTTATTAAGAAAACTTTGTCGATGGCCTTTAATATATGCACAAAGTTGTACACTTTATGGTTGTTGAATTGTCTTGTGAATCAACATATGAGTTCTTTTCGATTTCTCGACTTTGTTTTTAATCTGATTTTCTGTTTCTTCTTTTAGTTTTCAATCTGTTTATGAGAATGTTTCCGCTGCGATTGTTGAAGATGTGGAAATTTCTGTGGAAGCAGCTTGGGAAGCACAGGCTCAAGACTGAGACTCGATGTATTTGATGAGATTGTAACTATATATGCTTGCATATGTGTACTGAAACTACTAGCTATTACCCTATGGTTTGGGGCATGTACATGAAAATTTGTGTGTCAATTTAGTTTCTGTCACAGGGATTGTAAACCTTTATATCATTTTGTCGTGAAGAATTGATGTATTAATTATACAATGTGCCACTCATTTCAGTATGCTCATTTTTTGTGTTTCTTTTGATATAATTTACTCATAAGATGAAGATCAATCATCTTACTATTATATGTTCAAGTACTCGTTCTCTGCATTTGCTTGCATATAATAGAGAAAATCTGGATTCGCAAAACTTATATGGTTGTTTATGTCATCCCAGAAGATATGCAGGCTTGCTATAGCTTTGGATAGTAGGGACCATTGAGTTGAAAACTGCACGAGCATTGTTATATATTGTCTTATTTTCATTACCTATTTATCATTTCCTATGTGAATGCTTAATTGGCATGATAAATAACAAACTTTTTAGTTCTTTATTTATTTAGCATGTCTACTAAGAATTCAAATATAAGATAATAAATAAGTGATAAAAATAAAGTAATATATAGGATTTCTTTCACTCCACATAGGTGTTATTTTTTCTAGTTTTACTTACAAAATACTGTACCTCCCAACATGCTTCATGTATCCTCGGTGTATCTTCTTTTCTCAAGAAACCTTGTAGAGTGAGACATGAAATGGAAAATGTGTTCGTATCTTGTTACGGATCTTCTTACTTGCTGGTTGGGTTAAATAATCTGTGGACTATTTATCGTAATAAACATTAATGAGTAATTCAGTTTTCGCCATGTTCGAGAATGTGAGGAAGCATTGAACCTATTTTATGGTCTATTATAAAATGAAAAACAAATAAATTTCACATTCAATAAATATGGCTGCAAATGAACCATGTTCGTAAATGGTAGGGTACTTGATTCAATAGCATTGGGACGAGTCAATATCCAGCTCAATCTTATTAATGTATATTCACTAGACTCGTATGAATCACTCAGGGTATCCTAGAGAGTCGACTCTTCAGCGTGAATTATAATTTGATTATCTTAAAGTGATATAAGGTTACGAAGTTCATTAGTAATAGAAACAATTTTTTGATTTAAAATTTATGAAACTTAATTATTAGGTTGCCGAAACAAGATTGAATAAGACCAAACAAATTGAAATGTAAACAGAGATGTTTAATAATTACAATAAAAAAGGAAAATATCAGAACTAATAGTCATTTTCTATCATTTTAAATAAATCTGAAATTATTTTATTCAAAGTAAATACCAAATGGTCCACAAAACTTTTGATAGGACTTTATTATCAAAAAGTAGGAAAAAGTAAGACTTTTTTTTTTTTTTTTTTTTGTCTAAGCAAGCAAAAGGAAAAATTAAGTCTTATTAATAATTCTTTATTGTTTTCCGCTTGTTAGTCAAATAGTGCTCCGATCAATTTATGCAGACTTCAATTTGATCGACCCTTTTGCCTTCATATAAGTTGAACAATAGCAATAGATTATTCAGGGGCGGAGCGAGGACAATAATGTTGGGGGCTGAAATTTTTTTTTTTTGTATTGTGCTTTTTATACAGTTTTTTATTTTAGTATAAAAGATTGTATAATGTTTTTTGTACAATATTTTTTAGTTAGTACTACTTCAAAGTATTTTATAGTTTGTACAGTATTTTTTATACAATTTTGCACTAAAACAATATTTAACATGATTACGCTAGCTAGTCATGTAAACAATTAAATAAACTCAGTATCACAGCAAGACTAAATAAATTTCACTTGGTCATTGTTAATTTATAATAAATATTCTTAATTACCTATTATTGAAAAATAAAAAATAAGAAATTAACTAAAAAATTTAATCAAACCCAATGATATATTTACAGGGAGATTTTTGAGAAGAAAATGAAGATGATGATAGTTTGTTTTAAAAAAAAAAAAAAAAAAGTGCAACACAACTTTTAATTTTTCGGCAATTGGAAAAGGGCCATTCCTTGTTTTTAATATTGGCAAAGGGCCTTTTCCTTTACTTTTTTTTTTTTTTTGTTTCACCAACGTAACTCGGCTGCTAAGCAAAAAATACCATGTTGCAGCCGTGGAGAATCGAACCTGTGCCAGCAGCATGGATATGTTTGCAACTAACCATCAAACTAATTCATATCTTATGAATATTAACAAATTTTTAATATTTATTGGGGGCCAAATCTATTTTTCAAAAAAAATATACATTAAGCCCCCCCCCCTCCCTCCCCCCCGGCCCTCCCTCCGTCCGCCCCTGAGATTATTTGCTTCCAATCTCAATTCTAACTAATGAAACTATCCCCTTAAATTAGCGTCATTAAATAGTTATTTTAGGCTCTCATATCTATAATCATGATCCCAGATTATGATACTATTCGGATAACTACACAACTAAAGCCTTCTAGGGACTATTATTGACTATTCCAAGAATATTGGAGAGACTTAGAGCTCACAGTGCGTTGCTAATCCTCATAATAGGGTAACGGTTGAGGTTAGATGACTCAAGCCTTCTAGGAGTTTCAAATTGAATGTGAATGACAGTACTCGGGGAGATTCGGGACCTGAAGGAACAGGGAGCATAATCCGCAACAGATTTGGTCAGTGGGTTTCGGGGTTTGTAGTTAATCTTGGAACCTCTTCGAGTCTTCGAGTCGAATTATATACTCTTTGGAAAGGTCTGAATTTGACAGAGGCGTGCCACTTTGAATAAATAATCATTGAAACAGACTTTATTTTAGTCGTCAATCTGATCAATGGAAGTCCGTCAAACTCCAGGCCTTGACGCCCAATGATTGAAGATTGTAAGCAAATCCTATCTCACAATGATAGCTTCAAACTCACTCATATTTTCAGAGAGGCTAATAAGCATGTAGATTTTTTGGCTCAATTTGAAATGACGTAGCCATTGGGCACCTCTTGAATTGTTACACCCCATGAATCTTTAAGGCGTCTTAGAGAGAGTGACATCAGAAGAGAATCATCTTCCTTTAAAAACATAATCGCACAACTGACCTTTATCTCCCTTTGAAAAAAAATAAAAAGTCTGCTCGCTCCTTAACACCCCCGCTTCTGATGACCCAAACTCAATCATGATACTATTCGGATCAGAGTATGCCCACTACAAGTACTAGAATAGTTACCAAAATCTTCATTTTACAATAAGGGTTTATAACCTATCAGGTCCTTTATTTTTGTGGCTATTGACTAGTTGGTCCCTCGTTTTCAAAACGATCATATGTTAGTCCCTTATCTTTTAAAATTGTGCCACTGTCAGTCCTTCCGTCTATTTTTTAACAGATTGAACATGTATCATGCATGTGAGTCACTTTATTGAGGACATAATTGTCATTTCAGCTTAATTAGCATATTTTCTCCTATTTTATACCCAATCCCTAGCCGACTGAAAACCCACAAACCAAATCCCTAAATCATTCCTATAGCCCCAAATCCCTAAATCGTGCATATAGCCCCAAATTCCCCCAAATCCCCCCAAATCCCTCTTCTCCTTCTTCCTATATTCTTTCCTCTCTTGCTCGTCATCAACGATTTCACTTTTGCTCTTGCATACCCAATTTGAAGACAAGTGAGCTTTGGGGTCTACGTGTGGCATTGAAATGATTTATGAGAAGAAAGTAGAAGTTATTGATATTGCATCTGATGAGAATGATGTTGAGGAGGTTATAATAGTTGATGTAAATGACAATGAGGATTTTGGAAGTTTAAGCCTTGGATTAGGGACTGTTATGGTAGACAGGGATGTGAGTGGAAAATGAAAAGAATTTGGATTTTCTCCATCAACAATTATTCCAAAAAAAAATTCTATTCTAAAAATGAAAAGGAAAAAATTTGTGGATTTGATGGTCTTTAGTAGTATCATTTCAAGTATGAAGAATTATGTTGTAACAGAAAAGGTGTGGAATATAAGGGAAGCACATGAGTAGAACACGTGAAGAGCAAGGAGGAACAACTATAAGAAGGAGAGTAGCAAAGAAGAATAGGAAGGAGAGTTCTTAGCTTAATTTTTCTGTTAAGTTTTTAGAGGTGGTTCCTCCATAACCGCTATTGTATTTTTTTATTTCAGTGAGAAAAATTAAAATTATGCCTTCAATTCTTTCTTTGTTCTCTATTGCTTTTGATTTTTTTTTTGTTCTTTCTTCTGCAAATTATATATAAACTGTTACACAATGTAGCTTGACTTGTCTTCAACCTTTTTTTCTTAACCTTGTTTTCCCTCTTTCCTTTGGTGAAAGACAAAGGCATTGTTTTGTAAATACCGACTTTGCATGTTATTCCCTGTTGAGCTTCCTCTTCGAATTTCTCCTCCTTGCTAAAGATATCCATTCTCTTTGTCTCTTTCTTCTTGTTCTTTCCCTCGCTTTTGCCATTCGAGTAATCTTTCCTTCCCTTTTTCCTTTGGAAAAGAAAAGAAATAGCTGGATCACTTTTTTGATGTTGTAACTTATATTTTGAAGAATGTTGCTGGACTCCAACATTTGAACAGAATGAGAAGAGGCGGCTCAATTAGGGATTTCAAGTAAATGGGTAGTTAGGGATTTGGGGTGGAATTGATAATAGATATTATTATGGCTAAAAGTCAATTTTGCCTTTAAATGATGATTATGCCCTCAATAAAATGACTTACGTGCATGACACATATTTAATTTATTAAAAAATAAACAGTAAAATCAACAACGACACAATTTTAAAAAATAAAAAATTAATATATAATCATTTTAAAAATAAAAGAACAACTAATCAATAATCACAAAAATAAATAACCTGATAGGTTATAAATAATTAAGACCCACAACACAAAAAACGTCAATACTCGTACTTGCTAGTTACCACTTAGCAGTGGCATATAAAAATGCTTGCGTTGTTGCGCAAAACCAAAACCATGTCATGCCTTGTCACCCGATTATTATCATCTCCTCTTTTCTCTACTACCAATAATAATCCTCTTCTCAAACCATCTCTCTCTCACTCTTTCCAGAACCCTCTTCATCTCTCTGTAATCTCTCTCTATATGTATATATATTCATGATATTTTTGTAATTAATCAATTAACTAATGGTTATTGATTTATTTTTTCTTTTTTCTTTTTTCTTTTTTCTTTTTTTGGTGGTGGTTTTAGAGTTTGTTGAGATCAAAATCAAGGCAGATAACATCTGGGTATTGTTTGCGTGGGGTGAGAGCTATGGCATCAATGGTGGGCGTGCAAGACCCAGAATCTATAACCTACTTAAAGCAGCAAGAAGCTTCGGAGATTGATGAGATTCTAATGGGCCCACTTGGTTTCAGTGTTGATCAGCTCATGGTTAACTCTTCATTTTCTTATTTATTTATTTATAATTTCTTTTAAGTTCTAGTTTTATTATTATTATTATTATTATTTTGAGTTTTGTTCAATTGATGCTTTTGTTGTTCAAATTGTGTTCTAATTGTTTACAGGAATTAGCTGGTTTGAGTGTGGCCACCGCCATAGCAAAGGTTAGTAACTTTTGAGCTACATTTTGTATTTCTGTACTAAATTGAGTGTGCAGTCTGCAAAATGCAAGTTAAGGCTATGAATAATAGACCAAAAGTAGTTTCATCCCTTCCCGAACCTATGTGCAAAGTAGGAGCTTTGTGCATCGGGCTGTCATTTCAGCTTTTTACATGCTTTAGGAGAGTCACATTGGGCCACCCAATTGTCAGCTCTTAATATCAGTATTAATCTTTTACAAACTCAAACATGAGTGACTCCACGTTAAACCAAACTTGTGCTTGGTTTTGATGGTGTGGGAGTTGAGAAATGGTTGTCAAAACTGAATTGATGCTTTTTGTTTTCTGAATAAGGCACGTGAGTGAAAATCAAGTCATTATGCAAAAGATTTTGTGACGACATTAAATCAAGTTTCAAGAGAATAATGACAAAAAGAAGTGGTGAGAGAACGTCAAATTAAAGAGGAGAAAGAAATTAATGCAAAGAAGTTTTGGCATTTGGGTGGTCTTTAAATTCCAATGTAGAAAAATACAGGCCTCTTCCCCTCATCTAGTCTGCTGGTGTATTATGATGATGAGAGGAACAAGAGTCTTGTGCTCATAACAAGGGGAGTCCCTGACGTGAATTAAGCATTGAGATTAACTCGTGACACGAATGTTTAAGGATATCTAGGATGCTAATTTCCTAGTTTTTAATGCTCTATGATATGTAAAAGATAATTTGATGATAAGAAGAGATTGAAATGAGCATATGAAAGATAATTTAATGATAAGAAGAGATTGAAATGACCATATACTTGAGAGCTTCCTGTTTGATAGGAAAAACATACCTGTTGCTTTTGCGCATAGCCACAAATTCGTCTCAAATTCCAAGCTGCGCAGCCTTGGTGATATTGCATTTTTGTGTGCCCGATCTTGGTACCCACTATTATATATGGTATCTAAATTGCTACTATTTGCAAATCAAAAGTTTACTATCTTATTGATTGTAAGCATTGCTATATTAATTTCATTTTATATTGCGGGTGCGCAGCCTTGGTGATATTGCGTTTTTGTGTGCCCAATCTTGTTACCCACTATTATATATGGTATCTAAATTGCTACTATTTGCAAATCAAAAGTTTACCATCTTATTGATTGTAAGCATTGCTATATTAATTTCATTTTATATTGCGGGTATATATACATATGAGTTAAGCCATTTACATATTGATTAAAAAAGATTGCTACATTCATGCTAATGAAAAGGCAAGAATTCTAAAGATTGTTTTTGCATTTTTGAGCACTGAACCGGCCCTAAAGTTTCCATTCTACTCGCGCTTGCTTTTACATTTTTGGGCTAATGTTCCATTATCTTAAAAGAAATGTTTACTGTATAATATGAAGATGTTAAGTTCATAATTTCCTTTGACAGGTCTATAACTCGAGTGAATACAGTTGTGTTCTTGCAATTTGTGGTCCAGGCAATAATGGTGGTGATGGTCTTGTAGCTGGCTGCTCGTCATTTACATCACTTTGGATATGAACCTTCGATTTGTTATCCAAAGCGTACTCCTAAGCCTCTTTATAATGGTCTGGTGACTCAGGTATAGGCTTATACTCAACTTTCTAGAAAATCAGTTTACCTAGTAATCTTTAGCAGTGCTTATGCAGGAGCATTTTTATAGCTCGAATCACTCTCAGTTCCTTTCCTGTCAGTGGAAGATCTCCCTCTGGACTTATCAGAAAGCTTTGACATTCTGGTGGATGCAATGTTTGAATTCTCATCCCATGGTAAACCTGGTTCTTGACATACTTTATTATGATAATCTTCTGTTTGGAGGCATGCCAGAATAAATCTATCATATTCTATTATGATAATCTTCTGTTTGGAGGCATGCCAGAATAAATCTATCATAGTGTCATAGTTAAAGTCATATAGATGGGGATAGTGAGACCAGAATGATAAAGAATTTCCACCTTTAGCTGGACTCGGGGTCCAGCTTAGTTAAGTGGTCTTAGTAGCCATAACTTTTTTTAGGGCATGCAAACGTACAATTGTGAATCCACAGGACTCCACAAAGTAAAAAGAAAAAGAGCAACATCTTTCGTGTTTCTCCCTCTGTATATTGTCTACTTACTCATGCTTGGTCCTGACTAGCAAGAAATCACACTTAATATAAACTAATCTAATCATTTCGGCAGATTGATATGTTCAGGGAATCTTTAGCGTTTTGTCAAATGTATTATTCGTTGGAAAATGATGAATTTTTGGACATATTATAATTCAACTCTGATAATTCCGGAGGGAGATCAGAATGTCAAAGCTTTGACACATTGTAATGGAACGGATAGGGTTTAAATCCGAATTTAACTGGTATCCGACCCGATTATAAACCCGTTTACAAAACCGATAGAGTATCTGTTAGGGTTTGATTTTTACAAGTGATTATCGATGGGTAGACCCGTAGGATTTGGTAATAGTAATTTAAAAAAACCCGAAACCCGAAAACTCGATTAGTAATTTAGTAAAAAATATTAATAAAAATATTTATATATTTACATACATATACAAATAATATATTACTTAAGAAAAGATAATTTTTTAATATTGGTCTAAGATTAATAGTTATGGGATATAGGCCAACTCTTATTATTTATGTTTACCTATTCTTTTTATCTATTTCAACTAATACAACTGCTCAATTACTGAATAATTCAAACGAAAATGATAATTTACATTTGTGACAATTACTTTATGTTTTTTTTTTTCAGATTATTTTATATGATTATAGAAGGATGATAACTTCTCAGCATAAAGATTTTGTTTAATGTTTCTATTAAGTTTAAGTTTGATAACAGACAATAAATTTAATTTACGTTTTCTAATCTATTGCGATTTGTGATTATTTTAGTACTTTTTTTCATTTCTTTAAAAGCTTTTTTAGTTTTTCTTTAAAAAAAATAATTTTCTATTCACTAACGGGTTGGGTCGGGCATCCGCGAGTTTTTGAAAATTTAACTAGTTCGGATTTGGTAAGCAAAATCTAAACCCAATGGGTTTCCGTCACGGGTTTGGTAAAATATAATTTAAATGGGTTCGGGTTTGATTTTATAAATTTTAGCGAGTATTCGACCCGTTGCCATTCCTAAGATGGATGCTAGTTGCTCTGATGTACTATTTTATGTGTATTAGTGAACGGACTATTGTATTGTGTCTTAGCGAACTTAGGAAGAGCGATCTTATTAAGCCCATGGCATCACGATCATATTAATATTTTGTGAATTTGCAAATATTCTATTATATCATAGACTTTATTGATAGGGGATCATGAAAGCTATTGAATTGATTACTCTATGAGCAGTGCTATACACTCCCTGTTTCCATCACTCATTTATCGCTTCCTATGTGATACTTAGCTGGCATACCATAATAATAAACTTTTTTAAATCTCTTTTCTTTTTCAACAATAAGGAATTTGAAATGAGATCTTTAAGTGAATACTTGAAAGTTGTGGTTGAGTACATAAAGAAGAGAGAGCTCTATGTGGATTTAGTAACAATACGTCATATATAACTAGCTAAAGAGAATTAATGAGAAATATCTATTTGGTTTTAAAGACAAGGAAAAGGAATGAACTAAAAGTTTGTTTCCTGAAGACTTTTTGCACTTAAAAAGAGCACGATGCACTTGGAAACTTTGTGCATTCAGTGTATGTGCATGTCTATTGCTTTTACTTCCCTTAAATTCTTTTATTCATCATCCTGGAAATTGAGTGACTCCTTTGTTCTTCTAACTTGGAACCTACTGATGGATATAATCGATCAATGAAATTATTTTTTCAAAAACATCATGAAAAAAAAAAAAAATGGAATGAAGTTTTAAACAGCAGACATAAACTCATTTTGTCATATAGACAGAAAAATTATTACTTCTAAGAACTCAACGGTGCCTTTCCCCTCGAATCAGACAAAAAAAGAAGGGAATCCCATTGAGTTCTTACGATTTACAACTCAATTCATCTGATTATTATAGGGATGAACCCAATCCAAAATATGAACCATAAAAAAGTATCTATCTATTAAACCAATAAGAAGAATATCAGTTACAGTAACTATGATCCAAAGAAAAATCCTTAGAGTAGTATAGGCCATTTACCCCACAATTTATTTATAACTTTTTGAAGTATTATGACACAATCATGTATAGCTAGATGAAGCCAGGTAATCTTAAACAAAATATTGTGAGGCCAAGAGTGCAAACACTATAGGTTTTAAATTGTTACACTTTTGCTATCTGCTTCATTGCTTTAGCATTTTGTCAACCTTTATCCTCTTTAATAATTTCGTAAAATTGGGAGAAATTTTTTTCTTAAACTTGAAGTACTAAAGTTTTAGCTGAACAAATTATTGGCTTTATCTGGTTGACCCCTCAAAAGAACAATGCAATTCTAAGGAGCATGTACACCTTGTCGTTAGTCATGATCTAATTGTCTTTGTGCTGAACTTGGAATTACTTTTTCATCTTAGGCAAGCGTACGAGGCCATCCGTTTGATGGGTGCTTCTGTGTTGCAAACATGCCCTGGTATTTTTCCTCCATTTTCTTCCACTTACCATACATGTGGTTAGTCATAGAGTTAAATAAAACAGTGGAAGTTTAGAAAAGTAAAATGGCACATCCTTCCTGAACTACTATTATATATCTCTAACTGGGAATACAAGAGCCACACCTTCAATATTCTAAGTACTTTTGTCTTGTATGTCCATTGTGGGACTTTGTAGTTACTAGTCTCTTCAATTCTGGAAGTTGGTTCTGGACATTGCCAAATGTACATTCATTAGATTAGGTACTGTAGGAGAGTGTAATTTTCCTATTAATAGTGATACTTGTAATTTGCTGAATCCAGTGGAATCACACAGCACATATATGGTCAGAGAACTGCCGTCATATGTCTAAAGGACGCTCCCACCCCTCAGAAGTATCCCCGTGACCCAGGTTCACCTGCAAAGTCACCACTCTAGGTAGCTAAACTTGCTTCTTGCTTGTAAAACTGTCTATATGAAATTTAATGTAAACTTGGAATCGCTGGATGCAAGGAAGAAACATGATCTACCATGTTATTAATCTGGAGATCTGCAAGTTGATGTATTTGATGTATCATGTATACTTTACAAGCAAATGGTTTACTGTCCCAGTTTATAAGGCTCCCCTCTCTCTCCCTATGTGATTGCTTCTGAGTGCACGCACTTGTGCTTTGAGCACGATAAGAAATCATGTATTTTTACTCTATTAGGTTCTTACCATTTAGATTTTATTTTTAGAGTTGAGATAGATGACAGTTTGGGATTCTTTTATTTAATTGAGGAATGAAAAAACTGAGAAAGAAAATAAAAATGTGATCTTGCAGGCTTAATACTATTCATTTAAAGCTGATCTTGTAGGCTTAGCATTACTCACTCTCGATGAAATTGGTTGGTTGGTCAGTTTAAAGAACTGCGTTTTCCTGACTTAACACCATTCACTTGTGTGATTGTATGCTTAAAAATCTCATGAATGGAAAAAAAAAGGGTAAATATCACTCCGCCCCCTATGAAACTTATATATATCAGTCTGACCTCTTATGTTAGCAAAACTATCAAAAACTCCTTTACAATTTTTTAAAAACGACACATAGCCCCCCTTCATTTGCATGTCGTTTGTTTTTCCATCCAGAGTGTAACTCACGCGCTTTATCCGTAGCTAAAGTGGTTTTTGCCTTTATATGAACTAGATAATTGACTAAAATGCCTTTGTACTTACCTTTACCCAAAGAAAATTGAAAAAAAACATAAAACCCATCTTCCCCACCTGCCACCTACCACCCCCACCCTCACCCCCACCCCCACCCCCACCCCATTAGCCCTTGTACAACACACACACACACACACACAGAGAGCACGCACACACACAACACACACACATAGAACTCACACACGCACACGCACACGCGCACACACACACGACACTAGTGGTTTTTGTTTTGATCTATATATGTATAAGACCGAGAAATATATATATATATAAAATCTTCAACATGGTCTCTGTTTTGATCAATTTTTGGTTGTGTTCTCTGGTTACAGTTATATGTTGTTTCCAAATCGGTTAAATCAGTATCTGCTTGGTGTCACTAGTTTTAGATGTAAAGAATTTGGGCATGTGAAGTCTTTATAAGGATAATGATTCTTGCATAAATAAGATAACTGCAGCATACTTGTTAATGGTGATCTCAGTCAGTTTTCTGTTAGCTGTTTGTTTTTTTATGTAATGTGTTTTGAATAGGTTCTGCTTATTCATAATTTTTCTGCAGCTGTGAGATGTGCGCCCTCTCTGGCGCTTTCTTAGTACACATTTTATAATCTGTCAACCAATAAATTAGTAAGTAAATAAAAGCGTCCAACTGTGAATTATCATTGATTAGATTACAAACGTTTTGATTTTTACTTCAGTTTACTTTCTAATACCTAATAGACTATGTATAGCCGGAAGTGATATACATTGTTAAGGCCCATTGAGTGGCTGGAGGTGGGCTCATTTTAATCATCAGGGACTCCCTATAGATGATAACACTCTGCATCTGAGAAAGTTATATCCTTTTGAGGGATATCAGAAGAACTGGTAAATGCTTTACTAAATTGCTGATTTTTTTTTTATTAGTAAATCGACATTAATAGTTGCATTAATCTTTTTTGTTTTGTTTTTTTGTGTGTGTATTTGTGGTTGTGGCTCTTTAAATAATTAAATATGAGATTCAACTAGATTTGAAGTTCAACAAAAGACAATCTACTCTTGATTCATATTTTAAGAAAACTTTATAGTCAATTTATTTTATACTTTTTAGTTAATTATTAATTTATAAAATATTTGGGTCAATAAAAAACAAAGTAAATTTTTTAAATGTATTATCTTATAATTTTATTGAATTTATCAACTTTTTACACTGATCCCAAGTTGGAATCAGACATTTTTATTAATTAAAAAAATTATTAATTTATCGAGTATTAATTTAAAAAAGTTCTATTATATATATATATATATATATATACATCCTGAACTACAGCCGCATATCGGAAGTAAACAGCTGCTAACACATAGGCAGCATTGCATTCCATTGAGGTGCCTACATTCTATATAGATGAAGCCTTTCAGATTGTTTTTAGTTTACATTGCTTTAAAGTGTAGAATTTTCAGGTTGCCTTAGTTTTACTTCAGATTTTTCCAAGATTTGGCCTCTGCACATCTTAGAGTTGGAATTTCAAGTCTTCTGTTGATTTTTCAGAACTCGACAAAATATGATTTTGATATTTTAGCCTTTAATCCACTAGAACGTTTCTATTCCTCTGTGCATTGAATTGAGAAATCAGCAAAACAACTTACTTTATGAATAATATGAAGGTAAATTGAGCAATTAGTCTCCAATATTGTTACATTTTAATAAATTAGTCTTTATTGTTTCAATATTCTAATCCACTAGATAATTCTAAACCAAGCTACTTTATGAACAATATGAGGGTTGATTGAGCAATTATCATAAATTGGGATGAAGTTTTTGTTTCTATACAATTTTTTTAAGGAGTCCACAAATTTGTTTCTATAAAATGTAATGTAGACAACATGAGAAGGACATGATGATGATTAAATTATTCGGTCTTGATTCTATACATGTTTATTAATAGCTCATATGAAAAGTAACATCAGCCAGCTTAATTCACTTGGCTGCAGCATCAAGCTGTGCTTCTAATATTTCAAGTATTAAGCCTCGATGTTGTGTCTCTTTAGCTGCGAATTTCAACAAGCTGCGAACAGCTAGCCAGCAATGGGGGTGTAAAGAGAGCATCAGGGGAAAAATAAAAATAAAAATAAAAAAGAGAGGAAAAGAAATTAATGAAGGCTACAAAAGACATTTAGAACTGCCTTAATAGATAATTAGATGGATCCCTAACAGAAGGTTTCCATCTCTCACTTTTTAATAATAAGAGGGTTTAAATCACATTTATTAAAAGTCGAAGGAGATGTCAATCAAATTTACCCTTATTTATAAATACTCTAAGTGGAAACTTATATGCAAAAACACCGAACTAATATTCTTTAAAATATCATACATGTTATGAAATATTAAATCATGAATATTCACAACTCAAATAAAAGATTGACACTAATACACAAATAAGTTTCTGGTGTAATAGTATCATATGAATAGTATCGTGAATAGTGATTAGTGTGAACAGTACCGAATAAACAGTACCACCGACAGTTACTGTTTAAATAGTAGCCGTTGGTAATGTATAAATAGTAACTCATGATATTATGTAAATAGTAACTTTACAATAACTTTATTTTCTTACAAATAGAAGTTTATTGTAATTCATAATTTACAGTAAAATTAATAAAATTCTCTCTAATTTCTCTCTATTCTTTTTTATATTATTATTTTTATAACAATACATCAATTCACTCATATTATAATATTACCCCACAACACATATCACACTAAAACTTACGCACCAACAAACACGCACTAACACTTCACTTTCTTCTCTCCACACCTAACACAATGAGACCGAAGTTTTTTTTTTTTTTGGTCGAAGAGACCGAAGTTGAATAGAGTCTACAAAGTATGATAAACAATTTGGACAAAAGAATTATCCCCATTATCCTAGAAGAAGAGAGAAAGAGTTAGGTATTGACTCTTAACACAAGATCCATGCAACTCTTGAATAATGATATTTTCTTTGAGAGTTGTTTAGTCCCCTGTCATTAAATTATTGATTTTGTCTTATAAAAAATAATTTAAATGCAGAGACAGTGCATGCTTTCTAAATATATATATTATGATACTATTGTGTTATGAAAAATATTACGTATTACGATGGACACAAATGAATTCTATAACTTTTGTGTATTTGTCGCCATTATTTTAATTAATAATTTTCTTGATTATCTTATGCCTCAACAAGAACGTCATTATTGACCAGTCAAACCTTGCTTACGGATTCAAAAGAAGCCATCAACGTCCCCTAAACTATGCTTAAATCCGAGGCCCCTAACATGTTTGCTACCTAAACAAATTTTTAGCATTAAATTCTCAGTTTTACAACATCGTCCACAGCTAATTGCAGCCTTTGGTACTGAAGAATTGTGTTGGTGTTGGAACAATTACATAGCCACAAACATGTAGGGCTCCGAGTTCAAGGCCCTTTTTTGTTGAAAAGTTGAGAAAAGGGGATGAAAAAGTAGAATGTTGTTGAAAAGTTAGAGAAATAAGAATAGAAAAGTAAAGAATTGTTGAAAAGTTACGAAAAGAGAACTAGGAAAGTAAAGGAAAAGAATCTTGACGGGAAGAAAAAAAACGGGGTGAGTAATTTTTTTGTTTTTGGGATTTGTCGGGAGGACTAAAGCGTGTTGTGCATAGATATTGCAGGAGGGAGAGTCGGTGAAGAACTCTCTTATAATTTGAATAATAATTCACCTCTGATATCTTTTTTTAATAAAATTATCAGCTCGTGAAGAGTTCTCAATAAGATCTTATTTCTAAAGAGTTTTTTTTTGATAAATCTTATTTCTAAAGAGTTGGGTGAGCCTGAAATATATTATATAATTTTTTTATAAAAACAAACCTGGGGCCGGATGTAAGTGAATTTATGAAAATCACACCAACCAAACCAAATATGTATATTCTATTGAAATAGGCAAGTAAGGACCAAAACATATATATATATTATATTGAAAATTCATATTTATTGGCAATCAACCTCATGGCAGCAACACCCATTTTAACAACCCAAAATTTGGCCATATTCGTTTATATTCGTTGAACTTCTACAGTAAACCAATCGTTGCTAGTGTAGTAGGAGTTAATTTTTAAACTTTGCACTTAAATAATTTTAATATTATTTTATAAATGGATGAACTCAGGACCTTTTTGGTTCCTAGACTCTAATACCATGTTAAATGACCACCTCATCTAAAAGTTTAAGCTGTTAGGGAGGAGTTTATTTTATTATTTATCATCTTCAACATTAATATATGTGGAAGGTGGAAGACCCCTCACGCGCGTGGATATATTGAGATGAGTCACATTTGGAAGATTGAATACACATGGTAGATTAACATATGTGGAAGGTCCCCCTCACGTGTGACCTGATCTTCCACGTATAACTACTCTCAAATTAGGTCACATTTGGAAAATTAAATATACATGGTAGATTAACACATGTGGAAGGTTGAATACATATGGGACACACGTCGAAGATTGAACACAAGTAGACCTAATTTGAGATGGGTCACACGTAAATAAATAAAACTGGACCAAGGGCTCAACTCTGATACCATGTTAAGAAGTCTGAGGTTCCATCTTAAAACCAATTGGTGTCAAGTGAAATAACACAGTATCTTATAAGGTGGTCTAAGAGTTTATGATTTTTCTATGTGGGACAAGTGTATATTTTAACAAACTGCACATCATATATATTTTAATACAACTTGTTCATATTTTTATTCGATCTCTTTCTTTATCAATGTTACTCTTGAAAAAATAAATATTTTTTTAATAAGACACCTTCATAAGAAAAATATCGAGGTGGATTAATTAATGTTACTCTTAAAAAATAAGATTTTATAGTCCAGAAAGTCACAAGCGCGTCTTAATAGAAATGTGAACAACTCAATCTTGATCTAAAGAGTTAAATCATTGGATCTTGATTTGATCTTTATGCCCTTAGTTAATATTGAAAGTTCTAACAGAATATGACACCTTCTTAACTAAAATATGAAGGTTGAAAATATGGATAGTAGATAATCAATCATGTGAAATTGAACACCCTGTACACCCAAAAATTTGGCCATATCCTTTGAACAATCGTATAATATATTATGCAACTTGCTAACATTTTTATTTGGAGTTTTCCAATCATCCGGGTTATTTTTTGAATACTAATTTGTCTTCTACAAAGTGTGCCGCGTCACCAAAATAGATAATATTAAGGGTGAAGAAAAAATTGGCCACCAAAATATCTATTTTTTATTATTTTAGCACTAGATTATAAAACATTCAAAATGGTTCTATAATATAAAAAAGTGAGTATTTTTCAGAAATGCTCGGTAAGAACGGGATGGACCCTTCGATTGGATTCCATCAAATAAATGAGGAAGTTATTTGCTCTTCACATGTCATAAGTTTGTCACGTAAAAAAGAGAGAGTTTTTTTAAGTTCTCCAACAAAATTGAATGGAAGGATTAGATAGAATCACTTTAGATTCTTTTACGGACACCTTTAAATTTTTCAAATTTTTCATAGCTTTGTGGTGAAAAAGATAATAAATAATTCAATGGTCAACAATTTGTACCTTAATGTTAACACTTGCATTTTAGTGTTGTATTGATGGTCAATGTAACTATTGAAAAAGTGTGTTTGTCAAAATAATATTAAAATATAATGAAAATTAATGTGAAATTTTAGAATATAAGGGTTCTTATAAAGGTAAAACGAATAAAAGAATTAATTCATTTTTTTATATATTTTATTTTTTTTTGTTTTATTCATGACAATTTTTCCTTTGTTATTTAGGAAATGTCCTATAAATAAAATTATTAATGAGCAATAAGTTGGATATGTACATGCGTTTGCAAAGTTCTTATTTTGTAAATAAGAGTATGACGGGATGTGCTTGAAGATGTAATATTATAAGAGTAACTAATTAAATATTCTAATATATTAATTCAGTAAAATCGTATCAACCACCCACCCACCCACAATAAGCCAATCGCTGCGACGCGGTCTTTTTATTTTATAAGTAATTTTTTAATGTAAGTAACATCCATTGGCTGTCATGAGGTCTTGACTACTTACTCCGTATTTAAGAATGCTAAACTTTGCTCAAATCTCTCACAAAACTTTGCACAAATCTATCACAAATCCAAGAGAGCCTTAATATATCCCTCTTATATTCACATCACAGTAAAAGAAAAGAGTACTATGGCAGAAGCAGTTCTATCTGTTACTCTTGAAACTCTTCGTGATTTGTTGCTTGAAGAAGCAAGATTTTTATCTGGTGTTAGCAATCAAGTTAAGGAAATTCAAGGGCAGCTTGAAATAATGAAGAGTTTCTTAGAAGATGCAGACCATAGACAACATAAAGAGAAGACCGTTCATACTTGGGTACAACAAGTAAGACGTCTTGCTTATAGAACTGAAGATGTCCTGGAGACATATGTTGTTGAAGTTGTATCCAAGAGAGGGAAGGGCATAAAAAATGTTCTCAAAAGATTTGCCTGCATATTGTGTGAGGGCAAAGCGCTTCACAAGGTTGGCGAAGACATTGCAAATATCAAATCAGAGATCACCAACCTTAACACCAGTCGAGTAACTTATGGTATAAAGGATTTAAATGAAGGAGAAAGCTCCAAAGAAGCAAAAGAAAGGCAACGACTACTAAGGCAAACTTACGCCCATGAGGTTGATGAGCATTTTGTTGGTAGGGAGGATGATATTCGGCAGCTGGTGTCTTTGATAACTGATGATGAAAGTGACCGTCGAATAATTTCTATATGGGGAATGGGCGGTTTAGGCAAGACCACACTTGCCAGAAAGATTTTCAATCATGAGGTTGAACGACGTTCTTTTTCAGCTTTTGCTTGGGTTTGTATCACCCAACAACCCAAACTCGACAAAGTTTTGCAAGATATACTAAACCAAATTATTGGGAAGGACATGCCTGGGGACCAAACAGCCTTGGTAAGGGAGCTTAACAAAGTTTTGAAAGAGAAAAAATGTTTGATCGTTATTGATGATATTTGGGAACTAGATGATTGGTATATTCTACATCATGCTTTCCCTCTTACAAAGACGAGTAGTAAGATTATACTAACTACTCGCACTAGAGAAGTGGCAAAAAAAGGATTTTTCTATGAACTAAACCACTTGGGAGAAGATGACGGTTGGAAGTTGTTACATACACTCACTAGACAAGAAGAAAAAGGCAAGTTTTTTTAAATATTGCGTATAGAATTTGAATTCAAGACTTTGCTTCTATTTTTTTAAATTACACCAATATCTTCTCTATTTTATCGAAATTATAGTGTTGTTCGATGTAATAATTGAAATTACCCTGAGCCTCCTTATCTAGATATTACTTACATTATTAGAACTATATTACACTTTTGTCATTAGATTTATATATTTAGCTGACAATTTATGCTATTTCTTTTTTATATTATATTGGTAAGATAGCGAGTCACAAAGGTGTTAAAATTGGAAAAAAATAGATAATATTAAGGTTGAAGCAAAACTTGGCCACCAAAATATCTATTTTTTATTGTTTTAGCACTAGATTATAAAACCTCCAAAATGGTTCTATCTGACCCTTCGATTGGATTCCATCAAAAACTTGAGGAAACTTTTTCGGAGAAAACATGGAACCCATAGTTTTCTTGTACTCTATTCTTTGTTTTATTCACGGCAATTTTTCCTTTGTTATTTAGGAAATGCTGTATAAATAAGATTATTGATGAGCAACAAGTTGGATAAGTACATGCGTTTGCAAAGTTCTTATTTTGTAAATAAGAGTTTGACGGGGTCTGCTTGAAGATGTAACATTATAAAAGGATTAATTGTGCATGTAAGATTCTCCATGAAAGAGGAACTAATTAAATATTCTAATATATTGAATACAAAAGCATAGTTTATAAACTATACCATGGTAGAAACTTTGTCATATTTTTCAGGTGGAATGTATTTGATCTCTTGTACTCTTAATTCTTTTAGTCTACAATTTTTTCTAGTTTATTAAAGAAGCAAATCGCATATATATGTGTACGTGACAGCAAAGTATTAATTTTAAATACAATACAAAGTTTGTTTCTATATTTGAACTATTAAAATTATGATTGCAAAATCAAAAACTCAAATATAACATCCATATATTGTATTTAGTAACAACAACTTCTAGTACTATTCAATACATGAGGGATATTATATAAAAATCCTCATGGTTATTATATTGACATAGCTAGGCTTCTTGCACAATGTCCAAACAATTTTGAGAATAATTATTTCTTTTTCAATTTGATGAAAGTGATGAGTGTTTTACTTTTGTTTTGCAGATCCAGAAATAAAACAGACATTTGAGCGCATAGGCAAGGAAATAATACGCAAATGTAGTCATCTCCCTCTAGCAATTTCGGTGTTAGGAGGAATTTTGAGAGATAAAAGTTCTGTCAAGGAGTGGGAGATAGTGAATGGAAACATTGACTTATATTTAAGGAAGAGAGAAGGTAGTGAAGAAGCAAGTGGATTAGTGCAACATGTATTGTCATTGAGCTATGATGAACTTCCATATTATTTAAAGCCATGTTTCCTTTATATGGGCAGTTTTCAAGAGGATGAGTCTATAAAGGCAGAACATATATGTCAACTATGGATTGCAGAAGGGTTAGTCTTGTCAAAACACTGTGGACAAGGAGAAACAATGATGGATGTAGCCGAGCGCTATTTAAATGAGCTGGCCGGTGTATGGTTGAAGTAGAAATGGATGATATGTCAATAGTTCAAAGGTTGAATTGGTGTCAACTTCACGATCTCATAAGAGAATTATGTTTGGCTAAGGGAAAAGAAGAAGACTTTTTCAAGGTCATCGATATCCACTGTCAAGAACTGTCCACAATGGAGCTTTCTTATCTTTTTGATAATGGACGCAGATTGGGTGTCTACTTAAGTGAAGTTCAGCCGTCTGAAGTGAGAAAATATACGAAGCTCTTTGAACAAGTAAACAATCAATTTCTTCGCACGTTTTTTGTTCGCCGCCAGTTTTATTCAAATACTGGGTTATTGGATATATTTTGCTTTAAAAAGTTCAAGTTGCTAAGAGTTCTTCAGTTAGAGGGTTGTGAAATTGAGCTGCCAAGAAAAATCAGTCAACTGATCCACCTCAGGTATCTAAGTCTCCAAAATTCAAAAGTGAAGGAGTTGCCTTCATGCATAAGTAATTTGCCATATTTACAGACCCTTGATTTAAGGACATTAGGTGAAATTTCTTTGCCCAATATATTTTGGAAGATGAAGCATCTAAGACATATTTATTTACCATATAATTCTAATCGTGGACCAGAAAAATTACAATTCAACCACTTAAGTGAGCTGGAGACTTTACATGGCTTTAGATTTTCAACGGATGAACCTTCCGATCTCTCACAATTGGTTAATCTTCGATCTTTCAGTGGAACTCTAGACAGCTCTGCGTCGCCTCAAATCATCCACCAGATTAATCACTTGAGAAAGATCAAGTGGATACAGCTTCATATGCTTCCATCTGATTTTACCACAGAAAATGGTTCAGATCTTGTAAGAAAGGCGCTGTTGTGTGAAAAGCTTAATCATTTGATTATAGGCAGTCCTATAGGTAACTTTCCACCATATGAACTCCAATTCTGCCCGAATCTCATGCGGTTAGTATTAAGTGCTACTAAAATGGAGGAAGATCCAATGCAATTTTTGAAGAATCTTCCCAACTTACGAACACTATGGTTGTTGAAGGATGCCTTTGTGGGGAAAGAGATGGTTTGCGATGGGATGGGTTTCCCTCAACTCAAATCCCTTTATCTATATGGTTTGCCAAACTTGGAGAAATGGAGAGTAGATGAAGGTGCCATGCACAACCTATCTGATTTAAGAATTGATTCATGTCCCAAATTGGAGACGATAACAGATGGTTTGAATTTCTCTGCCCTCAAAAGATTTAATATTTTGCGGATGCCTGAAGAATTCGAGCAAAAGTATGCTTTATGATCAAGAAAGAAAGAAGTTAGATGGTTGAGCATCGTTGATGAAGGACTCATATTCGTGTGGCGCGGCAGTGGTTTCGGTTCTTAGCAACTATTGAGAACTTCGTATTCATGTAAGCTTTGTCTCGCTTATTTCTTGTAGAATTAGAAAGCTTAGCATTTTGTTACTAATGAATTGCAAGAATTGAAACTCTACACGGTTGGGCTTTAGGTGTTTGAGGATTGGCTTAAGTGAGAGCTCTGCAGCTTTGGACTTTCAGCTTGGATTCTTCAAATTAGAGGCAAGTAAAGGATCCCAAATTTAGTTAATTTCCCTCAATTCAGACCATTCTATTGTGTTTATTGATTTTCTATAAACTCTTGAAGCCATTAAAGACTTCTCTTGTTGAATTGTCTCTATAGACATATGCCAAATGATGAAATTCTATAATATATTTGATTGCATATTCAATTGTTACTCTTTTGGAGACCAAGATTCAACTTATATTGTTGTTTTACCTTTTAAATTTGCAAAGTAAGATACAGTAAATCATTCAATACCATATTTGGCTATTGCTTGCTTTGACTCTAAACTTATTAAGAAGAAAACTTTGTGGATGGCCTCTAATATGTGAAAAGTTGTAAACTTCATGGTCGTCTCTTGAATAATCAACATATGGGTTCTTTTCTATTTCTCGATTTTGTTTTCTCTATTAGTTTATTGGGCTGTTTATATGAATCTGATTATCTTTTCTCTCTTAGTTTTCAATGTGTTTAACTGAATGCTCCTGCTGCGGCTGTTGAAGATATGGAAATTGCTGCGGAAGCTGCTCGGAGAGCTCTGGCCCAAGACTAAGACTTGATGTATTTGATGAGATTGTGACCATATATGTTTGCACATGTGTACGGAAACTAGCTATTATCTTATGATTTTGGGCATGCTCATGTAGATTTTTCTGTCAATTTAGTTTCTTTCACATGGATTCTAAACTTTTTGTATCATTTTCTCTCAGAAATTGATGTATCAATGATACAATTTGCCACTCAATTCAGCATGCTCATTTTTTGTGTTTCTTTTGATATAATTTACTTATAAGATGGAAATCAATCATCTGGGTTCTATTGTTCGAGTACTCAAATTTTGCTCGTTGGCATGTAACAGAGAGAGTCTGAATTAGCAAAACTTGAAGCAATAAATTGTAAAATCACGGAAGCAGCCTGAGATATTGTCTCTTCTGGTACCTAAAGGATCTTTTTCGGTGCCCAATGCGTAAAGCTGATACGTGTGTTCATGTCATTCAGGAAGATATTGCAGCATGTTTCGAATGTAATGCAGGTCTGCTGAGGCTTGGGATAAATTGCAGAGTCAATAAATGAGGCTGAAAAAGAACCATGTTCGATAAATGGTAAGAAACTTGGTTCAGTTACACATAATAGGACCGGGTTTAGCTCAGACGAGCCGAGTGACCTGGTAAACAGGATTCAGAAAGGAAAATGATTGGGAAAGGCAAATGAGAGTTATTCAGCTCAGTACCATTCATGTAAGGCACTAGACTCTATAAGTATCACTCAGGAGATATATAGTATCAACACAAGTGAGACTCGCATGATATAGTATCTAACGTCTAATTTATGAGTGGTGCATGACCAGCACTCATGTGAGACTCGCATGATATATACACATTTACATTCAAACCATACACCATACACACATTTACATTCGGACCTTCACGTAGTAAATAATATTTATTTGTATGAGAGTGATTCATCAGTCTCTCATATAATTAGTGAGACTCACATATGAGAATCCCTCAAATTGAATAGATTTCCTCTAAGCCTAATCCATACTACACTACCTATTACTAATCTTGTCTCAACAATCAAAGAAAGCAGAAGACATTTCACGCCCAACAAGACTGTCGGCAACATTATTGGACGCGTTTTTATTGCTTTGTACTGGATAAAGCCTAAAGGGGAACCTTTAATGGCAATTGCAGTGATGGGGTGGGGGTAGTTGTGATGACAAAATATCTGTAATCAACACGTTATATCAACCACACAAAACTTAGCCATATTCGTCGACTTCATACAGTAAACAAGTCGTTGCAAATGCAGTCTTAATATCCTGTCATAATAAATAATGCTGGCATGAGATCTCCAATGCCTCATCTTATATAAGCCTGCCAAACTTGTGCTCAGATTTGAGGCAAAACAAAGAGAGTTAATTTTTCTATTTGCATTGTAGTAAAAGAAAGAATATGGCACAAGCAGTTTTGTCTATTACTCTAGAAACTCTTCGCGATTTGTTGCTTGAAGAAGCACGATTAGTCGGCAATCAAGTTGGGGAAATTCAAGGACAGCTAGAGATGATGAAGAGTCTCTTGAATGATGCAGATCAAAGGCAGCATAAAGAGGAGCGTGTCCGCACTTGGGTGCAACAAGTAAGACGTCTTGCTTATAGAACTGAGGATGTCCTTAGGACATATGCTGTTGAAGTTGTATCCAATAAACCCAAAAACAGAGGGGCATCAAAAATGTCCTCAAAAGATTTGCTTGCATATTGAGTGAAGGCATAGCCCTTCACAAGGTTGGCAAAGAGATTAAAAATATCAAATCAGAGATCATCAACCTCAATACAAGTCGCGAAACTTATGGTATCAAGGATTTGAACGAAGGTGGAAGCTCAAAGGAAGCAGAAGAAAGGCAAAGATTGCTTAGGCAAACTTATGCCCACGAGGTTGATGAGCATTTTGTTGGTAGGAAGGATGATATTCAGCAGCTAGTCTCTTTGATAACTGATGATGAAAAAGACCATCGAGTAATTTCTATATGGGGAATGGGCGGTTTAGGCAAGACCACACTTGCCAGAAAGATTTTCAATAATGGGGTTGTACAACATTCTTTTGAAGCTTTTGCTTGTGTGTGTATCACCCAACAACCCCAAATCGACAAAGTTTTGCAAGATATACTAAATCAAATTATTGGGAAGGACATGCCCGGGGACCAAACAGCCTTGGTAAGGGAGCTTTACAAAGTTTTGAAAGAGAAAAAATGTCTGGTTGTCCTTGATGATATTTGGAAACTAGATGACTGGAATACTTTACGTCCTGCCTTTCCTATTACAGAGGGGAGTAGTAAAGTTATACTAACTACACGCACTAGAGAAGTGGCGAAAAAAGGATTCTTCAATGAACTAAAGCGCTTGGGAGAGGATGACGGTTGGAGGTTGCTACATGCACTCACTAGACAAGAAGAAAAAGGCAAGTCTACTTTGCTTCTATTTTTTGGAATTACACCAATATCTTCTCTATTTTATCAAAATTGTAGTGTTGTTTGTTGTAATAGTTGAAAGCTTATCTAGATATATTTAGCTGACAATTATGCTATTTCTTCTTTATGTTATATTGGTAAGATAGCGAGTCACAAAAAGGTTAAAATTGGGGGAAAAAAATTAGATGATATTAAGGGTGAAGAAAAAATTGGCCACCAAAATATATATATATTTTTTATTTTAGCACTAGATTATAAAACATCCAAAATGGTTCTATGTGACCCTTCGATTGGATTCCATCAAAAACTTGAAGAAGCTTTTACGGAGAAAACATGGAACTCATATTTTAGCTATTTGCTCTTCACATGTCATAGGTTTGCCACATAAAAATGAGAAATTTTCTTTAAGTTCTCTAACAAAATTGGATGGAAGGTTTAGATAGAATCACTAGATTCTTTTATTGTCACCTTTAGACTTTTCATAGCTTTGTGGTGAAAAAAGATAGTAAATAGTTCAATGGTCAACAATTTGTACCTTAATGTTAACATTTGCATTTTAGTGTTGTATTGAAAAAGTGTGTTTGTCAAAATAATATTAAAATATAATGAAGATTAACGTGAAATTTTAGGATAGAAGGGTTCTTATAAAGGTAAAAGGAACAAAAGAGCTAAGTCATTTTTTCTTGTATTCTATTCTTTGTTTTATTCATGGCAATTTTTCCTTTGTTATTTAGGAAATGTTGTATAAATAAGATTATTAAAGAGCAACAAGTTGGATACGTACATGCGTTCGCAAAGTTCTTATTTTGTAAATAAGAGTTTTGCCGGGGTCTGCTTGAAGATGTAATATTATAAAAGGATTAATTGTATAAGATAAGATTAATTCTCCATGAAAGGGTAACTAATTAAATATTCTAATATATTGAATACAAAAGCATAGTTTGTAGACTATACCATGGTAGAAACTTTGTCATCTTTTTCAGATGGAATGTATTTGATCTCTTGTACTCTCAATTCTTTTAGTATACAATTTTTTCTAGTTTATTAAAGAAGCAAATCATCATATATATAAATGTGTATGTGGCAGAATTTTTTAACTGTAGCAAAGTATTAATATTAAATACAATACAAAGTTTGTTTCTATATTTGAACTATTAAAATTATGATTGCAAAATCAAAAACCCAAATATAACATCCACATATTGTAGTTGATAACAACAACTTCTAGTACTTTGTTTATCCTTAGACATTACTTTTAAGTATTAACTTGATGAACTTTACCAAATTCTTCAATTACAAAGAACATAACACTATTACCTCGAGAAAATGACTTTCAATTTAAATGTTTTTGGCTATACTTATTCTTTCACTATTGTGTTTTGTAAAAAATTTATAGGTGTACCAAATCAGTCTCTAAAGTGACTTTCGCTATTGTTTTTATATCAGAGAAACCTCTCATAGGCTCGCGTCTTTTCTATAGTAAAAAAGTACGGTCATTACTCTTAGCTAATTACTTGAGTCACCTTTCCATGAAAAAGCTGAGTGCAATCAAAGTATTGATTGGTTAACCCTTTAAAGAGTGAATAAAATTAAAAAGTTCAAATGGACGTACAATGGCAGATCCTGTAATTCTTTTCAACGGGGGCTAAAATACATAATTTTTCAATTATATGAGTACATTTTTTTTTAGTAGGGGGCTAATTAATTTTTAACTAACAATACATATCTTTTTAAAAAAATACATAAACTTTTTAACGTTCTTGTGGAACAATAGGGCTAAAGCCCTTACTGGCCCTAATATACATCTGTCCCTGTCCCTGATGACATATAAGAACTAGATCAATCTTAGTATTTAAATTAGTATTATCAATAAAATTGGCTTCCTGTTGTGAAAGTATGGATATTTGTTGACAACATTGTGTCAGAAAAATACGTTAACTATCGGCTGGCGTCTGAACGAAGAGAACAATTCAATTCTATCTTGAATTGCAAAACCACGTGGAAGATTTGTTGTTGAAGATTGCTATGATGGTATATTAGTTTAGATAAAATATATTAGTGCTCTTATTATATATTAGTCTAACTTAATGCTTTACCCACTTTATGTAATAATATCAACCTTTATTGTATATATATACGTAGTATGCAGAAGATGAAAGATAAGCAAAAGAGAATTGCAAGAATCGAGTTCAGAGAATTTCTCAGTTATTTTGTTTACGTTATTATTATGTTTTATAACACGTTATCAGCACGAGTCTCTACCAATAAGTTGCTCGTTAAAACACGATATGATTGCTCCGAATGTTAGTAACTTCTTACCAGATCTTTTATTATGTTTTTCTGAATTGCATATTATATCATTGATTTATTATGAACTATCTAAGTTTGTTATTCTCTATTGAGCTCTACGCGAGAATCAAGCATCAACGAAGGTAAAAGGTATATGTGCTTCTCTTACCTGTTTTGGTTGAAGAGTAAGTAAAACATATAATTAGTCTTATTATCATATCTCTACTCAAGTGGTTTCTTGAGGTCCCGCTTCTATTATAATTTATATGATCTTATCCTTACCTCTTCAATTGCCTAAAATAAAAGTAAGCATATGAGGACTAAAGTTACTTTGATAACTTTTTATATTGGCAGAAGATCACAAGCCTCTGAATGCAAAATACATAGCGTTGGTATATTTGCAAGATCTATGATGATCAATATTAAAATAATATTTGATAATTTGATGATTAATATTAAAATAATATATGGTATGCAAAAGTTATTGTGATGTATTGCTGTTAATAGTTTTTGCGAAACATGTGTTTATTTTATCCTTGAAGGAAATAATTAAAGAAAGAAATAATGCATTCCAGTAGATTGCATAAAAGTATTTTTCCTTTATTAACTTATTCTTGAAGGATTAGATCTTGTATTTGTTACAGTGAAAATCCCACTGGAATTTATTTAAAGCCAAAATTTTCAGTTGGCTTAATACCATTTCTTGAAGTGAATGGAACTAAAATTCCCCGATATGAATTAAAATTTGATTTTTCGAAGCGAATTGAAAATTGAATTCCCTGAAGTGAATAAAATTAAAAGTGGGTAGAACTTCATTCCATGAAGTGAATGAAATAGAAATTCCTTAAAGGAATATAATTGAAATTTCCCAAAGATGAGTGAAATTAAATTTTCTGAAGTGAATGGGATTGAAATCCCCTGAAGTAGATAATATTTATTTTTCTGAAGAAAATAAAATTACATTCCTTGCAGCAAATGAAACTATATTCCCCGGAGTGAATAAAGTTGTGTTCTCCAAAAATGAATGAAATTAGATTCTCGAAGTGAATCAAAATTGCAAAATCTCTGAAGTGAATATAATCGCTAATTCTTTAAAGTGAATGGACCTAACTCCTCGAAACCTGAAGTTTCACGTGAGATATCTTGAAGGAACCTGAAGTTCACCATGATGCATCTTTGATACCTCACTGTAATATAGGTTGGAATACAATAAGCAGTGTGAACCTGAAGTTCCAGAGATTATTCAATTGCAGAGTATTGCAAATAATTTACCAGATGCAAAGAATATTGTGAAATCACAATTACTCGCTATGAAGGTGTCGACACAAATTCATGTCCTAGAAGGACATATAGCATATACCATAGCATATGCATCTAAGGCATGCTAGAAGTATGTTATACTTGTCAGTGCGAAAGATATTATACATTTGAAAAGGGAGAACACATAAGAAATACAGAAATTATGAAACTCGAAGATTTGATATCTTTAAGGCGCACGACAGAATTTATAGGACCAATCGACATTGGTAAACTCACAATCCCGGAAGAGATTAACGAATAATAGTCCCTGGGGAGACTAAGGTACCTGGAAATGACGATTTCCTAGAAATGACGATTTCCATAAAATTAAGTATCTACCAGAATATATGATCTTTTATCATTAATTCTTTTGGTTAATATACTTTACGATTCATCTATTAAGAGTTTTCTATGCACTTGCCTTGCAAGTAATGTTACTGGAAAGACAATCGAGTCCTTCATAGAAAGGATTAAAATAGATCACATCTTGTCTTGAGGTTATAACTCATAGTTAGTACCTCATTTTATTTAAGCTTATCGATATCTTTTATGAAGATGTTCTTTCTAATTTTGTGGGCATAAAGCTTGAGTTTAATTAATGCTTTAACCACTCCCATATATAGCTTTCCATTTGGTTGTAAAATAATGTAGTAACACATAAATGTGCTTCTAATGCAAATGCTAAGCCTACACAGTTATGGTAGTGAAATTTATATTACTATATGGAAAGTGGAGCCTCATTAAAATCATGAATGATATATCCACTAAACTAATCAGTGGAGAGTCAACACATATTCTCTGGATATAAATTTGGCTTGGCATGGCAATTAATGTGCAGGTGGTTTATATTAATCATAATGATTTGTTTCATTAGATTTAGAATGTTGTTAATTCCTATGATCTGAATGTTATAAGCTGAAATTCTAGACTGCACATATCTATCTTTTCTGATTCAGCTACCTATTTAAATGATCTCTAAAAGCTCTGAAAATGCACAGGCTTATAGTTCATTATGTGTAGATGGGTTTAGGCTCAAACGGATCCTAATTCGGAGTTATATTCATCAAGTTATGGTCTTTAGAAATTAACTGTGCAAGCTGCCTGCACCTACGCGAAAATCAGAAACTCACTGTTTTGGATTTTTAGACACCTCTTAACGACATAATTAGACCTTACCCATAAAAGAGAATTTGTTTCTCAAGGTCTTGGGTATATCGTGTAAAAATTTCAGCCAATTTGGACAACGTTTACTATGTCAAACGTGCTCTACAATCTAGTCGCACAAATCTGCCAGATTTCTCACATATACACTAATGCTCACTTAGCTTGTTTTGTTTGCACTTCATGCATATATATGTTATACTTTGGAAATATCAAAGTCGGATTTGATAAAACTTGGTTATGACAATAAAAGCGCTCCAGTTGAGTCTTCATTTTCATTAATTTAATCATTATAGTTGAAATGTCCACTAACAAGTATGCCTTTATGTAAAAAGGAGAAGTATATACTTAAAGAGATGCTGAGCATGATTGGTTATAACCTTAATTTAAGAAAGGTTGTTTTCTCTTTTTATTGTTTTGCTCCATGTTTTTTTTAAGGGAGAGATATTGTTTCACTTAATATACTCAAGTATTATATGCATTATCAATCCCATATCTACTAGAAAGATATGTGCATTTCTCGTGTGTGTGATTGAGGGGGAGCATCTATGCTAATGTTATGTTATTTTCAATCCCACAACACTTGGATATTGCAAGGAGTATACCATATAGTTATCTATATATTTGCGAGGTGTGTACCATTCCCTTCAATTGATTAAAGCTTCACATGGAACGCGTTAGTATGCCATGTAGGTACGCTTTGGATTATATTCTCATATGGTGACTTTAATTCTATTATCAATGTATGAATATGTTCCTATGCTTCTTCTCATGAAAATGGCAACAACTTGCCAATATAAATCACGTAATATTGACATTGAAATTCTTGAAGAACTTATTATGCATGAAGCATATGATATTCAAGTTCTTGAAGAACTTACTATGCCTGAAGCATATAACTCGAAATCCCGGGAAAATGTAATCGATTACAAAGATCTTTGTGAGAATGAAAACATTCTGGAAGAATGTGGTCTAAGCTTCTTAGTATATGTTGATATTTTGTTAATCATATATCATGTTAAGAAGTATTATCTCCTTGTAGATCTCTATTTGTTGTCCATTGCATTACTGCTTTACAATTTAAGTTTATTAATTATTGCTGAAATATATGCTGATGATTCTTGAATAAAGGCTCTTGAAGAGCCTATACAAGTGAGAGTTTGTCGACATGAAGATCGAGTACTCACTGACAAAATAATATGGAAAGCATTAGAGTGATAAAGATTATATGACTACAGTCCTAATATTGAAAAAGGACGCTTGGAAATATAATGAGATAACTATTGGTCCTGAAGTACTATATTTCAGTCTTATTGGTCCAATGATATATCTTACTAATAATAGAAGACCAGGAAATTGTCTTCCGTTAATTTATTAGCAAAATATAGTGTGATTCCAACCTGAAGTCATTGGAATAAAATTGAGCACATGTCATTCTATCTATGTGGAACATCAAATATGGACTTATCATATCCAAGATGGTTGAAATCATCATACGTTGGCCCTGTAGATGCTGACCATTTATCTGACTCCTGCAAAACAAGATCATAGATAGTCTATGTAGTGATAGCTATATTGTGACAATCCATGAAACAAACCATGAAGTTTGCATCTTCAAATCATGCTGGGAATCTGGCAATCCATAAGGCTAGTTGAGAATATATATTGGTTGAGATCTATGTTCGGGAATTACGTGGATTACCCGTCAAAAGAAATAGTCTGATCAGAGGTGGCACACAGAAGGTAACATGACGAAGAAGATCAAACTATAATATATCTTCACACATGAGCTTTAAATGGTATCGTTGATATCCAACAAGTAAACGCAAGTGAAAATCCAGCAGATTTGTTCACTAACGCTTTACTAACAAAGATTAAAAAGTACATGCTCAGAAATGTCGAATGCATTACTTGTAAGATCTGTCACCATGACTCATGTTGTAATGAGGGAGAGAATGTATTTGTGCGTTGTACTCTTTTTCCTTCATCAAGGTTTTTCTCCCATTGGGTTTTTCCTGATAAGGTTTTAATGAGGCAAGACAAATACGCTATATATGATACAAGCATGGCGAGCCAAAGTTCTTTTGCATGGATAGACTCCAAAACAAAGTGAAAGTGAAAAATCCAGCAGATTTATTCACTAAAGCAGTGAAAGTGAAAAATCCAGCAAATTTATTCACTACAGCATTACCACCAACAATTTTTAAATCACATGTGCAAAGATGTGGAATGCGTTGCTTGAAAGAATTATCTCATGCCATGTGGGGGAGACGCTATTTCTACGTGCACTGTACTCTTTTTCCTTTACCAAGATTTTTATCCCACTGGGTTTTTTTTTTATGGTAAGGTTTTAACGAGGCAAGCCAAATAAGAATAATGTACTATTTTCCTTTTGTCAAGTTTTTATCCCATTGGGTTTTCTTGACAAGGTTTTTAATGAGACATATTCTTAAGCAATAAATATCCAAGGGAGAGTGTTGTGAAAGTATGGATATTTGTTGACAACGTTGTGTCAAGAAAAATACGTTAACTGTCGGCTGGCGTCTGAACGAAGAGAACAATTCAATTCTATCTTGAATTGCAAAGCCACGTGGAAGAATTGTTGTTGAAGATTGCTATGATGATATATTAGTTTAGATAAAATATATTAGTGCTCTTATTATATATTAGTCTAACTTAATGCTTTACCCACTTTATGTAATAATATCAACCTTTATTGTATATATATACGTAGTATGCAGAAGATGAAAGATAAGCAAAAGAGAATTGCAAGAATCGAGTTCAGAGAATTTCTCAGTTATTTTGTTTACGTTATTATTATGTTTTATAACACTTCCTTAATTTTTAGATTATTTAGATTGTTGCATGCTCAGTGTGCCACTAACTTTGTTTATCAAATATGTTAGAGAAGCAAGTTTGAAAATTTTAGCTAAGAGAGAGAGAGTCAAACTGGTCTTATTATTCCATTTATATATACATATATTTGAAGTCAAATTAGATTCTCTTCTCATTATAGACAATGTAATTGCCTTTTTCACACTTATTGGAGAACTCATTAGATGGTAATGAACAACTACATTCCTTATGCCAGTCTTATGAGAGTACTTCGATTGTAATTTTTAAGGATCTTCTCACTTAGCATCCAAGAAGGGTGAGGCAATGACACTTGTCTCTCAAATAATTTTCTGTGGTGACTTGTGATTTCATTTACAAGTCATTACAAATACTGACAAAGTATATTTTCTCTTATTTTTTCTGTAATTATATTCCAAAAATACCCTTTACATATTTTGAGAAGAAAATGAAGTGGAAAAAAGAAATATAATCATTCCTTCAACTATATTGTCATTGCAACTATTTTGCAGCAAAAGATTACTTTGAATGCATTATGTATCACAATCCATCCAAAAGTTCAAACTTCCAATGAATAAGACTAATATAACTCAACCAAAATGTGGCATACTATCTACTGTTGTTTTGGAAAGAATGAAAAAAATGTTTGAAATTTTATCTGAACTTCATATAGAAACTTATGGTTTGTAATGCAATTAATCTTGTATTTTTGCATAAGTTAGTGATACTGCGATATATTATTTTTGAGTAAATTTAAAATATGTTAAAGTGGCCTATAAAACCATTTAGGCAGAAAATTACACTATCCAATATATGAGGGGTATTAAGTGAAAATTTCTTAGGTTCTATATTAATATAGCTAAAAGAAAGTCAAAAGTAGTCATATTATTTCATTTATACATACATATATTTAAAGTCAATAGATTTTCTTTTCTCATTATAGACAATGTAATTGGCTATATCAAACTTATTGAAGAATTCTATCTATGATAAGATGCTAATAAACACCTACAGTTATTTTGGCAGTCTTTTATGAAAATATTTATATTCTGATTTTCAGTGGTGACTTGTGATTTCATTTACAAGTCAATACAAATATTAACAGAGTATATTTGCAGTTATTTTTTTTCTGTATTTATATTCTAAAAATACCATTTACTTGCACTCTATTGAAAGTCGCTTATTAATATTTTGGAGCACAAAATGAAAAGGGAAAAGAAAAAGTATAATCATTCCTTCAACTATATTGTCATTGCAACTATTTCTGCAACAAAAGATTACTTTGAATTCATCATGTATCACCATCCATCCAAAGTTCAAACTTCCAATGGATAAAACTATCATAAGTCATCCAAAAATTGACAAACTATCTACAGTTGTTTTGGAAAGAATTAGATTTTTTTTTCTAAATTTTATATAAAAATTTATGATTTGTAATGCAATCTTGTATTTTTTTTTCATAATTTTTATATTGAGATGCTAGGCTTCTTTTGCAATGTCCAAACAAATTCGAGGATAATTTTTTCTTTTTCAATTTGATGAAAGTGATTAATGTTTTACTTTTGTTTTGTAGATCCTGAAATAAAAGAGACATTTGAGCGCATAGGCAAAGAAATAGTACGCAAATGTGGTTATCTCCCTCTAACAATCTCTGCACTAGGAGGAGTTTTGAGAGAGAAAAGTTCTGTCAAGGAGTGGGAGATAGTGAATGGAAACATTGACTTGTATTTAAGGAAGAGAGAAGGTAGTGAAGAAGCAAGTGGATCAGTGCTCCATGTATTGGCATTGAGCTACGATGAACTTCCATATTATCTAAAGCCATGTTTCCTTTATATGGGGAGTTATCAAGAGGATGAAGTGATAGAGACAAAAACGATGTATCAACTGTGGATAGCAGAAGGACTGGTATTACCAAAGCACTGTGGAGAAGGAGAAACAATGCTAGAAGTGGCAGAGCGCTATCTAAATGAGTTGGCCTCAAGGTGTATGGTTGAAGTAGAAATGGATGATATGTCAATGGTTCCAACGTTTGAATCATGTCGACTTCACGATCTCATGAGAGACCTATGTTTGGTTAAGGGAAAAGAAGAAGACTTTTTCAAGGTCATCAATATCGACGGTCGAGAACTACCAGCAATAGACCTTTCTCATGTCTCTGATAATGGACGCAGATTGGGCATCTATTCAAGTGAAGTTCAAGTTGAGTTTGAAGTGAGAAACTATAAGACGCTCTTTGAACAAGTAAATGGTCAATTCCTTCGCAATTTTTTTATTCTCTCAGAATCTTACATTGCTTAGAGTTCTTCGGTTAGAGGGTTGCAAATTCAAGTTTCCAAAAGAAATCAGTAATCTGATTCACCTCAGGTATCTAAGTCTTTATCGTTCCATAGTGAAAGAATTGGCTTCATCTATGTGTAATTTGCCATATTTACAGACTCTTGATCTGAGGACACGGGGTCAAATTTATTTACCCAATATATTTTGGAAGATGAAGCGGCTAAGACACCTCTATCTTGATATTTATAACCGTGGACCAGAAGGATTACAATTCAACGACTTGAGTGAGCTGGAGACTTTACATGGCTTTAGATTTTCAACGGACGAACCTGCTGATCTCTCACAATTGGTTAATCTTCGATCTTTCATTGGAAGACTAGATAACTTTGCCTCGCCCCAAATCATCGACCAGATTAATCACTTGAGAAAGATCAAGTGGATGCTTCTTGAAATGTTTCCATCCGGTTTTACGACTGAAAATGGTTCAGATCTTGTGAGAAAGTTGTTCTTGTGTGAAAAGCTTAATTTTTTGTTTATAGACAATCCTATAGGTAAGTTTCCACCATATGAACCCAAATTCTGTCCAAATCTCACGAGTTTAATGTTGATAGATTCTAAAATGGAGGAAGACCCTATGCAATTTTTGAAGAAACTTCCCAACTTACGAAACTATCCTTGTTTGTCGATGTCTTTGTTGGGAAAGAGATGGTTTGCAATGGGATGGGTTTCCCTGAACTCAGATTTCTTGAACTAGATGGTTTTCCAAACTTGAAGAAATGGAGAGTAGATGAAGGTGCCTTGCGCAATCTATCTCATTTAACAATTTGTAAATGTCCCAAATTGGAGACAATAACTAAAGGGTTGAATTTTTCAGCCCTTAAAAGATTTGATTTGTCCAACATGCCTGAAGAATTCACGCAAAAGTATAAAAAGCTTTATGAGCAAGAAAAAAAGAAGTTAGATGGTTAAGCATTGTTGATAAAGAACTCATATTCGTGCATTGTGGCACAAGTTTTGGTGCTTAGGAATGTTGAAAAATTCATGTGTAGGTAAATTTATTTCAGTTATTTCCTGTAAATTGGAAGGCATATCATTTTTTCGCTTATAAGTGATGGAATTGAATCTCTACCTGGTTGGGCTTCAGGTGTTTGAGGATATGTTTAGGCGAGAACTTTACAACTTTGGACACTAGAGGTAAGTAAAGGACCTCAATTCTGGTTACTTTCCCTAAATGAGACCATGCTATTGTGTTTGTTTATTTTCTTTTTTTTCTTTTTGTGTGAACTCTTGAAGCCATTGACGATCTCTCTTGTTGAGTTGTCTCATTCTTTAGACATATCCCAACTGATGAATTTCTGTAATTATCTGTGCCATTGGTACTCCTTTTGATAATCCTCATTCCGATTGAGCGTGCTCGTTTGCATATTCAATTGTTACTCTATTTTTAGAACCCAAGATTTAACTCAAAAACTATTGTTTCACCTTTAAATCTGCAAAGTGGATACAATATATCATTCTACATTATATAGGGCTATTGCTTACTAGCTTGCACTCAAAACTTATTAAGAAAACTTTGTCGATGGCCTTTAATATATGCACAAAGTTGTACACTTTATGGTTGTTGAATTGTCTTGTGAATCAACATATGAGTTCTTTTCCATTTCTCGACTTTGTTTTCAATCTGATTATCTGTTTCTTCTTTTAGTTTTCAATCTGTTTATGAGAATGTTTCCGCTGCGATTGTTGAAGATGTGGAAATTTCTGTGGAAGCAGCTTGGGGAGCACTGGCTCAAGACTGAGACTCGATGTATTTGATGAGATTGTAACTATATATGCTTGCATATGTGTACTGAAACTACTAGCTATTACCCTATGGTTTGGGACATGTACATGAAAATTTGTCTGTCAATTTAGTTTTTGTCACAGGGATTGTAAACTTTTTATATCATTTTGTCGTGAAGAATTGATGTATTAATTATACAATGTGCCACTCATTTCAGTATGCTCATTTTTTGTGTTTCTTTTGATATAATTTACTCATAAGATGAAGGTCTATCATCTTACTATTATATGTTCAAGTACTCGTGCTCTGCATTTGCTTGCATATAATAGAGAAAATCTGGATTCGCAAAACTTATATGGTTGTTTATGTCATCCTGGAAGATATGTAGGCTTGCTATGGCTTTGGATAGTAGGGACCGTTGAGTTGAAAATTGCACGAGCATTGTTATATATTGTCTTATTTTCATTACCCATTTATCATTTCTTATGTGAATACTTAATTGGCATGATAAATAACAAACTTTTTAGTTCTTTATTTATTTAGCATGCCTACTAAGAATTCAAATATGAGATAATAAATAAGTGATAAAAATAAAGTAATATATAGGATTTCTTTCACTCCACATAGGTGTTATTTTTTCTAGTTTTACTCACAAAATACTGTACCTCCCAACATGCTTCATGTATCCTCGGTGTATCTTCTTTCCTCAAGAAACCTTGTAGAGTGAGACATGAAATGGAAAATATGTTCATATCTTGTTACGGATCTTCTTACTCGCTGGTTGGGTTAAATAATCTGTGGACTATTTATCGTAATAAACATTAATGAGTAATTCAGTTTTTGCCATGTTCGAGAATGTGAGGAAGCATTGAACCTATTTTATGGTCTATTATAAAATGAAAAACAAATAAATTTCACATTCAATAAATATGGCTGCAAATGAACCATGTTCGTAAATGGTAGGGTACTTGATTCAATAGCATTGGGACGAGTCAATATCCAGCTCAATCTTATTAATGTATATTCACTAGACTCGTATGAATCACTCAGGGTATCCTAGAGAGTCGACTCTTCAGCGTGAATTATAATTTGATTATCTTAAAGTGATATAAGGTTACGAAGTTCATTAGTAATAGAAACAATTTTTTGATTTAAAATTTATGAAACTTAATTATTAGGTTGCCGAAACAAGATTGAATAAGACCAAACAAATTGAAATGTAAACAGAGATGTTTAATAATTACAATAAAAAAGGAAAATATCAGAACTAATAGTCATTTTCTATCATTTTAAATAAATCTGAAATTATTTTATTCAAAGTAAATACCAAATGGTCCACAAAACTTTTGATAGGACTTTATTATCAAAAAGTAGGAAAAAGTAAGACATTTTTTTTTTTTTTTTTTTGTCTAAGCAAGCAAAAGGAAAAATTAAGTCTTATTAATAATTCTTTATTGTTTTCCGCTTGTTAGTCAAATAGTGCTCCGATCAATTTATGCAGACTTCAATTTGATCGACCCTTTTGCCTTCATATAAGTTGAACAATAGCAATAGATTATTCAGGGGCGGAGCGAGGACAATAATGTTGGGGGCTGAAATTTTTTTTTTTTGTATTGTGCTTTTTATACAGTTTTTTATTTTAGTATAAAAGATTGTATAATATTTTTTGTACAATATTTTTTAGTTAGTACTACTTCAAGGTATTTTATAGTTTGTACAGTATTTTTTATACAATTTTGCACTAAAACAATATTTAACATGATTACGCTAGCTAGTCATGTAAACAATTAAATAAACTCAGTATCACAGCAAGACTAAATAAATTTCACTTGGTCATTGTTAATTTATAATAAATATTCTTAATTACCTATTATTGAAAAATAAAAAATAAGAAATTAACTAAAAAATTTAATCAAACCCAATGATATATTTACAGGGAGATTTTTGAGAAGAAAATGAAGATGATGATAGTTTGTTTTTAAAAAAAAAAGTGCAACACAACTTTTAATTTTTCGGCAATTGGAAAAGGGCCATTCCTTGTTTTTAATATTGGCAAAGGGCCTTTTCCTTTACTCTTTTTTTTTTTTTGTTTCACCAACGTAACTAGGCTGCTAAGCGAAAAATCACCATGTTGCAGCCGTGGAGAATCGAACCTGTGCCAGCAGCATGGATATGTTTGCAACTAACCACCAAACTAATTCATATCTTGTGAATTTTAACAACTTTTTTAATATTTATTGGGGGCCAAATCTATTTTTCAAAAAAAATATACATTAAGCCCCCCCCCCCCGGCCCTCCCTCCGTCCGCCCCTGAGATTATTTGCTTCCAATCTCAATTCTAACTAATGAAACTATCCCCTTAAATTAGCGTCATTAAATAGTTATTTTAGGCTCTCATATCTATAATCATGATCCCAGATTATGATACTATTCGGATAACTACACAACTAAAGCCTTCTAGGGACTATTATTGACTATTCCAAGAATATTGGAGAGACTTAGAGCTCACAGTGCGTTGCTAATCCTCATAATAGGGTAACGGTTGAGGTTAGATGACTCAAGCCTTCTAGGAGTTTCAAATTGAATGTGAATGACAGTACTCGGGGAGATTCGGGACCTGAAGGAGCAGGGAGCATAATCCGCGACAGATTTGGTCAGTGGGTTTCGGGGTTTGTAGTTAATCTTGGAACCTCTTCTAGTCTTCGAGCCGAATTATATACTCTTTGGAAAGGTCTGAATTTGACAGAGGCGTGCCACTTTGAATAAATAATCATTGAAACATACTTTATTTTAGTCGTCAATCTGATCAATGGAAGTCCGTCAAACTCCAGGCCTTGACGCCCAATGATTGAAGATTGTAAGCAAATCCTATCTAACAATGATAGCTTCAAAATCACTCATATTTTCAGAGAGGCTAATAAGCATGTAGATTTTTTGGCTCGATTTGAAATGACGTAGCCATTGGGCACCTCTTGAATTGTTACACCCCATGAATCTTTAAGGCGTCTTAGAGAGAGTGACATCAGAAGAGAATCATCTTCCTTTAAAAACATAATCGCACAACTGACCTTTATCTCCCTTTGAAAAAAAATAAAAAGTCTGCTCGCTCCTTTACACCCCCACTTCTGATGACCCAAACTCAATCATGATACTATTCGGATCAGAGTATGCCCACTACAAGTACTAGAATAGTTACCAAAATCTTCATTTTACAATAAGGGTTTATAACCTATCAGGTCCTTTATTTTTGTGGCTATTGACTAGTTGGTCCCTCATTTTCAAAACGATCATATGTTAGTCCCTTATCTTTTAAAATTGTGCCACTGTCATTCCTTCCGTCTATTTTTTAACAGATTGAACATGTATCATGCATGTGAGTCACTTTATTGAGGACATAATTGTCATTTCAGCTTAATTAGCATATTTTCTCTTATTTTATACCCAATCCCTAGCCGACTGAAAACCCACAAACCAAATCCCTAAATCATTCCTATAGCCCCAAATCCCTAAATCGTGCATATAGCCCCAAATTCCCCCAAATCCCTCTTCTCCTTCTTCCTATATTCTCTCATCTCTTGCTCGTCATCAACGATTTCACTTTTGCTCTTGCATACCCAATTTGAAGACAAGTGAGCTTTGGGGTCTACGTGTGGTATTGAAATGATTTATGAGAAGAAAGTAGAAGTTATTGATATTGCATCTGATGAGAATGATGTTGAGGAGGTTATAATAGTTGATGTAAATGACAATGAGGATTTTGGAAGTTTAAGCCTTGGATTAGGGACTGTTATGGTAGACAGGGATGTGAGTGGAAAATGAAAAGAATTTGGATTTTCTCCATCAACAATTATTCCAAAAAAAAATTATATTCTAAAAATGAAAAGGAAAAAATTTGTGGATTTGATGGTCTTTAGTAGTATCATTTCAAGTATGAAGAATTATGTTGTAACAGAAAAGGTGTGGAATATAAGGGAAGCACATGAGTAGAACACGTGAAGAGCAAGGAGGAACAACTATAAGAAGGAGAGTAGCAAAGAAGAATAGGAAGGAGAGTTCTTAGCTTAATTTTTCTGTTAAGTTTTTAGAGGTGGTTCCTCCATAACCGCTATTGTATTTTTTTATTTCAGTGAGAAAAATTAAAATTCTGCCTTCAATTCTTTCTTTGTTCTCTATTGCTTTTGATTTTTTTTGTTCTTTCTTCTGCAAATTATATATAAACTGTTACACAATGTAGCTTGACTTGTCTTCAACCTTTTTTTCTTAACCTTGTTTTCCCTCTTTCCTTTGGTGAAAGACAAAGGCATTGTTTTGTAAATACCGACTTTGCATGTTATTCCCTGTTGAGCTTCCTCTTCGAATTTCTCCTCCTTGCTAAAGATATCCATTCTCTTTGTCTCTTTCTTCTTGTTCTTTCCCTCGCTTTTGCCATTCGAGTAATCTTTCCTTCCCTTTTTCCTTTGGAAAAGAAAAGAAATAGCTGGATCACTTCTTTGATGTTGTAACTTGTATTTTGAAGAATGTTGCTGGACTCCAACATTTGAACAGAATGAGAAGAGGCGGCTCAATTAGGGATTTCAAGTAAATGGGTAGTTAGGGATTTGGGGTGGAATTGATAATAGATATTATTATGGCTAAAAGTCGATTTTGCCTTTAAATGATTATTATGCCCTCAATAAAATGACTTACGTGCATGACACATATTTAATTTATTAAAAAATAAACGGTAAAATCAACAATGACACAATTTTAAAAAATAAAAAATTAATATATAATCATTTTAAAAATAAAAGAACAACTAATCAATAATCACAAAAATAAATGACCTGATAGGTTATAAATAATTAAGACCCACAACACAAAAAACGTCAATACTCGTACTTGCTAGTTACCACTTAGCAGTGGCATATAAAAATGCTTGCGTTGTTGCGCAAAACCAAAACCATGTCATGCCTTGTCAGCCGATTATTATCATCTCCTCTTTTCTCTACTACCAATAATAATCCTCTTCTCAAACCATCTCTCTCTCACTCTTTCCAGAACCCTCTTCATCTCTCTGTAATCTCTCTCTATATGTATATATATTCATGATATTTTTGTAATTAATCAATTAACTAATGGTTATTGATTTCTTTTTTCTTTTTTCTTTTTTCTTTTTTCTTTTTTTGGTGGTGGTTTTAGAGTTTGTTGAGATCAAAATCAAGGCAGATAACATCTGGGTATTGTTTGCGTGGGGTGAGAGCTATGGCATCAATGGTGGGCGTGCAAGACCCAGAATCTATAACCTACTTAAAGCAGCAAGAAGCTTCGGAGATTGATGAGATTCTAATGGGCCCACTTGGTTTCAGTGTTGATCAGCTCATGGTTAACTCTTCATTTTCTTATTTATTTATTTATAATTTCTTTTAAGTTCTAGTTTTATTATTATTATTATTATTATTTTGAGTTTTGTTCAATTGATGCTTTTGTTGTTCAAATTGTGTTCTAATTGTTTACAGGAATTAGCTGGTTTGAGTGTGGCCACCGCCATAGCAAAGGTTAGTAACTTTTGAGCTACATTTTGTATTTCTGTACTAAATTGAGTGTGCAGTCTGCAAAATGCAAGTTAAGGCTATGTATAATAGACCAAAAGTAGTTTCATCCCTTCCCGAACCTATGTGCAAAGTAGGAGCTTTGTGCATCGGGCTGTCATTTCAGCTTTTTACATGCTTTAGGAGAGTCACATTGGGCCCAATTGTCGGCTCTTAATATCAATATTAATCTTTTACAAACTCAAATATGAGTGACTCCACGTTAAACCAAACTTGTGCTCGGTTTTGATGGTGTGGGATTTGAGAAATGGTTGTCAAAACTGAATTGATGCTTTTTGTTTTCTGAATAAGGCACGTGAGTGAAAATCAAGTCATTATGCAAAAGATTTTGTGACGACATTAAATCAAGTTTCAAGAGAATAATGACAAAAAGAAGTGGTGAGAGAACGTCAAATTAAAGAGGAGAAAGAAATTAATGCAAAGAAGTTTTGGCATTTGGGTGGTCTTTAAATTCCAATGTAGAAAAATACAGGCCTCTTCCCCTCATCTAGTCTGCTGGTGTATTATGATGATGAGAGGAACAAGAGTCTTGTGCTCATAACAAGGGGAGTCCCTGACGTGAATTAAGCATTGAGATTAACTCGTGACACGAATGTTTAAGGATATCTAGGATGCTAATTTCCTAGTTTTTAATGCTCTATGATATGTAAAAGATAATTTGATGATAAGAAGAGATTGAAATGAGCATATGAAAGATAATTTAATGATAAGAAGAGATTGAAATGACCATATACTTGAGAGCTTCCTGTTTGATAGGAAAAACATACCTGTTGCTTTTGCGCATAGCCACAAATTCGTCTCAAATTCCAAGCTGCTCAGCCTTGGTGATATTGCATTTTTGTGTGCCCGATCTTGGTACCCACTATTATATATGGTATCTAAATTGCTACTATTTGCAAATCAAAAGTTTACTATCTTATTGATTGTAAGCATTGCTATATTAATTTCATTTTATATTGCGGGTGCGCAGCCTTGGTGATATTGCGTTTTTGTGTGCCCAATCTTGTTACCCACTATTATATATGGTATCTAAATTGCTACTATTTGCAAATCAAAAGTTTACCATCTTATTGATTGTAAGCATTGCTATATTAATTTCATTTTATATTGCGGGTATATATACATATGAGTTAAGCCATTTACATATTGATTAAAAAAGATTGCTACATTCATGCTAATGAAAAGGCAAGAATTCTAAAGATTGTTTTTGCATTTTTGAGCACTGAACCGGCCCTAAAGTTTCCATTCTACTCGCGCTTGCTTTTACATTTTTGGGGCTAATGTTCCATTATCTTAAAAGAAATGTTTACTGTATAATATGAAGATGTTAAGTTCATAATTTCCTTTGACAGGTCTATAACTCGAGTGAATACAGTTGTGTTCTTGCAATTTGTGGTCCAGGCAATAATGGTGGTGATGGTCTTGTAGCTGGCTGCTCGTCATTTACATCACTTTGGATATGAACCTTCGATTTGTTATCCAAAGCGTACTCCTAAGCCTCTTTATAATGGTCTGGTGACTCAGGTATAGGCTTATACTCAACTTTCTAGAAAATCAGTTTACCTAGTAATCTTTAGCAGTGCTTATGCAGGAGCATTTTTATAGCTCGAATCACTCTCAGTTACTTTCCTGTCAGTGGAAGATCTCCCTCTGGACTTATCAGAAAGCTTTGACATTCTGGTGGATGCAATGTTTGAATTCTCATCCCATGGTAAACCTGGTTCTTGACATACTTTATTATGATAATCTTATGTTTGGAGGCATGCCATAATAAATCTATCATATTCTATTATGATAATCTTCTGTTTGGAGGCATGCCAGAATAAATCTATCATAGTGTCATAGTTAAAGTCATATAGATGGGGATAGTGAGACCAGAATGATAAAGAATTTCCACCTTTAGCTGGACTCGGGGTCCAGCTTAGTTAAGTGGTCTTAGTAGCCATAACTTTTTTTAGGGCATGCAAACGTACAATTGTGAATCCACAGGACTCCACAAAGTAAAAAGAAAAAGAGCAACATCTTTCGTGTTTCTCCCTCTGTATATTGTCTACTTACTCATGCTTGGTCCTGACTAGCAAGAAATCACACTTAATATAAACTAATCTAATCATTTCGGCAGATTGATATGTTCAGGGAATCTTTAGCGTTTTGTCAAATGTATTATTCGTTGGAAAATGATGAATTTTTGGACATATTATAATTCAACTCTGATAATTCCGGAGGGAGATCAGAATGTCAAAGCTTTGACACATTGTAATGGAACGGATAGGGTTTAAATCCGAATTTAACTGGTATCCGACCCGATTATAAACCCGTTTACAAAACCGATAGAGTATCTGTTAGGGTTTGGTTTTTACAAGTGATTATCGATGGGTAGACCCGTAGGATTTGGTAATAGTAATTTAAAAAAACCCGAAACCCGAAAACTCGATTAGTAATTTAGTAAAAAATATTAATAAAAATATTTATATATTTACATACATATACAAATAATATATTACTTAAGAAAAGATAATTTTTTAATATTGGTCTAAGATTAATAGTTATGGGATATAGGCCAACTCTTATTATTTATGTTTACCTATTCTTTTTATCTATTTCAACTAATACAACTGCTCAATTACTGAATAATTCAAACGAAAATGATAATTTACATTTGTGACAATTACTTTATGTTTTTTTTTTTTCAGATTATTTTATATGATTATAGAAGGATGATAACTTCTCAGCATAAAGATTTTGTTTAATGTTTCTATTAAGTTTAAGTTTGATAACAGACAATAAATTTAATTTATGTTTTCTAATCTATTGCGATTTGTGATTATTTTAGTACTTTTTTTCATTTCTTTAAAAGCTTTTTTAGTTTTTCTTTAAAAAAAATAATTTTCTATTCACTAACGGGTTGGGTCGGGCATCCGCGAGTTTTTGAAAATTTAACTAGTTCGGATTTGGTAAGCAAAATCTAAACCCAATGGGTTTCCGTCACGGGTTTGGTAAAATATAATTTAAATGGGTTCGGGTTTGATTTTATAAATTTTAGCGAGTATTCGACCCGTTGCCATTCCTAAGATGGATGCTAGTTGCTCTGATGTACTATTTTATGTGTATTAGTGAACGGACTATTGTATTGTGCCTTAGCGAACTTAGGAAGAGCGATCTTATTAAGCCCATGGCATCACGATCCTATTAATATTTTGTGAATTTGCAAATATTCTATTATATCATAGACTTTATTGATAGGGGATCATGAAAGCTATTGAATTGATTACTCTATGAGCAGTGCTATATACTCTCTGTTTCCATCACTCATTTATCGCTTCCTATGTGATACTTAGTTGGCATATCATAATAATAAACTTTTTTAAATATCTTTCTTTTTCAACAATAAGGAATTTGAAATGGGATCTTTAAGTGAATACTTGAAAGTTGTGGTTGAGTACATAAAGAAGAGAGAGCTCTTTGTGGATTTAGTAACAATACGTCATATATAACTAGCTAAAGAGAATTAATGAGAAATATCTATTTGGTTTTAAAGACAAGGAAAAGGAATGAACTAAAAGTTTGTTTCCTGAAGACTTTTTGCACTTAAAAAGAGCACGATGCACTTGGAAACTTTGTGCATTCAGTGTATGTACATGTCTATTGCTTTTACTTCCCTTAAATTCTTTTATTCATCATCCAGGAAATTGAGTGACTCCTTTGTTCTTCTAACTTGGAACATAGATATAATCGATCAATGAAATTATTTTTTCAAAAACATCATCAAAAAAATAATGTAATAGAGTTTTAAACAGCAGACAGAAACTTATTTTGTCATATAGACAGAAAAATTATTACTTCTAAGAACTCAACGGTGCCTTTCCCCTCGAATCAGACAAAAAAAGAAGGGAATCCCATTGAGTTCTTACGATTTACAACTCAATTCATCTGATTATTATAAGGATGAACCCAATCCAGAATATGAACCATAAAAAAGTAGCTATTATAAAACCCATCAGTTACAATAACTATGATCCAAAGAAAAATCCTTCCAATAGTATCAGCCATTTACCCCACAATTTATTTATAACTTTTCGAAGTATTATGACACAATCAAGTATAGCTAGATGAAGCCAGGTAATCTTAAACAAAATATTGTGAGGCCAAGAGTGTAAACACTATAGGTTTTAAATTGTTACACTTTTGCTATCTGCTTCATTGCTTTAGCATTTTGTCAACCTTTATCCTCTTTAATAATTTCGTAAAATTGGGAGAAATTTTTTTCTTAAACTTGAAGTACTAAAGTTTTAGCTGAACAAATTATTGGCTTTATCTGCTTGACCCCTTAAAAGAACAATGCAATTCTAAGGAGCATGTACACCTTGTCGTTAGTCATGATCTAATTGTCTTTGTGCTGAACTTGGAATTACTTTTTCATCTTAGGCAAGCGTACGAGGCCATCCGTTTGATGGGTGCTTCCGTGTTGCAAACATGCCCTGGTATTTTTCCTCCATTTTCTTCCACTTACCATACATGTGGTTAGTCATAGAGTTAAATAAAACAGTGGAAGTTTAGGAAAGTAAAATGGCACATCCTTCCTGAACTGCTATTATATATCTCTAACTGGGAATACAAGAGCCACACTTTCAATATTTTAAGTACTTTTGTCTTGTATGTCCATTATGGGACTTTGTATTTACTAGTCTCTTCATTTCTGGAAGTTGGTTCTGGACATTGCCGAATGTACATTCATTAGATTAGGTACTGTAGGAGAGTGTAATTTCCTATTAGTAGTGATACTTGTAATTTTCTGAATCCAGTGGAATCACACAGCACATATATGGTCAGAGAACTGCCGTCATATGTCTAAAGGACGCTCCCACCCCTCAGAAGTATCCCCGTGACCCAGGTTCACCTGCAAAGTCACCACTCTAGGTAGCTAAACTTGCTTCTTGCTTGTAAAACTGTCTATATGAAATTTAATGTAAACTTGGAATCGCTGGATGCAAGGAAGAAACATGATCTACCATGTTATTAATCTGTAGATCTGCAAGTTGATGTATCTGATGTATCATGTATATTTGACATATAAATGTTTAACTCTTCCAGTTTATAAGGCTCCCCTCTCTCTCCCTATGTGATTGCTTCTGAGTGCACGCACTTGTGCTTTGAGCACGATAAGAAATCATGTATTTTTACTCTATTAGGTTCTTACCATTTAGATTTTATTTTTAGAGTTGAGATAGATGACAGTTTGGGATTCTTTTATTTAATTGAGGAATGAAAAAACTGAGAAAGAAAATAAAAATGTGATCTTGCAGGCTTAATACTATTCATTTAAAGCTGATCTTGTAGGCTTGGCATTACTCACTCTTGACGAAATTGGCTGGTTGGTTAGTTTAAAGAACTGTGTTTTCCTGACTTAACACCATTTTTTTTTTTGGTCAAGACTTAACACCATTCACTTGTGTGATTGTATGCTTAAAACTCTCATGAATGAAAAAAAAAAGGTAAATATCACTCTCCCCGTCCCCTTGTGAAACTCATATATATCAGCCCGCCCTCCTGTGTTAGCAAAACTATAAAAAAACCCTTCTATGATTTTTTAAAAATGACACATAGCCCCCCTTCATTTGCATGTCGTTTGTTTTTCCATCCAGAGTGTAACTCACGCACTTTATCCGTAGCTAAGAGTGGTTTTTGCCTTTATATGAACTAGATAATTGACTAAAATGCCTTTGTACTTACCTTTACCCAAAGAAAATTGAAAAAAAACATAAAACCCATCTTCCCCACCTGCCACCTACCACCCCCACCCCCACCCCATTAGCCCTTGTACAGCACACACACACACACAGCACGCACACACACAACACACACACATAGAACTCATACACGCACACACACACACGACACTAGTGGTCTTTGTTTTGATCTATATATGTATAAGACCGAGATATATATATATATATAAAATCTTCAACATGGTCTCTGTTTTGATCAATTTTTGGTTGTGTTCTCTGGTTACAGTTATATGTTGTTTCCAAATCGATTAAATCAATATTTGCTTGGTGTCACTAGTTTTAGATGTAAAGAACTTGGGCATGTGAAGTCTTTATAAGGATAATGATTCTTGCATAAATAAGATAACTGCAACATACTTGTTAATGGTGATCTCAGTCAGTTTTCTGTTAGCTGTTTGTTTTTTTATGTAATGTGTTTTGAATAGGTTCTGCTTATTCATAATTTTTCTGCAGCTGTGAGATGTGCGCCCTCTCTGGCGTTTTCTTAGTACACATTTTATAATCTGTCAACCAATAAATTAGTAAGTAAATAAAAGCATCCCACTGTGAATTATCATTGATTAGATTACAAACGTTTTGATTTTTACTTCAGTTTACTTTCTAATACCTAATAGACTATGTATAGCCGGAAGTGATATAGATTGTTAAGGCCCATTGAGTGGCTGGAGGTGGGCTCATTTTAATCATCAGGGACTCCCTATAGATGATAACACTCTACATCCGAGAAAGTTATATCCTTTTGAGATATCATCAGAACTGTTAAATGCTTTACTAAATTGATGATTTTTTTGATTAGTAAATCGACATTAGTAGTTGCATTAATCTTTTCTGTTTTGTTTTTTTTGTGTGTGTATTTGTATTGGTGTGTGGTGGCGGTGGCAGGCAGTGGCGGTGGTGGGGGGAGGGGGAGGACGTCGGGGCTGGGGAGGGGGGACGAGGTTAGGAAGATGATGATTTTTTTTTGGGGGTTTAAATAATGGGAGGAGAGAGAATAAAAAAAATGTATAACATAAGGGTGAAAATGTCATTTTAACAAAAATATTTATTGGCGTTAATTTAAAAGAGATGGAGGGGGGCGGTGCGTCGTTTTTTAAAAATTATAAGGGGATTTTTAATAGTTTTACGTAGAGGGACAAACTGATATATATAGATTTCACAAGAGAGTGGAGTGATATTTATCCAATATATATATATATACAGTAGAATCTCTTTAAATTAATAGCGTTGAGACCATCAAATTTTAATAATTTAACGAGATATTAATTTATTAATAAATTAATAACTATTAATTAATAGATAATTTTTTTTATTTTTTTGGCTTTATAGTAAACATATTATGATTATGATATCTTTTTTTAAAAAGTGACATATTTTTTCGGTCCAATTTAAAAAGATAAGTAATGAGAATAGAAGATAAAATTTAATTTAGTAGGATTAGAACAAAGTTTTTTTAATCTCGTATCCAAGTCCTTGTACGATTAGGATGAGAATTAATTTCTCTAATTTTATATTCTAATCTTTGCATGATTATCTCAATTTTTTCTCTTTAAATAATTAAATATGAGATTCAATTAGATTTGAAGTTCAACAAAAGACAATCTACTCTTGATTCATATTTTAAGAAAATTTTATAGTCAATTTATTTTGTACTTTTTAGTTAATTATTAATTTATAAAATATTTGGGTCAATAAAATACAAAGTAAATTTTTTAAATGTATTATCTTATAATTTTATTGAATTTATCAACTTTTTACACTGATCCCAAGTTGGAATCAGACATTTTTATTAATTAAAAAAATTATTAATTTATTGAGTATTAATTTAAAAAGGTTTTATTATATGTATATATATACATACACCCTGAACTACAGCCACATATCGGAAGGAAACAGCTGCTGACACATAGGCAGCATTGCATTCCATTGAGGTGCCTACATTCTATATAGATGAAGCCTTTAAGATTGTTTTTAGTTTACAATGCTTTAAAGTGTAGAATTTTCAGGTTGCCTTAGTTTTACTTCAGATTTTTCCAAGATTTGGCCTCTGCACATCTTAGAGTTGGAATTTCAAGTCTTCTGTTGATTTTTCAGAACTCGACAAAATATGATTTTGATATTTTAGCCTTTAATATAATCTTAACAAGAATAAGATCTAGAGTAGTCCAGCGAATAGTATATGTGGAGCAAATATTTAGGTTCTAATCCACTAGAACGTTTCTATTCCTCTGTGCATTGAATTGAGAAATCAGCAAAACAACTTACTTTATGAATAATATGAAGGTAAATTGAGCAATTAGTCTCCAATATTGTTACATTTTATTAAATTAGTCTTTATTGTTTCAATATTCTAATCCACTAGATAATTCTAAACCAAGCTACTTTATGAACAATATGAGGGTTGATTGAGCAATTATCATAAATTGGGATGAAGTTTTTGTTTCTATACAATTTTTTTAAGGAGTCCACAAATTTGTTTCTATAAAATGTAATGTAGACAACATGAGAAGGACATGATGATGATTAAATTATTCGGTCTTGATTCTATACATGTTTATTAATAGCTCATATGAAAAGTAACATCAGCCAGTTTGATTCACTTGGCTGCTGCATCAAGCTGTGCTTCTAATATTTCAAGTATTATGCCTAGATGTTACGTCTCTTTAGCTGCGAATTTCAACAAGCTGCGAACAGCTAGCCAGAAATGGGGGTGTAAAGAGAGCATCAAGGGGAAAAATAAAAATAAAAATAAAAAAGAGAGGAAAAGAAATTATTGATGGCTAGAAAAGACATTTAGAGTTGCCTTAATAGATAATTAGATGGATCCTTAACGGAGGGTTTTCATTTCTCACTTTTTAATAATAAGAGGGTTTAAATCACATTTATTAAACGTCGAAGGAGATGTCAATCAAATTTACCCTTATTTATAAATACTCTAAGTGGAAACTTACATGCAAAAACACCGAACTAATATTCTTTAAAATATCATACATGTTATGAAATATTAAATCATGAATATTCACAACTCAAATAAAAGATTGACACTAATACACAAATAAGTTTCTGGTGTAAATAGTATCATATGAATAGTATCGTGAATAGTGATTAGTGTGAAAAGTACCGAATAAACAGTACCACCGACAGTTACTGTTTAAATAGTAACCGTTGGTACTGTATAAATAGTAACTCATGATATTTTGTAAATAATAACAGGGTGAGTAATTTTTTTGTTTTTGGGATTTGTGGGGAGGACTAAAGCGTGTTGTGCAAATATATTGCAGGAGGGAGAGTCAGTGAAGGATCGTCTCTTACAATTTAAAGAATGATTTACCCATTATATCTTTTTTCAATAAAATTGTTCGCTCGTGCGGAGTTCTCAATAAAATCTTCTTCCTAAAGAGTTGGGTGAGCCTGAAATATATTATATAGATTTTTTATAAAAACAAACCTTAGGGGCCAGATGTAAGTGAATTTATGAAAATCACACCGACCAAACCAAATATGTATATTCTATTGAAATAGACACGGACCAAACCATATATATATATATATATATATATATTGAAAATTCATATTTATTGGCAATCAACCTCATGGAAGCAACACCCATTTTAACAACCCAAAATTTGGCCATATTCGTTGAACTTCTACAGTAAACTAATAGTTGCAGGCGGAGTTAATTTTTAAACTTTGCACTTAGATAATTTTAATGTTTTTTTATAAATGGATGGCGGTAAGTTTTGAACTCAGAACCTTTTTGGTTCTTAGACTCTAATACCATGTTAAATGACCACCTCATCTAAATGTTTAAAATGTTAGGGAGGGATTTATTTTATTATTTATCATCTTCAACATTAACATATATGGAAGGTGGAAGACCCCTCACGCGCGTGGATATACTGAGATGAGTCACATTTGGAAGATTGAATACACATGGTAGATTAACATATGTGGAATGTCCTCCTCACGTGTGACCTAATCTTCCACGTGTAACTACTCTCAAATTAGGTCACATTTGGAAAATTAAATATACATGGTAGATTAACACATGTGGAAGGTTGAATACATATGGGACACACGTCGAAGATTGAACACAAGTAGACCTAATTTGAGATGGGTCACACGCAAATAAATAAAACTGGACCAAGAGCTCAACTCTGATACCATGTTAAGAAGTCTGAGGTTCCATCTTAAAACCAATTGGTGTCAAGTGAAATAACACAGTATCTTATAAGGTGGTCTAAGAGTTTATGATTTTTCTATGTGGGACAAGTGTATATTTTAACAAACTGCACATCATATATATTTTAATACAACTTGTTCATATTTTTATTCGATCTCTTTCTTTATCAATGTTACTCTTGAAAAAATAAATATTTTTTTAATAAGACACCTTCATAAGAAAAATATCGAGGTGGATTAATTAATATTACTCTTAAAAAATAAGATTTTATATGTTACGACGAGTCTATAAAGTCACAAGCGCGTCTTAATAGAAATGTGAACAACTCAATCTTGATCTAAAGAGTTAAATCATTGGGTCTTGATTTGATCTTTATGCCCTTAGTTAATATTGAAAGTTCTAACAGAATATGACACCTTCAATTCTTAACTAAAATATGAAGGTTGAAAATATGGATAGTAGATAATCAATCATGTGAAATTGAACACCCTGTACACCCAAAAATTTGGCCATATCCTTTGAACAATCGTATAATATATTATGCAACTTGCTAACATTTTTATTTGGAGTTTTCCAATCATCCGGGTTATTTTTTGAATACTAATTTGTCTTCTACAAAGTGTGCCGCGTCACCAAAATAGATAATATTAAGGGTGAAGAAAAAATTGGCCACCAAAATGTCGTATAAATAAGATTATTAATGAGCAATAAGTTGGATACGTACGTGCGTTTGCAAAGTTCTTATTTTGTAAATAAGAGTATGACGGGATGTGCTTGAAGATGTAATATTGTAAGAGTAACTAATTAAATATTCTAATATATTAATTCAGTAAAATCGTATCAACCACCCACCCACCCACAATAAGCCAATCGCTGCGACGCGGTCTTTTTATTTTATAAGTAATTTTTTAATGTAAGTAACATCCATTGGCTGTCATGAGGTCTTGACTACTTACTCCGTATTTAAGAATGCTAAACTTTGCTCAAATCTCTCACAAAACTTTGCACAAATCTATCACAAATCCAAGAGAGCCTTAATATATCCCTCTTATATTCACATCACAGTAAAAGAAAAGAGTACTATGGCAGAAGCAGTTCTATCTGTTACTCTTGAAACTCTTCGTGATTTGTTGCTTGAAGAAGCAAGATTTTTATCTGGTGTTAGCAATCAAGTTAAGGAAATTCAAGGGCAGCTTGAAATAATGAAGAGTTTCTTAGAAGATGCAGACCATAGACAACATAAAGAGAAGACCGTTCATACTTGGGTACAACAAGTAAGACGTCTTGCTTATAGAACTGAAGATGTCCTGGAGACATATGTTGTTGAAGTTGTATCCAAGAGAGGGAAGGGCATAAAAAATGTTCTCAAAAGATTTGCCTGCATATTGTGTGAGGGCAAAGCGCTTCACAAGGTTGGCGAAGACATTGCAAATATCAAATCAGAGATCACCAACCTTAACACCAGTCGAGTAACTTATGGTATAAAGGATTTAAATGAAGGAGAAAGCTCCAAAGAAGCAAAAGAAAGGCAACGACTACTAAGGCAAACTTACGCCCATGAGGTTGATGAGCATTTTGTTGGTAGGGAGGATGATATTCGGCAGCTGGTGTCTTTGATAACTGATGATGAAAGTGACCGTCGAATAATTTCTATATGGGGAATGGGCGGTTTAGGCAAGACCACACTTGCCAGAAAGATTTTCAATCATGAGGTTGAACGACGTTCTTTTTCAGCTTTTGCTTGGGTTTGTATCACCCAACAACCCAAACTCGACAAAGTTTTGCAAGATATACTAAACCAAATTATTGGGAAGGACATGCCTGGGGACCAAACAGCCTTGGTAAGGGAGCTTAACAAAGTTTTGAAAGAGAAAAAATGTTTGATCGTTATTGATGATATTTGGGAACTAGATGATTGGTATATTCTACATCATGCTTTCCCTCTTACAAAGACGAGTAGTAAGATTATACTAACTACTCGCACTAGAGAAGTGGCAAAAAAAGGATTTTTCTATGAACTAAACCACTTGAGAGAAGATGACGGTTGGAAGTTGTTACATACACTCACTAGACAAGAAGAAAAAGGCAAGTTTTTTTAAATATTGCGTATAGAATTTGAATTCAAGACTTTGCTTCTATTTTTTTAAATTACACCAATATCTTCTCTATTTTATCGAAATTATAGTGTTGTTCGATGTAATAATTGAAATTACCCTGAGCCTCCTTATCTAGATATTACTTACATTATTAGAACTATATTACACTTTTGTCATTAGATTTATATATTTAGCTGACAATTTATGCTATTTCTTTTTTATATTATATTGGTATGATAGCGAGTCACAAAGGTGTTAAAATTGGAAAAAAATAGATAATATTAAGGGTGAAGCAAAACTTGGCCACCAAAATATCTATTTTTTATTGTTTTAGCACTAGATTATAAAACATCCAAAATGGTTCTATGTGACCCTTCGATTGGATTCCATCAAAAACTTGAGGAAACTTTTTCGGAGAAAACATGGAACCCATATTTTTCTTTAAGTTCTCTAACAAAATTGGATGGAAGGGTTAGATATAATCACTTTAGATTCTTTTATGGTCACCTTTCATAGCTTTGTGGTGAAAAAAGATGGTAACTAGTTCAATGGTCAACAATTTGTACCTTAATGTTAACATTTGCATTTTAGTGTTGTATTGATGGTCAATATGACTATTGAAAAAGTGTGTTTGTTAAAATAATATTAAAATATAATGAAGATTAACGTGAAAGTTTAGGATAGAAGGGTTCTTATAAAGGTAAAACGAAGAAAAGAACTAAGTCATTTTTTCTTGTATTCTATTCTTTGTTTTATTCATGGCAATTTTTCCTTTGTTATTTAGGAAATGTTGTATAAATAAGATTATTAATGAGCAACAAGTTGGATACATACATGCGTTTGCGAAGTTCTTATTTTGTAAATAAGAGTTTGACGGGGTCTGCTTGAAGATGTAACATTATAAAAAGATTAATTGTGCATGTAAGATTCCCCATGAAAGAGTAACTAATTAAATATTCTAATATATTGAATACAAAAGCATAGTTTATAGACTATACCATGGTAGAAACTTTGTCATATTTTTCAGGTGGAATGTATTTGATCTCTTGTACTCTCAATTCTTTTAGTCTACAATTTTTTCTAGTTTATTAAAGAAGCAAATCGTCATATATATTTTTTAACTATAGCAAAGTATTAATTTTAACTACAATACAAAGTTTGTTTCCATATTTGAACTATTAAAATTATGATTGCAAAATAAAAAACTCAAATATGACATCCATATATTGTGTTTAGTAACAACTTCTTCTAGTACTTTGTTTATCATAAGTCGGTGATAGTGTGAGATATTGTTTTAGAGTAAATTTGTAATATGTTAAAAGTGGCCTTTAAAATCATTTAGGAGACAAAAATATACTATTCAATACATGAGGGATATTAAATAAAAATCCTCACGGTTATTATATTGACATAGCTAGGCTTCTTGCACAATGTCCAAACAATTTTGAGAATAATTTTTTCTTTTTCAATTTGATGAAAGTGATGAGTGTTTTACTTCTGTATTGCAGATCCAGAAATAAAACAGACATTTGAGCGCATAGGCAAGGAAATAATACGCAAATGTAGTCATCTCCCTCTAGCAATTTCGGTGTTAGGAGGAATTTTGAGAGATAAAAGTTCTGTCAAGGAGTGGGAGATAGTGAATGGAAACATTGACTTATATTTAAGGAAGAGAGAAGGTAGTGAAGAAGCAAGTGGATCAGTGCAACATGTATTGTCATTGAGCTATGATGAACTTCCATATTATTTAAAGCCATGTTTTCTTTATATGGGCAGTTTTCAAGAGGATGAGTCTATAAAGGCAGAACATATATGTCAACTATGGATTGCAGAAGGGTTAGTCTTGTCAAAACACTGTGGACAAGGAGAAACAATGATGGATGTAGCCGAGCGCTATTTAAATGAGCTGGCCGGTGTATGGTTGAAGTAGAAATGGATGATATGTCAATAGTTCAAAGGTTGAATTGGTGTCAACTTCACGATCTCATAAGAGAATTATGTTTGGCTAAGGGAAAAGAAGAAGACTTTTTCAAGGTCATCGATATCCACTGTCCAGAACTGGCCACAATGGAGCTTTCTTATCTTTTTGATAATGGACGCAGATTAGGTGTCTACTTAAGTGAAGTTCAGCCGTCTGAAGTGAGAAAATATACGAAGCTCTTTGAACAAGTAAACAATCAATTTGTTCGCACTCTTTTTGTTCGCCGCCAGTTTTATTCAAATACTGGGTTATTGGATATATTTTGGTTTAAAAAGTTCAAGTTGCTAAGAGTTCTTCAGTTAGAGGGTTGTGAAATTGAGCTGCCAAGAAAAATCAGTCAACTGATCCACCTCAGGTATCTGAGTCTCCAAAATTCAAAAGTGAAGGAGTTGCCTTCATGCATAAGTAATTTGCCATATTTACAGACCCTTGATTTAAGGACATTGGGTGAAATTTCTTTGCCCAATATATTTTGGAAGATGAAGCGGCTAAGACATATTTATTTACCATATAATTCTAATCGTGGACCAGAAAAATTACAATTCAACCACTTGAGTGAGCTGGAGACTTTACATGGCTTTAGATTTTCAACGGATGAACCTTCTGATCTCTCACAATTGGTTAATCTTCGATCTTTCAGTGGAACTCTAGACAGCTCTGCGTCGCCTCAAATCATCGACCAGATTAATCACTTGAGAAAGATCAAGTGGATACAGCTTCATACGCTTCCATCTGATTTTACCACTGAAAATGGTTCAGATCTTGTAAGAAAGGTGCTCTTGTGTGAAAAGCTTAATCATTTGATTATAGGCAGTCCTATAGGTAACTTTCCACCATATGAACACCAATTTTGCCCGAATCTCATGCGGTTAGTATTAAGTGCTACTAAAATGGAGGAAGATCCAATGCAATTTTTGAAGAATCTTCCCAACTTACGAACACTATGGTTGTTGAAGGATGCCTTTGTGGGGAAAGAGATGGTTTGCGATGGGATGGGTTTCCCTCAACTCAAATCCCTTTATCTATATGGTTTGCCAAAGTTGGAGAAATGGAGAGTAGATGAAGGTGCCATGCGCAACCTATCTGATTTAAGAATTGATTCATGTCCCAAATTGGAGACGATAACAGATGGGTTGAATTTCTCTGCCCTCAAAAGATTTAATATTTTGCGGATGCCTGAAGAATTCGAGCAAAAGTATGCTTTATGATCAAGAAAGAAAGAAGTTAGATGGTTGAGCATCGTTGATGAAGGACTCATATTCGTGTGGCGCGCCAGTGGTTTCGGTTCTTAGCAACTATTGAGAAGTTCGTATTCATGTAAGCTTTGTCTCGCTTATTTCTTGTAGAATTAGAAAGCTTAGCATTTTGTTACTTATGAATTGCAAGAATTGAAACTCTACATGGTTGGGCTTTAGGTGTTTGAGGATTGGCTCAAGTGAGAGCTCTGCAACTTCGGACTTTCAGCTTGGATTCTTCAAATTAGAGGCAAGTAAAGGATACCAAATTTAGTTAATTTCCCTCAATTCAGACCATTCTATTGTGTTTATTGATTTTCTATTAAAGACTTCTCTTGTTGAATTGTCTCTATAGACATATGCTAAATGATGAAATTCTATATTATACTTGATTGCATATTCAATTGTTACTCTTTTGGAAACCAAGATTCAACTTATATTGTTGTTTTACCTTTTAAATTTGCAAGTAAGATACAGTAAATCATTCAATACCATATTTGGCTATTGCTTGCTTTGACTCTAAACTTATTAAGAAGAAAACTTTGTGGATGGCCTCTAATGTGTGAGAAGTTGTAAACTTCATGGTCGTCTCTTGAATAATCAACATATGGGTTCTTTTCTATTTCTCGATTTTGTTTTCTCTATTAGTTTATTGGGCTGTTTATATGAATCTGATTATCTGTTTTCTCTCTTAGTTTTCAATGTGTTTTAACTGAATGCTCCTGCTGCGGCTGTTGAAGATATGGAAATTGCTGCAGAGAGCTCTGGCCCAAGACTAAGACTTGATGTATTTGATGAAATTGTGACCATATATGTTTGCACATGTGTACGGAAACTAGCTATTATCTTATGATTTTGGGCATGCTCATGTAGATTTTTCTGTCAATTTAGTTTCTTTCACATGGATTCTAAACTTTTTTGTATCATTTTCTCTCAGAAATTGATGTATCAATGATACAATTTGCCACTCAATTCAGCATGCTCATTTTTTGTGTTTCTTTTGATATAATTTACTTATAAGATGAAAGTCAATCATCTGAGTTCTATTGTTCGAGTACTCAAATTTTGCTCTTGCTGGCATGTAACAGAGAGAGTCTGAATTAGCAAAACTTGAAGCAATAAATTGTAAGAAATCACGGAAGCAGCCTGAGATATTGTATCTTCGGGTACCTAAAGGAACTTTTTCCGTGCCCAATGCGTAAAGCTGATACGCGTGTTCATGTCATTCAGGAAGATATTGCAGCATGTTTCAAATGTAATGCAGGTCTGCTGAGGCTTAGGATAAATTGCAGAGTCAATAAATAAGGCTGAAAAAGAACCATGTGATAAATGGTAAGAAACTTGGTTCAGTTACACATAATAGGACCGGGTTTAGCTCAGACGAGCCGAGTGACCTGGTAAACAGGATTCAGAAAGGAAAATGATTGGGAAAGGCAAATGAGAGTTATTCAGCTCAGCACCATTCATGTAAGGCACTAGACTCTTTAAGTATCACTCAGGAGATATATAGTATCAACACACATGTGAGACTCACATGATATAGTATCTAACGTCTATTTTATAAGTGGTGCATGACCAGCACTCATGTGAGACTCGCATGATATATACACATTTACATTCAAACCATACACCATACACACATTTACATTCGGACCTTCACGTGGTAAATAATATTTATTTGTATGAGAGTGATTTATCAGTCTCTCATATGATTAGTGAGACTCACATATGAGAATCCCTCAAATTGAATAGATTTCCTCTAAGCCTAATCCATACTACACTACCCATTACTAATCTTGTCTCAACAATCAAAGAAAGCAGAAGACATTTCACGCCCAACAAGACTGTCGGCAACATTATTGGACGCGTTTTTATTGCTTTGTACTGGATAAAGCCTGAAGGGGAACCTTTAATGGCAATTGCAGTGATGGGGTAGGGGTAGTTGTGATGACAAAATATCTGTAATCAACACGTTATATCAACCACACAAAACTTAGCCATATTCGTCGACTTCATACAGTAAACAAGTCGTTGCCAATGCAGTCTTAATATCCTGTCATAATAAATAATGCTGGCATGAAATAAATAATGCTGGCATGAGATCTCCAATGCCTCATCTTATATAAGCCTGCCAAACTTGTGCTCAGATTTGAGGCAAAACAAAGAGAGTTAATTTTTCTATTTGCATTGTAGTAAAAGAAAGAATATGGCAGAAGCAGTTCTGTCTGTTACTCTAGAAACTCTTCGCGATTTGTTGCTTGAAGAAGCACGATTAGTTGGCAATCAAGTTAGGGAAATTCAAGGACAGCTAGAGATGATGAAGAGTTTCTTGAATGATGCAGATCAAAGGCAGCATAAAGAGGAGCGTGTCCACACTTGGGTGCAACAAGTAAGACGTCTTGCTTATAGAACTGAGGATGTTCTTGAGACATATGCTGTTGAAGTTGTATCCAAGAAACAGAGGGGCATCAAAAATGTCCTCAAAAGATTTGCTTGCATATTGAGTGAAGGCATAGCCCTTCACAAGGTTGGCAAAGAGATTAAAAATATCAAATTAGAGATCATCAACCTCAATACAAGTCGCGAAACTTATGGTATAAAGGATTTGAACGAAGGTGGAAGCTCAAAGGAAGCAGAAGAAAGGCAAAGACTGCTTAGGCAAACTTATGCCCACGAGGTTGATGAGCATTTTGTTGGTAGGAAGGATGATATTCAGCAGCTAGTATCTTTGATAACTGATGATGAAAAAGACCATCGAGTAATTTCTATATGGGGAATGGGCGGTTTAGGCAAGACCACACTTGCCAGAAAGATTTTCAATAATGGGGTTGTACAACGTTCTTTTGAAGCTTTTGCTTGGGTGTGTATCACCCAACAACCCCAAATCAACAAAGTTTTGCAAGATATACTAAATCAAATTATTGGGAAGGACATGCCCGGGGACCAAACAGCCTTGGTAAGGGAGCTTTTCAAAGTTTTGAAAGAGAAAAAATGTCTGGTTGTCCTTGATGATATTTGGAAACTAGATGACTGGAATATTCTACGTCCTGCCTTTCCTATTACAGAGGGGAGTAGTAAAGTTATACTAACTACACGCACTAGAGAAGTGGCGAAAAAAGGATTCTTCAATGAACTAAAGCGCTTGGGAGAGGATGACGGTTGGAGGTTGCTACATGCACTCACTAGACAAGAAGAAAAAGGCAAGTCTACTTTGCTTCTATTTTTTGGAATTACACCAATATCTTCTCTATTTTATCAAAATTGTAGTGTTGTTTGTTGTAATAGTTGAAAGCTTATCTAGATATATTTAGCTGACAATTATGCTATTTCTTCTTTATGTTATATTGGTAAGATAGCGAGTCACAAAAATGTTAAAACTGGGGGAAAAAATTAGATGATATTAAGGGTGAAGAAAAAATTGGCCACCAAAATATCTATTTTTTTATTATTATTTTAGCACTAGATTATAAAACATCCAAAATGGTTCTATGTGACCCTTCGGTTAGATTCCATCAAAAACTTGAGGAAGCTTTTACGGAGAAAACTTGGAACCCATATTTTAGCTATTTGCTCTTCACATGTCATAGGTTTGCCAAGTAAAAATGAGAAATTTTCTTTAAATTCTCTAACAAAATTGGATGGAAGGGTTAGATAGAATCACTAGACTTTTCATAGCTTTGGGGTGAAAAAAGATAGTAAATAGTTCAATGGTCAACAATTTGTACCTTAATGTTAACATTTGCATTTTAGTGTTGTATTGAAAAAGTGTGTTTGTCAAAATAATATTAAAATATAATGAAGATTAACGTGAAATTTTAGGATAGAAAGGTTCTTATAAAGGTAAAAGGAACAAAAGAGCTAAGTCATTTTTTCTTGTATTCTATTCTTTGTTTTATTCATGGCAATTTTTCCATTGTTATTTAGGAAATGTTGTATAAATAAGATTATTAAAGAGCAACAAGTTGGATACGTACATGCGTTCGCAAAGTTCTTATTTTGTAAATAAGAGTTTTGCCGGGGTCTGCTTGAAGATGTAATATTATAAAAGGATTAATTGTATAAGATAAGATTAATTCTCCATGAAAGAGTAACTAATTAAATATTCTAATATATTGAATACAAAAGCATAGTTTGTAGACTATACCATGGTAGAAACTTTGTCATCTTTTTCAGGTGGAATGTATTTGATCTCTTGTACTCTCAATTCTTTTAGTATACAATTTTTTCTAGTTTATTAAAGAAGCAAATCGTCATATATATATGTGTGTATGTGGCAGAATTTTTAAACTGTAGCAAAGTATTAATATTAAATACAATACAAAGTTTGTTTCTATATTTGAACTATTAAAATTATGATTGCAAAAGCAAAAACCCAAATATAACATCCATATATTGTATTTGCTAACCACAACTTCTAGTACTTTGTTTATCCTTAGACCTTACTTTTAAGTTTTAACTTGATGAACTTTACCAAATTCTTCAATTACAAAGAACATAACACTATTACCTCGAGAAAATGACTTTCAATTTAAATGTTTTTGGCTATACTTATTCTTTCACTATTGTTTTTTGTAAAAAATTTATCGGTGTACCAAATCAGTCTCTAAAGTGACTTTCGCTTTGTTTTTATATCAGAGGAACCTCTCATAGGCTCGCCTCTTTTCCATAGTAAAAAGCACGGTCATTACTCTTAGCTAATTACTTGAGTTACCTTTCTATGAAAAAGCTGAGTGCAATCAAAGTATTGATTGGTTAACCCTTTAAAGAGTGGATAAAATTAAAAAGTTCAAATGGACGTACAATGGTAGATCCTGGAATTCTTTTCAACGGAGGCTAAAACACATAATTTTTCAATTATATGAGTACATTTTTTTTTAGTAGGGGGCTAATTAATTTTTAACTAACAATACATATCTTTTTAAAAAAATACATAAACTTTTTAACGTTCTTGTGGAACAATAGGGCTAAAGCCCTTACTGGCCCTAATATACATCTGTCCCTGTCCCTGATGACATATAAGAACTAGATCAATCTTAGTATTTAAATTAGTATTATCAATAAAATTGGCTTCCTGTTGTGAAAGTATGGATATTTGTTGACAACATTGTGTCAGAAAAATACGTTAACTATCGGCTGGCGTCTGAACGAAGAGAACAATTCAATTCTATCTTGAATTGCAAAACCACGTGGAAGATTTGTTGTTGAAGATTGCTATGATGGTATATTAGTTTAGATAAAATATATTAGTGCTCTTATTATATATTAGTCTAACTTAATGCTTTACCCACTTTATGTAAGAATATCAACCTTTATTGTATATATATACGTAGTATGCAGAAGATGAAAGATAAGCAAAAGAGAATTGCAAGAATCGAGTTCAGAGAATTTCTCAGTTATTTTGTTTACGTTATTATTATGTTTTATAACACGTTATCAGCACGAGTCTCTACCAATAAATTGCTCGTTAAAACACGAAATGATTGCTCCGAATGTTGGTAACTTCTCGCCAGATCTTTTATTATGTTTTTTTGAATTGCATATTATATCATTGATTTATTATGAACTATCTAAGTTTGTTATTCTCTATTGAGCTCTACGCGAGAATCAAGCATCAACGAAGGTAAAAGGTATATGTGCTTCTCTTACCTGTTTTGGTTCAAGAGTAAGTAAAACATATAATTAGTCTTATTATCATATCTCTATTCAAGTGGTTTCTTGAGGTCCCGCTTCTACTATAATTTATATGATCTTATCCTTACCTCTTCAATTGCCTAAAATAAAAGTAAGCATATGAGGACTAAAGTTACTTTGATAACTTTTTATATTGGCAGAAGATCACAAGCCTCTGAATGCAAAATACATAGCGTTGGTATATTTGCAAGATCTATGATGATCAATATTAAAATAATATTTGATAATTTGATGATCAATATTAAAATAATATATGGTATGCAAAAGTTATTGTGATGTATTGCTGTTAATAGTTTTTGCGAAACATGTGTTTATTTTATCATTGAAGCAAATAATTAAAGAAAGAAATAATGCATTCCAGTAGATTGCATAAAAGTATTTTTCCTTTATTAACTTATTCTTGAAGGATTAGATCTTGTATTTGTTACGGTGAAAATCCCACTGGAATTTATTTAAAGCCAAAATTTTCAGTTGGCTTAATACCATTTCTTGAAGTGAATGGAACTAAAATTCCCCGATATGAATTAAAATTTGATTTTTCGAAGTGAATCGAAAATTGAATTCCCTGAAGTGAATAAAATTAAAAGTGGGTAGAACTTCATTCCCTGAAGTGAATGAAATAGAAATTCCTTAAAGGAATATAATTGAAATTTCCCAAAGATGAGTGAAATTAAATTTTCTGAAGCGAATGGAATTGAAATCCCCTGAAGTAGATAATATTTGTTTTCCTGAAGAAAATAAAATTACATTCCATGCAGCGAATGAAACTATATTCACCGGAGTGAATAAAGTTGTGTTCTCCAAAAATTAATGAAATTAGATTCCCGAAGTGAATCAAAATTGCAAAATCTCTGAAGTGAATATAATCGCTAATTCTTTAAAGTGAATGGACCTAACTCCTCGAAACCTGAAGTTTCACGTGAGATATCTTGAAGGAACCTGAAGTTCGCCATGATGCATCTTTGATACCTCACTGTAATATAGGTTGGAATACAATAAGCAGTGTGAACCTGAAGTTCCAGAGATTATTCAATTGCAGAGTATTGCAAATAATTTACCATATGCAAAGAATATTGTGAAATCACAATTACTCGCTATGAAGGCGTCGACACAAATTCATGTCCTAGAAGGACATATAGCAAATACCATAGCATATGCATCTAAGGCATGCTAAAAGCATGTTATACATGTCAGTGCGAAAGATATTATACCTTTGAAAAGGAAGAACACATAAGAAATATAGAAATTATGAATCTCGAAGATTTGATATCTTTAAGGTGCACGGCAGAATTTATAGGACCAACCGACGTTGGTAAACTCACAATCCCGGAAGAGATTAACGAATAATAGTCCCTGGGGAGACTAAGGTACCTGGAAATGACGATTTCCTGAAAATGACGATTTCCATAAAATTAAGTATCTACCAGAATATATGATCTTTTATCATTAATTCTTTTGGTTAATATACTTTACGATTCATCTATTAAGAGTTTTCTATGCACTTGCCTTGCAAGTAATGTTACTGGAAAGACAATCGAGCCCTTCATAGAAAGGATTAAAATAGATCACATCTTGTCTTGAGGTTATAACTCATAGTTAATACCTCATTTTATTTTAAGCTTATCGATATCTTTTATGAAGATGTTCTTTCTAATTTTGTGGGCATAAAGCTTGAGTTTAATTAATACTTTAACCACTCCCATATATGGTTTTCCATTTGGTTGTAAAATAATGTAGTAACACATAAATGTGCTTCTAATGCAAATGCTAAGCCTACACGGTTATGGTCGTGAAATTTATATTACTATATGGAAAGTGGAGCCTCATTAAGATCATGAATGATATATCCACTAAACTAATCAGTGGAGAGTCAACACATATTCTCTGAATATAAATTTGGCTTGGCGTGGCAATTAATGTGCAGGTGGTTTATATTAATCATAATGATTTGTTTCATTAGATTTAGAATGTTGTTAATTCCTATGATCTGAATGTTATAAGCTGAAATTCTAGACTGCACATACCTATCTTTTCTGATTCAGATACCTATTTAAATGATCTCGAAAAGCTCTGAAAATGCACAGGCTTATAGTTCATTATGTGTAGATGGGTTTAGGCTCAAACGGATCCTAATTCGGAGTTATATTCATCAAGTTATGGTCTTTAGAAATTAACTGTGCAAGCTGCCTGCACCTACGCGAAAATCAGAAACTCACTGTTTTGGATTTTTAGACACCTCTTAACGACATAATTAGACCTTTCCCATAAAAGAGAATTTGTTCCTCAAGGTCTTGGGTATATCGTGTAAAAATTTCAGCCAATTTCGACAATGTTTACTATGTCAAACGTGCTCTACAATCCAGTCGTACAAATCTGCCAGATTTCTCACATATACACTTATGCTCACTTAGCTTGTTTTGTTTGCATTTCATGCATATATATGTTATACTTTGGAAATATCAAAGTCGGATTCGATAAAAATTGGTTATGACAATAAAAGCGCTCCAGTCGAGTCTTCATTTTCATTACTTTACTCATTATGGATGACATGTCCACTAACAAGTATGCCTTTATGTAAAAAGGAGAAGTATATACTTAAAGAGATGCTGAGCATGATTGGTTATAACCTTAATTTAAGAAAGGTTGCTTTCTCTTTTTATTGTTTTGCTCCATGTTTTTAAGGGAGAGATATTGTTTCACTTAATATACTCAAGTATTATATGCATTATCAATCCCATATCTACTAGAAAGATATGTGCATTTCTCGTGTGTGTGATTGAGGGGGAGCATCTATGCTAATGTTATGTTATTTTCAATCCCACAACACTTGGATATTGCAAGGAGTATACCATATAGTTATCTATATATTTGCGAGGTGTGTACCATTCCCTTCAATTGATTAAAGCTTCACATGGAACGCGTTAGTATGCCATGTAGGTACGCTTTGGATTATATTCTCATATGGTGACTTTAATTCTATTATCAATGTATGAATATGTTCCTATGCTTCTTCTCATGAAAATGGCAACAACTTGCCAATATAAATCACGTAATATTGACATTGAAATTCTTGAAGAACTTATTATGCATTAAGCATATGATATTCAAGTTCTTGAAGAACTTACTATGCCTGAAGCATATAACTCGAAATCCCGGGAAAATGTAATCGATTACAAAGATCTTTGTGAGAATGAAAACATTCTGGAAGAATGTGGTCTAAGCTTCTTAGTATATGTTGATATTTTGTTAATCATATATCATGTTAAGAAGTATTATCTCCTTGTAGATCTCTATTTGTTGTCCATTGCATTACTGCTTTACAATTTAAGTTTATTAATTATTGCTGAAATATATGCTGATGATTCTTGAATAAAGGCTCTTGAAGAGCCTATACAAGTGAGAGTTTGTCGACATGAAGATCGAGTACTCACTGACAAAATAATATGGAAAGCATTAGAGTGATAAAGATTATATGACTACAGTCCTAATATTGAAAAAGGACGCTTGGAAATATAATGAGATAACTATTGGTCCTGAAGTACTATATTTCAGTCTTATTGGTCCAATGATATATCTTACTAATAATAGAAGACCAGGAAATTGTCTTCCGTTAATTTATTAGCAAAATATAGTGTGATTCCAACCTGAAGTCATTGGAATAAAATTGAGCACATGTCATTCTATCTATGTGGAACATCAAATATGGACTTATCATATCCAAGATGGTTGAAATCATCATACGTTGGCCCTGTAGATGCTGACCATTTATCTGACTCCTGCAAAACAAGATCATAGATAGTCTATGTAGTGATAGCTATATTGTGACAATCCATGAAACAAACCATGAAGTTTGCATCTTCAAATCATGCTGGGAATCTGGCAATCCATAAGGCTAGTTGAGAATATATATTGGTTGAGATCTATGTTCGGGAATTACGTGGATTACCCGTCAAAAGAAATAGTCTGATCAGAGGTGGCACACAGAAGGTAACATGACGAAGAAGATCAAACTATAATATATCTTCACACATGAGCTTTAAATGGTATCGTTGATATCCAACAAGTAAACGCAAGTGAAAATCCAGCAGATTTGTTCACTAAAGCTTTACTAACAAAGATTATAAAGTACATGCTCAGAAATGTAGAATGCATTACTTGTAAGATCTGTCACTATGACTCATGTTGTAATGAGGGGGAGAATGTATTTGTGCGTTGTACTCTTTTTCCTTCATCAAGGTTTTTCTCCCACTGGGTTTTTCCTAATAAGGTTTTAATGAGGCAAGACAAATACGCTATATATGATACAAGCATGGCGAGCCAAAGTTCTTTTACATGGATAGACTCCAAAACAAAGTGAAAATGAAAAATCCAGCATATTTATTCACTAAAGCAGTGAAAGTGAAAAATCCAGCAGATTTATTCACTACAGCATTATCACCAACAATTTTTAAATCACATGTGCAAAGATGTGGAATGCGTTGCTTGAAAGAATTATCTCATGCCATGAGGGGGAGACGCTATTTATGCGTGCACTGTACTCTTTTTTCTTCACCAAGATTTTTATCCCACTGGGTTTTTCTATGGTAAGGTTTTAACGAGGCAAGCCAAATAAGAATAATGTACTCTTTTCCTTTTGTCAAGTTTTTATCCCATTGGGTTTTCTTGACAAGGTTTTTAATGAGACATATTCTTAAGCAATAAATATCCAAGGGGGAGTGTTGTGAAAGTATGGATATTTGTTGACAACATTGTGTCAGAAAAATACGTTAACTATCGGCTGGCGTCTGAACGAAGAGAACAATTCAATTCTATCTTGAATTGCAAAACCACGTGGAAGATTTGTTGTTGAAGATTGCTATGATGGTATATTAGTTTAGATAAAATATATTAGTGCTCTTATTATATATTAGTCTAACTTAATGCTTTACCCACTTTATGTAATAATATCAACCTTTATTGTATATATATACGTAGTATGCAGAAGATGAAAGATAAGCAAAAGAGAATTGCAAGAATCGAGTTCAGAGAATTTCTCAGTTATTTTGTTTACGTTATTATTATGTTTTATAACACTTCCTTAATTTTTAGATTATTTAGATTGTTGCATGCTCAGTGTGCCACTAACTTTGTTTATCAAATATGTTAGAGAAGCAAGTTTGAAAATTTTAGCTAAGAGAGAGAGAGTCAAACTGGTCTTATTATTCCATTTATATATACATATATTTGAAGTCAAATTAGATTCTCTTCTCATTATAGACAATGTAATTGCCTTTTTCACACTTATTGGAGAACTCATTAGATGGTAATGAACAACTACATTCCTTATGCCAGTCTTATGAGAGTACTTCGATTGTAATTTTTAAGGATCTTCTCACTTAGCATCCAAGAGGGGTGAGGCAATGACACTTGTCTCTCAAATAATTTTCAGTGGTGACTTGTGATTTCATTTACAAGTCATTACAAATACTGACAAAGTATATTTTCACTTATTTTTTCTGTAATTATATTCCAAAAATACCCTTTACATATTTTGAGAAGAAAATGAAGTGGAAAAAAGAAATATAATCATTCCTTCAACTATATTGTCATTGCAACTATTTTGCAGCAAAAGATTACTTTGAATGCATTATGTATCAAATCCATCCAAAAATTCAAACTTCCAATGAATAAAACTAATATAACTCATCCAAAATGTGGCATACTATCTACTGTTGCTTTGGAAAGAATGAAAAAAATGTTTGAAATTTTATCTGAACTTCATATAGAAACTTATGGTTTGTAATGCAATTAATCTTGTATTTTTGCATAAGTTAGTGATACAGCGATATATTATTTTTGAGTAAATTTAAAATATGTTAAAGTGGCCTATAAAACCATTTAGGCAGAAAATTACACTATCCAATATATGAGGGGTATTAAGTGAAAATTTCTTAGGTTCTATATTAATATAGCTAAAAGAAAGTCAAAAGTAGTCATATTATTTCATTTATACATACATATATTTAAAGTCAATAGATTTTCTTTTCTCATTATAGACAATGTAATTGGCTATATCAAACTTATTGAAGAATTCTATCTATGATAAGATGCTAATAAACACCTACAGTTATTTTGGCAGTCTTTTATGAAAATATTTATATTCTAATTTTCAGTGGTGAATTGTGATTTCATTTACAAGTCATTACAAATACTAACAGAGTATATTTGCACTTTTTTTTTCTGTATTTATAGTCCAAAAATACCATTTACTTGCACTATATTGAAAGTCACTTATTAATATTTTGGAGCACAAAATGAAAAGGGAAAAAAAAAAAGTATAAATCATTCCTTCGTCTATATTGTCATTGCAACTATTTATGCAACAAAAGATTACTTTGAATTCATCACGTATCACCATCCATCCAAAGTTCAAACTTCCAACGGATAAAACTATCATAAGTCATTCAAAAATTGACAAACTATCTACAGTTGTTTTAGAAAGAATTCGAATTTTTTTTCTAAATTTTATATAAAAATTTATGATTTGTAATGCAATCTTGTATTTTTTTTTTCCATAATTTTTATATTGAGATGCTAGGCTTCTTTTGCAATGTCCAAACAAATTCGAGGATAATTTTTTCTTTTTCAATTTGATGAAAGTGATTAATGTTTTACTTTTGTTTTGTAGATCCTGAAATAAAAGAGACATTTGAGCGCATAGGCAAGGAAATAGTACGCAAATGTGGTTATCTCCCTCTAGCAATCTCTGCACTAGGAGGAGTTTTGAGAGAGAAAAGTTCTGTCAAGGAGTGGGAGATAGTGAATGGAAACATTGACTTATATTTAAGGAAGAGAGAAGGTAGTGAAGAAGCAAGTGGATCAGTGCTCCATGTATTGGCATTGAGCTACGATGAACTTCCATATTATCTAAAGCCATGTTTCCTTTATATGGGGAGTTATCAAGAGGATGAAGTGATAGAGACAAAAACGATGTATCAACTGTGGATAGCAGAAGGACTGGTATTACCAAAGCACTGTGGAGAAGGAGAAACAATGATAGAAGTGGCAGAGCGCTATCTAAATGAGTTGGCCTCAAGGTGTATGGTTGAAGTAGAAATGGATGATATGTCAATGGTTCCAACGTTTGAATCGTGTCGACTTCACGATCTCATGAGAGACCTAAGTTTGGCTAAGGGAAAAGAAGAAGACTTTTTCAAGGTCATCAATATCCACGGTCGAGAACTACCAGCAATAGACCTTTCTCATGTCTCTGATAATGGACGCAGATTGGGCATCTATTCAAGTGAAGTTCAAGTTGAGTTTGAAGTGAGAAACTATAAGACGCTCTTTGAACAAGTAAATGGTCAATTCCTTCGCAATATTTTATTCACTCAGAATCTTTGGTATTGTGCCATTGGATATCTCTGATTTAAAGAAGTTCAAATTGCTGAGAGTTTTTTCGGTTAGAGGGTTGCAAATTCAAGTTTCCAAAAGAAATCAGTAATCTGATTCACCTCAGGTATCTAAGTCTTTATCGTTCCATAGTGAAAGAATTGCCTTCATCTATGTGTAATTTGCCATATTTACAGACTCTTAATCTGAGGACACGGGGTCAAATTTATTTACCCAATATATTTTGGAAGATGAAGCGGCTAAGACACCTCTATCTTGATATTTATAATCGTGGACCAGAAGGATTACAATTCAATGACTCGAGTGAGCTAGAGACTTTACATGGCTTTAGATTTTCAACAGATGAACCAGCTGATCTCTCACAATTGGTTAATCTTCGATCTTTCATTGGAAGACTAGATAACTTTGCCTCGCCCCAAATCATAGACCAGATTAATCACTTGAGAAAGATCAAGTGGATGCTTCTTGAAATGTTTCCATCCGGTTTTACAACTGAAAATGGTTCAGATCTTGTGAGAAAGTTGTTCTTGTGTGAAAAGCTTAATTTTTTGTTTATAGACAATCCTATAGGTAAGTTTCCACCATATGAACCCAAATTTTGCCTAAATCTCATGTGTTTAATGTTGATAGATTCTAAAATGGAGGAAGACCCTATGCAATTTTTTAAGAAACTTCATAACTTACGAAACTATCCTTGTTTGTCGATGTCTTTGTTGGGAAAGAGATGGTTTGCAATGGGATGGGTTTCCCTGAACTCAGATTTCTTGAACTAGATGGTTTTCCAAACTTGAAGAAATGGAGAGTAGATGAAGGTGCCTTGCGCAATCTATCTCATTTAACAATTTGTAAATGTCCCAAATTGGAGACAATAACTAAAGGGTTGAATTTTTCAGCCCTTAAAAGATTTGATTTGTCCAACATGCCTGAAGAATTCACGCAAAAGTATAAAAAGCTTTATGAGCAAGAAAAAAAGAAGTTAGATGGTTAAGCATTGTTGATAAAGAACTCATATTCGTGCATTGTGGCACAAGTTTTGGTGCTTAGGAATAGTTGAAAAATTCATGTGTAGGTAAGTTTATTTCAGTTATTTCTTGTAAAATTGGAAGGCATATCATTTTTTCGCTTATGAGTGATGGAATTGAATATCTACCTGGTTGGGCTTCAGGTGTTTGAGGATATGTTTAGGCGAGAACTTTACAACTTTGGACACTAGAGGTAAGTAAAGGACCTCAATTCTGGTTACTTTCCCTAAATGAGACCATGCTATTGTGTTTGTTTATTTTCTTTTTTTTCTTTTTGTGTGAACTCTTGAAGCCATTGACGATCTCTCTTGTTGAGTTGTCTCATTCTTTAGGCATATGCCAACTGATGAATTTCTGTAATTATCTGTGCCATTGGTACTCCTTTTGATAATCCTCATTCCGATTGAGCGTGCTCGTTTGCATATTCAATTGCTACTCTATTTTTAGAACCCAAGATTTAACTCAAAAACTATTGTTTCACCTTTAAATCTGCAAAGTGGATACAATATATCATTCTACATTATATAGGGCTATTGCTTACTAGCTTGCACTCAAAACTTATTAAGAAAACTTTGTCGATGGCCTTTAATATATGCACAAAGTTGTACACTTTATGGTTGTTGAATTGTCTTGTGAATCAACATATGAGTTCTTTTCCATTTCTCGACTTTGTTTTCAATCTGATTATCTGTTTCTTCTTTTAGTTTTCAATCTGTTTATGAGAATGTTTCCGCTGCGATTGTTGAAGATGTGGAAATTTCTGTGGAAGCAGCTTGGGAAGCACTGGCTCAAGACTGAGACTTGATGTATTTGATGAGATTGTAACTATATATGCTTGCATATGTGTACTGAAACTACTAGCTATTACCCTATGGTTTGGGGCATGTACATGAAAATTTGTGTGTCAATTTAGTTTCTGTCACAGGGATTGTAAACCTTTATATCATTTTGTCGTGAAGAATTGATGTATTAATTATACAATGTGCCACTCATTTCAGTATGCTCATTTTTTGTGTTTCTTTTGATATAATTTACTCATAAGATGAAGATCAATCATCTTACTATTATATGTTCAAGTACTCGTTCTCTGCATTTGCTTGCATATAATAGAGAAAATCTGGATTCGCAAAACTTATATGGTTGTTTATGTCATCCCAGAAGATATGCAGGCTTGCTATAGCTTTGGATAGTAGGGACCATTGAGTTGAAAACTGCACGAGCATTGTTATATATTGTCTTATTTTCATTACCTATTTATCATTTCCTATGTGAATGCTTAATTGGCATGATAAATAACAAACTTTTTAGTTCTTTATTTATTTAGCATGTCTACTAAGAATTCAAATATAAGATAATAAATAAGTGATAAAAATAAAGTAATATATAGGATTTCTTTCACTCCACATAGGTGTTATTTTTTCTAGTTTTACTTACAAAATACTGTACCTCCCAACATGCTTCATGTATCCTCGGTGTATCTTCTTTTCTCAAGAAACCTTGTAGAGTGAGACATGAAATGGAAAATGTGTTCGTATCTTGTTACGGATCTTCTTACTTGCTGGTTGGGTTAAATAATCTGTGGACTATTTATCGTAATAAACATTAATGAGTAATTCAGTTTTCGCCATGTTCGAGAATGTGAGGAAGCATTGAACCTATTTTATGGTCTATTATAAAATGAAAAACAAATAAATTTCACATTCAATAAATATGGCTGCAAATGAACCATGTTCATAAATGGTAGGGTACTTGATTCAATAGCATTGGGACGAGTCAATATCCAGCTCAATCTTATTAATGTATATTCACTAGACTCGTATGAATCACTCAGGGTATCCTAGAGAGTCGACTCTTCAGCGTGAATTATAATTTGATTATCTTAAAGTGATATAAGGTTACGAAGTTCATTAGTAATAGAAACAATTTTTTGATTTAAAATTTATGAAACTTAATTATTAGGTTGCCGAAACAAGATTGAATAAGACCAAACAAATTGAAATGTAAACAGAGATGTTTAATAATTACAATAAAAAAGGAAAATATCAGAACTAATAGTCATTTTCTATCATTTTAAATAAATCTGAAATTATTTTATTCAAAGTAAATACCAAATGGTCCACAAAACTTTTGATAGGACTTTATTATCAAAAAGTAGGAAAAAGTAAGACATTTTTTTTTTTTTGTCTAAGCAAGCAAAAGGAAAAATTAAGTCTTATTAATAATTCTTTATTGTTTTCCGCTTGTTAGTCAAATAGTGCTCCGATCAATTTATGCAGACTTCAATTTGATCGACCCTTTTGCCTTCATATAAGTTGAACAATAGCAATAGATTATTCAGGGGCGGAGCGAGGACAATAATGTTGGGGGCTGAAATTTTTTTTTTTGTATTGTGCTTTTTATACAGTTTTTTATTTTAGTATAAAAGATTGTATAATGTTTTTTGTACAATATTTTTTAGTTAGTACTACTTCAAAGTATTTTATAGTTTGTACAGTATTTTTTATACAATTTTGCACTAAAACAATATTTAACATGATTACGCTAGCTAGTCATGTAAACAATTAAATAAACTCAGTATCACAGCAAGACTAAATAAATTTCACTTGGTCATTGTTAATTTATAATAAATATTCTTAATTACCTATTATTGAAAAATAAAAAATAAGAAATTAACTAAAAAATTTAATCAAACCAAATGATATATTTACAGGGAGATTTTTGAGAAGAAAATGAAGATGATGATAGTTTGTTTTAAAAAAAAAAAAAAAAAAAGTGCAACACAACTTTTAATTTTTCGGCAATTGGAAAAGGGCCATTCCTTGTTTTTAATATTGGCAAAGGGCCTTTTCCTTTACTTTTTTTTTTTTTTTGTTTCACCAACGTAACTCGGCTGCTAAGCAAAAAATACCATGTTGCAGCCGTGGAGAATCGAACCTGTGCCAGCAGCATGGATATGTTTGCAACTAACCATCAAACTAATTCATATCTTATGAATATTAACAAATTTTTAATATTTATTGGGGGCCAAATCTATTTTTCAAAAAAAATATACATTAAGCCCCCCCCCCCCCCTCCCCCCCGGCCCTCCCTCCGTCCACCCCTGAGATTATTTGCTTCCAATCTCAATTCTAACTAATGAAACTATCCCCTTAAATTAGCGTCATTAAATAGTTATTTTAGGCTCTCATATCTATAATCATGATCCCAGATTATGATACTATTCGAATAACTACACAACTAAAGCCTTCTAGGGACTATTATTGACTATTCCAAGAATATTGGAGAGACTTAGAGCTCACAGTGCGTTGCTAATCCTCATAATAGGGTAACGGTTGAGGTTAGATGACTCAAGCCTTCTAGGAGTTTCAAATTGAATGTGAATGACAGTACTCGGGGAGATTCGGGACCTGAAGGAACAGGGAGCATAATCCGCAACAGATTTGGTCAGTGGGTTTCGGGGTTTGTAGTTAATCTTGGAACCTCTTCTAGTCTTCGAGTCGAATTATATACTCTTTGGAAAGGTCTGAATTTGACAGAGGCGTGCCACTTTGAATAAATAATCATTGAAACAGACTTTATTTTAGTCGTCAATCTGATCAATGGAAGTCCGTCAAACTCCAGGCCTTGACGCCCAATGATTGAAGATTGTAAGCAAATCCTATCTCACAATGATAGCTTCAAACTCACTCATATTTTCAGAGAGGCTAATAAGCATGTAGATTTTTTGGCTCGATTTGAAATGACGTAGCCATTGGGCACCTCTTGAATTGTTACACCCCATGAATCTTTAAGGCGTCTTAGAGAGAGTGACATCAGAAGAGAATCATCTTCCTTTAAAAACATAATCGCACAACTGACCTTTATCTCCCTTTGAAAAAAAATAAAAAGTCTGCTCGCTCCTTAACACCCTCGCTTCTGATGACCCAAACTCAATCATGATACTATTCGGATCAGAGTATGCCCACTACAAGTACTAGAATAGTTACCAAAATCTTCATTTTACAATAAGGGTTTATAACCTATCAGGTCCTTTATTTTTGTGGCTATTGACTAGTTGGTCCCTCGTTTTCAAAACGATCATATGTTAGTCCCTTATCTTTTAAAATTGTGCCACTGTCAGTCCTTCCGTCTATTTTTTAACAGATTGAACATGTATCATGCATATGAGTTACTTTATTGAGGACATAATTGTCATTTCAGCTTAATTAGCATATTTTCTCCTATTTTATACCCAATCCCTAGCCGACTGAAAACCCACAAACCAAATCCCTAAATCATTCATATAGCCCCAAATCCCTAAATCGTGCATATAGCCCCAAATTCCCCCAAATCCCCCCAAATCCCTCTTCTCCTTCTTCCTATATTCTTTCCTCTCTTGCTCGTCATCAACGATTTCACTTTTGCTCTTGCATACCCAATTTGAAGACAAGTGAGCTTTGGGGTCTACGTGTGGCATTGAAATGATTTATGAGAAGAAAGTAGAAGTTATTGATATTGCATCTGATGAGAATGATGTTGAGGAGGTTATAATAGTTGATGTAAATGACAATGAGGATTTTGGAAGTTTAAGCCTTGGATTAGGGACTGTTATGGTAGACAGGGATGTGAGTGGAAAATGAAAAGAATTTGGATTTTCTCCATCAACAATTATTCCAAAAAAAAATTATATTCTAAAAATGAAAAGGAAAAAATTTGTGGATTTGATGGTCTTTAGTAGTATCATTTCAAGTATGAAGAATTATGTTGTAACAGAAAAGGTGTGGAATATAAGGGAAGCACATGAGTAGAACACGTGAAGAGCAAGGAGGAACAACTATAAGAAGGAGAGTAGCAAAGAAGAATAGGAAGGAGAGTTCTTAGCTTAATTTTTCTGTTAAGTTTTTAGAGGTGGTTCCTCCATAACCGCTATTGTATTTTTTTATTTCAGTGAGAAAAATTAAAATTCTGCCTTCAATTCTTTCTTTGTTCTCTATTGCTTTTGATTTTTTTTGTTCTTTCTTCTGCAAATTATATATAAACTGTTACACAATGTAGCTTGACTTGTCTTCAACCTTTTTTTCTTAACCTTGTTTTCCCTCTTTCCTTTGGTGAAAGACAAAGGCATTGTTTTGTAAATACCGACTTTGCATGTTATTCCCTGTTGAGCTTCCTCTTCGAATTTCTCCTCCTTGCTAAAGATATCCATTCTCTTTGTCTCTTTCTTCTTGTTCTTTCCCTCGCTTTTGCCATTCGAGTAATCTTTCCTTCCCTTTTTCCTTTGGAAAAGAAAAGAAATAGCTAAATCACTTTTTTGATGTTGTAACTTGTATTTTGAAGAATGTTGCTGGACTCCAACATTTGAACAGAATGAGAAGAGGCGGCTCAATTAGGGATTTCAAGTAATGGGTAGTTAGGGATTTGGGGTGGAATTGATAATAGATATTATTATGGCTAAAAGTCAATTTTGCCTTTAAATGATGATTATGCCCTCAATAAAATGACTTACGTGCATGACACATATTTAATTTATTAAAAAAATAAACAGTAAAATCAACAATGACACAATTTTAAAAAATAAAAAATTAATATATAATCATTTTAAAAATAAAAGAACAACTAATCAATAATCACAAAAATAAATGACCTGATAGGTTATAAATAATTAAGACCCACAACACAAAAAACGTCAATACTCGTACTTGCTAGTTACCACTTAGCAGTGGCATATAAAAATGCTTGCGTTGTTGCGCAAAACCAAAACCATGTCATGCCTTGTCACCCGATTATTATCATCTCCTCTTTTCTCTACTACCAATAATAATCCTCTTCTCAAACCATCTCTCTCTCACTCTTTCCAGAACCCTCTTCATCTCTCTGTAATCTCTCTCTATATGTATATATATTCATGATATTTTTGTAATTAATCAATTAACTAATGGTTATTGATTTCTTTTTTCTTTTTTCTTTTTTCTTTTTTCTTTTTTTGGTGGTGGTTTTAGAGTTTGTTGAGATCAAAATCAAGGCAGATAACATCTGGGTATTGTTTGCGTGGGGTGAGAGCTATGGCATCAATGGTGGGCGTGCAAGACCCAGAATCTATAACCTACTTAAAGCAGCAAGAAGCTTCGGAGATTGATGAGATTCTAATGGGCCCACTTGGTTTCAGTGTTGATCAGCTCATGGTTAACTCTTCATTTTCTTATTTATTTATTTATAATTTCTTTTAAGTTCTAGTTTTATTATTATTATTATTATTATTTTGAGTTTTGTTCATTTGATGCTTTTGTTGTTCAAATTGTGTTCTAATTGTTTACAGGAATTAGCTGGTTTGAGTGTGGCCACCGCCATAGCAAAGGTTAGTAACTTTTGAGCTACATTTTGTATTTCTGTACTAAATTGAGTGTGCAGTCTGCAAAATGCAAGTTAAGGCTATGTATAATAGACCAAAAGTAGTTTCATCCCTTCCCGAACCTATGTGCAAAGTAGGAGCTTTGTGCATCGGGCTGTCATTTCAGCTTTTTACATGCTTTAGGAGAGTCACATTGGGCCACCCAATTGTCAGCTCTTAATATCAGTATTAATCTTTTACAAACTCAAACATGAGTGACTCCACGTTAAACCAAACTTGTGCTTGGTTTTGATGGTGTGGGAGTTGAGAAATGGTTGTCAAAACTGAATTGATGCTTTTTGTTTTCTGAATAAGGCACGTGAGTGAAAATCAAGTCATTATGCAAAAGATTTTGTGACGACATTAAATCAAGTTTCAAGAGAATAATGACAAAAAGAAGTGGTGAGAGAACGTCAAATTAAAGAGGAGAAAGAAATTAATGCAAAGAAGTTTTGGCATTTGGGTGGTCTTTAAATTCCAATGTAGAAAAATACAGGCCTCTTCCCCTCATCTAGTCTGCTGGTGTATTATGATGATGAGAGGAACAAGAGTCTTGTGCTCATAACAAGGGGAGTCCCTGACGTGAATTAAGCATTGAGATTAACTCGTGACACGAATGTTTAAGGATATCTAGGATGCTAATTTCCTAGTTTTTAATGCTCTATGATATGTAAAAGATAATTTGATGATAAGAAGAGATTGAAATGAGCATATGAAAGATAATTTAATGATAAGAAGAGATTGAAATGACCATATACTTGAGAGCTTCCTGTTTGATAGGAAAAACATACCTGTTGCTTTTGCGCATAGCCACAAATTCGTCTCAAATTCCAAGCTGCGCAGCCTTGGTGATATTGCATTTTTGTGTGCCCGATCTTGGTACCCACTATTATATATGGTATCTAAATTGCTACTGTTTGCAAATCAAAAGTTTACTATCTTATTGATTGTAAGCATTGCTATATTAATTTCATTTTATATTGCGGGTGCGCAGCCTTGGTGATATTGCGTTTTTGTGTGCCCAATCTTGTTACCCACTATTATATATGGTATCTAAATTGCTACTATTTGCAAATCAAAAGTTTACCATCTTATTGATTGTAAGCATTGCTATATTAATTTCATTTTATATTGCGGGTATATATACATATGAGTTAAGCCATTTACATATTGATTAAAAAAGATTGCTACATTCATGCTAATGAAAAGGCAAGAATTCTAAAGATTGTTTTTGCATTTTTGAGCACTGAACCGGCCCTAAAGTTTCCATTCTACTCGCGCTTGCTTTTACATTTTTGGGGCTAATGTTCCATTATCTTAAAAGAAATGTTTACTGTATAATATGAAGATGTTAAGTTCATAATTTCCTTTGACAGGTCTATAACTCGAGTGAATACAGTTGTGTTCTTGCAATTTGTGGTCCAGGCAATAATGGTGGTGATGGTCTTGTAGCTGGCTGCTCGTCATTTACATCACTTTGGATATGAACCTTCGATTTGTTATCCAAAGCGTACTCCTAAGCCTCTTTATAATGGTCTGGTGACTCAGGTATAGGCTTATACTCAACTTTCTAGAAAATCAGTTTACCTAGTAATCTTTAGCAGTGCTTATGCAGGAGCATTTTTATAGCTCGAATCACTCTCAGTTCCTTTCCTGTCAGTGGAAGATCTCCCTCTGGACTTATCAGAAAGCTTTGACATTCTGGTGGATGCAATGTTTGAATTCTCATCCCATGGTAAACCTGGTTCTTGACATACTTTATTATGATAATCTTCTGTTTGGAGGCATGCCAGAATAAATCTATCATATTCTATTATGATAATCTTCTGTTTGGAGGCATGCCAGAATAAATCTATCATAGTGTCATAGTTAAAGTCATATAGATGGGGATAGTGAGACCAGAATGATAAAGAATTTCCACCTTTAGCTGGACTCGGGGTCCAGCTTAGTTAAGTGGTCTTAGTAGCCATAACTTTTTTTAGGGCATGCAAACGTACAATTGTGAATCCACAGGACTCCACAAAGTAAAAAGAAAAAGAGCAACATCTTTCGTGTTTCTCCCTCTGTATATTGTCTACTTACTCATGCTTGGTCCTGACTAGCAAGAAATCACACTTAATATAAACTAATCTAATCATTTCGGCAGATTGATATGTTCAGGGAATCTTTAGCGTTTTGTCAAATGTATTATTCGTTGGAAAATGATGAATTTTTGGACATATTATAATTCAACTCTGATAATTCCGGAGGGAGATCAGAATGTCAAAGCTTTGACACATTGTAATGGAACGGATAGGGTTTAAATCCGAATTTAACTGGTATCCGACCCGATTATAAATCCGTTTACAAAACCGATAGAGTATCTGTTAGGGTTTGATTTTTACAAGTGATTATCGATGGGTAGACCCGTAGGATTTGGTAATAGTAATTTAAAAAAACCCGAAACCCGAAAACTCGATTAGTAATTTAGTAAAAAATATTAATAAAAATATTTATATATTTACATACATATACAAATAATATATTACTTAAGAAAAGATAATTTTTTAATATTGGTCTAAGATTAATAGTTATGGGATATAGGCCAACTCTTATTATTTATGTTTACCTATTCTTTTTATCTATTTCAACTAATACAACTGCTCAATTACTGAATAATTCAAACGAAAATGATAATTTACATTTGTGACAATTACTTTATGTTTTTTTTTTTTCAGATTATTTTATATGATTATAGAAGGATGATAACTTCTCAGCATAAAGATTTTGTTTAATGTTTCTATTAAGTTTAAGTTTGATAACAGACAATAAATTTAATTTACGTTTTCTAATCTATTGCGATTTGTGATTATTTTAGTACTTTTTTTCATTTCTTTAAAAGCTTTTTTAGTTTTTCTTTAAAAAAAATAATTTTCTATTCACTAACGGGTTTGGTCGGGCATCCGCGAGTTTTTGAAAATTTAACTAGTTCGGATTTGGTAAGCAAAATCTAAACCCAATGAATTTCCGTCACAGATTTGGCAAAATATAATTTAAACGGGTTCGGGTTTGATTTTATAAAATTTAGCGAGTATTCGACCCGTTGCCATTCCTAAGATGGATGCTAGTTGCTCTGATGTACTATTTTATGTGTATTAGTGAACGGACTATTGTATTGTGCCTTAGCGAACTTAGGAAGAGCGATCTTATTAAGCCCATGGCATCACGATCATATTAATATTTTGTGAATTTGCAAATATTCTATTATATCATAGACTTTATTGATAGGGGATCATGAAAGCTATTGAATTGATTACTCTATGAGCAGTGTTATACACTCCCTGTTTCCATCACTCATTTATCGCTTCCTATGTGATACTTAGCTGGCATACCATAATAATAAACTTTTTTAAATATCTTTCTTTTTCAACAATAAGGAATTTGAAATGGGATCTTTAAGTGAATACTTGAAAGTTGTGGTTGAGTACATAAAGAAGAGAGAGCTCTTTGTGGATTTAGTAACAATATGTCATATATAGCTAGCTTAAGAGAATTAATGAGAAATATCTATTTGGTTTTAAAGACAAGGAAAAGGAATGAACTAAAAGTTTGTTTCCTGAAGACTTTTTGCACTTAAAAAGAGCACGATGCACTTGGAAACTTTGTGCATTCAGTGTATGTACATGTCTATTGCTTTTACTTCCCTTAAATTCTTTTATTCATCATCCAGGAAATTGAGTGACTCCTTTGTTCTTCTAACTTGGAACATAGATATAATCGATCAATGAAATTATTTTTTCAAAAACATCATGAAAAAAAAAAAAATGGAATGAAGTTTTAAACAGCAGACATAAACTCATTTTGTCATATAGACAGAAAAATTATTACTTCTAAGAACTCAACGGTGCCTTTCCCCTCGAATCAGACAAAAAAAGAAGGAAATTCCATTGAGTTCTTATGATTTACAACTCAATTCATCTGATTATTATAGGGATGAATCCAATCCATAATATGAACCATAAAAAAGTATCTATCTATTAAACCAATAAGAAGAATATCAGTTACAGTAACTATGATCCAAAGAAAAATCCTTAGAGTAGTATAGGCCATTTACCCCACAATTTATTTATAACTTTTTGAAGTATTATGACACAATCATGTATAGCTAGATGAAGCCAGGTAATCTTAAACAAAATATTGTGAGGCCAAGAGTGCAAACACTATAGGTTTTAAATTGTTACACTTTTGCTATCTGCTTCATTGCTTTAGCATTTTGTGAAGCTTTATCCTCTTTAATAATTTCGTAAATTAGGGAGAAATTTTTTTCTTAAACTTGAAGTACTAAAGTTTTAGCTGAACAAACTATTGGCTTTATCTGGTTGACCCCTCAAAAGAACAATGCAATTCTAAGGAGCATGTACACCTTGTCGTTAGTCATGATCTAATTGTCTTTGTGCTGAACTTGGAATTACTTTTTCATCTTAGGCAAGCGTACGAGGCCATCCGTTTGATGGGTGCTTCTGTGTTGCAAACATGCCCTGGTATTTTTCCTCCATTTTCTTCCACTTACCATACATGTGGTTAGTCATAGAGTTAAATAAAACAGTGGAAGTTTAGAAAAGTAAAATGGCACATCCTTCCTGAACTGCTATTATATATCTCTAACTGGGAATACAAGAGCCACACCTTCAATATTTTAAGTACTTTTGTCTTGTATGTCCATTATGGGACTTTGTATTTACTAGTCTCTTCATTTCTGGAAGTTGGTTCTGGACATTACCAAATGTGCATTCATTAGATTAGGTACTGTAGGAGAGTGTAATTTTCCTATTAATAGTGATACTTGTAATTTGCTGAATCCAGTGGAATCACACAACACATATGATCAGAGAACTGCCGTCATATGTCTAAAGGACGCTCCCACCCCTCAGAAGTATCCCCGTGACCCAGGTTCACCTGCAAAGTCACCACTCTAGGTAGCTAAACTTGCTTCTTGCTTGTAAAACTGTCTATATGAAATTTAATGTAAACTTGGAATCGCTGGATGCAAGGAAGAAACATGATCTACCATGTTATTAATCTGTAGATCTGCAAGTTGATGTATCTGATGTATCATGTATATTTGACAAGCAAATGGTTTACTGTCCCAGTTGATTAATGCCCCCATCTCTCTTCCTATGTGACTGCTTCTGAGTGCACGATAAGAAATCATGTATTTTTACTCTATTAGGTTCTTACCATTTAGATGTTATTTCTAGAGTTGAGATAGATGACAGTTTGGGATTCTTTTGTTTAATTGAGGAATGAAAAAACTGAGAAAGAAAATAAAAAGGTGATCTTGCAGGCTTAATACTATTCATTTAAAGGTGATCTTGTAGGCTTGGCATTACTCACTCTCGACGAAATTGGCTGGTTGGTTAGTTTAAAGAACTACGTTTTCCTGACTTAACACCATTCACTTGTGTGATTGTATGCTTCAAACTCTCATGAATGAAAAAAAAAGAGGTAAATATCACTCTCCCCGTCCCCTTGTGAAACTCATATATATCAGTCCGCCCTCCTGTGTTAGCAAAACTATAAAAAAACCCTTCTATGATTTTTTAAAAATGACACATAGCCCCCCTTCATTTGCATGTCGTTTGTTTTTCCATCCAGAGTGTAACTCACGCGCTTTATCCGTAGCTAAAGTGGTTTTTGCCTTTATATGAACTAGATAATTGACTAAAATGCCTTTGTACTTACCTTTACCCAAAGAAAATTGAAAAAAAACATAAAACCCATCTTCCCCACCTGCCACCTACCACCCCCACCCTCACCCCCACCCCCACCCCCACCCCATTAGCCCTTGTACAACACACACACACACACACACAGAGAGCACGCACACACACAACACACACACATAGAACTCACACACGCACACGCACACGCGCACACACACACGACACTAGTGGTTTTTGTTTTGATCTATATATGTATAAGACCGAGAAATATATATATATATAAAATCTTCAACATGGTCTCTGTTTTGATCAATATTTGGTTGTGTTCTCTGGTTACAGTTATATGTTGTTTCCAAATCGGTTAAATCAGTATCTGCTTGGTGTCACTAGTTTTAGATGTAAAGAATTTGGGCATGTGAAGTCTTTATAAGGATAATGATTCTTGCATAAATAAGATAACTGCAGCATACTTGTTAATGGTGATCTCAGTCAGTTTTCTGTTAGCTGTTTGTTTTTTTATGTAATGTGTTTTGAATAGGTTCTGCTTATTCATAATTTTTCTGCAGCTGTGAGATGTGCGCCCTCTCTGGCGCTTTCTTAGTACACATTTTATAATCTGTCAACCAATAAATTAGTAAGTAAATAAAAGCATCCCACTGTGAATTATCATTGATTAGATTACAAACGTTTTGATTTTTACTTCAGTTTACTTTCTAATACCTAATAGACTATGTATAGCCGGAAGTGATATAGATTGTTAAGGCCCATTGAGTGGCTGGAGGTGGGCTCATTTTAATCATCAGGGACTCCCTATAGATGATAACACTCTGCATCTGAGAAAGTTATATCCTTTTGAGGGATATCAGAAGAACTGGTAAATGCTTTACTAAATTGCTGATTTTTTTTTTATTAGTAAATCGACATTAATAGTTGCATTAATCTTTTTTGTTTTGTTTTTTTGTGTGTGTATTTGTGGTTGTGGCTCTTTAAATAATTAAATATGAGATTCAACTAGATTTGAAGTTCAACAAAAGACAATCTACTCTTGATTCATATTTTAAGAAAACTTTATAGTCAATTTATTTTGTACTTTTTAGTTAATTATTAATTTATAAAATATTTGGGTCAATAAAAAACAAAGTAAATTTTTTAAATGTATTATCTTATAATTTTATTGAATTTATCAACTTTTTACACTGATCCCAAGTTGGAATCAGACATTTTTATTAATTAAAAAAATTATTAATTTATCGAGTATTAATTTAAAAAAGTTCTATTATATATATATATATATACATACACCCTGAACTACAGCCACATATCGGAAGGAAACAGCTGCTGACACATAGGCAGCATTGCATTCCATTGAGGTGCCTACATTCTATATAGATGAAGCCTTTAAGATTGTTTTTAGTTTACAATGCTTTAAAGTGTAGAATTTTCAGGTTGCCTTAGTTTTACTTCAGATTTTTCCAAGATTTGGCCTCTGCACATCTTTGAGTTGGAATTTCAAGTCTTCTGTTGATTTTTCAGAACTCGACAAAATATGATTTTGATATTTTAGCCTTTAATCCACTAGAACGTTCCATTCCTCTGTACATTGAATTGAGAAATCAGCAAAACAACTTACTTTATGAATAATATGAAGGTAAATTGAGCAATTAGTCTCCAATATTGTTACATTTTATTAAATTAGTCTTTATTGTTTCAATATTCTAATCCACTAGATAATTCTAAACCAAGCTACTTTATGAACAATATGAGGGTTGATTGAGCAATTATCATAAATTGGGATGAAGTTTTTGTTTCTATACAAATTTTTTAAGGAGTCCACAAATTTGTTTCTATAAAATGTAATGGAGACAACATGAGAAGGACATGATGATTAAATTATTCGGTCTTGATTCTATACATGTTTATTAATAGCTCATATAAAATGTAACATCAGCCAGTTTGATTCACTTGGCTGCTGCATCAAGCTGTGCTTCTAATATTTCAAGTATTATGCCTCGATGTTATGTCTCTTTAGCTGCGAATTTCACCAAGCTGTGAACCTAGCCAGAAATGGGGGTGTAAAGAGAGCATCAAGGGGAAAAATAAAAATAAAAATAAAAAAGAGAGGAAAAGAAATTAATGAAGGCTACAAAAGACATTTAGAACTGCCTTAATAGATAATTAGATGGATCCCTAACGGAGGGTTTTCATTTCTCACTTTTTAATAATAAGAGGGTTTAAATCACATTTATTAAAAGTCGAAAGAGATGTCAATCAAATTCATCCTTTTTTAAAAAGTGAAAACTTGCATGCAGAAACACCGAACTAATATTCTTTAAAATATCAGACATGTTATGAAATATTAAATAATGGATATTTACAACTCAAGCAAAAGATTGATACTAATACACAAACAAGTTTCTAGTGTAAATAGTACCATATGAACAGTATCGTGAATAGTGATTGGTGTAAACAGTACTGTATGAACAGTACCATCGACAATTACTGTTTAAATAGTAACCTCTGATATTTTGTAAATAGTAACTTTACAATAACTTTATTTTCTTACAAATAGAGGTTTATTGTAATTCATAATTTACAATGAAATCAATAAAATTCTCTCTAATTTTTCTTCGTTCTTCCTTATATTATTATCTTTATAGCAATTATTTTATAACAATACATCAATTCACTCATATTATAATATTACCCCACAACACATATCACACCAAAACTTACACACCAACAAACACGCACTAACACTTCACTTTCTTCTCTCCACACCTAACACAATGAGACCGAAGTTGAATAGAGTCTACAAAGAATGATAAACAATTTGGACAAAAGAATTATCCCCATTATCCTAGAAGAAGAGAGAAAGAATTAGGTATTGACTCTTAACACAAGATCCATGCAACTCTTGAATAATGATATTTTCTTTGAGAGTTGTTTAGTCCCCTGTCACTAAATTATTGATTTTGTCTTATAAAAAATAATTTAAATGCAGAGACAGTGCATGCTTTCTAAATATATATATTATGATACTATTGTGTAATGAAAAATATTGCGTCTATTACGATAGACACAAGTAAATTCTATAACTTTTGTGTATTTGTCGCCATTATTTTAATTAATAATTTTCTTGATTATCTTATGCCTCAACAAGAACGTCATTATTGACCAGTCAAACCTTGCTTACGGATTCAAAAGAAGCCATTAACGTCCCCTAAACTATGCTTAAATCCGAGGCCCCTAACATGTTTGCTACCTAAACAAATTTTTAGCATTAAATTCTCAGTTTTACAACATCGTCCACAGCTAATTGCAGCCATTGGTACTGAAGAATTGTGTTGGTGTTGGAACAATTACATAGCCACAAACATGTAGGGCTCCGAGTTCAAGGCCCTTTTTTGTTGAAAAGTTGAGAAAAGGGGATGAAAAAGTAGAATGTTGTTGAAAAGTTAGAGAAATAAGAATGGAAAAGTCAAGAATTGTTGAAAGGTTAAGAAAGAAGAACTAGGAAAGTAAAGGAAAAGAATCTTGACGGGGAAAAAAAAAACAGGGTGAGTAATTTTTTTGTTTTTGGGATTTGTGGGGAGGACTAAAGCGTGTTGTGCAAATATATTGCAGGAGGGAGAGTCAGTGAAGGATCGTCTCTTACAATTTAAAGAATGATTTACCCATTATATCTTTTTTCAATAAAATTGTTCGCTCGTGCGGAGTTCTCAATAAAATCTTCTTCCTAAAGAGTTGGGTGAGCCTGAAATATATTATATAGATTTTTTATAAAAACAAACCTTAGGGGCCAGATGTAAGTGAATTTATGAAAATCACACCGACCAAACCAAATATGTATATTCTATTGAAATAGACACGGACCAAACCATATATATATATATATATATATATATATATATATATCATATTGAAAATTCATATTTATTGACAATCAACCTCTGGGAAGCAACACCCAATTTAACAACCCAAAATTTGGCCATATTCGTTGAACTTCTACAGTAAACTAATAGTTGCAAGTGCAGGCGGAGTTAATTTTTAAACTTTGCACTTAGATAATTTTAATGTTTTTTTATAAATGGATGGCGGTAAGTTTTGAACTCAGGACCTTTTTGGTTCTTAGACTCTAATACCATGTTAAATGACCACCTCATCTAAATGTTTAAAATGTTAGGGAGGGGTTTATTTTATTATTTATCATCTTCAACATTAACATATGTGGAAGGTGGAAGACCCTTCACGCACGTGGATATACTGAGATGAGTCACATTTAGAATATTGAATACACATGGTAGATTAACATATGTGGAAGGTCCCCCTCACGTGTGACCTGATCTTCCACGTATAACTACTCTCAAATTAGGTCACATTTGGAAAATTAAATATACATGGTAGATTAACACATGTGGAAGGTTGAATACATATGGGACACACGTCGAAGATTGAACACAAGTAGACCTAATTTGAGATGGGTCACACGTAAATAAATAAAACTGGACCAAGGGCTCAACTCTGATACCATGTTAAGAAGTCTGAGGTTCCATCTTAAAACCAATTGGTGTCAAGTGAAATAACACAGTATCTTATAAGGTGGTTTAAGAATTTATGATTTTTTTTATGTGAGACAAGTGCATATTTTAATAAACTGCACATCATATATATTTTAATGCAACTTGTTCATATTTTTATTCGATGTCTTTCTTCATCAATGTTACTCATGAAAAAATAAATATTTTTTTAATAAGACACCTTCATAAGAAAAATATCGAGGTGGATTAATTAATGTTACTCTTAAAAAATAAGATTTTATAGTCCAGAAAGTCACAAGCGCGTCTTAATAGAAATGTGAACAACTCAATCTTGATCTAAAGAGTTAAATCATTGGATCTTGATTTGATCTTTATGCCCTTAGTTAATATTGAAAGTTCTAACAGAATATGACACCTTCTTAACTAAAATATGAAGGTTGAAAATATGGATAGTAGATAATCAATCATGTGAAATTGAACACCCTGTACACCCAAAAATTTGGCCATATCCTTTGAACAATCGTATAATATATTATGCAACTTGCTAACATTTTTATTTGGAGTTTTCCAATCATCCGGGTTATTTTTTGAATACTAATTTGTCTTCTACAAAGTGTGCCGCGTCACCAAAATAGATAATATTAAGGGTGAAGAAAGAATTGGCCACCAAAATATCTATTTTTTATTATTTTAGCACTAGATTATAAAACATTCAAAATGGTTCTATAATATAAAAAAGTGAGTATTTTTCAGAAATGCTCGGTAAGAACGGGATGGACCCTTCGATTGGATTCCATCAAATAAATGAGGAAGTTATTTGCTCTTCACATGTCATAAGTTTGTCACGTAAAAAAGAGAGAGTTTTTTTAAGTTCTCCAACAAAATTGAATGGAAGGATTAGATAGAATCACTTTAGATTCTTTTACGGACACCTTTAAATTTTTCAAATTTTTCATAGCTTTGTGGTGAAAAAGATAATAAATAATTCAATGGTCTACATTTTGAACCTTAATGTTAACTCTTGCATTTTAGTGTTGTATTGATGGTCAATGTAACTATTGAAAAAGTGTGTTTGTCAAAATAATATTAAAATATAATGAAAATTAATGTAAAATTTTAGAATAGGAGGGTTCTTATAAAGGTAAAACGAATAAAAGAATTAATTCATTTTTTTTTGTATTTTATTTTTTTTTGTTTTATTTATGGCAATTTTTCCTTTGTTATTTAGGAAATGTCGTATAAATAAGATTATTAATGACCATTAAGTTGGATATGTACATGCGTTTGCAAAGTTCTTATTTTGTAAATAAGAGTATGACGGGATGTGCTTGAAGATGTAATATTATAAGAGTAACTAATTAAATATTCTAATATATTAATTCAGTAAAATCGTATCAACCACCCACCCACCCACAATAAGCCAATCGCTGCGACGCGGTCTTTTTATTTTATAAGTAATTTTTTAATGTAAGTAACATCCATTGGCTGTCATGAGGTCTTGACTACTTACTCCGTATTTAAGAATGCTAAACTTTGCTCAAATCTCTCACAAAACTTTGCACAAATCTATCACAAATCCAAGAGAGCCTTAATATATCCCTCTTATATTCACATCACAGTAAAAGAAAAGAGTACTATGGCAGAAGCAGTTCTATCTGTTACTCTTGAAACTCTTCGTGATTTGTTGCTTGAAGAAGCAAGATTTTTATCTGGTGTTAGCAATCAAGTTAAGGAAATTCAAGGGCAGCTTGAAATAATGAAGAGTTTCTTAGAAGATGCAGACCATAGACAACATAAAGAGAAGACCGTTCATACTTGGGTACAACAAGTAAGACGTCTTGCTTATAGAACTGAAGATGTCCTGGAGACATATGTTGTTGAAGTTGTATCCAAGAGAGGGAAGGGCATAAAAAATGTTCTCAAAAGATTTGCCTGCATATTGTGTGAGGGCAAAGCGCTTCACAAGGTTGGCGAAGACATTGCAAATATCAAATCAGAGATCACCAACCTTAACACCAGTCGAGTAACTTATGGTATAAAGGATTTAAATGAAGGAGAAAGCTCCAAAGAAGCAAAAGAAAGGCAACGACTACTAAGGCAAACTTACGCCCATGAGGTTGATGAGCATTTTGTTGGTAGGGAGGATGATATTCGGCAGCTGGTGTCTTTGATAACTGATGATGAAAGTGACCGTCGAATAATTTCTATATGGGGAATGGGCGGTTTAGGCAAGACCACACTTGCCAGAAAGATTTTCAATCATGAGGTTGAACGACGTTCTTTTTCAGCTTTTGCTTGGGTTTGTATCACCCAACAACCCAAACTCGACAAAGTTTTGCAAGATATACTAAACCAAATTATTGGGAAGGACATGCCTGGGGACCAAACAGCCTTGGTAAGGGAGCTTAACAAAGTTTTGAAAGAGAAAAAATGTTTGATCGTTATTGATGATATTTGGGAACTAGATGATTGGTATATTCTACATCATGCTTTTCCTCTTACAAAGACGAGTAGTAAGGTTATACTAACTACTCGCACTAGAGAAGTGGCGAAAAAAGGATTTTTCTATGAACTAAACCACTTGGGAGAAGATGACGGTTGGAAGTTGTTACATACACTCACTAGACAAGAAGAAAAAGGCAAGTTTTTTTAAATATTGCGTATAGAATTTGAATTCAAGACTTTGCTTCTATTTTTTTAAATTACACCAATATCTTCTCTATTTTATCGAAATTATAGTGTTGTTCGATGTAATAATTGAAATTACCCTGAGCCTCCTTATCTAGATATTACTTACATTATTAGAACTATATTACACTTTTGTCATTAGATTTATATATTTAGCTGACAATTTATGCCATTTCTTTTTTATATTATATTGGTATGATAGCGAGTCACAAAGGTGTTAAAATTGGAAAAAAATAGATAATATTAAGGGTGAAGCAAAACTTGGCCACCAAAATATCTATTTTTTATTGTTTTAGCACTAGATTATAAAACATCCAAAATGGTTCTATGTGACCCTTCGATTGGATTCCATCAAAAACTTGAGGAAACTTTTTCGGAGAAAACATGGAACCCATATTTTTCTTTAAGTTCTCTAACAAAATTGGATGGAAGGGTTAGATATAATCACTTTAGATTCTTTTATGGTCACCTTTCATAGCTTTGTGGTGAAAAAAGATGGTAACTAGTTCAATGGTCAACAATTTGTACCTTAATGTTAACATTTGCATTTTAGTGTTGTATTGATGGTCAATATGACTATTGAAAAAGTGTGTTTGTTAAAATAATATTAAAATATAATGAAGATTAACGTGAAATTTTAGAATAGAAGGGTTCTTATAAAGGTAAAACGAATAAAAGAACTAATTCATTTTTTTTTTTGTATTTTATTCTTTTTTGTTTTATTCATGGCAATTTTTCTTTTGTTATTTAGAAAATGTTGTACAAATAAGATTATTAATGAGCAACAAGTTGTATACGTACATGCGTTTGCAAAGTTCTTATTTTGTAAATAAGAGTTTGACGGGATCTGCTTGAAGATGTAATATTATAAAAGGATTAATTGTGCATGTAAGATTCTCCATGAAAGAGTAACTAATTAAATATTCTAATATATTGAATACAAAAGCATAGTTTATAGACTATACCATGGTAGAAACTTTGTCATATTTTTCAGGTGGAATGTATTTGATCTCTTGTACTCTCAATTCTTTTAGTCTACATTTTTTTCTAGTTTATTAAAGAAGCAAATCGTCATATATATGTGTACGTGACATAATTTTTTAACTATAGCAAAGTATTAATTTTAAATACAATACAAAGTTTGTTTTTATATTTGAACTATTAAAATTATGATTGCAAAATCAAAAACTCAAATATAACATCCACATATTGTATTTAGTAACAACAACTTCTAGTACTTTGTTTATCATAAGTCGGTGATAGTGTGAGATATTGTTTTAGAGTAAATTTGTAATATGTTAAAAGTGGCCTTTAAAATCATTTAGGAGACAAAAATATACTATTCAATACAAGAGGAATATTAAATAAAAATCCTCACGCTTATTATATTTACATAGGTACGCTTCTTGCACAATGTCCAAACAATTTTGAGAATAGTTTTCTATTTTTCAATGTGATGAAAGTGATTAATGTTTTACTTTTGTTTTGTAGATCCAAAAATAGAAAAGACATTTGAGTGCATAGGCAAGGAAATAATACACAAATGTAGTCATCTCCCCTCTAGCAATCTCTGCACTAGGAGGAGTTTTGAGAGATAAAAGTTATGTCAAGGAGTGGGAGATAGTGAATGGAAACATTGACTTATATTTAAGGAAGAGAGAAGGTAGTGAAGAAGCAAGTGGATTAGTGCAACATGTATTGTCATTGAGCTATGATGAACTTCCATATTATTTAAAGCCATGTTTCCTTTATATGGGCAGTTTTCAAGAGGATGAGTCCATAAAGGCAGAACATATATGTCAACTATGGATTGCAGAAAGGTTAGTCTTGTCAAAACACTGTGGACAAGGAGAAACAATGATGGATGTAGCTGAGCGCTATTTAAATGAGCTGGCCTCAAGGTGTATGGTTGAAGTAGAAATGGATGATATGTCAATAGTTCAAAGGTTGAATTGGTGTCAACTTCACGATCTCATAAGATAATTATGTTTGGCTAAGGGAAAAGAAGACTTTTTCAACGTCATCGATATCCACTGTCAAGAACTGGCCACAATGGAGTTTTCTTATCTTTTTGATAACGGACGCTGATTAGGTGTCTACTTAAGTGAAGTTCAGCCGTCTGAAGTGAGAAAATATACGAAGCTCTTTGAACAAGTAACCAATCAATTTCTTCGCACTTTTTTTGTTCGCCGCCAGTTTTATTCAAATACTGGGTTATTGGATATATTTTGGTTTGAAAAGTTCAAGTTGCTAAGAGTTCTTCAGTTAGAGGATTCTGAAATTGAGCTGCCAAGAAAAATCAGTCAACTGATCCACCTCAGGTATCTTAGTCTCCAAAATTCAAAAGTGAAGGAGTTGCCTTCATGCATAAGTAATTTGCCATATTTACAGACCCTTGATTTAAGGACATTGGGTGAAATTTCTTTGCCCAATATATTTTGGAAGATGAAGCAGCTAAGACATATTTATTTACCATATAATTCTAATCGTGGACTAGAAAAGTTACAATTCAACCACTTGAGTGAGCTGGAGACTTTACATGGCTTTAGATTTTCAACGGATGAACCTTCCGATCTCTCACAATTGGTTAATCTGCGATCTTTCAGTGGAACTCTAGACAGCTCTGCGTCGCCTCAAATCATCGACCAGATTAATCACTTGAGAAAGATCAAGTGGATACAGCTTCATATGCTTCCATCTGATTTTACCACTGAAAATGGTTCAGATCTTGTAAGAAAGGTGCTCTTGTGTGAAAAGCTTAATCATTTGATTATAGGCAGTCCTATAGGTAACTTTCCACCATATGAACTCCAATCCTGCCTGAATCTCATGCGGTTAGTAGTAAGTGCTACTAAAATGGAGGAAGATCCAATGCAATTTTTGAAGAATCTTCCCAACTTACGAACACTATGGTTGTTGAAGGATGCCTTTGTGGGGAAAGAGATGGTTTGCGATGGGATGGGTTTCCCTCAACTCAAATCCCTTTATCTATATGGATTGCCAAACTTGGAGAGATGGAGAGTAGATGAAGGTGCCATGCGCAAGCTATCTGATTTAAGAATTGATTCATGTCCCAAATTGGAGACGATAACAGATGGGTTGAATTTCTCTGCCCTCAAAAGATTTAATATTTTGCGGATGCCTGAAGAATTCGAGCAAAAGTATGCTTTGTGATCAAGAAAGAAAGAAGTTAGATAGTTGAGCATCGTTGATAAAGGACACATATTCGTGTGGCGCGCCAGTGGTTTCGGTTCTTAGCAACTATTGAGAAGTTCGTATTCATGTAAGCTTTGTCTCGCTTATTTCTTGTAGAATTAGAAAGCTTAGCATTTTGTTACTTATGAATTGCAAGAATTGAAACTCTACATGGTTGGGCTTTAGGTGTTTGAGGATTGGCTCAAGTGAGAGCTCTGCAACTTCGGACTTTCAGCTTGGATTCTTCAAATTAGAGGCAAGTAAAGGATCCCAAATTTAGTTAATTTCCCTCAATTCAGACCATTCTATTGTGTTTATTGATTTTCTATAAACTCTTGAAGCCATTAAAGACTTCTCTTGTTGAATTTTCTCTATAGACATATGCCAAATGATGAAATTCTATAATATATTTGATTGAATATTCAATTGTTACTCTTTTGGAAACCAAGATTCAACTTATATTGTTGTTTTACCTTTTAAATTTGCAAAGTAAGATGCAGTAAATCATTCAATACCATATTTAGCTATTGCTTGCTTTGACTTTAAACTTATTAAGAAGAAAACTTTGTGGATGGCCTCTAATATGTGAAAAGTTGTAAACTTCATGGTCGTCTCTTGAATAATCAACATATGGGTTCTTTTCTATTTCTCGATTTTGTTTTCTCTATTAGTTTATTGGGCTGTTTATATGAATCTGATTATCTTTTCTCTCTTAGTTTTCAATGTGTTTAACTGAATGCTCCTGCTGCGGCTGTTGAAGATATGGAAATTGCTGCGGAAGCTGCTCGGAGAGCTATGGCCCAAGACTAAGACTTGATGTATTTGATGAGATTGTGACCATATATGTTTGCACATGTGTACGGAAACTAGCTCTTATCTTATGATTTTGGGACTGCTCATGTACATTTTTCTGTCAATTTAGTTGCTTTCACATGGATTCTAAACTTTTTGTGTCATTTTCTCTCAGAAATTGATGTATCAATGATACAATTTGCCACTCAATTCAGTATGCTCATTTTTTGTGTTTCTTTTGATATAATTTACCAATAAGATGAAAGTCAATCATCTGAGATCTATTGTTCGAGTACTCAAATTTTGCTCGTTGGCATGTAACAGAGAGAGTCTGAATTAGCAAAACTTGAAGCAATAAATTGTAAAATCACGGAAGCAGCCTGAGATATTGTATCTTCTGGTACCTAAAGGAACTTTTTCCGTGCCCAATGCGTAAAGCTGATACGTGTGTTCATGTCATTCAGGAAGATATTGCAGCACGTTTCGAATGTAATGCAGGTCTGCTGAGGCTTAGGATAAATTGCAGAGTCAATAAATAAGGCTGAAAAAGAACCATGTTCGATAAATGGTAAGAAACTTGGTTCAGTTACACATAATAGGACCGGGTTTAGCTCAGACGAGCCGAGTGACCTGGTAAACAGGATTCAGAAAGGAAAATGATTGGGAAAGGCAAATGAGAGTTATTCAGCTCAGCACCATTCATGTAAGGCACTAGACTCTTTAAGTATCACTCAGGAGATATATAGTATCAACACACATGTGAGACTCACATGATATAGTATCTAACGTCTATTTTATAAGTGGTGCATGACCAGCACTCATGTGAGACTCGCATGATATATACACATTTACATTCAAACCATACACCATACACACATTTACATTCGGACCTTCACGTGGTAAATAATATTTATTTGTATGAGAGTAATTCATCAGTCTCTCATACGATACTCGCATGATATATACACATTTACATTCAAACCATACACCATACACACATTTACATTCGGACCTTCACGTGGTAAATAATATTTATTTGTATGAGAGTAATTCATCAGTCTCTTATATGATTAGTGAGACTCACATATGAAAATCCCTCAAATTGAATAGATTTCCTCTAAGCCTAATCCATACTACACTACCCATTACTAATCTTGTCTCAACAATCAAAGAAAGCAGAAGACATTTCACGCCCAACAAGACTGTCGGCAACATTATTGGACGCGTTTTTATTGCTTTGTACTGGATAAAGCCTAAAGGGGAACCTTTAATGGCAATTGCAGTGATGGGGTGGGGGTAGTTGTGATGACAAAATATCTGTAATCAACACGTTATATCAACCACACAAAACTTAGCCATATTCGTCGACTTCATACAGTAAACAAGTCGTTGCCAACGCAGTCTTAATATCCTGTCATAATAAATAAAATAATGCTGGCATGAGATCTCCAATGCCTCATCTTATTTAAGCCTGCCAAACTTGTGCTCAGATTTGAGGCAAAACAAAGAGAGTTAATTTTTCTATTTGCATTGTAGTAAAAGAAAGAATATGGCACAGGCAGTTCTGTCTGTTACTCTAGAAACTCTTCGCGATTTGTTGCTTGAAGAAGCACGATTTTTATCTGGAGTTGGCAATCAAGTTAGGGAAATTCAAGGACAGCTAGAGATGATGAAGAGTTTCTTGAATGATGCAGATCAAAGGCAGCATAAAGAGGAGCATGTCCGCACTTGGGTGCAACAAGTAAGACGTCTTGCTTATAGAACTGAGGATGTCCTCGGGACATATGCTGTTGAAGTTGTATCCGAGAAACCCAAGAAACAGAGGGGCATCAAAAATGTCCTCAAAAGATTTGCTTGCATATTGAGTGAAGGCATAGCCCTTCACAAGGTTGGCAAAGAGATTAAAAATATCAAATTAGAGATCATCAACCTCAATACAAGTCGCGAAACTTATGGTATAAAGGATTTGAACGAAGGTGGAAGCTCAAAGGAAGCAGAAGAAAGGCAAAGATTGCTTAGGCAAACTTATGCCCACGAGGTTGATGAGCATTTTGTTGGTAGGAAGGATGATATTCAGCAGCTAGTCTCTTTGATAACTGATGATGAAAAAGACCATCGAGTAATTTCTATATGGGGAATGGGCGGTTTAGGCAAGACCACACTTGCCAGAAAGATTTTCAATAATGGGGTTGTACAACGTTCTTTTGAAGCTTTTGCTTGGGTGTGTATCACCCAACAACCCCAAATCGACAAAGTTTTGCAAGATATACTAAAGCAAATTATTGAGAAGGACATGCCCGGGGACCAAACAGCCTTGGTAAGGGAGCTTTACAAAGTTTTGAAAGAGAAAAAATGTCTGGTTGTCCTTGATGATATTTGGAAACTAGATGACTGGAATATTCTACGTCCTGCCTTTCCTATTACAGAAGAGAGTAGTAAAGTTATACTAACTACACGCACTAAAGAAGTGGCAAAAAAAGAATTCTTCAATGAACTAAAGCACTTGGGAGAGGATGACGGTTGGAGGTTGCTACATGCACTCACTAGACAAGAAGAAAAAGGCAAGTCTACTTTGCTTCTATTTTTTAGAATTACACCAATATCTTCTCTATTTTATCAAAATTGTAGTGTTGTTTGTTGTAATAGTTGAAAGTGCACTAAGCCTCCTTATCTAGATATATTTAGCTGACAATTATGCTATTTCTTCTTTATGTTATATTGGTAAGATAGCAAGTCACAAAAGTATTAAAACTGGGGGGAAAAAATTAGATGATATTAAGGGTGAAGAAAAAATTGGCCACCAAAATATCTATTTTTTATTTTTATTTTAGCACTAGATTATAAAACATCAAAAATGGTTCTATGTGACCCTTCGATTGGATTCCATCAAAAACTTGAGGAAGCTTTTACGGAGAAAACATGGAACCCATATTTTAGCTATTTGCTCTTCACATGTCATAGGTTTGCCACGTAAAAATGAAAATTTTTCTTTAAGTTCTCTAACAAAATTGGATGGAAGGGTTAGATAGAATCACTAGACTTTTCATAGCTTTGTGGTGAAAAAAGATAGTAAATAGTTCAATGGTCAACAATTTGTACCTTAATGTTAACATTTGCATTTTAGTGCTGTATTGAAAAAGTGTGTTTGTCAAAATAATATTACAATATAATGAAGACTAACGTGAAATTTTAGGATATAAGGGTTCTTATAAAGGTAAAAGGAACAAAAGAGTTAAGTCATTTTTTCTTGTATTCTATTCTTTGTTTTATTCATGGCAATTTTTCCTTTGTTATTTAGGAAATGTTGTATAAATAAGATTATTAAAGAGCAACAAGTTGGATACGTACATGCGTTCGCAAAGTTCTTATTTTGTAAATAAGAGTTTGACGGGGTCTGCTTGAAGATGTAATATTATAAAAGGATTAATTGTGTAAGATAAGATTAATTCTCCATGAAAGAGTAACTAATTAAATATTCTAATCTATTGAATACAAAAGCATAGTTTGTAGACTATACCATGGTAGAAACTTTGTCATCTTTTTCAGGTGGAATGTATTTGATCTCTTGTACTCTCAATTCTTTTAGTATACAATTTTTTCTAGTGTATTAAAGAAGCAAATCATCATATATATAAATGTGTATGTGGCAGAATTTTTTAACTGTAGCAAAGTATTAATATTAAATACAATACAAAGTTTGTTTCTATATTTGAACTATTAAAATTATGATTGCAAAATCAAAAACCCAAATATAACATCCATATATTATATTTGGTAACAACAACTTCTAGTACTTTGTTTATCCTTAGACATTACTTTTAAGTATTAACTTGATGAACTTTACCAAATTCTTCAATTACAAAGAACATAACACTATTACCTCGAGAAAATGACTTTCAATTTAAATGTTTTTGGCTATACTTATTCTTTCACTATTGTGTTTTGTAAAAAATTTATAGGTGTACCAAATCAGTCTCTAAAGTGACTTTCGCTATTGTTTTTATATCAGAGAAACCTCTCATAGGCTCGCGTCTTTTCCATAGTAAAAAAGCACGGTTATTACTCTAAACTAACTACTTGAGTCACCTTTCCATGAAAAAGCTGAGTGCAATCAAAGTATTGATTGGTTAACCCTTTAAAGAGTGAATAAAATTAAAAAGTTCAAATGGACGTACAATGGCAGATCCTGGAATTCTTTTCAACGGAGGCTAAAACACATAATTTTTCAATTACATGAGTACATTTTTCTTTCAGTAGGGGACTAATTAATTTTTAACTAACAATACATAGATATTTAGTTTATTTAAAAAAAAATACATATAATTTTTAACGTTCTTGTGGAACAATAGGGCTGAAGCCCTTACTGGCCCTAATATACATCTGTCCCTATCCCTGATGACATATAAGAACTAGATCAATCTTTAGTATTTAAATTAGTATTATCAATAAAATTGGCTTCCTTAATTTTTAGATTGTTGCATGCTCAGTGTGCCACTAACTTTGTTTATCAAATATGTTAGAGAAGCAAGTTTGAAAAATTTAGCTAAGAGAGAGAGAGTCAACTGGTCTTATTATTCCATTTATATATACATATATTTGAAGTCAAATTAGATTCTCTTCTCATTATAGACAATGTAATTGCCTTTTTCACACTTATTGGAGAACTCATTAGATGGTAATAAACAACTACATTTCTTATGCCAGTCTTATGAGAGTACTTCGATTGTAATTTTTAAGGATCTTCTCACTTAGCATCCAAGAAGGGTGAGGCAATGACACTTGTCTCTCAAATAATTTTCTGTGGTGACTTGTGATTTCATTTACAAGTCATTACAAATACTGACAAAGTATATTTTCTCTTATTTTTTCTGTAATTATATTCCAAAAATACCCTTTATTTGGCACTACATTGAAAGTCACTTATATATATTTTGAGAAGAAAATGAAGTGGAAAAAAGAAATATAATCATTCCTTCAACTATATTGTCATTGCAACTATTTTGCAGCAAAAGATTACTTTGAATGCATTATGTATCACAATCCATCCAAAAGTTCAAACTTCCAATGAATAAGACTAATATAACTCAACCAAAATGTGGCATACTATCTACTGTTGTTTTGGAAAGAATGAAAAAAATGTTTGAAATTTTATCTAAACTTCATATAGAAACTTATGGTTTGTAATGCAATTAATCTTGTATTTTTGTATAAGCTAGTGATACTGCGATATATTATTTTTGAGTAAATTTAAAATATGTTACAGTGGCCTTTAAAACCATTTAGGCAGAAAATTACACTATCCAATATATGAGGGGTATTAAGTGAAAATTTCTTAGTTTCTATATTAATATAGCTAAAAGAAAGTCAAAAGTAGTCATATTATTTCATTTATACATACATATATTTAAAGTCAATAGATTTTCTTTTCTCATTATAGACAATGTAATTGGCTATATCAAACTTATTGAAGAATTCTATCTATGATAAGATTCTAATAAACACCTATGGTTATTTTGCCAGTCTTTTATGAAAATATTTCTATTCTAATTTTCAGTGGTGACTTGTGATTTCATTTACAAGTCAATACAAATATTAACAGAGTATATTTGCACTTATTTTTTCTGTATTTATATTCTAAAAATACCATTTACTTGCACTCTGTTGAAAATCGCTTATTAATATTTTGGAGCACAAAATGAAAAGGGAAAAGAAAAAGTATAATCATTCCTTCAACTATATTATCATTGCAACTATTTCTGCAACAAAAGATTACTTTGAATTCATCATGTATCACCATCCATCCAAAGTTCAAACTTCCAACGGATAAAACTATCATAAGTCATCCAAAAATTGACAAACTATCTACAGTTGTTTTGGAAAGAATTAGAATTTTTTTTCTAAATTTTATATAAAAATTTATGATTTGTAATGCAATCTTGTATTTTTTTTTCATAATTTTTTATATTGAGATGCTAGACTTCTTTTGCAATGTCCAAACAACTTCGAGGATAATTTTTGCTTTTTCAATTTTATGAAAGTGATTAATGTTTTGCTTTTGTTTTGTAGATCCTGAAATAGAAGAGACATTTGAGCGCATAGGCAAGGAAATAGTACACAAATGTGGTTATCTCCCTCTAGCAATCTCTGCACTAGGAGGAGTTTTGAGATAGAAAAGTTCTGTCAAGGAGTGGGAGATAGTGAATGGAAACATTGACTTATATTTAAGGAAGAGAGAAGGTAGTGAAGAAACAAGTGGATCAGTGCTCCATGTATTGGCATTGAGCTACGATGAACTTCCATATTATCTAAAGCCATGCTTCCTTTATATGGGCAGTTTTCGAGATGATGAAGTGATAGAGACAAAAACGATGTATCAACTGTGGATAGCAGAAGGACTGGTATTATCAAAACACTGTGGAGAAGGAGAAACAATGATAGAAGTGGCAGAGCGCTATCTAAATGAGTTGGCCTCAAGGTGTATGGTTGAAGTAGAAATGGATGATATGTCAATGGTTCCAACGTTTGAATCATGTCGACTTCACGATCTCATGAGAGACCTATCTTTGGCTAAGGGAAAAGAAGAAGACTTTTTCAAGATCATCAATATCCACGGACGAGAACTACCAGCAATAGACCTTTCTTATGTCTTTGACGATGGACGCAGATTGGGCATCTATTCAAGTGAAGTTCAAGTTGAGTTTGAAGTGAGAAACTATAAGACGATCTTTGAACAAATGGTCAATTCCTTCGCAATTTTTTTATTCTCTCAGAATCTTACATTGGTATTGTGCCATTGGATATCTCTGATTTAAAGAAGTTCAAATTGCTTAGAGTTCTTCGGTTAGAGGGTTGTAAATTCAAGTTGCCAAAAGAAATCAGTAATCTGATTCACCTCAGGTATCTAAGTCTTTATCGTTCCATAGTGAAAGAATTGCCTTCATCTATGAGTAATTTGCCATATTTATAGACTCTTGATCTGAGGACACGGGGTCAAATTTATTTACCCAATATATTTTGGAAGATGAAGCGGCTAAGACACATTTATCTTGATATTTATAATCGTGGACCAGAAGGATTACAATTCAATGACTCGAGTGAGCTAGAGACTTTACATGGCTTTAGATTTTCAACAGATGAACCAGCTGATCTGGTTAATCTTTGATCTTTCAGTGGAAGACTAGATAACTTTGCCTCGCCCCAAATCATCGACCAGATTAATCACTTGAGAAAGATCAAGTGGATACTTCTTCAAATGTTTCCATCCGGTTTTACGACTGAAAATGGTTCAGATCTTGTGAGAAAGTTGTTCTTGTGTGAAAAGCTTAATTTTTTGTTTATAGACAATCCTATAGGTAAGTTTCCACCATATGAACCCAAATTCTGTCCAAATCTCACGAGTTTAATGTTGATAGATTCTAAAATGGAGGAAGACCCTATGCAATTTTTGAAGAAACTTCCCAACTTACGAAAACTATCCTTGTTTGTTGATGTCTTTGTTGGGAAAGAGATGGTTTGCAATGGGATGGGTTTCCCTGAACTCAGATTTCTTGAACTAGATGGCTTGCCAAACTTGGAGAAATGGAGAGTAGATGAAGGTGCCATGCGCTAGCTATCTCATTTAACAATTAATCTATGTCCCAAATTGGAGACAATAACAGATGGGTTGAATTTTTCAGCCCTCAAAAGATTTGATTTGTCCAACATGCCTGAAGAATTCACGCAAAAGCATAAAAAGCTTTATGAGCAAGAAAGAAAGAAGTTAGATGGTTGAGCATTGTTGATAAAGAACTCATATTCGTGCATTGTGGCACAAGTTTTGGTGCTTAGGAATAGTTGAAAAATTTGTGTTTAGGTATGTTTATTTCAGTTATTTCTTGTAAAATTAGAAGGCATATCGTTTTTTCGCTTATGAGTGATGGAATTGAATCTCTACCTGGTTGGGCTTCAGGTGTTTTGAGGATATGCTTAGGCGAGACCTTTACAACTTTGGACACTAGAGGTAAGTAAAGGGCCTCAATTCTGGTTACTTTCCCTGAATGAGTCCATGCTATTGCGTTTGTTTGTTTTTTTGTTTTTGTGTAAACTCTTGAAGCCATTGACGATCTCTCTTGTTGAGTTGTCTCCTTCTTTAGACATACTTCAAATGATGAATTTCTGTAATAATTTATGCCGTTGGTACTTCTTTTGATAATCCTCATTCCGATTGAGCGTGCTCGTTTACATATTCAATTGTTATTCTGTTTTTAGAACCCAATATTTAACTCAAAAACTGTTGTTTCACCTTTAAATCTGCAAAGTGGATACAGTATATCATTCTATATTATATAGGGCTATTGCTTACTAGCTTGCGCTCAAAACTTATTAAGAAAACTTTCTCGATGGCCTTTAATATATGCACAAAGTTGTATACTTTATGGTTATTGAATTGTCTTGTGAATCAGCATATGAGTTCTTTTCCATTTCTCGACTTTGTTTTCAATCTGATTATCTGTTTCTTCTTTTAGTTTTCAATCTGTTTCTGCTGCGATTGTTGAAGATGTGGAAATTTTTGTGGAAGCTGCTTAGGGAGCACTGGCCCAAGACTGAGACTTAATGGATTTGATGAGATTGTAATTGTATATACTTGCATATGTGTACTGAAACTACTAATTATTACCCTATGGTTTGGGGCATGTACATGAAAATTTGTCTGTCAATTTAGTTTATGTCACAGGGATTGTAAGCTTTTTATATCATTTTGTCGTGAAGAATTGATGTATTAATTACACAATGTGCCACTCATTTTAGTATGCTCATTTTTTGTGTTTCTTTTGACATAATTTACTTATAAGATGAAGGTCAATAATCTCACTATTATATGTTCAAGTACTCGTGCTCTGCATTTGCTTGCATATATAATAGAGAGAAAATCTGAATTTGTAAAACTTATATGCTTGTTCATGTCATCCCGGAAGATATTGCAGCATGTTTTGAATACAATGCAGGCTTGTTGTGGCTTTGGATAGTAGGGACTATTGAGTTGGAAACTGCACGAGCATTGCTATTACTATTTTATTTTCATTACCCATTTACTGTTTCTTATATGGATATTTAGTTGGTATACTAAAATAACAAACTTTTTATTTTTCTCTTTTTTTAGCATGCCTACTAAGAATTCGAATAAGAAGTGATAAATAGGTGCATGGTAGAAATAGAGTGATATATAATATTTCTCTTATTCCATGCCAGTGTTATTTTTTCTAGTTTTACTTACAAAATACTATACTTCCTATCATACTTCATATATCCTTTGTGTATCTTCTTTCTTCAAGAAACAAAGTAGAGCAAGACAGGAAACGAAAAATGTGTTCATGTCTTACTTTTGGATCTTCTTGTTACTTGGGTTAAATAATCTGTGAACTATTTATTGTAAGAAACGTCAAAGCAAAATGCTATTCTTTTCTAGAAAAGTCGTGTTTCTCTTATCGAGTCAACTATTCAACGTGAATTATAATTTGATTATTTTGAAATGATTTAAGGTTACAATGTTCATTACTAGCAAAAACTAATTTTCATTTTAAATTTATGAACTTAATTATTAGGTAGCCGAAACAAGATTAAGACCAAACAAATTGAAATGTAACTAGGGATGTTTAATAATTACATAAACAAAAAGGAAAGGAAAATATTAAAATAAACCGTCATTTTCTATCATTTAAAATTAATTTAAAATTATTTTATCCTAAGTAATACCTAGTGGTCCACAAAACGTTTAGTAGGACTCCATTACTAAAAGTAAGAAAACACAAGACTAAACAAAAAATATTGTTTTTCTCCCATTTCTAATTTCTTAGTCAAGTAGTGCTCAGACCAGTTTATTAAGCGCACCTCGATCTAATTGACCCTTCAGCTTCATAAGTTGAACAATGGCAATAGAATTTGAACTTACGACCTCAATTCTAATTGACGAAGCTATCCACTCGATTCAGTGACCTTAAATAGTTACTTTAGACCTTAACTTATAATTAAGATTGAAAAGTTTTTGAAGCAATACAATTCTTTTAGGTGGGCACCAACAATGTATTTAATCCGATGGCTAATTGTCCCCATTATATGGACTGAGACTTGGGCCTTAATGAGGAAAGGTGGTCTTCCCCAAATCAGACTAATGTGTGAATTATTCTCTCTGAAATATTTTTTAAGTGTTAGACTTTTCTTCCTTAAAAGAACACCTTCACGTCACGATAACTTAATTATAAGGTGGCATAACCTCCCTCTAATTTAGCTTTGAGAAATATATTTCACTTTTTCTATCTTATTGTTTTATACCCCTTGTGAAATTGCACTAATAACTTATAGAATAAGTGACTTAACACCCTTATATATTTTGTAAAAAGTACACAATATCTTCTGTGTTTTAAAAGGTAAATGATTACTTTATTGTATTTTATAAAAGCAACTGAATACCCCTTGGTGTTTTAAAAAATACATGATCACCCCCTGTGTTTTAGAAATATAACTGAATACCCCATGTGTTTTAAAAAACATAACTGATTACCCCCCCTTTTTCATGTCATGTAAACAGGAGATATTCGCCTATATTTTTAAAAACATATAGGGATATTCAGTTACATTTCTAAAACATAAGCGAGTAATCAGTTACGTTTTAAAATACATTGAGGTATTTAATTACTTTTATAAAATACAAAGGGGTAATTAACTATGTTTTAAAATACATGGGGATATTGTGCACTTTTGACAAAACATAGAGATGTATTAATTCACAACTATGGACTGGTTCAGAAATTCTTCTCATTGGGAGCTAAAATAAATAATTTTTTAACTATATAAGTATAGTTTTTTTTTTCAGTGGAAGCTAATTAATTTTTTAACTAAAAATACAAATATTTTAAATTTTATTTTAGAAAAATACATCAAATTTTTAACTTTGTTTTAGACCAGTGAGGGCTGCAACTCCTGCTCGGCCTCATGTAGCTCCGCCCCTATGCACAACTAACCACAACTGATTTGTTATGTAGAGTTGGCTTATTGCACCTTTTATATGGTCTATGGACCATGGTTACAGTGGTGTCACGTTTATAAAGTAAAAATAAGTTGATTACCTCTTTGTGGAGTAAATTCCTTGTCGTCCCTCTGTGTTTTGCTCAAAATACTAATTCACCCCTTGTAATTTTAAAATAGGCTCATTACTCCCTTTGTATTTTTTCGATTAAGCTAACGCACCCAAAATCTCTTATTCCGTTAACAAACGTTACCAAATTAGTTAATTAATCGTTATACTCTTACATAAAGTTAAAATCAAAAAAACACAGGGGGATAATGAGTCTATTTTAAAATTACAGGGGGTGAATGAGTATTTAGGGCAAAACACAGGAGGACGGCAAGCAATTTACTAAAATGATATTTTTTTCCAGCAACGAATTTATTTAAACCAAAGCATAAAAAATCGCATTTTAAGCGCGTGTGTTCCAATTGCTGTTAAATTAGACGACTTTTTTAACGGAGTGGGGAGGTCAGCTACACTCTGAAAATCACAGGGGGTAATGAGCCTATTTTAAAAAGACAGGAGGTAAATAAGTATTTACGGTAAAACACAAGGGGGCGGCAAGCGTTTCACTCCCTCTTTGTGTTTTAAAAACGTAGCTAAATATATATCCAGTTCCGTTAGATAAACCGTTCATTTTAATAAAGGGTATTCAAATACGTTTTTAAAACACATGAGATAATCAACTACTTTTTAAAATTTAGAGGGGATAATCAACTTATTTATAAAATATAAAATAATATTATATACTTTTGCCAAAATTCATAGGGCGTTAAAATCATTTACTCCTTTCGTAATTTATGGGTGATCTTATTGGTCAATCTTGTAGTACTTCACGTGGCTATATATGTAACTTTCGCGTTCCAATGGTTACCCCCGTAATTTTTCGTATCTTGGGCATATTTTGTAATGGGAAAAGAGGCGACAAGGTAATCCAAGAAAAGGAGCCTATTATATTAAGAAATGAGGGGCATTAGTCAGTACCATCCGAAGAAAGGTTTAAAAGTATATTTAAACTGTAGTTGAACCCTTCTCTTAGCCAGCACAGCAATGATGAATTATAATAAAAATATATATCCGGCTGCATTATTGGACAACTTTTTATTGCTTTGGGATATATGAAACGGAACCGTACATTTACTTCATTATCATTGCAATTGCGGAGAAGGTGCATGCTTTCCATGAATTCTCTATAGATTGCTTTCTGGAAACAGAATTAGAGTTTACTTATTTATAAGCTCTAAGTCTAAACACACACATGACGTGTAATTTCAATATTTTTAACTATTACTTATGGCTAATCTGAATATTTTGATATAATAACCTAAATGCTCAGTTGAATAGTTCAACTATTGCTAGCAAAACTACTGCTCAATTGCAAAGTATTACAAATAAATTTTTGATTTAACGATGCTGGCAGTGAATAATACTCCGTCAATATTTGATAATATTTCAAGGTTAAATGAAGTTCTACAAGAATTAAGGCATGGACTTCAAAAAAAGCATCTGGCGTAATTATCTCACATTTCTATTTCTTGTTCTAAGAACTAAAAAAGGCTAGATTATAGAAAACAGCTTTCTAGCCCACGCATTGTGTAAAACCCCAGACCTGCATACATATGTATTTACTATGTAGTGTCATTCATTTGTATATATTTATGTGCAATTATTATTATTATTATTTTAAAAAGTTTATTTTAAAATAGTTACTATTCAAAAGACTTTCGACTGTTTTATTTTCTTGGTTTTATATTTTTCCCCTGTTACTTGACATTTATGAGGCATGAACGAATTTGAATTACTTGCATAGCACGTCGGGAAGACAAGTAGAAAAAAAAATGTTTTGTGTGTCGCAATGAATAGTAAAAATTCAGCTTTTTTTTTATATTGGGTTTTTAGTATTTAGCTTTATTTTTGAGCACTTTAATTAGCTTGTAGTGTATTTTGGCCTAGCCCAAACCCATGACTTATGACCGAAACCCATTTTTCTTGTCTTATAACCCATATAAGCCATAAAAATTTACAAAAATGAGAAAAAAAAGCTGAAAATTTGGCCTAAAAGGGGAAAAACGGGAATAAAAATAAAATTTGCAAGAGTTGGCCATTTGATCCAATCCAAAGCTTGGTTGTGAGATTTTGAGCTATCTAAGAGCCATTCCTAGCATCTTCTACTTGTTTAGGTTCAAGGTGACTGGAAATGATGTGATTCAAACTTACATCTTGGAGCTCGGTAGAGGTTCAAGGTGACTGGAAATGATGTGATTCAAACTTACATCTTGGAACTCAGTAGAGGTGAGGGACCTGCATCCTTACGTGCATTATAGTTTATTTTCTTTCTAAAAGAGTATATTGTTTAGTATAATTGCGTAATTGATATATGCTTATTGTTACTAAATTGTAACTTGGTGCGAGAACAACTTACTTTTTGTCCTTAAATGTGTTTCTCAATTATATTGTCATTGTTATCATTCTTGCATTGCATTATGGTTGCGCAACCTCATTGTCGCGGTGGATGCGATGGCCTCACTGGGCGGCATTGGGCTTGCCAGTGTTGGTTGCCTTAGCTCCGTCTGCTATTCCCTCACTCGCATGGTCCGGAGATTGCCAGGGGGTGTTGGGTTGTAGGATCGGGTACATCCGGAGTACCCATTGGTGTAAGGGATGCCAGCATATCGAGATTGAGATCGTGGTTCGTGGATCGGGGATCGAAGATTTGGAGTGATAAGGGTTATCGATTGTATCCTTTTAAAATGTGGTATTAGAATTGTTATTCATTGTTTATCTATAGTATTAATTGTGTTAAGTTGTTGCATTGCACGTCCCCGGTAGACCTTATCCCTCACTGAGCAATTATGATTGCTCATACCTCGCTAAACACGTTTCAGGTGGTGCAGTTGGAGGAGTTGCCTTGGTTGCTATGTACTATTACTTGAGATTGGAGTGATTGCTTGCTAAACTGTGGAAGACCTTGCTTGTCTACTTTATGTTCTATTTGGAGCCTAGGGGCTTATGTATATATATTTGAGTGGTTGCAATTTGAAAGCTAAGTGGATGTAGTAAGTGTTATGGAATTGTGGCATGTAATAACTTATACTTCTGCTTCTAGCTACGTTGCATGCTTGTATGTGTTTATATTGTCTCGCGTTGCTTAAGGCTTGGATGGCCTTGAAGTTGGGATTTCAATTAGAAATGTTGTTCATTTGCTTCGTGTTTTATTTGAATGCTTACAGGTTTCCAGAATGTCCACGGTATAGGGAAACTATGTCCGTTTTCTCTAAAATTTTGTGACCGGGTTTGGTATTGGGTTGAGAATAGCATGGTTATTAGAGCCTCCGGTCTCATGAGGGATCGGGGCGTTACACATTGGGCTACCCACGGATTTTCTCAACATAAGCAGTTTAGTATCTAACATCTAATTTATGAGTAGCATGTGATCTACTGACATGTGAGACCCACACGCTATATACACTTATTCACATTTGAACCATGCGCCATATCCACGTGTTAAAGAATATTTCTTTGTATGAAAAATTATTTACTCATCAGTCTCACATAATTGCCGAAACCGGCCACATGTACAAGTATCAGTCGAAACTACCCAAAGGGTGTACCCCAGTATTAGTGAATTGCCCATTGATATGAATCCAAGGGCGGACCTAGCATATTACAAGTGCATGCACTAAACAAATATTGATTTGTCCCATTGGTTAAAGAGACACACTTAAAGTCATAAGTGGCAGGGGAAGGGTTCAAATCCTACATATTTTATATGCTTAATGCTTACCCTCTATGCTAATTGGGTGCTGCCCTCTATGCTTTGTACTAGATAAAAGGGAAACTTTAACTTCATATGCTTAATGCTTACCCTCTATGCTATTTGGGTGCTAATGCTTTGTACTAGATAAAGGGGAAACTTTAACTTCACTATCATGGGAATTGCAGAGAGAGAGAAGGGCATAAAAAATATTCTCAAAAGATTTGCCTGCATATTATGTGAGGGCAAAGACCTTCACAATGTTGGCGAAGAGATTAAAAATATCAAATCAGAGATCACCAGCCTCAACACAAGTCGGGAAACTTATAGTATAAGAGCTTTGAACGAAGGTGGAAGCTCAAAGGAAGCAAAAGAAAGGCAAAGATTGCTTAGGCAAACTTACGCCCATGAGGTTGAGGAGCATTTAGTTGGTAGGAATAATGATATTTGACAGCTGGTGTCTTTGATAACTAACAATGAAAGAGACCATCGAGTACGTAATTTCTATATGGAGAATGGGTGGTTTAGGCAAGACCATACTTGCCAGAAAGATTTGTTGGGTATCAGCACAGCGGAATGGTCGGGGACAAGCAATATCACGCAGTTAAAATATGAATGAGAACAGAGAAAATAGAGACACAAGATTTACATGAAAAACCCTCAAACAAATCGAGGGAAAAACCACGGACAAGTAATTGAGGATTTCACTATGATGTGGAGTATTTTAGAATAACCTTGTTGGTCCTTAATAACCTAAAATGGGGGGTGAATTAGGTTGTTGGGCAAGGTTAAGCAATTTAAAAATTCTTAATACGGAGGCAATGTCTAGTAAAGATTGATAATACTCTAGAAGTTCTTGTAGACAATTTATCAAACACTTAGTGAGCATACAAGTATTTGACACTAGATGAGCAATTAGAACTTCAAAGTAAAATATCAAATAGATATCTAAACAATTATCGAACAATTAAAGTGAGCAATATCCACACGAAAGTAAATGACTTGAAAATAAAGAGAATAGAGTAAGAGAAATCAAACACGATGATTTTCAAGTGGTTCGCACTCCCGAAAGCCTAGTCCACCACCTAAGGTCTTCTCTTCCCTTAGGATTTAATAACTCTTTACTAAGATGCTTCTTCAAATGTTGGTGAAGCAAGAACCAACTACAATTACTCTTGAGTCCACAAGAGTTACACAAGCTCCTTCAAATGTAGGTGAAGCTTAACCTACTACCCTCTCTTCCTTTGAGTCCACAAAGGATTACAATACTTCTTCTCACAATGATTCTCTCAACCTATGTGAAAGAAAATATTACAGAGATTATGTGATAGAATAAATGACAATTGCAACTCCTATTTGAGTTTGATATTACAATTGAAGAATAGCTTTGAATGCTCAAAGATATGATAATGATAGCTCAAGATTTCTCAATAAGAATGATATGAAAGCTCTTTTGAAATCTGAAAATTATGGCTTGGAGGGGTTGTTTAGAAGGTGAGAGAGCATGGCTTAAAAAGAGGGAAAGTTTAGACACAAATCGGATTTTAAGCAAAATTTTTGGATTTTCCCGTTAACCTATCCGGGTGCTGAGGCATTGATCCGGGCACCCTGAAAGAGCATGTATCGCCCGGATCAGACTTTTTTGCCGGGCGTTGCGCCTTCTATCCGGGCGACCGGAAAAGGCCAGTAACGCCCGGATGCTTAAAAAATGCTGAAAAGGTATATTTTGAGCCCAGAAATATTTGGGCACATAAAAAAGAGATTTCTTAGCATTTTTTAACATCCCAAAATATTTTCAAACCAGTTGAAAGGTATTTTTTAAACTGATTTCAAATACAAGAGTTTGAAATAAAAAATATTTTTTTAAGGATGATTTTGAATAGATGTTAATAAAAAAAACATTTTTAGAGAAATTATGAGCAATACAAATCATACTTAGGCAAGCGACATCTTTTAAGGCCGGTACCCCTTATGTCCCCACTTCTCCTTCCTTGTGACTCCCTCTTTATTGACGAGTCAATAACTTGAATCCTTTTGGGCTTGGATACAATTTGATAGTGCTTGGACTTTGATCCAAATAGCTTTCTACTCTTTGACTGAGATAAGTTGATCCAATGTTGATGTGGACTTTCTTTGTTGGAATGAAGGTCATACAATAAGAAAGAATGCTAAAGCACAATTTAGATGTTTTGTTATTATCAAAATAAAGATTATACCTTTTCAGGCCAACAATCTCCCTCTTTTTGATGATGACAAAACATTGAAGTTAACAAGCATGAAATAGTTGAAATTAAAGAATAAAACTTGATTTGAGGTATCCCCCTCAATTTGTGCTTGATAAAATTTAGGTTGACCTTGAAAAGCAAACTCCCCCTGAATAAGTGCAATGACAGACACACTTTTATTTCACTTCAATATATACTTTCTCCCCCTATTTGTCATCACAAAGTAGTTGTCTATAGCAAATAAGCATAAGAATAAAAGCCACAGTAAGAGATAACAGGTATAAGACAAGAGATAAGCAAGGGAAATGCAAAGCATTAATGAAATAAAGCAAAGTATCCAAACAATGTTAAAAAATGAGAAAAAAAAAACTAAGGAGTTTTTGATGAAAGAAACAACTGAAAGCAAGAAAAGAATGTTTGAAGAGAAAACACATCTCAAGGCATCCACAGACTAAGGACCAATGTGGTGGTCATATAAAGCCTTCAACATCTGCTCCATTCGGTCCAAACGAACATCTTGTGCATGCAGGTGTGCAAGAATTTCATCATGTGAAGAGGAGTGAGAGGAAAACGGTCTAGCTCGTTGTCCTTGAGAAGTGCCAACACCACTGCTGCCTTAACGTTCCATAGGATCTCTAAAAGTAGTGGGGTCAACATCAAGAGGTTCAAACACAAGAGGATCATCACTCGTATCATCACTAATATTGAGAACACGAGAGTTATGGATTTTCAACTTTTGTCGAGTGAGGCTAGTGACATTGAAAAGATATGATCTATCACTAATGGCCTCAAACTCTTGATCACGCGGAACTTCTAACGACTCAAAAAGGTAAGTTAAGGGTACCTAATAAGCAAGTTGATTTTGAGCTTGCTTAGTGTGGATGATATGGTTAATGATGATGTGTGGAAGATTGATACGTTTAGCTTCATACATCAACAAGGCAGTGAATTTTGGAATCGAACCATCTTTAACTTCTCGTGGAATAATGACTTCATGAAGAATGTAAAATAACAGTTTCTTTTCTGGAGTGAGATCTTTAGTCTTAGGATAACCTAAGGAGCTTGTTCCCGTTCATTCCCATAGAAATTCTATAACATTGGCTTCTAAGTTATCAAGAACACCTTCTGGCATGCCTCTATAAGAATAAAGCTTTGTGCCTTGATTAGGAATCCCAAAAGCTCTAGCACCAATACTTGCAGTTAACTCCAGTTCTTTAGACTTAACTTGACTATTCAATTTCATGGTGTTGAAGTCTAAGTCAACATAGTAATATAATTCTCTAATCCATGAAGTATTTCCTTTGTTTTCAAACCTTAACATAGGTAGCCACCCTTGAGCATCTAAAAGCCTATAAATTCTAGTACTATTAAGCAAGGTATGAGGGTTTAAAGTCTTACCCCCATAAGATGTTTTGTTGTGGAAAAGCATCTAGATTTACAATGATTTGAGGGCCTGATGATGAAGATTCTCCTTGCTTGCGTTTCTTAGAGTCAGCCCTTGGTGGTGCCATTGGAAGTTGTAGGATTGTGAAGCTTGTTAGAAGAAAGACTTGATTGAGGAATTCTAGCGAACACCTTGTACACAAGGTTTTTTTGAAGGATTTGATGTTGAAGATTTTGAAAGCTTTGATGATGAAAACACAAGATTTTGATGATTAAAGAGTGTTTTGATGCAAATAATGGTGAGTGATAGTGAAGGTTTTGGTGTATAAATATGAGGAATGGAGAGAAAATTGAGTTTGTATTTGAAGAGGTGTGAAAAAGTGAGGAGAGAAGAGAGGATTTACGGTTTTCAAGCTGTGCGATCCGGGCGATATGCCCTTGTTCCGGGCGCCCGGATAAGGGCAGTAACGCCCGGCAGAGAACAATGTTCCGGTCGTTACACGCTTCTTCCGGGCACCCGGAAGAAGGTAGTAATGTCCGGATCACTATTTTACAAAAAAAATGCAATTTTTTTTTCATGCAAAGTTAAGTGACCCAAAGCATTCCTAGTTCCCTTCTAATAGCACAAAATTGATTCTCATGCAATGGTTTTGTAAAAATATCGGACAATTGATGCAAAGAATCAATAAAAACAAGTTCAATATCTCCTTTTTGCACATGATCTCTTAGAAAATGATGACGAATTTCAATATGCTTAGTTCTAGAATGTTGAATTGGGTTCTTTGATAGACTTATAGCACTTGTATTATCACACCTGATAGGCACATGATCATATTCTAGACCAAAGTCAAGTAAAGTTTGTTTCATCCATAGAATTTGTGCAATACAATTACTTATAGCTACATACTCGGCTTCTGTTGTTGAAAGGGCTACACTATGTTGTTTCTTGCTAGACCATGAAACTAAAGCATGTCCTAGAAATTGACAGCTGCCACTAGTGTTTTTTCTATCAATCTTACACCCCGCATAATCGATATCGGAGTATCCTAGAAGTTCGAAAGATGTGCCTTTAGAATAAAAGAGTCCTAGATTGATAGTACCCTTAAGGTATCTAATAATCCTTTTTACAGCATTCAAGTATGATTCTTTCGGTGAAGATTGAAAACGAGCACACAAGCATACAGAAAACATAATATCAGGTCTTGAAGCAATTAAATAGAGAAGGCTTCCGATCATACCTCGATATTGTTTTTCATCAATCGATTTACCTTTTTCATCTTTGTCAAGTTTGATTGACGTTCCCATAGGAGTGCTAATTTCTTTTGCAGTTTTAAGCCTGAACCTTTTGATGAGTTCCTTAATGTACTTGGCTTGATTAATGAAGATCCATTCCTTTGTTTGTTTGATTTGAAGTCCAAGGAAGAAATTTAATTCTCCCATTATGCTCATTTCAAATTCTTTATGCATACATTCAGAAAAATACTTGCAAAGGGATTCGTTAGTAGCACCAAATATAATATCATCAACATATATTTGAACAAGCAAGATATCTTTAGCTTTTCTTTTTACAAATAATGTAGAGTCTAGTTTACCTCTAGAAAAGCCGTTATCAAGTAGATAATTACTTAATCTATCATACCATGCCCTAGGTGCTTGTTTAAGTCCATAAAGAGCTTTTTGAAGTTTGAATACATGACTTGATAAATTTGTATTTTCAAAACCGGGTGGTTGTTCAACATAAACTTCTTCTTGAAGATATCCATTTAAGAAAGCACTTTTGACATCCATTTGATAAAGTTTGAAGTTCATAAAACATGCATATGCTAGTAACATTCTAATGGATTCAAGTCGAGCTACCGGTGCAAAGGTTTCTTCATAGTCTATTCCTTCTTCTTGATTATACCCTTGAGCAACTAATCTAGCCTTATTTCTAGTTACATTACCGGATTCATCTAGTTTGTTTCGAAAAACCCATTTTGTACCAATAATCGGGTAATTACTAGGTCTTTCAACTAAGGTCCAAACTTGATTTCTTTCAAATTGATTAAGCTCTTCTTGCATAGCAATAATCCAATCATCATCCAATAATGCTTCTTTTATATTTTTAGGTTCAATTTGAGATATAAAAGCTACATGTTCACAAAAAGTATTTAGATTGGAACGAGTTCTTACACCTTGTGATGGATCCCCAAGGATTTGATCATTTGGATGATTTTTGACAAATTTCCAACATTTTGGAAGATCTTGATTTGTTTATATGATTTGATCATTTGAAGTTGGTTGTTCTTCCTCTATTGGAGTATCAATTTGATTGTGTAGATGTATTGCCTTCTTCACTTGTCGGAATAGGTCGACTTTGCTCTTCAACTTGTTGAAAACTTACATCATCATCTTCATATTTTCTTGACATAAATGGGTTAGTTTCATCAAAGTTAATATGCATAGATTCCTCAATTACGGAGGTTCTTTTATCGTAAACTCGATATGCCTTGCTTCTAGAAGAATATCCAATAAAAATACATTCGTCGGATTTTGAATCAAACTTACCAAGATACTCTTTATTATTTAAGATGAAGCATTTACATCCAAAAACTTTAAAATGTGAGATATTTGGAGTATGTCCTTTCCATAATTCATATGGAGTTTTCTTGAGAGAATGTCTAATTAAAACTCTATTTAGAGTATAACAAGTCGCATTAACAGCTTCTCCCCAAAAGTATGTAGACAAATTGTTTTCTTTCAACATTGTTCTTGCCATTTCTTGTAAAGTTCGGTTTTTCCTTTCAACAACCCCATTTTGTTGAGGAGTTCTAGGAGCCGAAAAGTTATGCTCAATGCCATTTTGTTCACATAATTCCACAAAAGATGCATTTATGAACTTCGTGCCTTGATCACGATGAATGCATGAAATATAGTATCCTTTCTCATTTTGCACTCTTTTACAGAATTTTGCAAATTCATTGAAAGCATCACTTTTGAAAGCAAGAAACATTACTCATGTGTATCTAGTATAATCATCAACAATAACAAAAACATATCTAGATCCTCCTAGACTTATTACATCCATTGGTCCAAAAAGGTCCATATGAAGTTTTTGTAGAGCTTTTGATGTAGTCACATGGCTAATGGTTTTAAAAGTACTTTATGTTGTTTTCCAAATTGACATGCATCACATAAATGATCTTTTTCAAACTTGGTCTTAGGAAGGCCTCTCACAAGATCCTTTCGAGAAAGTTTACCAAGTAGATCCATACTAATATGTTCTAATCTTCTATGCCATGACCAAGAACTTTCATTTGTTGTAATTAAACAATCAATATTTTGGCATGATATACTTTCAAAGTCAATAATATAGACATTTTCATGTCTATTTGCAATAAACAACACATTTTTCATTTTGTCAAAAACGGTGCAACATGATGATTTAAATTCAACTAGATAATCATTATCGCATAGTTGATTTACACTAAGCAAATTATGTTGCAATCCTTTCACAAGTAGCACATCATGAATGGATATTTTATTTCCAATGCTACCTTTACCAATAATTTTACCTTTTTCATTATTTCCAAAACTCACAAAGCCTTTGTAATTTTTGATAGGCTCATAGAAAAGAGATGGATCACCGGTCATATGTCTTGAACATCCACTATCAATGACCCAATTTCCTTCATACTTCATCCTTAGGGTAACCTATATACAAAAATAAAATTTAGGTCCCCAAGTTCTATTGGGTCCTATATTGTTATATCGACTTTGAACACTTTTAATAATCCATTTTGGTTTAAGCCAAGAAGGAATTTTAGAGTCTCTACTTATCATATTTCGAAATTTACAATGTGATGTTATGTGACCTTGTCTTTCACAATAGGTGCATGTTTTTTGAAATCCTTTAGATGTTGATGCTTCATTTGTAGAAGATGATGCTTTAATAAAATAGTTTTTTAGAGATTTTTGTTTTGAGGAAGGTTCATATCCCAATCCACTTTTATCAAAAGCCATTTTTTGAGAGCCAAGCATTTTATCAAGATTTTCTTTTCCTTTTGTAAATCTTGCAAGGTTTCCATTTAAGCTTTGATTTCTTTTTCAAGCTTTTCAATTTTTGTTTGAAGATTATTATTTTCGAAATGAATTTTAAGTGCTTTTTCATGAGCAAAATTTCGATCTTTTTCAAGCAACTTATTTTCTTCTTTTAAGGTATTATTTTCCTTTTGAAGTTCATGTATCTTGATAATTGCAATTTCAAAACTATCATGCATTTTTGAAAATTCATTTTGTAATTCTTCAAAAGAACATTCATTTTCAATTAATGAGCTAGAGGTGTAATATTCGGAATTAAAGGAAGAACATACCTCATCATCTTCTTTTGTCATAAGACAAACGATGTTTGCCACTTCTTCATTTTCACTTTCCTCACCGGTTGATGCATCGTCATCAACGTATGTTGCTTTCAAAGCTTTTCCTCCCTTGGTTTTGATTGGTTTTGGACAATTTACTTTTATGTGACCCGTCTTGTCACAATTGAAACACCTTCCTTCTTCTTTTGATTTGTTTCTTCCTTTGTTCATAAACCTATTGTAGGGAGCTTTGCTTACCTTTTTGAATTTGAGAAATTTCTTAAAGTTCCTTGTAAGAAGAGCTATCTCATCATCATCTTCTTTGTTTCTTCTTCTTCATCACTTGAGTAAGCCTTTGATGCAAGAAATGCAAGTGACTTTTTGTTATTCTTTTTTTCTTCTTCTCGATCTTTCTTCTTCAACTCATGGCTCATAAGAGATCCCATAAGTTCACTAAGAGTGAGAGTTTTGAGGTCTCTAGCTTCTTCAATAGCCGTTACTTTAGCTTCCCATGGCTCGGTTAAGCTTCGGAGAACTTTTCCTACCAATTCTTCATTAGAATACTCTTTTCCAAGAGATTTTAGAGCATTAACAATATCAGTGAATCTAGAAAACATTTGTTCTATATTTTCATCAAAAGACATCTTGAACATTTCATATTTATGAACAAGCATGTTTATTCTAGTTTCTTTAACTTGGTTGGTGCCCTCATATGTGACTTCTAATTGATCCCAAATTTCTTTAGCACTTTTGCATCCGGAAATTTTATTGAACTCATTTGAATCTAAAGCAAGATATAACATATTCATAGCTTTATAGTTTCTTTCACACATTTTGAAATCATCATCATTATAATCTTTTTTCGATTTAGGGATAGTGATACTTTGTTCTCCTTCCTTTTTAGTTAAAGTAGGATTGATTGGTCTATTTTTTTATCACATTCCAAACTCTTATGTCATTTGCTAGAATATAGATTCTCATCCTAGTTTTCTAAAAAGAATAGTTTGTTCCATTAAACAATGGTGGTCTAGAGGAAGATTGTCCTTCAACTATATTAGACATTGATGAGCTTGCCATAGGAATCCTCTACTAGATGTTAAGCTATATGTAGAATACTAGCTCTTGATACCACTTGTCGGTCCTTAATACCCTAAAGGGGGGGGGGAGGGTGAATTAGGTTGTTAGGCAAGGTTAAGCAATTAAAAAATTCTTAATACGGAGACAATGTCTAGTAAAGATTGATAATACTCTAGAAGTTCTTGTAGACAATTTATCAAACACTTAGTGAGCATACAAGTATTTGACACTAGATGAGCAATTAGAACTTCAAAGTAAAATATCAAATAGATATCTAAACAATTATCACACAATTAAGGTAAGCAATATCCACACAAAAGTAAATGGCTTGAAAATAAAGAGGATAGAGTAAGAGAAATCAAACACGATTATTTTCAAGTGGTTCGCACTCCCGGAGGCCTAGTCCACCACCTAAGGTCTTCTCTTCCCTTAGGATTTAATAACTCTTTACTAAGATGCTTCTTCAAATGTTGGTGAAGCAAGAACCAACTACAATTACTTTTGAGTCCACAAGAGTTACACAAGCTCTTTCAAATGTAGGTGAACCTTAACCTACTACCCTCTTTTCCTTTGAGTCCACAAAGGATTACAATACTTCTTCTCACAATGATTCTCTCAATCTATGTGAAAGAAAATATTACAGAGATTATGTGATAGAATAAATGACAATTGCAACTCCTATTTGAGTTTGATATTACAATTGAAGAATAGCTTTGAATGCTCAAAGATATGATAATGATAGCTCAAGATTTCTCAATAAGAATGATATGAAAGCTCTTTTGAAATCTAAAAATTATGGCTTGGAGGGGTTGTTTAGAAGGTGAGAGAGCATGGCTTAAAAAGAGGGAAAGTTTAGACACAAATCGGATTTTAAGCAAATTTTTTGAATTTTCTCGTTAACCCATCCGGGCGCTGAGGCATTGATCTGGGCGCCCGGAAAGAGCATGTATCCCCTGGATCAGACTTTTTTGCCGGGCGTTGCGCCTTCTATCCGGGGACCGGAAAAGGCTAGTAACGCCCGGATGCTTAAAAAATGCTGAAAAGGTATATTTTGAGCCCAGAAATATTTGGGCACATAAAAGAGAGATTTCTTAGCATTTTTTAACATGCCAAAATATTTTCAAACCAGTTGAAAGGTATTTTTTAAAATGATTTCAAATACAAGAGTTTAAAATAAAAAATGTTTTTTTTAAGGATGATTTTGAATAGATGTTAATCGAAAAACATTTTTGGAGAAATTATGAGCAATACAAATCATACTTAGACAAGCGACATCTTTTAAGGCCGGTACCCTTTATGTCACCACTTCTCCTTCTTTGTGACTCCCTCTCTATTGACGAGTCAATAACTTGAATCCTTTTGGGCTTGGATACAATTTGATAGTGCTTGGACTTTGATCCAAATAGCTTTCTACTCTTTGACTGAGATAAGTTGATCCAATGTTGATGTGGACTTTCTTTGTTGGAATGAAGGTCATACAATAAGAAAGAATGCTAAAGCACAATTTAGATGTTTTGTTATTATCAAAATAAAGATTATAGGTTTTTCAGACCAACAAACCTTCTCTCTAATATAAGGAGAGAACAATATCACTCTCTCAAATAATAGAAAAAACTAACTCTCACTAGCAAATATAGAACAACAAAGAGGAAGAGAAAATACTGAGGAGAAAACTTATAATTTTTCTCTCTGATTTGCTATGCTTGGTGGTGCATAAATGGTGATGAATGAGCCTCTATTTATAGGCTTATTCTGGCCAAAATTCAAACCATTTGCAACAAAATTCTTCCCACGCATCTGCATTCATTTAATTTCTTCAAATGTCTGCATGCATTCTTTGACAAATTTTATTTGCAAAGATTTACTTGGTGACTTTCCCTGCCACCTATCAACATTACATCATTCTCTTTCCCTTTTGTTTGATCTCTTTTTTTTTCTTTTGTCAACAAAGTGAGCTTTACAGCTCACAAGATTTTCAATCACGGGATTTTACAACATTCTTTTGAAGCTTTTGCTTGGGTGTGTATCACCCAACAACCCCAAATCGATAAATTTTTGCAAGATATACTAAAGCAAATTATTGGATAAGACATGCACGGGGACCAAACAGCCCTGGTAAGGAAGTTTTATAAAGTTTTGAAAGAGAAAAAATATTTGGTAGTTATTGATGACATTTGCAAACTAGATGATTAGGATATTCTACATCATATTTTTCCTATTATAGAGGGGACTAGTAAGGTTATACTAACTACTGCACTAGAGAAATGGCGAAAAAATGATTTTTCTATGAACTAAACTACTTGGCAGAAGGTGATGGTTGGGGTTTGCTACGTGCGCTTACTAGACAAGAAGAAAAAGGCAACTCTGTTAATATATTGAGTATAATTTGAATTTAAGACTTCGCTTCTATTTTTTGGAATTGCACCAATATCCCCTCTATTTTATTAAAATTATAGTGGTATTCGATGTAATAATTGAAATTACACTAAGCCTCCTTATCTAGATGTTACCTACATTACTAGAATTATATTACAACTTTGACATTAGATTTATATATTTAGCTAACAATTTATACTATTTCTTTTTTATATTATATTGGTAAGATAACAAGCGACAAAAGGTGCTAAAATTGGAAAAAATATAATAAATAGTTCAAAGGTAAAATAAAATGTGACTATTGGAAAAGTGTGTTTGTCAAAATAATATTAAAAACTAATGAAGATTAGCGTGAAATTTTAAGATAGAAAGGTTCTTATAAAATTAAAAGGAAAAAACGACAATGTTATTTTTTCTTGTATTCTATTCTTTGTTTTACTCATGGCAATTTTCTCTTTGTTATTTAGATAATATTGTATACATAAGATTATTAATGTGAAACAAGTATTGGATACAAACATTCTTTTGCAAAGTTTTTATTTTGTAAATAAGAGTTTGATGGAGCTACGCTTGAAGATGTACTATTATTAAAGGATTAATTGTATAAGATTTTCGATGAAAGAGTAACTAAGTATTCTAATGTATTGAATACAAAAACATAGTTTATAGACTTATACCATGGTAGAAACTTTGTCAACTTACAGATGAAATATATTTAACTCGCAACCTCTTGTAGTACTCATTAGTGAGCAAGTAATATCCCACTAGAACAAAGCCCTTAGACATCACTTTGAACTTATAAACTTTACCGAGTTCTTTAGTTATAAACTCGCAACCTCTTACATACATAGCGAGTAATATACTACTAAACCAAAGCCCTTAGCCATCACTTTGAACTTAATGAACTTTACCAAGTTCTTCACTATTACCTTGAGGAGATGACTTTCAATTAAATGATTTTATTCTTTCTATATTGCCTTGCCCTTTCGCACTCTTTTTTATTTTTATTTTCCTTCTCCCTCCCTCCTCACCCTTTTTTCCCCAACCCTTATCCTCGAGAATTGAACCATGGACCTCCCAAGTCCAGGATGATAGTCCTTACCGCTATGCTATATATAACTCAATTCTCACCCTTTTGCACGTTTTTTTTTGTTAATTGACCCTTTCGCACTTTTTTCTAAACTATAACTCTTTTTTGTATGCATTAGAATATCAACTCTCCTTAACTAAATTGATTTCTCCCTTCTTTTTTGTATATATTTTCTTTGGTACATTTGATCTCCACATACAATTCATATCTACACCCAATTTCCCTACCTTTTAGCATAGACATTCGGAGATAGAGAC